>OX463226.1:89685237-90324880 GCA_949820135.1 Sylvilagus floridanus | reverse complement strand
TAATGTGGTGAAATAAATGGTAACATTTAAGTTACCTACAATCATATCACCATGAGGGAACTTCACAAAGTTCATAGCAAATGGAATTAAGTGTTTCTTTCCATACAGAAAATTTTGATATTCATACACTTTTTTCATAATACACATTTTCCATGAACTTTTTGAAGACCTCTTTTATAATTATGGTATCATTGTATTCTCCTTTTTAAACCTTGACTTAAATTTCAATAATTGGTGATTTTAAATATCTGACTATATTTTAAACATTATTTTTATTTTGCTTTTGTGATGTACCAATAAATTACAAACACATCTGTTTTCCACTTGGAAGTCTCCAGTTTAAACTTAGGTACAGTATTTTAGTCTCCAAGGACACAATGATAAAAGATGGAGTTCTTATGCACCACGGGTTTATGGCCCAGTGTGAAAAGCCAATGAAGTCATGCACCTAAAATAGTGGGAAGTGTGTTCTGATGGACAAACTCAGTGGTGTTGCCTCCCCCACAATAGTGCATAAATGCATTCAGGGATGTTTATATGCTGCAGTACAGGAAGCTGTTCAAAAGGCAAATTGAGGAAGTGCAGTCACAGAGATAGAAAATAATAGACAGAATTTTACATGTTCTAATGTTTGTATAATTTAATCAATTAAAGTAGTATAATACACTTAGCCTTCTTATTGGACATTACTCATAACCCAATTTAACTGTGGTAAATAATGGTGCAATGAACGCTTTTGTGCATATAATTTTTATCTTATTTTGAATCATCCTCTTAGAATGCATTCCCAAATGTGTAATTGCTAAGAAGCATATATATTCATATATATGCATATATATGTTTTGCATGTATTTATATATATATATATTTCTCTACTTTAGAGATATAATCCCAAATTGCTTTTAAAAAGACTTATACCTATTTACAGTGTCATAAACAATATATGAATGGCCCAGTTTTGCCAATATTCTCTAGCTTAATGTAGTCTTAAACTTCTCTAAACTTTGGTAATCTAATAGTTACATAAAAATGGCAGTAATTTCTGAGAAAATAAATAGTTGACCAAAAAATTGGATGAAGGAAGGAGCATAATACATTTGGGGCATAGTAATGAGTATGATATAGCAGCAATGTTCAAAATGAAGCACTTTAATCACACAAATTATAAAATTTCACAGCGTAAATTTTTTATTTGAAATAAGAAGTAAGCTATGATAGACCAATGTTATTTAATGGGGTTTCAAATTTATGCATTAGATCTTGACACGATCTAGCCTTCAGGAAAAATCCAACACTGGCGTATTTTATTTCCACAGATATTTATGGACATTATATGGCAACCTACTTCTGACCCAAGTCTGTGCTCTTCTATTTTCATTTATCTCTTGGTAACATGGACTGTTCTTTCAGATGAGCCATGGACCTAATGGGAGAACTTGGAATGAGATTTTTTTTCCTGCAGTCCCACCAAATCCTTAGTCACTTAGAAGTGTCAGGGAGAAGGGACTCTGACAGGCAGCTCTGTCAACGTGAACAGAGAGTTTTAGATCAAGCCCAAGAACATTACTGTCAAAAATTACAACCTCAGCGTTGACATAAATGTTGACAGCACCATTTTCACTGATAGTGGTATCAGAGTAGATTATGATTCACAAAGGACTGTCCAACAAGCAATGATTTAGATGAAATGCTCCCAAATAAGTAAAGAGAGAGGAAAGGAAGGAAGCAAAATATGAAGACTGCAGGTTACAAAATTTTATCAGACAGCATCATGATATGGCAATATACATCTCTCCTGGTAATGAGGTTTGTCTGTAGGTTCATATAAAGAGAAACATAAAAATGGAAATTCAGACCCTCCTTTGAGTCTAGTCTACTTCCTAATTCAACCCTATTATGCACAGGGTTCTGTGAAATATTTTGAAAGAATGATGATAGCATCTAATTATAGAGCAGATGGCCAACCTGTCCTGGGTACCAGCAAAGTGTTTCAGAAATTAGAAATATGTAGGAAATCACAATTACACTTTGGTAGAGGGTGATGCATAGAAATAAGGATATATTCATTTCCCTTTCTACACACAGAAATACTATTAATTTACCAAAGGTTAACTCAGCTTTCCCTAGCAACTCTGCATAACCCGGTCACTAACTTCTCTAACACTGAAACATTCAAAGATTTCATTAAGCAGCAAAGTATAATGTCTCCAATTCTTTTCAGAACTGCCTCTGTGTAACATTCCATCCCATTTAAATTTTCCGTAATTTTATACTGTCTTTCTCCCTCAAAACACTCAGCAGAAGCTTGGGCATGTAAGTGTTGAAATATTTGAATGAAGATGAATTGAGATGAATTGAGTCATCTTGTGGAAATCAAGAAATGCCTATGAATCATTTAAGTATCTTATGTATATATGTTTCTTATTCTATTTCCTTTCAGAAAAATATGACTTCCACTAAATATTCATATGAAACAAATCATTTCAGGAATTATTGATTCTTAAATTGTATTTCTAAGCCCTTTTGGAAAATTACATAAAATATAAAATGAAGATTAAAAATCTAAATTGAGGGCCGGTGCTGTGACATAGCAGGTTAAGCCTCTGGCTGTATTGCCAGCATCCCAAATGGGCACTGGTTCGAGAGCTGGTTGCTCCTCTTCCAATCCAGCTCTCTGCTCTGGCCTAGGAAAGTAGTAGAAGATGGACCACGTCCTTGGGCCCCTGCATCTGTGTGGGAGACGTGGAAAAAGCTTCTGTCTCCTGGCTTCAGATCAGGCCAGCTCCGGCAGCTGCAGCCATCTGGGGAGTGAACTAGCAGATGAAACATCTCTCTCTCTCTGGCTCTCCTTCTCTCTCTGTGTAACTCTTTCAAATAAATAAGAAAAAAATCTTTTAAAAAAATCTAAATTGAAGGTTGTCTACTGTCAGTTTAAATCTTAAATACCTACTTTTACTTCTATATATCATGGTCACTATTGAAATGACATTCTGGAAATCATTGTGTTTTTTTTTTTTTTACCATATTGTAGCATATTTTACTGCAATACAATTATATGGATACTTATATTTTCACTCTTTAATAGTAAACTTTTGAATAAACACAATATATACTATTCATCATTGCCTTCTTCAACATCTGAGTATCATTGCTGGAATATGAGAACTATTTAATATATATTTTGGAAACTAACATGTAAGTGGATCAATAGGCCAGTGTTAACTCCATAAATCCTTTAAGAAGAATAGAGATTTGAGAGAACATAGATAGGGAAATAAATAAAATGTTAAGCAACAAGATAAACAGAAAAAAAGTATAAAGAGGTAAAATTATGAACAACTGATATAAGAATTACTTTCAAGAAAAGAAGACAATTTTTTGTTTAAATTTTATTTATTTATTTGGAAGGCAGAGTGAAAGAGAAAGGGGTGGGAGATAGAGAGGAAAAAAGAGATCTTCAACTACCTGGACTCTCTCCCAAAATGCTCACACCAGAAAGGACTGAGCCAAGCCAAAGCCATAAGCCAGGTTCTCCATCCAGGTCTCCCACATGGAAGTGGGTGTGGGGGAAGGGCAGGGGCCAAGCACTTGTGCTGTCATCTACTGCCTTCTCAGGCTTGTTAGCAGGAAGCTACTTTGGTAGCAGAGCAGGCAGAATGTGAACAGGCATAGCATTACAAGTGGAGGCATAACCTACTGTATGAGAACACTGCCCTAATGATTACGAAGTCAAATACCAGCTGATTGCAGGCATTTCTGTGTATTTTGCAAAGAGACATTGTACAAGACACTGATTTTTCATCTGCTGAGAAACAGAATATTTGTGGAAGAAAGCTTCCTTTTAATTTCCCTGCCAAACTTCAGCTTATTAAACAATCACTCTCTAAATAAAAATAGCATATTAATTGGTCTTGTTTTACTAAAGCACGTAAGTTCAGTCTCACACTGAAGGTCAGTATTCTTATCCCTACTAATAATATTTCTGAATTACTTCCTGGAATATGACTACTTAAAATATTTTTTATTATTCCTCCTGAAAAATCAGCTGGTCTATAATAAATTTCTTACCTTTTATTAGAGTCTCTTTGTTCTATAAAAATAATGCATTTACTCTTTTTCCTTAAAAAGTGCAACTACTAAATAAAAAAAAATTATAACATATACAAAGATTAAGTAAAATAAATTCAAAGGAAGCAAAATCCTACTAACAAAAATAGCTGTCAAAATTTTGCCACTTACCGAGTCATTTCTCTAACTGTAAAATATTTTGCAAATACATTTTATAATGACTACAATATGCTGTGCAGTAAACTTATTGTTTACTTGAGAATATTTAATCTATTACAGACTCATCCTGCATTGATACTTCTGTAAGGATTTATATTCTACCTCATATTTGTTCTGACTGTGTATGTTGAATACGGTTATGTTGAGGCTGGTGCCGTGGCGCTGTGGGTTTGTCCTCCGCCTGCAGTGCTGGCATCCCATGTAGGCTCCGGTTCTAGCCCCAGCTGGCAGTGGAGGATGGCCCATGTTCTGGGGTCCCTGCGCCTGCATGGGAGACTGGACGGGGGCGGGGGGGGGGCTCCTGGCTCCTGGCTTCAGATCAGTACGGTTCCAGCCCTTGCAGCCATTTGGGGAGTGAGCCAACAGAGGGAAGACCTCTCTCTGTCTCTCCCCTCACTGTCTGTAACTCTACCTCTAAAATAAATAAATAAAACCTTTTTAAAAAAAGATATGGTTATGCTTCCAGATCTGACTATGTGGATTCACTCTGAGAACATCAGAGGAAGAGAGAAACTTATGGGAAAAGAAAAGCATTTGAGATGGAGCCCTGAGGTTCAAAGCAATTAGCACAGAACTAAGAACAGTGCAAACTGAATAATAATAATGAAATTAGAAATCTATTTATTGCTATACAACATTTGCTACTTCTTTGAGGCAGGCCCTCCTTTAAGAAACTTACCTTAATCCTAAAACTCTTCTATGGTAGGAGCTATTTCCGAACTTACAGCTAGAAAAAACAAAAGGAAGCAGGGGCTTAGGGAAACTTGACTAAAATTCACAGAGAGTAGTTAAGAAAACCCAGAGAATCTGGCTACACGTACAAACATTTCTTTCTAAAAACAAGTTTCTGCATATGATAAAATGATTCAAGCATTTTTGCCTACTATTGCGACCGCAATCAGTGAACTACCAAAAAATTACAAATAAAAAAGTTACAAGCGAACAGTCATCACATTAAATAATCACTTCTTGGCGTATCAGTGAAAATTTCCTGTAGCAGATAAAATTTTGGAAATTCTGATAATTAACAAATGATTTTTCAGGCTGTGTGTCTTGATGAGAGGAGTGGGTACAGGTAGCTCTCCACAGTTTGTAGACCCCAGCTAAGCACTGCTGTCAGCTCACTTTTAAAGGATGAAAAAAAAAAAAAAACCCGTCTCTCTTTTCATGTGGCTTTACATAGGAGTACGGTGGGTGCCCTGGGAAGTGTGTTATCTTCACGACCAAAGGAACCATTGAGCTCATCTAAGCTGGAAGAAGGAGCTGGATAGGGGAGTCTGAAACTGTTAAGATGAGATGGCTTTGAAGACCTTTCTAGATTTTTTAAAGGTACCATCTTGATGGAAAGCGTGTCTCAGACAGGAGCTCTCTACACTCAGATACAGCCTTGTATGATGTGGAAACGAATGCACCTCCCTTTCTTCACCGCCTCGCCACCCCCATCCTGGGTCCTGTTTCCAACAGATCCTAGGCAGCATGTGTTACTCTGTCCTTGGTAAGTTGTTCATTACTCAAGAGGGGAACACAAATCGTCTACTCAGTGCACATTAGTGAGTATGTTTATCCCAGCTCAAAAGAGATTCGCTGGAAACCTCAAGAAGAGGAAAATAAATGCATTTCTGCAAAATGCTTTTTCTGTTAGTCATTCAGATTCCTGGGGCAGCTGTCTTGCTGATTCTCTGGTCACAGAAGTTCCTCTGGGCTACAGAGAGGGTTAAAGGCAGAAACTGAACGGGATGGAAGTTTGGCCACGGCAGGTGTAGGCCTTAATTGGGGGATCAGGTGCGTATAAAGAATGCGCACAGAGGGTGAGAATGTCAGCTGGCTCTGAGAATAGAGCCCCAGGGAGGCCACACTCAGGAACCCAAATAAAGACTCTTTAAACTTTCCTTCTCAGAAGCTTTGTTCCATCTCAGTTGTACCTAATGAGGTTATAAATAATTCTGTTCTGAGCATTCCAGAATGGTCAGTCAGCCATCATTATCTGACATTCTTTTCTTTTATATATGTTAGTGTTATCAATACCCTGGATTATACCATTAGTAATAACATTTCATTATTGTTATTGCTGTTATCATCATTAGTTTCTAAAAATCCTAAAGGTGAGAAATACATCATTATTAGACACAAACACTCAGGAAGTAGGTTTCAGCATTTTTGTAAAGAGAAAAATGCAACAGGACAGAATGAAGGTATATGACAGAGGGTGGGAGGGAGTTCAAAGATCTTGCTAATGTTATATTAACCCATTTATAACATGGATTTGGGTCTGATCCTTTAAAGCAAAATAACTCATTCTGTAACAGTTTGACTTTTTTATGTAAAAGTTATAAAGTAGGGGGCCAGAGTCCTAGCTCAATTGCTTAATCCTCTCCCTGAGGTGCCAGCATCCCATATGGGCGCTGGGTACTAGTCCTGGTTACTCCTCTTCCAGTCTAGCTCTCTGCTGTGGCCCAGGAAGGCAGTGGAGGATGGCCCAAGTGCTTGGGCCCTGCACCAGCATGGGAGACCAGGAGGAGGCACCGGGTTCCTGGCTTCGGATCTGCATAGCTCCGGCCGTAGCAGCCATTTGGGTGTGAACCAACGGAAGGAAGACCTTTCTCTCTGCCATTCTTTCTAAGTCTATCTGTCAAAAAAAAAAAAAAAAGTAAAATGGACAAACATAAGCTAAAATAATTGGTGGTTTCTTATAAATATACTCCCTATAAGCATCACTTTCTGTCCATATCCTTAGAAGTAATTTGACAAAATTATTTCACCACTCATTTAGAGGAATAAAATATTTTACTATAAAACAAATGGACTAGAAGTATTTTGCATCCATTTTTTCCACATGCTCTTATTTTTTATCTCTTTTTCAAACAGTATATTCTAAATCCAATGCAAAATAAAAATGGAAATTTTCACTAATTTTTTTATCCACACATTTGTTGCATACAATCTAGTTTAACCTTCAAATAACCACAGAGGTACCTATGTTGAATTCAAGTTTAAAATGAAGGTGGAGTCACATTATATATACACTACATATAGCTGGCAAGTACCAGTGGAAGATTTTCCAGAATCCAGAGCTTGCAATTCCAGTAGAATGATTTTGAAGTAGTCATTACATATCTTCTCATTCCACGCTGACTTTCTGTGTCAACCTCAGCCACATGTCGAGTTCTAAGGCTAGGCAATTTTGCATAATTATATATATTTCCCTTCTACATATTTTAAATTAAAATTTCAAATTCAGGAATAAAACATTTACATAAAATTGTAATAAGAAAAATATTAGTGAATCTTTTCATTTGTGTTTAAAGATTGAGTAACTGGATGTTATAGGAATCGGGAGTCTTTGGCCATTTGCATACACATTTTGTGAATTGTATGCTTAATTATCTTGTACTTTTTTGGGTTTTATTTCTCCTTATTATTGTGCAGGAATATATTAAATTTTCAAAATAAGATTTCTCTTCTCTCATTATTGAAAATACAGTGCAAACAATATTTCCACCTTTTGTGGTTTACTTTTTTGTTCTCTTAATTGGGTATTTTAACAAATTCATTGTTGAATTAGTCCAATACTTTGATCTTTTTTGTGTTTGCTTAGTATTTCTTGTGTCTTTTTCTAATTCTTTCCTTGATGTTTTATAATTTTTAGTATAGAGAACTTCACATCTTTGGTTAAGTTTATCTCAAGATAGTTAAATTATTTTGTAGCCAATGAAGTTCATAATTGAAGATACAAAACTACAATGGAGGAAAGATTGAAAGCACATGAAGTGTACTTGCTGATTTATTTGAGTACATGAAAAAAGTGGGAAATAAGTTAGGAAACAAGTCTCAGCAAGGACAGAAAGGACAGATCATGATATATCTGCAACGTAAAGTGAGATTTGGGACTGTGTCCCAAAGGCAACGGAATAAGGTAGAATGGCAGATAGAGCTAATGAACTAATTAGATGATTTCCACTAGTCTGAACAGTAGCATGACTGAAACCATTTATAGCGCTCATAGTGTGCGGATGCCACTATTCTGAGCTTAGTAAACCAGGGCAGGAGAGAAAAATGCCAGCCCCAATTTCATTTAACACATCCGAGGAGTCCAATGAATTGAAAAGAGAGGAGACACTTCATTCCACTTGAAAATACTTGCAGCAGGGTAGTATCCTGAAAATGGGCACATACATAACAGCAAACTGGAAGAAGAAAGCCATCAGTTCTTGATTTTCATTTATTATCTGTTTCTATGATTTGGAAAGAATTTAATCATTCTACCCCATATTTTTCTCTCCTTGAAGTGGGGTTCATGATCCTTCTTCAAATATACCTCAAAGAATGGATCATCAATTGAAATGTTGAATATATGTACAAGCAGAAAAGTTTCACAAGCAGAAGCTTAGGTTTCTGAAAATACAGATTATTAAATTACATGTTAAGGTTGTATTTATTAGTATTAAAATGACATTGAGTGTAAGGACACAAATAAAATTTATGAAAATCATAGAACATATCATTTTATTTTCTTGGGTCAACAAATGACACAAGATTTTAGTTTTGCAGTGATTTGTTGAGAGCCAATTCTCCATGAACCTCTCACATTTCTACATATTTTATGAGCAGAGGAAGACACTGCCCTTTTCCATATAATCTTTTCAAGATTGTTATGTAGACAGCAGCCACAGAAGATAGAAAGAGTGTCTACCACCAAAGAGAAAGATAGGCTTGCTTACTACCTTGGAAAATACAGTACTTTCTGCAGAGAGAAGTTGTACAGTACAAAAAATAATGTCTGACTGTGACAAAAGATGAACAAGATAACTGCCTATTATAAAAAGTTAGGGTTACCTGAGTTCAGTTTCTCTGTTGTATTGCAATCCACTGCAAAGAGAAGTGTCACTTGTCCCCATTTGTGCTATCCTTTGGGAACTGGGATCTGTGGAATCATCAGGAAACATGATATTCTGTTTGCCATGCCATGAAATATAAAGTGTTTTGCTTTGACTCAGATGCCTCATATGTCTTGTCAGCATTCATATAGGCTTACAGGCTAAACTTTAAACCTAGAAAAAGGATGAAGTTTCCAATATTTCACATTTATCCACATTGTTTAAACCAAGGTAATCATATTCAAACAGCTGATGTGAATAGTATTCACCACTTCAGACCAAAGTCACCTGATGTAATTAAACAGGAATCAGAATTGTGAAGACTAGTTTGTATGGGAAAACACTTCATAGCAGCACAACTCATTCTTTCTCTGCTTCCTTATTGTTGTTGCTTTTTGGCTGTAATACCCCAAGTCTGCTGTGTCTTCTTCCTTCCTCCATGCTATGCAAATGCTAACTAATTAAGGATATGGAATTGCCACAATCCCAGCTGGACCATGTAGATTTTCCAGTCTGTTCCAACTATTTTTATCTTCTCACTGTCAACCTAATGGTCATGTTTCATCCCTCAACCATCTTTAGTGTTCTGTAGCATATAATTTGTCAATTCCATTATTCCAGTTTGGTCTATCCCATTCCTCTCCTCTCATTCAAGGCATTGACTCTGCTGACCTCTTTCTCTGTATCACAACTTTATCCATTTACATAGTAAGTTATCTTTTTCATAAATTTAAACTATTGCTACTTGGGAGGATTAGATTTTTAGCTCCATATTTCACACTTTACATATTGTGAACTATTCCCAAGAAAGTAATAACTATACCTATATCTATACATATCTCATACATTTATTTATCTGTTTATCTACTTATCCTCACTTTCCTATTTAATTGTTAAATAAGAAATATATATGGACTTTAAAATCGCAACTTATTGCTATTCACTGCACATGTAACAAATTTCTCAGGACAGCAAACTGAAACCTACTTTTTCCTTTTCTTTTTTGCTTATTTTTCTCATCCTGCAGTTACCAATTTTACTTACATGATCTCAGAAATAAATATAGAATATTCAAACTCCCCTGTTCATTTGTTTTTCTACGATTTTAATACTAGATATTCTCTATTGGTCACCAATACCTTCAAGCCTTCAGACTCTTCAATCAACTCCTTGTGCACAAAACATAGAGTTTTGGTTTAATGTTCAAAGTCTTTGTGCCTTCAGGATATGTTCTAATTTTCAGAGCACAACACACACAACACTTCAAAATTACCTCCAGCCTTCTTCATGCTTGACATCACCACTCATATCACTGACACCTGATGAAAATCATACTTGAGTTTCTGAGAAGAATGCTAGAAGAAAAATATAAAACTAATAGTGTTTGTAGAGATGGAGTCATAGAAGAGACACTGCTTAACAGAAGCTGGCTCTTCCAAGAGACAACAAATTCTGTTACTACTGTAGTGCTGAGATGAAGCTAGGTGGAAAGTACCCAAACCTCATTCTCCTATATCTGATATACTTCTAGCACAATCCAGTGGCTGATTAAGTTTATGCCAAGATGAGAGGAAGTCCAAAAATAATCAATTAGATTAACTTACCAGGGGAAAGAGCAGGGCATAAAACAGAATTGGAAAGGAATAGGTCAGTGAAAGATAGCAGGCTGTTGTGTTTCTGCTAATGCTGCTATATTGTTATTCCTATTATTACTATTATCATCATCATTATTTATATTTCCACTTGTCCTCTGTTTTCCAGAAACTAGAGTAAATTTTTTTTAAAAAAATCATTTCAATTCACTTAAATTTCTTGATAATTTATCTCTAGTTCACTGAAGTTGTATTTTTTTTAACCTGAGCACATATGTTTTGCATGGACTTAGAGAGCAATTAAGACTATTCTCCTCCCTATTATTCATGCCTTATCCCTCTATTTTCACCTTTTCCCCTCTTACTTATTGACCAGGAGATCTTGTAATTGAGGAGAAAATTCTCATAATTAAAACTGGTTGAATACCCACACATGCCTCTTAGGTAGAATGATGGACAGGAAATCTTTTTAGCTTTTATATACAAAGAGCTCCAGCAGCATCTCAAATATGGATTTCTGGTTCTTGTCTAATCAAAGCATACACAAGAAAGGAAAATGATTTAAAGCTTCTCTTTTCCCACTGTGATTTTTATTCTGGGTCACCATATTTCTCTTACATGGATTTTATACTTTAAACATTTCTGTCAAATTAACTTCTGAAATTAGAACAGACGATGTCCTAGAACAACCTCAAGAGGCACAATTTCTCACAGGTTGGTATTTTTCATTTCAATCTCTAATTAATGAAATCCATCATGGTGAATCATGAAGCCTGCTTCACAGGCTTAGTCTATCCTACCCTGTTTTCTTGTTTTCACCATTCTATGGCATTCATTAAGGAAGGTCCAAACAAAAGTTAAGTTGGCAGGGAGGGGGTGCAGGATAATGAATAAAATAAATAGTATTTCGTGGAGAAGACATACCATTGTGCTTTCTTCTAGTGAATGTGACTACACAGTCTCCAGACTGGGGCACTAGTATCCATCCTTCACCTGAAATATAGAAATCTCCCTTCTTGTGCAAGTTTATTTTTGTTTCATTTAGTTCTTACACATGTTGCTTCACTCCAGAGTTCCTATTGTTACTTCATCAAAGTTTGCTCTTATCTCTCTTATAGAAATAATTTTGCAAAACTAAATAAATTGTGCATGTCTCCATAGGGAAAATATGCACAAAAAGAAGCAATAAAAGTGTTAAAATAGATCATCTCAAAGATACAAAGTGGTCTTGCATAAGTCAGCATAGCCTCCCATAAAATTCAAGACTGACTCAGCACACATGGGCAGTCATTAGTTCTCCAAAGCATCTTTCTATTTTCTTTATGACTTAGCTGCCAGATTTTAAGAAGTTCATAATCAGAGAAGTCAAACTGGCTCCTTAATTACTGAGATCACAAAAAGGTGTCAATGGCCCCATTAGGAATAAATGAAGCTTTGACATATAAACTCGTGCAGTTGGGTTACTTGATTCTGTGACTTCCCATCTTGAGTTTGGAAGCTGAAATAAAAGCTATTATCTTTAAAGTGCTCACACCAGTGTCTTGTTTTCCAGAAACACATAGATGATGTGTGATGAAAAGAAAAAATATTTCTCTCATTATATCAAATTATTCCTCCAAAGTCATACTATATAAATGAAATCTAATTCAGATATGATAACAAAATATCCTTTAGGATCATTTAGGAAGCATCACACTATACACCCATATATATGAAAGCTAATGTTATAATTATAAAGCAGTCTAAATTTTATATGTCACCATTTATACCCCATTACATTTTCAACTGCAGAACAGCATTAATTCAAATCTCTCCTTCTTCACAAAACCTCATAGTTCTTAAAAATCCACTGACATATTTAAATTGACATAAACCATCCCTGCACTTACTATTTATTTCTCTTATCAATGAAATATAGCAATTTATCCTAATTTTTTATTTATGTAACAAATTTTGTTTCTTCAGTTATACTCAGCTTGTTGAGGCCAATGACAATTTTAAGAACTTTGCATATATGCCTGAGAATTTTTTGAGTGCTCTGTAATGTTTTGCTTAAATATTTTGCTTCAGGGACCAGTGCTGAGGTGCAGCATGATAAGCTGTTGCTTGTGATTTCCAATCCCAGATGCCTGGCATCTGATCCAGCTTCCTACTTAGACACTTGGTAAGGCAGTGGAATATGGCCTTGGTACCCTGCTTCCCATGTGGGAGACCCAGACGGGGTTCCTGGCTTCTGCTTTTGGCCTGACCCAGATCTGACTGTTGCAGGTTTTTGGGGAATGAATTAGATGACAGATCTCTCTATCTCTCAACCTCTCTGTCACTCTGCATTTCAAATAAATAAATAAATAAATAAATAATCTTATTTCAGCTAGAAAATAAAAGGAGAGAGAATTATGTCTCATATTCATGAAACTTGGCACTATCTGGTTAGATTCTTGAGAAATGACAATGCTGCATCATTTTGATAAAGCTGTCAAATGTAAGGCCTATTTTTATAATTTCTGATTTTTGTTATTAATATATAAAGTTTGATTTATAATGTTAAAATTACTTGTTAATTATTTTCACATTGTATCACCTTTTGAAAAAAGCTTTTTCTTAATTATTTATTTTATTTACTGAAAGTAATAAATCATAGTGACACAGAGAGGAGAGACAGAGACAGAGAGGTACCTTTCACCCACTTGCTTACTCCTCAAATAGCCAACATGGTCAGGGGTGGGACTCCTGAGGTGGAGCTGGGCCAGAGCATATCAGTTGGGACTGGAACCAGAGCTACAACATGGGATGACAGCATTGCAAACAGCGGCTTACCCCACTGTGCCACAAAGTCAGCCCCTTTTTAAGATTTTGTTATCTATTATTCTTGTATTCTCAGAGCTTAAAATTATGAGGTTTTTGCAGGTATTTTTTCCCGGACCTTTTTTATTCAAATCAGTCTTACTCAGCTATCAACCATGCAAAACAGATGAAAATAAAGCTCTTCTGCTTGAAGAAGGAGTTGGACCCAAGAGCCCCATTTGGCTCTCCAGCCTCCTCTAAGGCCTTTTAAATGGTGTAATATTACCACATTCTAAAAACTGCTGCTGTGTGTCATGCAATAACTGGTCTAATTGGTTACCTGAAAATTACCCATTGGAACAAAGGGGTGTCTGTCCTGGGCTTTTATATTCCCCATATTTGCTGATTTATTTTCTTAAACACAGTTGCCACTCAATAGTTTTTTTCAGGCTTGATTAAACTCTTTCTCCATTGCCCTTCTTTCTGTTCTTCTATTCCTGGGACTATCTATATTTAAACCCCCATGCTCTACAACACACACACACACACACACACACACACACACACACACACACACCTGTCTGAAAGGTAGCTCACACAGACTCACTCATGCACAACTGCACTGGGATTCCTCAAAGCCACTCAACAAGCAGTCAGCTGGATCCCTGTGCAGATGATGGGAGTTAGTTGTCTGTAAAGGAAGCCAACACTGCTTTTGCAATCTGGTCATTTCAGATGTTTCAATCACATCAACCTTTGGGAACCCATTGCTAGGTCATCTGCCTGCAGTGATCAACTTTGTAATCCATACCAACAGCAAAGACCGAAAATTCTCATAATCAAAGCATACTCAGGAAGGAAAGGGCACCAAGCATTCTCATTAGCAAGACTGGATGTATTTGATAATAAAATGCTAGCTGAAAATTCAAAACCAAGCAAAAGCTAAGAAAGCCAGCACTGCTTATATTCACAATTCTGAAAATGCTTTCATTGAATTGGCAGTTTTGGCAGCAATTGATAAAAACTGGGCAAAACACAAACATCTCATTTTTTTTTACATTACCATAAATAGTGTAATATCAATGACTGATTTTGTCATAACTGAAATATTTTTGATTATTTATACATAAATTCATTACCTACCACAGAATATGTTTAAGTTTAATGTTGTAAGGATTGACTGTCATCATTATAAATGAAATCAAACAAACCATTGAAATTAATTGACCCTTGAGACTTCCAGTAACAGCAGTAAATCAAAATGGATATTCACAGGTGATAATTATACAAATTTTTGATAGAATATATGAGGGAAACCAGTAAAGGTACTGGGAAACATCCAAAGCAGAGAGAATTTAAAGGAGTTAACTTTCCAAAAACTGAAAATGTAAGGGGAAAGATATACATCTATGTCTCCCTGATTACAAGTACTTGTTCTTCCCCTAGCATGGCTGTGGCATTGAAATCTTTAATTCGAAAAAAAAAAAAAAATTGCCAGAACCTCAAATGATCTCCTCCAAATATTTATTTATTACTCTAGTGTTTTTAACATACTTCATCTGGGTTTTTTACATTATTCTTTTTAGAAAGTAAAGCTTAAATCAGCTTATTTCATTTCCTGCTGAGTGTAAGGTGGATTTAGTGATTTATTTACCCTAAAGGATATAGAAGGAGAAAATGAACAACTTTACACTGGAGAAACCTTATTAATATCATTTTAACCATGTTAAACATTAGCATCCCTAGCTCTAAGTCATATTGAAACATTGTAACACTTGATAATATGTAAGATGAAGCAGAATTAAACTGTTATATTACTTCAAACTTCATAAAGATCCTATACATATGATAAAGCATTAGATAGACAAAAATTTAGAAATATTCTACAAAATATCTAACAAATAATCTAAAAAAGCATCAGGTTCATGAAAGAAAGGAATGATGGAGAAATTGTCACAATTTTTTTTTTTGCCAATAATAGCAGTTAAATGTAATTTGGAATTCTGGTTGCAATACTGGGACAGAAAAGTCACACTGGTAAAAAATTTAGAAATTAATATAAAGTAAATTAGCAGCATTGTACCAATGTTAATTCTTTAGTTTTATCATAAACCATATTTATGTTAAGATCAAGAGAGGTTTCTTTGGCTGGCGCCGCCACTCAATAGGCTGATCCTCCACCTGAGGCACCGGCACTCCGTATTCTAGCCCCATTTGGGGCGATGGATTCTCTCCCGGTTGCTCCTCTTCCAGTCCAGCTCTCTGCTGTGGCCCGGGAAGGCAGTGGAGGAGGACCCAAGTGCTTGGGCCCTGCACCAGCATGGGAGACCAGGAGGAAGCACCTGGCTCCTGGCTTCAGATCAGCACGATGTGCGCCGGCTGCATCGTGCCAGCTGCAGCGGCCAGTGGAGGGTGAACCAACGGAAAAGGAAGACCTTTCTCTCTGTCTCTCTCTCTCACTGTCCACTCTGCCTGTCAAAAGAAAAAAAGAAAAAAAAAGACGTTTCTTCAAGTCTAAAATTGCAAAATTAAAATTAAAAAATAAAAGTAATATATCATCCCACATTGTACACTGTGAATTAGCCAAAAATCTAGTTTCTTTCAAGGGACTAGACAAAGGCCCGTTTCTTCAGGATCTACATTTGCAGAGGAAGTTGCTATAACATGGAGTATGTGAAAGTTCCAAGATGTAGTGTCAACTTGATATTAGATGGGAGTTTTACAGCTTCAGATATAGGTTAGCATGTTTATCAGTATCAAAAGGTGACAAGATTTACAAATTGACAAAACCATTGTGAAAAGCATGGCTGTTTCCTGACTGGACATTACATCAACAAACCAGAGCGATAAAGAATATGAGCGGGAGAGTTAAGCTTACATTGACCTAAAGGAGAATCTAATGAGGAATGGCAGATTTCTTTCTCATGTTATGGTTGATTGTGCAACCTCACCATCACCCTTGTGTCACAGAAATCCAGAATGTTTTCTCTGAAGTCAACAAACTTTCAACTTGACAGTACTAAAAGTAAAGATATCTTCAAAGAAAGAATTGGTCACTAAAGAGGCATACCCTCTTTGTGGTGCAGCTAACATCTAAGTTAAAGAGACAACAGATGGATTAGCTCTCACTAATTAAAATAATAATCAAATGAACATATAAATTCCTAGAAATTATATGTTAATTAATTAACATGTGAAGGACATACTTTTTTTTGACAGGCAGAGTTAGACAGTGAGAGAGAGACTCTGACAGAGAGAAAGGTCTTCCTTTTCCGTTGGTTCACCCCCCAATGGCCACTGCTGTTGGCACGATGTGGCTGGCGCGCATCCTACTGATCTGAAGCCAGGAGCCAGGTGCTTCCTCCTTGTCTCCCATGCTGATGCAGGGCCCAAACACTTGGGCCATCCTCCACTGCTTTCCCAGGCCACAGCAGAGAGCTGGACTGGAAGAGGAGCAACAGGGACAGAATCCAATGCCCCGACCAGCACTAGAACCCGGGTGCCTGCGCCACAGGCAGAGGATTACCCAGTGAGCCACAGTACCGGCTGTACATACATATTTTTAAAAAGAAGAATACGCAATGCAGACTTAGACAAATAAAAATTAGTTTAAGGAAATTAATAATATCATGTTTTGGGAAAAAATGTAACTCCTAAGCAGATTTCTTAGGTTTGAAAAAGATTATGAAGATGGCTACATTTCATCTATATTATATATTCTTCACTATTGCAAAATATAAAAGAGAAGTTAAAAAATATGTTTAGTTGGCTCATTTGCAAAATAAAATTTGCTAGTTTTGATATCCCTTAGATCTTTCAATCAACAAATTATTGAGCAAGTTCTATTGTCTCAGTTTTTTACCTTATTCTATGTTGTATACCATTTGTATGATTCCCACTGAATATTCTTGGTATAGTTCCAATTTTCAAAATTTTTGTCTATTTTTCTAGTTTTAAAAGTGTTTTTTATTCTCTTAATCAAAAATTCCACCTTTGAAAATTTTTTGAGAAAAGCTTACATTTAAGATAAAGTCCAGTTCAGCCATATTTGAATTAGCACACTATGTTAATTAATGAATTCTGAGCTACTAAAGTTCACTTTTTTGGGAGTAAGAAAAAAATGAAGGAGAGGGAAGGAGAGAATGTAAAAAATTAATGAAGGAATGAACATAGGAGACGCTGATTTCATCTATGTGTATGAGCATGTAGAAACTTAAAAAAAGAATAGTTACTTGATCAAATAGTTCTATTTGTAAATTTTCAAGCAATTTTTGATGCTATTTTCCAGAATGACTGTACTAATTTTTATTCCCACCAACAGTATAAAGTGTTTTTTTCCTGGACAACTGGCCAACACTCATTTTTATTTTTTCCTTATTTTTTATTTTCCCATTACTATTAATTATTTCAGATATGAAGTGGTATAAAACTGTTTTTATTTTATTTCCTTGATGATTAGTGATTCTAGCACATTTTCATATTCCTACTAGTCTTTTATACTTCATTGGAAAAATGGCTATTTAAAGAATTTGCCTAAGCCGGCGCCGTGGCTCAACAGGCTAATCCTCCGCCTTGTGGCGCCGGCACACCGGGTTCTAGTCCCGGTCGGGGCGCCGGATTCTGTCCCGGTTGCCCCTCTTCCAGGCCAGCCCTCTGCTGTGGCCCAGGAGTGCAGTGGAGGATGACCCAAGTGCTTGGGCCCTGCACACCATGGGAGACCAGGAAAAAGTACCTAGCACCTGGCTCCTGCCATCGGATCAGCGCGGTGTGCCGGCCGCAGCGCGCCGACCGCGGCAGCCATTGGAGGGTGAACCAACGGCAAAGGAAGACCTTTCTCTCTGTCTCTCTCTCTCACTGTCCACTCTGCCTGTAAAAAAAAAAAAAAAAAAAGAATTTGCCTATTTTTTCCATCAAGTTATTTGTTTCTTTTTTACTGAGTTCTTTGTACTGAGTTCCTTTTGTACTGTATAGTTATACTGTGTATCTATCAGATGTACACTTTTCAATTCTTTCTCTCCCAATTTGTAGGCTTTGTTTTGTTGCTTTGATGATCTTTCCTTTGGTGTGCAGAAACTTTTTTGGGTTGTTGTAGTACTACTTGCTTATTTTTTGTTCTTGTTGCCTGAAATTTTGGTGTAATATCCAACAAAGCTTTGATAAATCAATATCAAGAAGTTTCCCTCCTAGTTTTTCATCTAAGACTTTTAGGGTTTCAGGCCATGCACATAGGACTTCAAACATTTTGAAATCATTTTTATTTATGATGTAAAATAGGAATACAATTTCATCCTTCTGCACGTAAACATGCAGTTTTTCCAAAACCATTTACTGTAGAAACTGTCTATTGTGTTTTCCGCAAGGTCTTGTAGAATATTAGTTGACCATATATGCTTCAGTTTATTGCTGGAACTCTCTATTCCATTGGTCTATGTCTGTTTTCATGCCTGTATACTATTTTAGATTAGTATAGTTTTACGAAATAACCTGATATCGGAAAATGTGATGTCTCCAATTTTGCTTTTCTTTGTTTTGACTGCTTGTTATCTTTTACTCTGTATGAATTTAAAACTGTTTTGTTCTCTGTCTCTGAAAAATGTCATTGTAATTTTGATAGAGATTGCACTGAGTCTTTTTATTGTTTTGTGTATTACAGAAGTGTTGAGTGTTAATTTTTTAATCCATTGACAAAGAATATCATTCCAATCATTTGTCTGCCTCAGTTTCTTTAATCAGTTTTATAATTTTCACGTGTGAATCTCTTACTTCCTTTGTTTAATTTATTCCTAGATATTTTATTATTTCTGATGCTATATACAAGGGACTGTTTTCTATATTTCTTTTGCAGATAGATTTTTACTGATATGAAGAAATAAACTTATTTGTGTATGTTCACTTTTTATCCTGCTACATTTTTAAGTTTATTATTAGTTCTAATAGGTCATTTTGGTTACACCACCAGCATTTTCTATGTACAAGTTCATGTTGTCTGTAAATAGGGATGATATTATTTTTCATTTCTCATTTAGATGAACTTCATTTCTTTTTCTTTTTAAATTGCTTTTGCTAGTACTTTCAATAATAGAGTAAATAGAAATGGCCAGCGTTCACATCACTGACTTGTTTTAGAACTTAGAGGGATCTTTCTCAGTTCCTCCCAGTAGAACACTCGATTCCTTTTGTATTTTTTCACAAATGGCCTTTAATTATTTCAGAAAATTTTCTTTTATATCTATTCTTATGAAAATTTTTAATCTTGAAAGGATGTTGAACACTGTTAAATGCATTTTCTAAACTATTGAGAACTATGTATGTGTGTTGTTGTTGTTTTATCTTTCATTATGTTAATGCAGTTCATCCTAATAACTGATTTGTTTTTGTTAAAACAAATTTGCATCCTAGGAATAAATTTCACCTGATGTTGGTGTATAATCTTTTTGAAGTGCCACAGAATTGGATTCAGTAATATTCTTTTAAAATTGTTATGTATTTACTAGAGAGACATAAAGAAAGACAGTGTGAGCTTCCATCTACTGATTCATTCCTCAAATGCTTGGATTGTGATGGAGCAAATGTATGAGATGGGATTGCAACATAGGTCTCCCACATGAGTGGCAGGAAGCCAATCATCTGAGCCATCACTACTGCCTCTCAGGGTCTGCATTTGCAGGAAACTGGAATCAGAGGCCAGAGGCAGGAATAAACCCAAGTACATTGATGCAGGACAAAGCATATTTTTTTAAAAAAAATTATTTATTTATTTGAAATCCAAAGAGAGAGTACGTATCTGCTGGCTTATTTCCAATTATCTGCAATAGTTGGGGCTCAACCAATGTGAAGCCAGCAACTTGGAAATCACTTTCAGTTTTCCAAATGGGTGTCAGGACACCAAGTACTTGAGCCACTACCTACTACCACTTGTGGTATGCAGTAACAGGAAGCTGGAATGGAAAACCAAGCCAGAATTCGAACCCAAGCACTCTGATGCAGGGTGCAGATATCCCAAGTGGTGTCAGCCTCTGCAACAAATGCTAGCCCATGGTGTTTTTGATTTCTGAATTCTCAATTGTAATTTCTCTTCTTTTTTGAATTTTGTCTGAGTATCTGACTTTTCTGAGTCCAGCTACCTTTGTCTATTTTGTAAATATTTCCATTCTCACCAACTGTGGATTGGGGTATGTTTTCCTCCTTGCCAGCATTTATTCTTTGTTGATTTCTGTATGAGAGCCATTTTAACTGGAGTGAGGTGAAACTTCATTGTTGTTTTGATTTGCAATTCCTGATGGCTAGTGATATTGGACATTTTTTCAAGTGTCTGTTGGCTATTTGAATATTTTCTTTTGAAAAATGCCTGTTCAAGTCCTTTGCCCATTTCTTAACTGTTTTGCTGGTTTTGTTGTTGAATATCTTGAGCTCTTTATATATTCTGGATATTAACCCTTTATCAGTTGCGTAGTTTGCAGATATTTCCTACCATCCTGTTGGTAGCCTCTTCATGTTACTATGTGCTTCCTTTGCAATGTAAAAGCTTCTCTGCTTGATGTAATCCCGTTTGTCAAATTTGGTTGTGATTGCCTGGGGTTCTGGGTTCTTTTCCAATAAGTCTTTGCTTATACCAATGTCTTGCAGAATTTCCCCAATTTTCTCTAGTAATTTGAAGGTACTGGATCATAGATTTAAGTCTTTGATCATTTTGAGTAACTTTTTGTGTAAGGTATAGGGTGTAAGGTCGGGGTCTAGTTTCATACTTCTGCATGTAGAGATCCAGTTTTCCCAGCATCATTTGTTGAAGAGACTGTCTTTACCCCTTGGATTGATTTTAGCTCGTTTGTCAAAAGATTAGTTGGTTGTAGACGTGAACATTTACTTCTGGAGTCTCAATTCTGCTCTATTAGTCTATGCATTTATTTTTCTTCTTTGCTTTACCTTTGTAATTTTTTATCACATTGCACTTTAGCTGATATTTTGAATTGATTCAATTCAACACAAAACGTTAACTTGGGTAGAGGAAATGTTCATTTTTTTCTAAAAGTGAAAGTATTTCATTTGAAAGGATGATTTAAGAAGACTTCAGATAAATTGACAGAATATGCTTTGATATTTTGAAAGAAATCTACTCAAATAGGGTGAGATGTTTTTGAAAAAAATGCAAATATACTCATACTGATACATACTGCAGTGAGTATACCTCTGGGTGCTTTTGTAAAATGAATTTCAGCATAGAAACAGAGATATAGGAGGTAAAAGAAAGCCAAGAAATCACGCAAATATAATTCTACTAATTTTTGGCCTGGAGCTTGAGAAACAGAATACCATTACTAGAAATAAAAACTATTTACTTCAATTACTTCATATTACCTATAGGCAGAGATGACAAATCCAATATACATTCTGCTTCTCCTTGTTCAAGCTTACATGGCAGATATAACACCAAATGATTTTTAGTGCTCATTTGTAGTTAAATTTACCTACTTTTCCAATTATAGGCAACACTTTTTCCTCCTTTAAATATGTTAGCATTTTCTAGCCATTTCATATAAAAGAAAAGATACAATAGGTAGTCGTCTTCTATCAGTGACTTCTTTCACTTACCATAATTATTTTGAAGTTTATATATATCACCTGTCAAAAGTTTGGTATTTTTATAAATTATATTTGAAAAACATAATAAAAAGAGAGAGAAAGATAGAGATATTTTTAACCCACTAGTTCACTTCCCAAATGCCTGCCACAGCTCAGTTTGGGCCAATCAAAGGCTGGAACTCAGAACTCATTCTAGGTTTTCCACATCAGTTATTGGGAACCAAGTAATTGGTTCATCACTGTTGTCCCTGAGGCTGCACCTTCTCAGGAAGTGGAAATCAGGAATGCAGCCATGACTTTTGCCTTAGCATAGGCCATCTAACATGGAGATTGTCTCATGTGTCCTTTAAAAGAATGTTTATTACTTAATCATCTAGTATAGTACTTTATATAGGTTATTACTGAATAGTTTTTGATATACAAGTGCTCAATATTCTTGCTAATTTTCTGTCTAGTTCTATAAATGATTGAAATTGGGTGTTTAAATCCTGTTATTATTGTTGAGTGATCTTCTTCCTTTTTAAATTATATTATTATTTCTTCATTTATTTTCAAACATTATTAGGTGTGATATCTGTATATTTATAACTTTATATCTCTCTAGGGTTGGATCTGTTTTTCATTATTGCTAAGCCTGTTTGCATCATTGTTTCTAGTAAAACTTATTAGCACAAAGAGAATTTCACCTTTTATTAATTTTGACTTTCCAGCTCTCTTGGATTTATTATTTCCATAGTACATTTGGTCCAATAATTGTCTATATTAACAGTTAATACAAGCCGGCGCCACGGCTCACTAGGCTAATCCTCCGCCTTGCGGCGCCTTCACACCGGGTTCTAGTCCCGGTCAGGGTGCCAGATTCTGTCCCACTTGCCCCTATTCCAGGCCAGCTCTCTGCTGTGGCCCGGGAGTGCAGTGGAGGATGGCC
Organism: Sylvilagus floridanus; assembly: GCA_949820135.1. NCBI lineage: Eukaryota > Metazoa > Chordata > Mammalia > Lagomorpha > Leporidae > Sylvilagus > Sylvilagus floridanus. Next base: position 90,301,835 of record OX463226.1, on the reverse strand, counting down.
CAAATGATTGGGCCCTGTACCCCATGGGAGACCAGGAGAAGTACCTGGCTCTGGCCATCGGATCAGCGCCGTGCCCTGGCCGCAGTGCGCTGGCCGCAGCGGCCATTGGAGGATGAACCAACAGCAAAGGAAGACCTTTCTCTCCCTCTCTCTCTTTCTCTCTCTCTCTCTCTCTCTCTCTCTCTCTCTCACTATCCACTCAGCCTGTCAAAAAATAAAAATAAAAAAAAAACTAAAAAACCAGCTAATAGAAGTGAATAACTATATTTTTGAGAAGTATAGTTTGATAGTATATTAGAATCCTACAAAAGAATTTTCTTCTCTGCCTTATATAAACACACCAATTTGCTTTATTATTTATTTTTAGGATCCAGCACAAGAATCCAAATGTCAGGAGGTTAATAAGCATGGTAATATACCCTGAGTTTCCTTAACAAAGTACCAAGAGCTAAACAGTCTAAAGCAAAGGAAGTTTGTTCCCTCAATTCTTCTGGAAGTAGCAATTTGGAAATCAAAATATTGACAGATCATGCTCCCTCTAAAGTCTTCAATAGAGAATCCCCCTTTATATTTTCACCTTGATAGCCCCAGAAATTCCATGTTTGGAACTGTGCAACTCCAATCTCTGCTGTAATCTTCATGAGGCTGTCTTCCTCCTATGTGTCTTCACCTCAATTTGCTCTCTTCACATATGAGTCTACATTTCCTCTCTTTTCATGAACATATCAGTCATAGCAGAGTAGAGACCAATTCCACTCCAGCAGGACTTCTTCTGAATGAATCGTGTCTCTACAAACTTATTTTCAAAATGCTGAGATACTGACAGTTCGGATTCAACATATCTTTTTAGAGACACAAATCAACCCATAACTGAGTAGTTCAGAATCATCAGTTCAAATTGGGTATTGTTTTTCATGTTTACAGACCCTAATGTCAGATCAGGCACTCATGTCAGATCTATGCTAGACACTGAGTGGTACAGATGTGACGTTTTTTGAAGAGTTCCAAAATATGAAATAATCAGAAAGCAGATTGATGAGTGAAATTGGAATTTAGTTCAATAAAAATGTAGGGGATATTATTAATGATGAACATATATAAACCACAAATTATTGGAGTAACAAAGAAAGCTAAAATATCAATTGTTTAGATTACAAAGGTTTTATGTCTTGCTTCACTCATATGTCTGCCACTCAGCTCCTTCCCATGTGGTTTTCACATCTAGATGCCTATGTTGAAGATTTCACTATCTCAAACCCTGCTAGCTGTAATGATAGAAGGAAGACAACTCTGGATACTTTAATAAAGGTACTTAAGTATTCTGGATCAGAAGAACATAATATCACTTCTGTCAACAATACTTTAACTAGAAAATGTTCCATGTTCCCAGCAAACTTCAAAAAGATGTCACAGAGGTTGGTGCTCTGGTGTAGCAGGTAAAGCCACTGCCTGTGGCACTGGCATGCTATATGGATATCAATTCAAGTCCTGGCTGCTCTACTTATGATCCAGCTCCCTGCTAATGTCCCTGGGAAAGCAGCATAGCCAAACTGCTTGGTCCTCTTCACCAAAGTGGGAGACCTCACAGAAGCTCCTGTCTTCTGCTTTCAGTTCAGCCCAGCTCCAACTTCTGTGGCCATCTGGGGAGTGAACCAGTAGATGAAAGATTTCTCTCTCTCTCTCTTTCTCGGTGCCTCTCTCTCTGTAATTCTGATTTTCAAATAAATCTTTTTAAAAAGATGTCATAGACATATCAAAAATCAACATGTTCCAAACTTTCACCTTCTCCTCTAAAATTAGTTATACTTCAGAATTCCTTATCTACCTGGCTCCAAAATCCACTAAACTCCTAGGGAGATAATTCGGTGATAGGGTTAATTTCTCATTCTTTAACCTATTTATATTCAGTTACTTTCTTCTAACTACTTCGTGATATTAGTTCTGTTTTTTTTTTTAAGATTTTTTATTTACTTTATTTGAAAGTCAGAGTTACAGAGAAAGAAGGAGAGGCAGAGAGAGAGAGGTCTTCCCTCTGCTGGTTCACTCCCCAGTTGGCCATAATGACTAGAGCAGCACTGATCCGATGCCAGGAGCCTCTTCCAGGCCTCTCACACGGGTTCAGAGGCCTAAGGACCTGGGCCATCTTGTCCTTCTTTCCCAGGCCATAGCGGGGAGCTGGATTGGAAGTAGAGCAGCTGAGACTTGAACCAGTGTCCATATGGGATGCTGGCACTGCAGGCAGCGGCTTTACCGGCCACGCCACAGAGCTGGCCCCGACATTAATTCTTGAATACATCCTCTTGTCTAGCTGACTGTAAATACTACTGTGAAAGCACTAACTTGGCATGATCATTGCCATGTCATCTACCTAATCTCTATCCCTATAGTCACACATCCCTCTGTTATACTCCCCAAACTTCAGGCCAAACTGAACTGTGAATATATATTTATTGTACTGATAACTTATATCAAACTCTTTTCCATCACCTTCACCTATCCGTTTCATATGTGACAGTCTTCTACTTGGTCTTTGTACTTCAGCCATGATGATTTTTGCCAGGTCTATGCTCATTTTTGCAGTACTTCATGAGCCTATCCTGCCTCAGATTCTCCCCCCTTCGAGGGTATGCTTCTTTACACTTTATGTCATAGAACACTACTTCCCATGGGAAACCCACTCTGGTGACTTCCAACACTAACAATTAAGTCAAAATATAACATTCAGTGTTTCTCCATAGAAAATATAACCACAAGGATAAGTAAATAGTTGGAATTCATTTCTTAATGTATTTAACCAATTATATTCTCTGCCTGAAAGAAGTGACCATGTCTCTCTTGTGTATTCTGTTTTCCAGCACTCAGAGCAGTGCTTCATAGTATAAGATTTGAATCATCATATGTCTAATGATGATTTTCTAAAGGAAGAGACCATTCTGACTTTCCAGGAGTCACTTCCTAATGTTTCTCTAAAATCTAAATTGTGCTTCTTGCTTTAGTCTATAGACCTGTTTCAACCTGGTACACATGGAAAGTGAACAATATGTCAGTTATCATCTTCTGCATTTAATGATGACCATCACATAATAGCTAAGAACAGTTTGGAATCTACCCTTAGAATACATGAAGCCGTAAAAGAAAATGTTAATTGATATTAGAAATTACAATCCTCATTATTCACAAGCATTATAGGTTCAAATACCACCAGAGTGTCAATGTTCTTCCAAATTCTTTGATAGAAATTGATAATGATAATAAAATGAAGTGAAGGGGCTGATTCTGTGGTATAGCAGATTTAGTGGCCATCTGTAGTACCATCATGGCATATGGGCAGGGGTTCGAGTCCTGGATGCTCCACTTCCAGTCCAGCTATGTGTTAATGTACCAGGAAAAGCAGCAGAAGATGGCCCAAGTGTTTGTGCCCCTGCATCCATGTGAGAGACCCAGATGAAGCTCCTGGCCCCTGGCTTTGGCCTGGCTCAGCTCTGGCCATTGTGGCCATTTTGGGAGTAAACCAGAAGATGGAATCTCTCTCCTTCTTTCTGTCTCTTCCTCTCTCTCTCTCTCTCATTCTGACTTTCAAGTAAATAAATAAATAAATATTTTTATAAAGGAAATTAAATACCACAGAGAAGGAATAAAAAAGGATAAAAAAGGGTGCAATTGGTTTATCAACTAATCTCACCTATAGTTTCTGACTGATTTATTTTTTTCACAATATAGTGCGCAGATCTTTCTCAATACTGTTTCCTGGGAAATCTAGTCTGTAAATAAATACAGAATGTCCATGAATTAAGATATTTTTCTCTACTTTAATAGTGTTGACTTTAGAATAAAGGAACATTAGTATAAAAATATAGGGGGGAAACAAACTCAGTTTCTCCTTGTACACTCTCAACACAGAGAGCACTCCTGTGGTAACAGATTTATGTGGGTTTTCCTCCCACATGTCTGTTACGCAAATGATTCACAAAGCACACCTACTCAATGCCTTTTAATTTAATCAAATTCTGATACTATATACCTGGAGATATCAAATTCCACAAGTTCTGGGCTCAATCCCACAAAACTCCTTCCTACTTCAGGTGTAAGTCAGAAAAACAGGCATGGCTTCTGCTTCTGATGGACCAGCTTTAAGTTAGGATTCTCAAGACCCCTTTCTTGTGTTCAATTAATTTGTCAGAAAAGCTCATAGAGCTCAGGGAACCATTTTGTTTTCATTTCTCCGTTTATTCTAGAAGAGATGCATGAGGCAATTTGCAGAAAGAGAGCATGATTTTTCCATGGTGTCTCTGGGCACATCAACCTCCAAGGACCTTCACACACACATGTTCAGCTCTCTAGAAGCCCTCAGAACTCAGTCATTTGTGGATTTTATAGGTATATCATTATATTGGTATGATTCTAGAGTTGGCCATTAGAGATTAATTGAATCTTCATCCTCCACCCCTAGCCTAGGTGGGGCAAAATAATAACAAATTTCAACAATCTAAGCTTATATTTCATTTCCTGGCAAGCACCTCCTCTCCCCCCCCCCCATCATAAGGCTATTTAGGAATCCACAATCACTGGTCATCTCATTAGCATACAAAACTAAATGACAAGAGCCTGTGAGGAAAACCAAATCCTGTCATATCCTCCTGATGGAAGGAATATAGATGGGGGATTGTGTTGTTGAATGGTTTCATAATTTTGAGAGCCCTATAGAGAGTATTTACACAAACCTAGATGCTGTAACCTGCTACAGACCTACACTATCTTATATAGACTATTGCTCCTAGATTATAAATCTGTTCAGCATGTTATGGTATTCAATACTTTATTCCATTGTAAGAGAATGACAAATATTTGTATATATTAACATAAAACGGTAAAGTAACAAAATTATATAAAAGATTTTTAAAATGGTGTATTTGTGTAGGGCACTTTCCATGAGTGGATTTTGAAGGACTGGAATTTGTTCTGGTTGAGTCAGAGAGGGCAAAGTGAGTGGGAAATTCTAGATATTACTATATACTGTTGTAGGATTTATGAACACTGTACATGTGGTGAGCACTAAATCTTAAAAAAATTCCACAATAATACATTAACATTAGCCTACTATTACATTTTTACCTTATAAACTTGAGACATTAGCTTTTTGATTCAATTAAAATAACACTTAGCTTAAAACACATTTTGAACAGATACCTAAAACTTTCCCATTTTTCTTATTCAATTTAAGAATATTATGGATTATGTAATTTTGTTAGTTTGTTTATACCAGATTCACCACAATGTTGTGACTAATGTGTTGTGCTAAGACACTGCAATGTTTATTACTGAGTGGATTGGAATTTTTCAGTTCTGACTGTAATCTTGAGGGATCCCTGTCCTATAAGCAGCTTGTCATTGACTGCATGCTATTATGTGGCACATGACAATGTACTTTTCCACGAAAAACTTCCCTTTGAACATGCAATGAAATGCTCATCCATATAAGGTGCAATCTTTTTATTTAATAAATATGTCCATTTATAATGTCTTATACATTTGAAAAAAGAAGTTAGGTTAGTGTTTATATAACTAGAGTGGTCATATGAAAAGTCTACTATTCAATTTTTTTCTTGAGATTGGTATATTTATTCACTTTCTTTAATAATGTCTTTTAAATTTTGACCACTTTGTATGACATTACTCATTATTTCCCTTTTCAGCTGTTTGAAACCTTGATGGATACAAAATGGTGTGTTTGAAATTAAATTCACTTGTAGAAGAAAATGATTTTTTTCCCATCCCTGCTTTTACCCTCAAACTCAGAATCAACAAATTATTTAGTTAACCTAGGCACAAGTCTCATGCATCTGAGCTACGAAACTACAGTTTTAAAAAAAATTTTGTTATCTTTTTTATATTGTTTTTCATTTCAAATTAAGGATTCTATTGACTTTTGTATCATTTATTTTTTAGTTCTCCGTCTTGGAAATGCCTTCATTTAAAATTATAATGGAGCATTAAGCAAATTCATATTTTATTCCCAATGCCAAACAGAAATGTGCTGAGTAAAAGTGCTGCTTTAAACATAGTAGGACGTAATACTTTACAAAACCAGTAAGTAAAGTACATCCTACTTATTCTACCTCCTACTTATTCTACCAAAATAATGTTTCCATTATTTTGCTTATCTCAAATTAGTGCCTTGATTTATAAATCTTTACTAACTCAACTTCCCTCATATTTGTCCTTCACCTTCTTACACTAAAATTCTTCCCATTCCAGTCACTTAGGTCATTCAACATGGACTGCTGTGATATTTCCAACTGTCACCTGGTAGCAATAGTCAGGTGCACATATAATTTAATTTTAGAATTAGATGCAACACATTTGCAAATTAAAAAGTGATTTTGCTTATACAATGGCATCCATCCTAAAAAAAATGCTAGACTATTTAATGAAAAGTAAAATGGAGAGTCAGGTCGAATGATTAATCACAATCATATACCTTACAAATAACTGGTCTGCAGTTGAGAATTTATTATTTCTGAACCCAAATTCTCATTTATTTTTCATTATATTATAGCTTGCCTCTTCCAGATAGTCACTCTTCACACTGCTATTTTAGTTATGGCTGGCGGGGGAAGATAACTTCAGGAGGTCAAAAGTCAGAAACAATTGATTTTCTGTCTCTTAGGCTAGGAAAGCAAAGATATTCTGACACTCTATTTCTTGGTATTTTGTAAAATGGAAATATAAATCAGATAATTGAGTAGGAAAGAGGCTCGCAATGGCTGATGAGTGGCCCCTGAAGTAAATTGGTTTGGTCTAATGACCAATTGAAGAAGAAATGAAAGCATAATGATGGAGGAAAATGACCTATGATTTCCCTCTCTCACCTTTCTGAAATTGGGTTGCATTCTGCATTTTGTTGCCTATACTTTTTTTATTTGTTTGTTTTTTTGTTGTTTATTTTTTAAGGACAGAACATGTGGGAGGCTGAAGATAAACATTTGAACATGTGGTACATGGATTTCTACTTGTTACAAAAGGCAATGGCTTTTGGCTTGAAAAGGTGACTGCCATCCTGAGTGGTTGGTTTTCTAAAAACTCGTTCTTCTCAAATGAGGTGGCCATAAGAAATCAGGAACATTCTACCATGATGGCACAGTTGTCAACAAAAGATTTGTCAGGTTCCTACAGTTAGTTGTATATGTATGTGTATTCTGTTTGCTAATTAAATTCTCTATGACATCTATGAAATATCTATAAAACTTTTCTGTCCCACATGACTCAATATGATGGATATTCCTAAGTATGGCTTTTATGACTAAATAGGATATTTGCAAGATTCCCTTCCTAAGCCTCTGTGCTGACATGAAGAACGAAAGAGGTTACCCTGATAATTTCACATAGATATCTCCAAGGCAAAGAAACACTGGCACATTCATATATGCTTGTCCTTCATACTCTCCCAACCTCTGTCCTTGGACTCAATGAAAGTGAGAAATAACGTTTTTATTCCACAAACGGTAGTGCCTGGATATTGAAGAGCTATCAACTCACAGAACTTGAAGAAGTTTCTTGTGCCCCACATGAATGAACCAAAATCTCCTTCTAGAATCATTTTCCATATGATACTATTTCTGATTTCAATGGCCTAAAAATAAAGGCTTTCTTCTGAATATGACTCATTTGGAGCCAATGTTCTAAAGACACATGAATGTGAATGCCATTGAATAATTTAATGGGACTGTACAAAGCAAATAGAGCATTCAAGTCCTTGTCAGTGGAGTAGGGAAAACTGAACACAAGAAGCTTAATCTGCACAAGTAAACTGTCCTACTCAAACACGTACAGAAAGAATCAGACGATTAGCCAGCGGCTGCATTTTATATATAGCAAACAAACCCAATTACATGGGGAGGAATATTCAAGCATGGCATAAAAAGTTATCAGAGGGCCTGCAGAGATTCCCCCTGGAGCTTCCAAGCACAGATTCAGTAGCCAGTAATTTCTACTTCCTTAGATAATGTGCAAGGACCATAGTGCTGATTAGCCCTTAAATCACACTCTCCCAGGAAGAGTAAAGCCTTTAATTTTGTTAATGGGCAGAGATGTGTCCCTACTTTCTTCTTTTTCACCTTCAATACTTTCTTGGCAGTTTGAAGTAACAGGGTGAGGACGTATGTTTGTGTGTCTTTGTGGCTGTCCATGTGAGAAACTGAGTTGAAAATTTTGCTCCTCTTAGATCCATACTAAGATTCTATTAAATAAACAAGAAAAATTTTCCCCTTAGAATCAATTTGAATTCAGTATTTGAGATTTAGTTATGAGAAGAATTATTTTTTTCATTATAGCTAGTCTCTCAAATCCTGTTGTTTAAGTTCAAGGCTGCGTATATATTAAAGAGGATAGAGAAAGAGAGAGGGAAAAATGAAATCGGTCGATGATATGTCTATCTCTGCTAAACTGACTGGGGACCTTTAGACTTCTATAACTAAAGACAATCCCAGTGTACAGTGCCTGCTAGATACTTTGTGTAACTGTAGTTTTGGTATTCTCAGTTCAGGAGGAGAGGAAGTGCTTAAGCCATAAAAGTAGAGGTAGACATCAATATGAGGAAAATTAATCACTGGCTACTTAAAGTAAAAGATTATGAATATTAAAATTAAAATAAATTCAAAGAAAAAGAAATCTAGGGAATATACATATCAAATAAAAACCCAATTATCTTAACATACAATGGGTCCATTCAATTTATTAAAACCTCAGTAACATGAACAAATAATTCACAGAGAAAGCAAAATAAACCTAAAGCATTTTCAGTCTACCATCAATAAAGTTTCATTTTTATTTTTCAACTTATAGTTATCATTAATGGATAAATATCCATTTTGCATGACATCAAATGACACACCAAAAATTATCCATGTACAAATATGAGGAAAGAATATAACATTTATCCACCATTAGCAGAGAACTAAGGGTGGTCATGTATTTTTCCTATGGTAATAGCCTTTCTCATAAAGACATGAAGACAAAATGAGATTCTCTCTTTCTCTGCTCTCTCTCTTCCTATATGCAAATATATAAACACATCATTACATAAGAAATTTATAATACATATCATATATTAACATACATTCAAATATGTCTGCTTTTATTCCCTCACACAGTACATGGTCCAGTTACCAGCATGTACAAAGAGCATTACTGAATACTCAGCTCAGGGAAAATAATAGACTGAAAACATATATCAAGCCAGCCCTCTGGAGTTTTCATGGTCTAGTTCTTTGCTGGAAGCAAAGATGGATAAAAGTATTTACCTCTTAAATGTTTACCTAATACTGTATGAAGCAGTGACCTTAAGTGGTCTTTACAGCTCATAGACCACACACACAAAATTATGAATGAGCAATTTTTATTCCCCTGAAACTAATGGTTCTGGCATACTCTCTTCCACTGCTAGAGGATTGCAAGCAATACTCCGCTGAAATTACTGTAATTCGTAGATGGCAGTGACTGGGTTTCTGAATCTAGGCTAAGGTGGGAGATGTAAATGAATCAATAGCAAAAATTTGTCAGAGCTTTATTAGAGAAGGGTACTTCAAATGGCTTAGAACTCTAAATTTAACCTTGAGCAATCATTCAACCAGCAAATATTCAACAATATCTTCCTATGTTTCTAGTTCTACACCCAAACTCCTTCAAGTGCTAGGCAGATAAATTCAGTGATCCAAAGTGTGCTGTGCTGAACTGTTAGTAAATGCCCTGTCCAAAGGCAGTGGTAACCACTCAAGTTGTTCCTCTTTTTGTCCCTAATAATGTCATAAAGGTCTGGTGGTACCACTTCCTGATCTTTAAGAGAAGTCAGGAATTTTAAACTATAGCTAAAATTTCCAAGGAATACATTTTGAAAATAAACTTACTTAACAAATATACTAGAGCTAAATAAAACATGTGTACTGATTTCAGTAAGCCCTTAAATTGTTCTTTGATAAGGCACAAAGATACACATTGTGGAGATATACAATAATGTGTAAGACTTAATGGTTGGGACCGGAGCAGTGGTGCAGTAGGTTAATGCTCCATCTGTAGCACCGGCATCTCATATGGGAGCTGGTTCTAGTCCCAGCTGCTCCTCTTCCAATCCAACTTTCTGCTATGGCCTGGGAAAGCAGTAGAAGATGGCCCAAGTCCTTGGGCCCCTGCACCTGCATGGGAGACTAGAAGAAGCTCCTGGCACCTGGCTTCAGATCAGCACAGCTCCGGCCGTTGCAGTCATTTAGGGAGTGAACCAAAGGACAGAAACCTGTCCCTCCCTCTCAATGTCTGTAACTCTAACTATCAAATAAATATGTAAAATCTTAAAAAAAAAGACTTAATTGTTGATCTCACAAAGCTCTGAATAGAAATGAGAAATTCGCACACATAAAGATGTCATAAAAATACAGAACCACAGCACTCTCTCACATACTTTTCCCCTCCATTTTTTCCTTCCTTCCATTCCACTCTCTTTTCCTATGAAGCTGGCAGCAGTGGAACCCTCACATGTTGATGGGACCCAGCAACATGGAAAGGTCACCTAATGTAATTTGTGCCCATGCAGCTAAGGATTTGGTTGTTGTGGGTAATAAGAGCCAAATTTTTCAGCGTTTAAATAGGAAAGACAAATATGGAAAATGGGATGCATAGAATAAACCTGTGATATTGAATTAAAATGAAGGTATAGATGAAGATAAAGGATAAACTCATATTTTAATATATATTCCTGCTGTCTACACATAGATACAGTGATAGGGTTTGGTCAGTAGTTAAGTTGTTGCTTGAGAAAATGCACCTGATATTGAAGTATCAGGTCTGGCTCAAGCTCCTTCACAACTGACCCAGCTTCTGGATAACACACACCTTGGGAGTTAGCAGATAATGACGCAAATAGTTGGCTCATTGCCATCCAGGGAGATGCCTAAATTGAGCTTCGTTTTATATAACTCCTGGTTTTATAAAGAAACTCCTGATTATACATAGATACTCTTGGTTTCAGTACGGCTTAGGCGTAGATGTTCTGAACATTTAGACAGAGCTAAAACCCTGAAATAGGGGCTGATCTCTAAATCAAATGCCATATCCTCCACATCAATGTCCAGAAGTAATAAAAAATAATGTTTTACTAACATTTTGAGGAGCTTGCATTGTGGTGTAGCAGGAGAAACCTCTCCCTGTTAGACCAACATTCCATATGGTCAAACAGTTTGTGTCCTGTCCTCTCAATTTCTTATCCACGTCTCTGTTAATATGCCTGGGAAAGCAGAAGAAGATGACCCAAATGTGTGGGCCCCTCCCATCCATGTGGGAGATCTAGATGAAGCTCCTGGCTCCTGTCTTTGGCCTGGCCCAGCCCTCGCCATTAATGCCATCTGGAAAGTGAACCAGTAGATGGAATATCTCTCTCTCTTTCTGTCTCTCCCTCTCTCTCTCTCTCTGTAACACTGTCTTTCTAATAAATAAATAAATATTTAATAACAAAAAGAACACTTTAGAAAAAATCTTCTGCTTATCTATATGAGTGCTTTTTATGCATCTTTAGACTCAGGGAATTCCCTGAACTCTATAATAAAAATGAAAAACTTTTCCTTTCTGAACAAACAGAAAGCACGCATGAGATAATACAATTTTTAAATTTCCAGAAAATTCTGCCTTCTCTAAAGAGCTACTCTTGCCTTCCATATAACACATTTTCTCACTCTTATAGCATCTGAAATGACTCAAGAGATTACTAGCATGCAGATTTTCATCATAGTCTGGGGGCCAGCACCATGGCACAGTAGGTTAATCATCTGCCTGTGGCGCTAGCATCCCATATGGGTGCCAGTTCTAGTCCCGGCTGCCCCTCTTCCAATCCAGCTCTCTGCTTTAGCCCAGGAAGGCAGTGGAAGATGGCCCAAGTCCTTGGGCCCCTGCATCCTTGCATCGGAGCTTCCCGAGGAAGCTCCTGGCTCCTGGCTTCAGATCAGCACAGCTCTGTCCATTGCGGTCATCTGGAGAGTGAACAAACGTAAGGAAGACCTCTCTCTCTGTCTCTCCCTCTCTGTCTGTAACTCTACCTCTCAAATAAATAAAGAAAATCTTTAAAAAAAATCATAGTCTGCTCTCTCTCTCTATATATATATATATATTTTGACAGGCAGAGTGGACAGTGAGAGAGAGAGCGACAGAAAGGTTTTCCTTTCCCGTTGGTTCACACACCCCCCCCCCACAGTGGCTGCTGCGGCCAGCGCGCTCTGGCCTGCCCACTGTGCTGGTCCGAAGCCAGGAGCCAGGTGCTTCTTCTGGTCTCCCGTGTGGGTGCAGGGCCCAAGAACCCAGGCCATCCTCCCGGGCCACAGCTGGACTGGAAGAGGAAAACCTGCACAAAATCTGACACCCAGACTGTGACTAGAACCTGGTGTGCCAGCGCCGCAGGCGGAGGATTAGCCTAGTGAGCCCCGGCACTCTATATTATTCTCTACGTATCTTTTGCTGCAAATACTTTCCCAATATCACTGTAATGTTTATGATCCTGAACAATTCTGACTTTAAATCCTAATTTAAAAGGATATCTCCTTTCTGTGCTTATCTCTGTTTTGTCTTTCAAATGATTCTAAGTATTTTAACTTTTATACCCGTAAATATTAAATAGCAACAGGTGTGTCCCTCTCTCTGTTAGGGAATTCATCAATGGAAAGAATTTCAAATCCATCCTTTCTCTCTGTTGCCAGAAATTTCTTGATTTACAGATGAAATTTTAAAAGCATTTATCAAATTCAGTTGAATTGAAATCTTATCTCTATGTATTTATTGATATATTACTCATTCTGGATATAATTTGTTTTATTTGTAGAGTGTATTGAGATAGTATTAAAATACCACAAAATTCACCTTTTTAAAGTGTATATTTCAGTGTTTTTTTATATATTCCCAGAGTTCTATAATCAGTATCATTTTATCACAATTTGTAGATTCCAAAGGTAAATCTTGTACACTGTAGCAACTACTCTTTATTTCCCCTTCTTTCCATATCTGGATGGCAATAATACATTTTTCCCATATTTTTGTTTGTGGTGAACTGTTCATTCAACAGGAAGGACACAATGTGTAGCATTTTTGTTTTTGGTCCAGCTTCTTTCACCAAGCATAATGGATGTGAGGTAGCATGCCATTTGGGCCTTGATTTGCATTTCTGTAGTGATTAATAGTATTAATTTTATTCACATGAGCTTATTGTACATGTATTTATTATCTTAGGAGTAATAGGTATTCAAATCATTTGCTAATTTTGTTACTTGGATTTTAACGAGGCTGTCTGTTTTACAATCAATGTGTAAAGGGATGCTGAATAAAATTTCCCTATTGGGTCGATAACAATACACATTGGTTGAGCTACCATTTGGGAGGCCTGCATTCGATCTCAGGGTGCCTAAGAGCAAGTTCCACATCTTCTTTTTTTATTTATTTATTTTTTTCTTATTTAGAATATAAATTTCCAAGGTACAACTTGTGGATTGCAATGGCTTCCCCACCCATACCTCCCCTCCCCCCCGCTACCCTTCCCCCTTACCCACTCCCTCTCCCCTTTCATTCACATCCAGATTCATTTTCAATTCTCTTTGTATACAGGAGTTCAGTTTAGTATGTGTTAAGAAAAGATTTTAAACCATTTGCCCTCACATAGCATCCTAGAGTGAAGTATACTCTTTGAGTACTAGTTGTAGCTTTAAATCACGTTCCACATCTTCTTATTCAGCTTCCTGTCACTATGCCTGGAAGACAGCATGTGATGGCCAACCTAGTTAGATCCCCGTGACCCATGTGGCAGACCTGGAGTGAGCCCCTGGCTCTTGGCTTCAGACACTGGAAAGTGAACCAGCAGATGGAAAATCTCTCTCTCCCACTATCTGTGCCTCTCCTTCTCCTTCTCTGTCATTCTATCTTTCAAGTAAATAAATTAATCTTTCAAAAATTCCCATATTACAAATGTGATTTGTAAATATGTTCTTTGATAATATGGAATATGAGTTATTGTTTCACTTCTTTTATGGAATTGTTTTAAAACAAATAATTTTAAAATTTAAAATTGATGGAATCTATTTTTTTCACTCTGGATATTTGTGTTTCTATTGTCACATCTAGGAACCTATTGTCTAATGTAAAGTCATGAAGACTTGTTTGTTTTCTTCTAAGTGTTTTATGTGTTAGAGCTTCGTACTTTCAGGTTTATTACAAATTTCATTGGTTTTTATATGACATGAGTTAGGTGTCCCACTTTATTCTTTGAATGCTAACGTCAGTTATCTCAGCACCATTTGTTGAAAGGCTGTTATTGGTCCTACTGAATTGCTTTTCCACACTGATCAAAAATCAATTGATCGTAAAGGTAAGAGTTCATTGCCATACTCACAATGGATTCCAATGAATAGTGTGTTTCTTCTAATCCCGTAGCAAATTTTGTTGTTTACCATAGCTTTGTGTTAAATTTTGAAATCAGGAAGTGTGCATTAAAATTCATTCTTTTTAAAAATCAATATTGATTTATCTGTTTTGAGACATTTAATTCCCATATAAATTTAGCACTCCCTTTCCATAGAAATAACATAGATCTGTGTAGAAGCTGTAGTTTCCATATATTTCAATATTCCTTTGCTCATAGTAAACTGATGAAATAAAAGTTCATTTATGAAGAAATATATATGTATACACACATACATACATTATACGTATATATATATGTGCATATACATATGAATGTTTATGTGTTTAAATCTGCTTCAAAAATGTTGGTGGAAATGGAGTTAAAATTTAGGTTCACTTCAGCGGAAACTTTTGTAATCTATGCGTAGTTTTTCACACAAAATTTTTCCAAACTTTTTTAGACACTTCATATGCATGAATATATAGAGATCATGTACAGAAAAATCTCTATAGTGTTAAAGCATCATACAGGGTTCTGCTTGTCTGCCTCTCCCCAGACTCCAGCTTGATCTTGCCAGAGGTTTTCATTTGCTCCTCAAAGGGTCTTCTGTTTTCTAATCTCCTCATGTGGATTTCTGTCAACCATTCAGGAAACCTCACCTTGAACACTCCAAGATTCTTATCTTCTATACAACAGAAGAATCCCTGAGATCAAAGTTATCTAAGGATTTGGCAGGGAGATTTCAGGAGAATAATTATACTCATGACTTTACATACCATACCGTTCAGAATAATTGAGAATTTAGTGTGGATATGTGGACATCAGCTTTCAACCTTTATGTTGTCCTAGGATAATCACAAGCCCTCCGACTCTAATCACCGTTGACTAAATAGGTGTGCTTGGTTATTTTTCCAAATATTTCAAGTGAATTGATATTTAGCCCAAAAAACAAAATGTTAATAATCAGTTATTTCTAGACCCCAGAAGAGGCATTAACGTATTTTTCTAAGAAAATCAAAAACAAGGGACAGCGCTATGGCATAGCATGTAGAGCCACCACCTGCAGTGCCAGCATCCCATATGGGTGGTGGTTCAAATCCCAGCTGCTCCATTTCCAATAAAGCTCTGTGCTATGGCCTGGGAAAGCAATAGAGGATGGCCCAAGTCCTTGGGTCCCCGTACCTGTGTTGGAGACCTGGAAGAAGCTCCTTGGTTCTGGTTTTAGATCTTCCCAGTTCTGGCTGTTTTGGCCATTTGGATAGTAAACCAGTGGATAGAAGACTTCTTTCTCTCTCTCTCTCTGCCTCTGCCTCTCTGTAACTCTGCCTTTCAAAAAAAAGCTCTTAAACAACATTCTCCAAAGAATCCTGGAGCTATGTAGAGTATATATTGTTAAAATAGATTATTTTCACTCTTTGGGAGTACATCTCTTCAGGTCTATCACAGAAAAGAGATTTTTGCTTTTTCTTTATTTTACATTTGGTTGTATTTAAGTTTAGTTTCTTGATTACACATGTATATCATTTTAACCCAAGTCTGAATCAAACCTATAGCAATTAATGAGTAAGCACACATTGACTTAGAGAGTCATAAAATTAACTTTTCTTTATTTGTTAAAGTCTATCTTTCTGAAGTTCCCTTAGATATTAGTCATAGGAAAGTAATATTAGAAAATTTGTGAAAACTGGATCTTTTCATTTTATTTTATATCTTGTTATTTACCTCTCTTTTTATTTGCTATTTTGTCTCTTCATCTAGATTCCACCTTTTTAGATTTTACCTTGACATTACTGTATAAAGTAAATGACATTTTAGAAAGCTTTTAGCTTTCATTACTTTGAACCATTTCTCCAACATTTATTATTATTTGTACTGTTATTAATTTTATTATACTTATTTTAAACTGAGAGAGTGAACTAACAAGGAGAAATTCCCCCATAAATATCTATCTAATGAAGGCTGGGGCCAGCGCCGTGGCTCACTTGGTTAATCCTCTGCCTGTGGCGCTGGCATCCCATATGGGCACCGGGTTCTAGTCCCTGTTGCTCCTCTTCCAGTCCAGCTCTCTGCTGTAGCCTGGAAGGATGACCCAAGTGCTTGGGCTCCTGCACCCATAAAAGAGACCAGAAGGAAGCACCTGGCTCCTGGCTTCGGATTGGAGTAGCTCCAGCCATTACGGCCAATGGGGTGGGGGGTGAACCAACGGAAGGAAGACCTTTCTCTCTGTCTTTCTCACTGTCTAACTTTATCTGTCAAATAAAAAAAAAAATATCTGTTGAAGGCTAACCCTTGAGAACACTACATTGGAACATCCTGGAACAACCAAGATCACAATTACTAGATTTTTCGCCACATTTACTTTGGCATGGGTCATGCCTTGTTCCAGTGGGATGTTGCTGTTAAATTAGTTAAGGTTGTTACTTGTGCCAAAAAGTTTATCTCAATCTCTCAATAAAGAATATGCCAAGCACAGGTTTCATAGCTAACTCATCTAGAAGCCACACACACTACACTACATCTATTTTGTTTGAAGCTTGTGACCATTACCCTTTAATGGAATAAAATATACAGCATACTTTAAAAACCTTTTTATTTTTTCCCTCTGCCTTTTTCTGCTTTTCTTTGATCTTCTTTGCTTCTCATGCATCTGCAGATTTTTCCTTCTCTCAACCTATGGAAACAGTGATGAATACTTAGGAGAGAAAGCGTAGACTAGGTTAGGCTAGTTAACCACTTCTTTTTCAGGACATTAGTTTAAGAATGCACATATCTATTGAGAGCTGGATTTGTGTATGAAATTCTGGAATTATTAAAAGAATATGGAGCATTTTTTATGAATGTCAATCTCCTGGAAATGGGAGAAGGAAGAAATGTATAACACTTTAACTTCCTTATTTAATGTCTACTTTCCTAGTTATGCACCAACAAGTCAAAAGGCAGTGTTACTTAGATCACAGCTAATGGCTTAATAGATTTTTTTGAATACATGAGGATATTAATTAATATAAGACATAGACATAGACACTGGAAGTTTAACTTAAATTATATTTCATTAGTGTAATTTGTTATATGTTAAATAATTTTTTGTTAAATTATTTTTAAAATGTGAAGGCTTCTAATAGATAGTTACCATAAAAGGCTTGTCATATTTTGCAGTAACAACTTTTATTTATTGAACATTTATTTTGTGATGGGCATTGCTGTAAACAATGAATATATAAATTTAAAATGCAATCCTTTGAGTTAAGTACTTCTATTTTTAATATACAAGATACTTCTAAAAGTTTATGAGAAATGCAATATAAAAATCTATGTATGGATTTCAAATGTTTTTGCTACAGATAAACTTTTCCTTAAATTTCATTTTCTACAAGCTTTTTGAAGTAAGATCATATAGCTTAAAAAACACAGGCTCCTTGATACAATGATTTGCTCAAGGATCCAAGAAGTGGGAATTCAAAACAATAGAATTCTATGTGACTAATGAAATTCTCCATTTTCTTTTTTTAAAATTTATTTTGTTCATTTGAAAGGCAGAGTTACAGAAAGAGAAGAGAGAGAAAGATCTTTTACACACTGGTTCACTACCCAAATGACTGCAATGACTGGAACTGAACCAATCCGAAGCCAGGAGCCAGGAAGTTCTTGCTGATCTAGCATGAAGGTGCAGGGTTTGGATCATCTTTGCAGCTTTCCTAGGAGCATTAGCAGGGAGTTGGATTGGAAATGGAGCAGCCAGGCCTTGAACCAGCACCCATATGGGATGCCAGTGTTGCAAGTGGCGGCTTGAAACACTATGCCACAACACCAGCCCCAGATGCTCAATTTTCTGATAACAGTTCCAGAATTTCATACACAAATTCAACTCACACTAGATCTGCACTCTTAACTAATAAACGAACTATCTTTTTTTCTTTTTTTCTGATGGGGTGGCATCTTAACTACTAGGATAAATGCCTGCCTGCCTTGGAGTTATTATTTTTTTAAGGTTTTTATTTTTTGTTTATTTGAAAAGCAGAGTTACAAGGAGGGGGAGAGAGGGAGAGAGAGAGAATCAATCTTCCATACACTGGTTTGTTCCCCAGATGACACTCCATCCAGGTGACCCTTATATGTGACAGGGGCCCACACAGTTGGGCCATCTTCTGATACTTTTACCAGGCACTTTAGCAGAGAGTTGGATCAGAAGAGATGCAGCCAGGACTTGAACCAGTGCTTATATGGGACTTTGGCTTAATCTGCTGTGCTGCAATGCTGGTCCCTAATTAAAAACATTTAAAGCAAAATCATTCTTACATGCTTTGAAAAAAATACATAAAAATATGGCTTGACACTTCTCTGTTTTTCAGCTGTTCCTGGATGTAAGGTGGGGAAGAGCTTCCTGAGAAACAGATTGTGGGGAAGACAATCTCCAAGAAATGCAAGCTGTAAACCACCAGAATGGATCTACTATCTCATCCATCCTACATCCCATAATCTTCCTGGTCTTAAGTGCTTGTGTCCACTGTATCTGATTACTGTAAACCAACAGGAAGGCATTATAAAGGGAGTAAATGCAGAGCTTCAAAGTTCCTGGATATCACTTGGTTAGTGCTTTTAATTCATGTTGATCCCAATACTTACTTATCTTTGTTTTATTAGGTCAACCTATCTTCCCAATTTATATCTTTGTGTCCTAGATCTTGCACAAAGCTAAAACTAATTGTAACTAGGCCTTTAATCTATGACACCTAGAGAGATGTAATCAAATTTCTTCTTATCTTTAATATCCAATGGTGTTTATAAAAATAATGGACAAAGTAGATGTAATATAATTACATAAAATTATAGATATATCCACAACACCTAACAGAAGTGAATCCATTGACAATATCACATACTAGTAATATACAGAATATTAAGATGACTATTAACCAAAATAAGTTACCTTCTGGAATAGTTTCATTTTGGCAGATCTTATTGAATTTGCATCACTATTTTTGGTTAACATCACCAAGTCATATATATTTATAAAACCAAATCAATGGACATTCATGACAATACTATTCATGTCAGAGTCTTACCTAGAGTAAACTGTCTATGCAAATTTCTATATACTTAGCATAAGTAAAAATATAATGAACCATATCATATTTGACACTGTGAATTTCAAGTATTAACTGCAAATTATTCCTCAACAAAGAATTAGGAAGCTATTTAGCCAAGCTAGATTTGTTTTCAATAGATTTGCTTCTTCTATTTTCCTAGTTAGATATCAATGGCTAATGCTCCCTAAAGTCTCTAAAGTTGATCTGGCCTGGAAGGATGACTTAGTACAAAGATTGTAGAGAACTATAAGTAAATCTTGTTCACAATTCTCTTGAGTTCACTTTGTACATTTCCACCTTTCATTTCTCTAGGCTTACCAGCCATGTTCAGCTGTGAAACGCTTCAGTTTAACCTGGTCATTCTTTATTATCTCTGTTGAAAAGCAAAACTATATACTTGTTTTGTGGGAACAGATTTGTACTCTGTAGCCATTCTAACAAATAATTCTAGAATTTTCTCTGCATTGCTGAATACTTCTATTCTCCCTCTCTGGGTTGCCTGCCTCTATCTCTAACAATCTTTCTAGATAAATTGAACAATAAATCAATTCCTATCATTTTCTTCTTTTATCTCTTTCTGTTTATCTCTATCTTCTGATGCCTCGCCAACTATGGTCTATGCCACAGCATTTAAATTTAGGTTAGATTATAAAATTTTTTTAAGATTGTTATTTTTTGTTTATTTGAAAAGCAGAGTTACAAGGAGGGGGAGAGAGGGAGAAAGAGAGAATCAGTCTTCCATACACTGGTTTGTTCCCCAGATGACACTCCATCCAGGTGACCCATATGTGTGACAGGGGCCCAATTGGAAGAGGTTTTTAGTCTTCAACCCCCAATTGAAAAAGGTGCCCCTATTTAACAAAATAAATTGAATGAAATCATCAATTCTTAATATTACTCTCAATCTCCCTTTTCCCTAGTGCAGACCGGAATTTGATGTTTGCATCTGTGTTACCTCCTCACACACAGACCATCCATTCCCATTCATTTTCTGTCTTTGATGTGAACACTGGTTTTCTGAAATTTTCTCCATTCAAAAGGAATAAAAGGGAGACTTAGAGAAGTTCCTAATATTCCAGACTATTATCTTGTCCACTCTTAACTTCAACAAAGTTTTAGCATTGAGATTAGAATGAATAACTTTAGGTATCAACTTGCCTGAGTTAAGAAATTCTAGAGAAGTGGGTATATCTGGGTGTGTCTAAGAGAATGTTTCCAGAAGAGATTGCTATGCAATTCAGTAAACAAAGTGAGGGAGACTGACCCTCAAAACATGGAGGCCCCAGCCGATCCCTTGGGGTCCCTGATGAAACAGAAAGGCAGATGAAAGATGCTTTTCTTTCTGTGTCCTCTAATTGAGACTTTCTTCTTCTCCTGCCCTTGGATACCAGAACTCCTGGTTCTCTGGCCTTTGGACTCCAGGACTTTGCCAGCAGATCTCTCAGATTTTTAGGCCTTTGCTCTAGGAATAAGAGCTGTAACCTTTGTTTCCCTTGTTCTTAATGTCTTTGGATTTAGACTGAGCCAACTACTACTTTTCCAGAGTCTCTGCCTTGCAGAGAGTCTGATTGTGTGGCTTCTCAGTCTCCATAACTGCGGTGACTCTTCCTCGTCACCACCGGAGAGTTAGGCAGGCTGCCCGCAGCTTGCCTTGGCCTGGCCGACGAGAAGAAGTGTGCCACCCACCACTCAGCCTTCCCTGAACCCTGGGGGACAATCAGATGCGATGGAGAGCCCAGTCGAAGCAGGATCTCACTTTATTGTAAAACGGAGGTGTTCATATAGCTGAGGTACAGAGAGGATGGTACCAAGCAGATGTGGGCAAGGGGTGGGGTGATGTGATGCAAAAGGGTCTTAGCCACTCCTATTATACCACATTAATGATCCTTAGGCAAGAGCGCCCTGGGGCTGCGGTGTTTGCCACCAGGGATTTGAAATTTAAAGACAGGTTTTCGGCCACCTGGCCACAGCTCAATAGACTAATCCTCCATCTTGTGGCGCCGGCAAACCGGGTTCTAGTCCCAGCCGGGGCACTGGATTCTGTCCTGGTTGCCCCTCTTCCAGGCCAGCTCTCTGCTATGGCCCGGGAAGACAATGAAGGATGGCCCAAGTGCTCGGGCCCTGCACCCACATGGGAGACCAGGAGAAGCACCTGGCTCCTGCCTTCGGGTCAGCGCAGTGCGCTGGCCACAGCGCGCCGGCCGTGGCGGCCATTGCGGGGTGAACCAACGGCAAAAAGGAAGACCTTTCTCTCTTTCTCTCTATCTCTCTCACTGTCCACTCTGCCTGTCAAAAAAAAAAAAAAAAAAAAAAAAAAAGACAGGTTTTCAAATTCCAGGCAGGCTCAGGAAGTTTCCTCTAGGCCTCTCCAGATTCAGCCTCCCCCACACATAACACATGGTCCAATTTTCCTAATAAATTCCCTGTCATGAATTTATAACTATGTCTACATTCTTATTTATTTGATCCCACTGGAGAAATCTGACTTACACAGTATTGACACACTCAAATGTTCATGTTGTATATTATTTTGGTAGCTAACTCAATACTTACCATCTTTTTTAATAGTGTTTCAAGCAAGAAAATTAATTTATATGATCATAAGAAAAGGTAGATGTGCATGACACAGTGTATGAAAACGAAAAGAAGGTCTTCAACTTGAGGTGGAGGGAGGTGTTAATCAAGTGTGCAAGGCTGAGTGCAGTCTTGTGGGAATTCAGATTGGAAACTCCCAAATCTGAGGCTGTCTCAGAGGGACTGTCCGTGGCTGAAGTTCCTGATTTTTCTGCTAGACAATGGTAAGCTCTGAAATCATCAATGAAGTTCCTAGGTTTGCCTCAGTGATTGGCAATTCTGTATATATAGATCTTGGAAGAAGAAAAATTTCGGTGAGGAGGCACTTGAGGGCTTAGGAGAGTAGTAATTAAATGGATATCCTTGGAATTATAGTTTGTTGCAGACCACAGAAAAACGAAATGGAGTTTTGCTTGTTTGTTTCAGCCTCACACTACTAATAAAAATCATGGGATGAGAAATGAACGCATTTCTAGGGCCTGCATTAGTCCACCCTGCCACCATGCTCGGTTGGCCAGTGATCTGCTCTTTTTATTGTGGCTCTAATGGCGGCACTTCAGTTTATCAGAAAGCACTGCACTTTATGTTTGCGTGGCCATTTGAGTGCTTCTTTCCTAAACATAGTGCGTTTTATGCCCTAGCTACCAAAAAGGTTGCTGCCCGCAGCATTCCGTTTTCATAAGTCATTTAATTTGTCTTATGTATCATTTTATGACAACTTTACAAGGTTTTTCTAGGTGACCATAGTTATCCCCTGAAGATATAACTAATGATTTTATTTCTAATCCTCAAATATCTGTGGATTCATATTATAATGAAACCATAAAACTCATAAGATTTGTAATGAAAGTAACCCTGGTGTTCTACCAGGAAAAAATCCAAATGTCAAGATAGAGTGGTAGGATATTATAATAGATTGCTATTAAATTACTTCAGATATTCTTGCAGGTTGCCAGTTGCATAGAATTCACAAAATTATGAATTTTCATGAAGTCGGCAAGGTGAAGGTAAATGGTCTGGAAGCAGTGACTGGCTCCTTGCAGGTGACCAGTGGGTCAGAGGTCACAGAATCTGTAACACAAGTAGAAAGACTGAAGTGAGGCTGCCTCTGTGGCAAAGTAGGTTGAGCCTCTTCCAGCTGAGTCAGCATCCAATAGGGGCACCGTTTGAGTCCTGGCTGCTCTACTTCTGATCCGACTCTCTGTCATGGCCTGGAAAAGCAGAAGATGGCCCAAGTGCTCGGGCCTATGCATCCACATGGGAGACCTAAAAGAAGATCCTGGCTCCTGGCTTCCAATCAGCCCAGCTGTGGCCATTACAGCCATTTGGGGAGTGAATCAGTGGATGGAACACCTTTCTCTCTGTTTCTCCCTTTCTCTGTAATTCTCTCTCTCAAATAAATAAATGAAATGTTTATATATATATATATATATATATATATATATATATATATAAGAAACACTCTGACACATGACTTCCTATAATGTTCCATTCAACTCTCTGACTACAAATCAATTTTCATAACAAAAATTCCATGTGGAAAGTATTGTAACAACATTTTGAGTTTGCTTAGCTCTGTGCTAGGCAACAAGTGGGATGCAAGATCAGTGTATAACTGGAAATACAAATCTAGTTGTAGCATTAAAAATTCAATCATGAAAAGTAAGGAATAAAAAAATACATTAAGTTAAATATGATTAACAGGAAAAAGTATAGTTGTTGAACAAAGTAAACACAGATCCCTGTTGCAAACAAGTTAAAATTCATTTATTATTTCTGATATATCACTTTAATTTTTTCATCTATTAAAAATAAGAGGAGTATTCATATAAAAATCCTAAAACAATCTTATTCAACTCTAATATTTCAATTTTAACCTTTATATTTAAAATTATTAATGGAATACCATGTGTATATAAACACTTGTAATGAGCTTAACATAAGGCTGCTTGTAAGCATGGGCAGAACTCTATAATGGAATGGCTTAGTTGCTGACTTTACAGAATAGTCTTTATAAAATACCTCCAGTTAATCAAAAATGAGTATTCTTATAGCCACATACTCTTGATCGAAGGATGTGAAGTTGATTTCAACTTTCTTAAAATATTTTCACCCAAACTGATGATAAACGACAGTAAGAATTTGTGTGCTGTTGATTTTCTTTCTTTTCTCCACATTTAACAGCATCCATAGACTTAAAAGCATTCCACTGAGAACAAACACCAGGGAAAGAAACAAATTGACTAATTTAATAGTAAACTTTATGTCATTTATTGGGCCTTCCTGAAAAGTTTGGGTGAGTTGCCAAAAAGTCAAATACTTTACATCAATGTTTTGATAAATTTAATAATGTTAGTAATTAGTAGTGTTAGTAATAGTAATACAAATTGGCTTTAAAAAATGATATATTCTAGCAGAAGTGAAAGGAGACAACAGACATCTGGATAATAGTATATTTTTCTTAACATATGAGGTAGAATTATTTGCACATCTTTTTCTACAGCAATCATAGGTATTGATGCATTTAGGATTATCTCACAACTTCTCTATTAAAACAGATAGGAGCGTGGCTCAATAGGCTAATTCTCTGCCTGGGGCGCTGGCACCCCAGGTTAGTCCTGGTGGGGGTGCTGGATTCTGTCCCACTTGCTCCTCTTCCAGGCCAACTCTCTGCTATGGCCAGGGAGTGCAGTGGAGGATGGCCCAAGTCATTGGGCCCTGCACCTGCATGGCAGACCAGGAGAAGCACCTGGCTCCTGGCTTCGGATCAGCACAGTGTGCCGGCCGCAGCGGCCATTGGGGGGTGAACCAACGGAAAAAGGAAGACCTTTCTCTCTCTCTCTCTCTCTCTCTCTCTCTCTCTCTCTCTCTCTCACTGTCCACTCTGCCTGTTTAAAAATAAATAAATAAAAAAAATAGCTGAGCTTTTGAAATTTCTTTCAGTTTTCAAATTCAGAAAAAGTATTTTTCCTCAACCACATGTAAGTACTAAAATAAGAACCAATAGAAAAAAAGTTGTTTCAATATTAGAGAAAGTAAGAATTATGGAGAAGTTTAAAAAGTATCTATCACTGGCGCTGTGGTGCAGTGGGTTAATGCCCTGACCTGAAGCTCTGGCATCCCATATGGGCACCAGTTCTAGTCCTGGCTGCTCCACTTCTGACCCAGCTCTCTGCTATGGCCTGGGAAAGCAGTGGAAGATGGCCCAAGTCCTTGGGTCCCTGCATCCAAGTGGGAGACCGGGAAGAAGCTCCAGACTCCTGGCTTCAGATCGGCACAGTTCCAGCCGTTGTGGCCAACTGGGGAGTGAACCATCAGATGAAAGACCTCTCTCTCTCTCTCTCTCTCTCTCTCTCTCTGCCACTCCTCTCTCTGTGTAACTCTGACTCTCAAGTAAAAAAAATGAATAAATCTTAAAAAAAAGGAAAAAGAAGAAGCATCTATCATACAATCAGTATTCATAATGACTGAAAGTCTGCCTTTAGGAAGTAAGTCTTTAAAGTTATTGATTTATTCTAAGAAATACTAATTAGAATTTACATTCCAGAGGGTTAGTATCCACCTTTTATCAACTGCAAGCATTTCAGTGATGGTGGAATGAATTAAAGAAGATTCATTCATCATATGAAGATCTTGTTTTGATAGTAAGCTTACCTCAAGCTCTTAAACATAAAGTTGTAAGATAAAGTCATCTCCATGATAGAGATTATGCAAGAAAGCAGAGGAGAGTGAGAAATTGCAGACAAAAACCACAAGTGATCCTATTTTTATTGGGGTACCACAATGATGTCATTTGTCCTCTGTCTATGACATTAAGATGCATGCCATGGAATTGAAACATCTGAATAAAGCATTCTTCATTTTAAAAGACTGAATTTCATTGTAATAAATGTAGAGGCTATTTCTTATTATTGCCATGAGGGTAGCTCAGAAAAGGTGACATGCTTATACATTGTGAATAAAATTGTTCCTGTATATTGCATGCTCAGGGACACACTTCTCAACCCACAGTAATTTGCTTTCAATATCTTTCCTGATATAGTGATTACAAACAAACAGTAGGAAGGAGAATATTGGTTTATGTAACAAATCAATTATCACTATATAACTGATCAATGTTACATAACTTGGAAACACATGTATCACAAAAGAAAAATATCTTGTTTTTCTTTAGTATGGAACATTTATTTTATAAAAATATCCCAGTCCAAGGGAAAACAGAAAATACTGATACATTCTCAATTTCAAAGATAATCTTCACTGGCCTCAAATGATTTGACATTATTACCAAACCAGAAACACGCTAAATTGCTAGCTTTTCAGATACAATTATATATCCTTCGGCAACTGACTCATTGAGGAGTGAGGTATCAGTTACTAGCCTGCTGTAGTTTGAGATTTGGGATAGTATTGCAAGCCCAGCTCACCTAAATTAGACCTCATTTTTGCTGTGATCGTGGAGAAATAATCTGAGCGTGAATAGATTACAAATTTTAATGCTATATTATAAATGATTTCAAATACATTGGTTTCTCATATTTTTCAGTTTTTATTTATGTAAGGTGAATAGATTTCATGTATTTCATATATGCAGATTTAGGAGCATAGTGATATTTCCCATGCTATCCTCACAACCTCCCACATTCCCATCCTTATTTTTCCTTCCTTTCTTATCTCCCTTTTAATTTTACAATGACATACTTTCAGTTTATGTTAAAAATCATAAAGTGAAACCTCCAGTAAGTAAATAATTTAACAAATAGTCACTGTTCTTCAACAGTAGACACAAGGGCTGTGAACTATAATCCAATCTCAAAATCTCAATTTCGCTCATATACATAAATTTTTTGTAGTCTGTACATGTGTCACTATAAATCACAGAAAACATTTGATATTTATTTTTGGGGACTAGTTTATTTCATTAAGCTTAGTTGTTTCCAATTGCATTCATTTTGATGCAAAAAACTTTTTATGGCTGAGTAGTATTCCATTGTGTATATATACCACAATTTCTTTATCTAGTCATTAGCTGATGGACAACTAGGTTGATTCCATGTCATAGATGTTGTGGATTGAGTTTCAATAAACATGGGGGTAGAAATAACTCTTTAATTTGCTGATTTCTTTTGGTTTGGGTAAATTCCCAGGAGTGAGATAGTTGGATCATATGTTAGGTCCCTATTCAGATTTCTGAGGTATCTCCACAATATTTTCCACAATGGCTGGACCAGTGTGCATTCCCACCAACAGTGGATTAGGGTACCTTTTTCCCACATCCTTGCTAGCATTTGCTGTTTGTTGATTTCTGTATGAAAGCCATTATAATTGAGGTAAGGTGAAACCTCATTGTGCTTTTGATTTGCTTTTCCCTGATGGCTAATGATCATGAGCATTTTTCATGTGTCTGTTGGCCATTGGATTTTCTCTTTTGAAAAATGCCTTTTCAAGTCCTTTGCCCATTTCTCAATTAGATCGTTTATTTTGTTGCTGTTGAGTTTCTTGAGGTCTTTATAGGTTCTGAATATTAATCCTTTATCAGTTGCATAGTTTGCCAAATTTTCTCCTATCCTGCCATTTACCTCTTCATTTTGTATGGTGTTTCCTTTGTAGTGCTAATGCATGTCATATTTTTTAAGATTTATTTTACTTATTTAAAATGTAGAGTGACAGAGAGGGAGAGACAGAGAGAGAAAGATCTTCTCTCTTAAGGGTTCATTCCACAAACAGCCAAAACAACCACAATTGGGCCAGGCTTAAGACAGTAGCCTGGAACTCCATGTGAATCTATATTCTTGGGGTTTATGTTCCTGGACCATGTTATGCTACTTTTCCAAGTGCATTAGAGGTGAACTGGATCAGAAGCAGGACTGGAGCTCTGCTATAAAATACTAGCCTTACAAGCTGCAGCTTAACCTGCTAAGCCAAAATGCTGGTACCACATGCCATCATTTTGATATAACCATTAAACAGTCATGTATATACACAGATTATCACTACATATCATTATTTAGATGCTTAGCCTAGAATAACTGAGTACAACATTAGTTCTTTGCACACACAAATTATGTATTAGACAAATTTGAAACCATTATAGCCTGCCTCAATTTAGTAGGTTAATTTAATGTGTCCAAAAATCGCTCAACTTTTATACCTTTAAGTGTAGAAATAATTTATAATGCAAATCCCAGATAAGTCAGAACTTTTGCTTGTAAGATTAGGAACATCCAGACAGCAGAGAAAAATAGGAAACAAGCACCATTTGGTTTTATTCCAGAATTGTATTGAATCACACTAGAACTGTACTACAGGGATGCTGAGCCAAATTGGATGTGCTGAAAAGAAGAACATCTTGTTTAGAATCCTTGGAATCTTGTTTGGGTGAATCCTGTTGGGAGCAGGTAGATGTTATTGAAAAAGAGACTGAACGGTGAGCTCTTTTGCCAAGGAGAAGGAATTAGACCAGTATCTTTGGGAATGGAATTAACTATTGGTCAGGGGCCAAATGGAAGAAAGTTGCTGTGAAAAAGGACTTACATTTCTAAATTGTCTTCAGGAGTCAAGAAAGCAGGTAGACATGAGTTCATGTTTGGATGTTGCTCAATGCAAACAATGCTAGCTTCTCTTTCTCTGTGTGCCTCCTACTTACACTAATAATTTTGTTTCATGCCTCTAGACATTTTGTTTCTTCACCCCAACCTACTACTCTTTCTTTTTATGAAATATGTATTACTCTTTTGTCATTTGTTTTATATTTGTTTTAATGTATTATCCTTTGCTGTTGTTTTTGGTCAAATTAAATGTTACCAACTAGTCATGGCACAGATAACTACATGGGTCATACCAGGAGCATATATCAACATAAAAATATAAAAACTGAGCCAATGTCTCCAGGAGGAACGAAAGGAAACAGACTTGAGGGAAACTGATAATTCTGATGTTGAATCCAAAAGATCAGTGTCCATTAAAACACAGGTCGGGCTTTCAAAATGATCATGAACTCTGTACATCATCTCATCCAATTTCCAAAAGAACTCCCAAAGAGTTAATTGAATTCAAATCTAGTGCATATCATCACTGAATGCTGCTTGTTTAAACAGAATGATTCTGATTTTTTTGTCATAGAATCAGGGCACTGCTTCACAAGTTGATCAGTATATATCCTAAAATAAGGAGAGGAGAAAGACAAATGAAATTGATTGTATCACAAAAAAATGGTACTGAGGGTTGATTATAATCAAGGAGTACGTAGAATTTTTGTCTGGAAAAAAATGAATCACCATAATCTATCACTGTAATTGATCAAAATAAATTGATTAAGCTATAAACTCAGAGTGATAGAAAAGAGGATATTACAGGGGCTGGTGCTGTGGTGCAGCGGATTTAATGCCCTGGCCTGAAGCACCAGCATCCCAAAGGGTGCCGATTCAAGTCCCGGCTGCTCCACTTCTGATCCAGCACTCTGCTATGGCCTGGGAAAGCAGTGGAAGATGGCTCAAGTGGTTGGGCCCTTGCACCCACGTGGGAGACCGGGAAGAAGCTCCTGGCTCCTGGCTTCAGATCGGTGCAGCTGCGACTATTGTGGCCAACTGGGGAGTGAACTATCAGATGGAAAACCTCTCTCTCTCTCTGCGTCTTCTCTCTCTGTGTAACTCTGACTTCCAAATAAATAAATAAATCTTAAGAAAAAATAAGAGGAAAGATAAACTTAAAAAAAGAAAATGAAAGTAGAAATTGGTGAATTAGGAAGAGAAAAAGTCAATAACAGTAAGGAATTGTTGTTTGTATATTTTTTATTTAAATAAAGAGAATAAACTTCATGTATTTCATAAATAAATTTAGGTATTTCATATATTTAGTTCTAAGAACATAATGGCACTTCCTGCTCCATACTCCCTTCTTCGTTATTTTGCTTTTAATTTTTATTGAGATATTCCCTTTATAATAACAAGCTTAATCCTCCACTAAATAAAGAATTCTACAAGTGGTAAGTGGAAAATCTACAGTTCCTCAAGAGCATAGACAAGGGATATAAGCAATAATCTAATCTCAAAAAGTCAATTTTACTCATGTACATGACTTTTTTCTATGCTGTATATTAGTTACCAAAAATCAGGGAAAACATAATATTTATCTTTGGGAACTGGGATATTTCATTAAGATTAATGGTCTCCAACTAAATCCATTTTTATGCATAAGACAGGATTTCATTCTTTTTTTTGACAGGCAGAGAGAGAGAGAGAGACAGAGACAGAGACAGAGAGAAAGGTCTTCCTTCCATTGGTTCATCCCCCAAATGGCCACTACAGCCGGCATGCTGTACAGATCCAAAGCCAGGAGCCAGGTGCTCCCTCTTGGTCTCCCACATGGGTGCAGTGGCCCAAGCACTTGGACCAACCTCCACTGCACTCCCGGGCCACAGCAGAGAGCAGTATTGGAAGAGGAGCAACCAGGACAGAACCGGTGCCCCAACTGTGACTAGAACCTGGAGTGCCAGGCTGCAGCCAGAAGATTAACCTAGTGAGCCGTGGCGCCTGCCAACTCTTTCATATATTGATTTCATCCCCTTTAGATAAATTTGAAACAGCTGATTCTTGGGTCATATGATAGATCTATTTTTAGTTTCTGAGGAATCACCATACTGTCTTCTGTAATGGTTGTAATAATTCACATTCTCATTAGCATTTATTATTTTTTGATTTCTGTATGTAAGTCATTCTAACTGTGGTTTTTGTTTGTATTTCCCTGATGGCTAGCTAACCAAGAATTTTTTCATGTGTCTGGTGGCCAGCCATTTGTATTTCATTCTTTGAAATATGCATGCTTATATCCTTAGCCCATTATTAACTGGATTGTTCATTTTCTTGTTGTTGAGTTTCTTGAGCCCTTTATATATCTTAGATAGTAATCCTTTATCAGACATACAGTTTGCAAATATTATCTCCTATTCTGTCACTTGCCTCTTTACTTAGTTGAGTGTTTATTTTGATGTGCAGAAGCTTCTTAGCTTGATGTAATCCCATTTGTTTTTTTTTTTTTATTTATTGCCTGTGTTTCTGGGGTCCTATCCCAGATCTATCCCAAAATCTACCAATATACCTTTATCTATCCCTATTCTTCCCTCTAGTAATTTAATGGATTCAGATTTTAGATTTAGATTCCTGATTAATTGTGAGTTTATTTTTGTGTAGATTGCAAGGTAGAGATCTTGTTTCATACTTTCACCTGCAGAGATCCAATTTTCCTAGCGCTATTTGCTGAAGAGACTGTCTTTTTTTCAGGGAGTAAAATACAACATACTTTCATGTTAAAAACCATAAGCAAATTGGATATAGAAGGAAAACAGTACAATACAACCAAAGCAACATTTGAGAAACCCTCAGATATCCTCATACTGAATAGAAAAAGCTGGAACCATTTTCAATAAGATCTGTAATTAGGCAAGGATGCCCACTCTCATAAATACTATTCAAAGTACTTCTGTAAGTCTTAGGCAGAGCCATTAAACAAGAGAAAGAAATCAAAGGAATACAAATGGGAAGAGGGGGGAGTCAATTCATCTCTGCAGGGGCCAGTGCTGTGGTGTGTAGTGGGATAAGTAACCATTTGTGGTGCCAATATCCTATTTGGGTACCAGTTCGAGTCCCAGCTGCTCCACTTCCAATCCAGCTCCCTGCTGATGGCCTGGGAAAGCAGTAGAAGATGGCCTAAGTGTTTGGGCACCCACACCCAAAAGGAAGAAGCTCCTAGGTCCAAAATTTGAATCAGCCTAACTCTGACCATTGGTGGCCATTTGTGGAGTGAACCAGCAAACTGAAGACCTTTCTCTCTCTGTGTCTATCCCACTCTCTGTAACTCTGTCTCTTAAGTAAATAAATAAATATTTTAAAAATTATCTCAGCAAATTATATGATCCTATAAAGAGCATAAACAACAAAAAAAACTCCACTAAAAGATTATTGAAACTAATAAAAGCATCTGACAAAGTTATAGGATATAAAACAACACTCAAAAATCAATACCTTTGTATACACTAATAATTTTATGGTTGAGAATAAACTGGTAAGATCAGTCTGATTCACAATAGCTGAAAAAATTTTAAAAACCTTAGAATCAATCTAACCAAGAACTTATAATATTTCTACTATGAAAATTATAAGTCATTAAAGAAAGAAGTAGAAAAAGACATACAAAAAGTGGAAAAATTTTCCATGTTGTGGATTGGAATAATTAATGCCATCAGAATGTTCATACTACCCAAAGCAATGTACAGGTTCAGTGTAATCCCAATCAAAAAGCCAAAGATATTTTTCTCAGATTTGGAAAAAAATGACCCTTAAATTCATATGGAATCATCAAAGACCCCAAATAGCTAAAGGAATCCTAAACAATAAAAATAAAGCAAGAAGCATCACAATACCATATTTCCAGACATTTTGTAATCAAAATAGCCTGGCACTGGCACAAGAATATTCATATGGACCAATGAAAGAGATTAGAGACCCCAGGAATTAATACATACATCTATAATCCACTAATCTTTGACAATAGTAAAGAAATTTCAAAGTTTTGTAAATTAAGTGATGAAATATGAAGTATATTATTTTCACTTAAATAAATAAGGAAGTTACACAATATCTGAATTTCAATAAGTATAAAAGCATACATATATTAGAAGCTTATATGTTCCATATTTTCATAAATTCTACATAAAATTTAAATTCACAGTAAGATAGATAATATTACAATAAAATATAAATGAGCAAAATTAATCAAAGTAATAGAGTTTAAACTAGCAGCATATGAATTTTTTAATTGAAGAAGCAAAGAAGCAAAAAGGAAGGAAAAGCAATTGGAAGAAGGTAAAGAAGGAAGGAGGGACAAAGCAAGGAGGAGAAGAAAAGGAGAGAGGGGAAACATTATGTAAGCAGCAATTATTCCAAAATAAAACTGAGTAGTAAATGGTTAGGCATCAGTTAAGCTACCATTTGAGATACCTGAATCCCAAACTGGAGAGCCAATGCTTGAGTCTCTGATCTACTTCCCCCTCCAACTTCCTATCAGTGCACACTCTGGGAGACAGCACATAAGTCTCAAGTATTTAGATCCCTGATATACATGTAGAAAATCTGGATTGAGTTTCAGTATCCTGACTTCGACTTGGCCCAGCTTTAGCTATTGTCAGTTTTTGGAGAGTGTGACAGATGTTAGAATATTTTTCTCTGTCTCAATCTTTCCTTCAAAGAAATAACAATAAATAAATAATTTTAAAAAGCAAAACTAAACCAAAATACCATATGGGCTTAAAATACATTCATAACCTAACTACTTACATGAAATACCAAATGTTTAAACATTCATGAAAAAAGAAAAGATAGTTATTTATACAAAAATTAATATTGTTCAAGTACATAGAAATATTATTTATGAAATAGATATTTTAGTCAGCCATTCTTTCCATAAATGTATTCAATGCATTTAAATGTTCATGTTGCTATTGGCCAAGTTAAAAGTTAATAACTAGTCATGGTTCAAACAGTTGGGTCATACCAGGTGGATACCTCAACCCAAAGATGTAATGGATAACTGAGCCAAACATCTCCAAGAAAAACAATAAGACATTGACTAGGGAAAACTCGTAACCCAGATGTTGAGTTCAAACAATTACAGTTCATTAAAATACATGCAGGATCTTCTAAAAATTCATAGAAAATGCACATGATGAAACAATATGCATGGATTCCATAATTATTCAAAATAAACATCTTTTCATTTCATTTTTCAGGAACTTTTTAAAGTAGAACTGCCCATACCTTCTCAGATTGTTCATCTGGCATGTATCAAATAATTAAAATTTTGCACTGGCCAGCGCTGTGGCTCAATAGGCTAATCCTCTGCCTGAGGCACCAGCACATGGGGTTTTATTCCTGGTCGGGGTGCCGGATTCTGTCCCGGTTGCCCCTGTTCCATGCCAGCTCTCTGCTGTGGTCTGGGAAGGCAGTGGAGGATGGCCCATGTGCTTGGGCCCTGCACCCGCATGGGAGACCAGGAGAAGCACCTGACTCCTGGCTTTGGATCAGCGCAATGCACCGGCCGCAGCACACGGCCATGGCGGCCATTGGAGAGTGAACCAACGGCAAAAGGAAGATCTTTCTTTCTCTCTCTCTCACTGTCCACTCTGCCGGTCAAAAAAAATTTTTTTTGTGCCAAAATAAATTTGTTTTTAATTCCAGTTTCTGTGAGTTTTGTGAAGTACCCTTATTTATGTGCATTATAGAAATAAAATTTCAGGGCCAGCACTGTAGTACAGCTTGTAAAGCTGTTCCCTTACCACCAGAATCCCACAATGGTGCCAGTTCAAGTTCCAGCTGCTCAACTTCTGATCCAGCTCCCTTCTAATGCCCTGGGAAAAACAGCAGCAGATGGAGCAAGTGTTTGGGCCCCTGTCACCATGAGGGATACCTGGATGAAGTTCCCGTCTCCTGGCTTTGGCAGACACATAAACACATCATGCTCACATAAGATGTTGGCTAGAATGTGCAGTAACTGAAATTCTTGGGGTTTGCTAATAGAAATTTAAAATCTTTCAACCAGTTTGGAATGTAGTTTCACAGTTTCTTATATAGGAATTATATTGTTAAGTGGAAAAGATAAGAGCTCTAAACCAGAAACTTTTACTAATGTCTACCAAATAAATGAATGCATAAACAAATTGTGATATGCCATGCAATGAAATACTACTGGAAAATAAAAAAGAAACTACAGACAGCCACAGCCCCAGGATCAATCTAAAAGCAATACAATGAATGAAAGAATACAAACACAAATGAGCACCTGCTCTATCATTCTATTAATATGAAACAGTAGACAAGACAAATTTAATCTTCAGTGATAGAGAAGAGAACCAGTAGCCTGGGGCCTGAGGTAGGTGGTGATTGACTAAAAAGGCAGGATAATCTTTTGGGTGATAAAAATGTTTCCTGTCTTAAATGCAGTGCTGTTTTCATGGGTAAAAATCCATTGAATTATGTAATCATAATCATTATACTTCTTACAAATTATAACCCAATTAAGTAAATTTCAAAACAACAGGATATTGTTCAGAGCTAAACAGAGGGATTTTAAATTTGATATGAATATAAAGTTATTATAATTTGAAAAGCCATTGAAATACTGATAAAACAGAGGTAACAAATAGCCAATTGATAGAATCAGATACAACATGCTTCACAACCTCAGTGTTGAATGTAGTTTAGGGCAATGTATGAATAGACAGAATAGACAGACAGGATTTTCACTACTAGTTTTATAATTCATTGAATGAATATGTAAATCTTACAAATATTACTATATAGACAGGAGATTTGAATTAGGTTTTGAGTAGTTACAGTTCATTCAAGGTAAGCGAATTCAAAAGCGTGTCTAGTTTTTCAAAAAGATTCAGTCACAAACACATATATTCATGGTACATCTGTGCTCATTGAAAACAAATCCATATACATCAGGGATTATTTGCACACAATCCACATGATAATCAAATAGTATTTTTTAAAATTCAATCTGTATAATGTGCCAAAATAAACTGTTAATTTTTTACTTTTATCCTCTCTATTTAAATATTTTCCCTA
The DNA here is from genome assembly GCA_949820135.1 of Sylvilagus floridanus. NCBI lineage: Eukaryota > Metazoa > Chordata > Mammalia > Lagomorpha > Leporidae > Sylvilagus > Sylvilagus floridanus. Next base: position 90,266,127 of record OX463226.1, on the reverse strand, counting down.
GTCAGAAAATAAAGTGTAACAATAAATATTTCATAAAACAAGTAGAATTCAGATACCCCAACTTTCCTTATGGAGACTTGGATGCCTTTTTAGAGTAAATGTATAACTCCTTTTATCATGGACAGATAATATATTATATTTGAAGAGGTCAAAAACATTTTGAACAGTTCAAACTTTGAGGAGAATTTGACTGAAAAATTTTTGGGTGGGGAGGATTGAAAAGAAGTCAATGGCTAAACATTTCTGGATTCAAGCAGAAAGAAAATAAATTTCAGGTGTTCAAATGCATTTGAAACCAGAATGTGGCCTTGTAGTCTTAGTTTTTATAACTCAAGAAAGTCATGTGAAGACTACTAAGCGAGTGGAGCAGGTGAAAGACAAAGAAAGATACAGTTGGCACCAGAGTTTGATAAAGCCATCAGTGATCTGCAATAGGCATTGTCTCCCGTGTTAGTATACCAGGTACACCAAGCCTTTGCTCAATCCACTACTCATAAAAATCTTTTCTTGGTAGTCACACAGATTTTGTTCTCACTCAAATATCCATATGTTTATAAAGGCCTGTCACACTGTCTAAACTCTCACCTGCTTGCCACCATCACTTCCTTCCACCCTCCAACACACACACACACACACACACACACACACACACAAAGACATGCACATACACAATCTTCCTACCATGCATGACTGATTGACTTTATCCTAAGCAATTTTGACAATCTGGAATAATTCGCAGATATCTAGGATAGATACATGGATAAGCAGTTAGATGGTAGATAAATGTGTGATTGTGTACATATCTGTATTATTTTCTTTTATTTTTTTTGTTTTTATTACCTGCCTCTCCTTTAGGACAGCCTTGTGAAGGCAGAAATATTTTAATATTTTGTCTGTTCTATGTCCCCAGTGCCTTCAATATTTTATGCCATAAAATGAAACTTAATAAACATTTATTAAGTGACTGAATAATGAAGTGAATGAATCAGTAATTGACTGAGGATGAAATATTAAGGGCAAGAGTTGAGATTTAATAGTGTTGTATATGCTGTGGGAAAGAAAGTGCAAATGGCTCCTGAACTATTCAACAAAAATAAACCTTTTCCTAATATTCTTGTAGTGGTAAATCTGGGGTAAATAAAAAGTTTGCCTTAAACATCAAAATAAAGTCTACCTGAAAGTACCTTAATAAAGTTCTAAACAAACCAATAAGGACAATGCATAATGGATTTAATGAAAAGTGGTATTTTTCATACATAAAGCTAATCTCTGAATTGTCATCATGATAGATATTCCTGCAACTCCAAAACAACATTTGATGCTACTGATGGAATCTAGCTCTCAGGGTAAATGGAGCATGATGCCCTCGTGTGACAAATCCAATTAATCTATTTATTCAACAAAACTTATCGAACATTTTTAATAGATAGTAGACCTAGGCCACGAAGGAACTATTTTGCATTGTTTTAGAAAGTTACTTTTCCAGTGACCTGCATATTCAGAGTTTGATTTCAATTGTTACATCAGAATAAACATCTAGTCTATTTATATGTTAAGTGTTTGTGAAAGTAAAAACCATATAAATAATAGTTTAATTCAAAATATAGTTAATAAGTCCATAGTCCCAAGTAAAATAACTCCAATGGATTCACATCTTTCCCATCACCTTGATGTTGCGTCATTCTTCTACACTCTTCCTTACCCCAGCTCTTCCACCTTGCACAGGGTTTTTGTGTGTAAAAGGTCCCCAAACTAGGCTTTCATATAATTTGCTCTAAAGTCTCTGTTAGTCTACAGTTCTTCAAAACTCAATAAACATTTCTCACAAGAAGCCATAAAAATGGCCAACAGTAGTATGAATGTACAGTATCACTAACAGAGAAGTTAAAATCAGAACTCTGATTAAATATCATTCTGTATCTGTTAGAAAAACAATTTTCAAAAAGACAAGATATGTTGATGAGTAGGTGGAGAAAAGGGAGTCCTAGTACACTTAGTAAGAATGCAATTTGGTATAGTAATTATGAAAAATAGTATGAAAGTTTCTCAAAAATATTAAAAATATGATCCAACAATTTTCTTTCCTTGAAGATATAACCATTTTTCCATGTCTAGTGCAGCATTATTCATAATACCCAAGATATGGAATCAACCAATTTATCCATTGACAAATAAATGGATAAAGAAAACAAATAAGGGAATATTTTCATCCTCAATAAACTAGAAAAAAAAGTCTCTGGCACAGAGGAGTCATTTCATTGGTTTTTATTTTCATACATAATCTTGCATATTGTAGCTATTTATGTGTTTCTTACAGGTGATACACATTAGACATCCTATTAGAAGCTAACAGAAAAATAAGACAATATGATACATTGTTTTATTGAGACGTCAATGTGGATTTCATATAATAAATGAAAAATCTAACCTTTAAACAGATTTGTGGGAGAATCAACTTTTTCAAGAACTTCTTCATTTATTTGAGAGGTAGAATTACAGATTGAGGGGAGGAGAGACAGAGAGAAAGGTCTGCCATCTGCTGCTTCACTCCTCAAGTGGGTTAATGGCTGGAGCAGCGGCAATCCAAAGCCAGGAGCTAGGGGGTTCTTCAGGATCCCCCAAGTGGGTGCAGGAACCCCAGAACTTGGGTCATCTCCTGCTTTCCCAGGTCATAACGGAGAGCTAGATTGGAAGAGGAACAGCCAGGATACAAAGCAGCGCCCATATGGGATTCCAGGCCACAGGTCTACAGGAGAATTTACTTTCAAGGACACAATTAAAGCATGAGATGAAAGACTTAGGAAAAAACAGTGCTGTTTCTTTTCTGTTATAAACACATCCAATATTGATTCTCATCAACTAAAACTGTATAATTGAATAAAAAACTTTAATCAGAGAGAACAATATTTTTTAACAAAATCTCTTAACTACTAAGCTGATAAACATTTTCACATGTCCTGTTCACAACTTTTTCTTAGAAAAGTAGACTCATTCAGAAACACAACTACAGTAACTATGGAATACTGTGTATCTGTTTATCTACATATGTCTGTGTTTTTAAGGATGTAAAGCATTGACTTTATATATTTTAAGATATACACAGTTCACATCACAAAGAACAAATTCTTCAACTTTGTCACAACATTATGTTTTGAGATTTATTTATTGTGATATACATATATACAAATATGGGTCACTGGTTTGAAAAAGTACATTACTAATGACATCATTGCTTATGATTTTTTTGAGATTTATTTATTTAAAAGGTAGAGATACAGAGAGAAAAGGAGAGAGAGACACACACAGAGAGAAAGAGATCCTGTATTCTCTGTTTCACTCGCTAAATGGCTGAAAAAGCCAGGGTTAGGCCAAGCCAGGAGCTTGGCTCCAGCAGCCAGGAGCTTCTTTGAGTCTCCCACATGGGTGCAGGAGCCTAAGGACTTGGGCCATGTTCCACCGTCTTCCCAGGTGCATTAGCAGGGAGCTGTATTGGAAGTGGAGCGGCCAGGCCTGGAACTGAACCCCCCTGAGCTGGCATCACAGGCAGCAGCTTTACCAGCTATACCACAATTCCAGCCCACAGAGCAGAAAGTTTTGTATGTGTACAAGTATTTTTCTTTTTATTTATTTATCTTTTGTTTCCTCTTCCATTTTCTCACTCGTCCTTCTACTTTCCTTGCTGGGCCTTGGTCTTCAAATCTGTGGTTTAGCACTCTTTCCTATTAATTATCAGGGATTTTGCACTTCCTTTTATTCAGCCAGCTGTGATTTGCTGCATTTTATGTTCATTTAGCTTTGATCTTATCTACAAGCTTCTCTAGATTCTCAAGTTTCTGGTTTTTCAAGCCAGATTCAAAGTTAGCTAAGAGCGAGACACAGGAGAGTGACTACAGATAATATTAATGTACTGTATATTTATGTATTAAAAATAAGCTTGGAAGGAAAGATTTTGGATGTTTCCACTATAAAGAAATGTTAAATACTTGGAGACATAAATATGTTTATACTGATTAGACATGATATAATGTATATTTATAAGGAAGCATCACATAGAAACCAATAAATATAGACAATCTTAAATGACTCAATGTTTTAAAAAAACAAAAAAAGAAGAGTATTTTTTCTGTGTTATCTGGCTTCAGGCAGATGACTCATTATTGAAAATTATTGCCATTATCTGTTCAGAGACTTGGAGACCAGCATGCCTAACACCATATCTGTGCTCAACTTCCTCTGCACAGGTTTTGTTTCTGGTTCATGCAAGTATATGGATTGTCAGTCTATGGAAAGTACTTTGGTATTGCCACTGCTTATTTATTCCTTTATATATTTTCCAGCATTGCTATGCATTTGAAGCCCAGTTTTTGCCTCAAGTTGAAAACTTACAACACACTCAATGGAATTAGAAGGAGGTTTGAGAGAAAATTGATGGATTGTAGGTTTATTAAATGCCACATGTTCAACACATCTCCTCATCTTCTGAAGGGAGAATTCCTAGCCTCATGATGAGGAAGATAGATCCCAGGCTTATGAACAAGCATAATTCTACTGCCTTCCTGAGGCAAGATTGTAATTTCTTAATAACAACCCAAGGTTTCAAGTTAATGGAGCTGCCACAGAAGCAGGGAATATAACTGAGGCCCCCTAAGTGTTTATGTGCTCTTGTCTTACCTATTTATTTTCATTTGTGAGTCTAGGTTGAGAATGATAATTGTTTAATTGTGCATATTGACTTTTTCATTTTTTAAATTTAATGTTTCACAATGTTTTTAATCTAAAAGAATATCTCATGCTGTGATAATCAACATGATAAAATGTAAAAATAAATAAATAGCCTACATTTAAATGATTCTTCTTATCTCTCAACAAGTCCTATCTGTTGAATGTAAATTTAATTGCCATGTATTTCCTTAACGATCCTCTTTAATTGGTTATCCTGATACAGTATCTTTGGAAAGTTGAAGTTCTATAATAAAGCATTAGCAGTTAGTTCTTTCAAAGAAGATTATAATGAAAGGAACGCATAGAAATAACCTTTTTTCAATATTAGCCACAGAATTAAAAATGAGTATACTTTGATTTTCTTTGAGTTGAATTTCTTTTTAAAATGATATGGAAGTTTTACAGCATAGAGAGAGCATTATTGACAGAAACTAGAACCGTTTACTGAAAAATACCATAAGAGTAGGAAACTTTACCTAGAAAGTCAGCCTCTTCAATTTTCTTTCAACAGGAGAGACTTTGCAATTGCAAACTTTTTTTGAACAGGAACATATATCAGTTTAACTATAAAAACCACCAATCTGGTCTCTATTCACAGAGGTCAGTAAGTACTTGCAGAAATAAATGATGGAATTAACACATTTTTGCTTCATTCTGAGGCAGAATGCATAGTGGAAATGTCTTTGTTTCTTCAGATTTCTAAGTTATAAAATATGCCAAAACTAAAGTATTTTAATAGACCTCTAGAAATTAAGCTCTAAAAAGAACAATTTGCATATTTAAATGTTATTGATATTTCTTGCCAAGTCAATTTTTACATTCATAATTGAAATTACGTTTGTATGCCTTGCTAAACAGTCTTTTCCTTTGTTGGAAGGGTCTACTATGTTAATCTGTTTTTAAGTCATGCATAGCATTGCACTGCTCACTTTAATTTCGCTCTGTATTTACTACTCTGCAACTTTCTTCTTTTCAGTCAATATTCAAATGTTTAATTTTGGTCTATACTGTTATAAATAGCATTCTTTCATTCACTTATCAATATCTGCAAGCTATAAATGCTTCTCCCAATGGATGGTTCCAACATTTTGTTGTTACAAAAAGATTCAATTTTCCAAAGTCATAGAACGGGAAGTTCTACACTAAGAATGTGTGATAACTCTTGATTCTCAAAGCCTTTCTAAGCTTTCACAGAGTGGTTCTGAAAGTCACTCATTAATTTTATGCCTAAGGCCCAGTTTATCCCAACTTGTAACTGACAAAGCTTTTGTCCTTTTTCATTTCTTTTCTTCTTAAAGAAATATTTTTGCTAAATATATGACTGCTTTTGCTTCATATTAAATGTCATATGTTTTGTATTCACTTATTTTATTATTATATAAGATTATGAAAGATTGCATGAGGATGATCTGTTTTATCAGTTTCTCATTCCTAAAAAGTTTTTCATGAATCATTTCATTTTTATCCTTTTGGTTTTTTTCTAAAAACATATTTTACTGGGAGTAATCTCCAAATTCTGAACGATCAATCTATTGTCTTTAAGGAATCTCAATGAGATATAATACTGCTTATCGAAGTTTAGCAAGATTGTCTCATTGTTGGCTGTTTTGTTAAGTCAGTTAGGTAGATATTAGCTTATGTGTGTAAGAGGAGCTGAAGAAAATAACAAATTTTTTAAAAAATGAATTTATGTGCAATGAAATGAGGAAGCAAATCTTGAAGGCAGGACCCAACCTCTTGTCTGTCTCCTCTAGCCAAAGATCTCCTTGCCTGTTCTTTATATAAAGGAATTCACTGAATTGAGGGAGAGATATAGTGGGTCAGACAGGGTCATAATCACTGGACTCAAGAAGTCATTTGTTTCTCCACTAGATAAGAACTGTGATGGCTGACAGTGTCTGCAGGGGTTGTTCAGGAGAATTCCACATCTACAACTGCCCACCCACAATTTCACAGAAGAGGAAAAAGAGGAGAAGGAATGGGTGACCAATACATATGTCCTTAAAAACCCTAGTCTGAAGGCACACTTGGCTCTGAGTCCCTAACTGAGAACTCCTACCTGGTTAGATGTAGGAATTTCTGTCTCTTCACTTTTTCCAATCAATTATTCTGAAATTGCCTTCTATTCTGCTCATTCACCTGCCACAGCATTCTTTGCAGATAGAACAAGTTCCCAGAGATAAAATCAGTGCTAACAACATGAGCATGAGGCCCAGATCACACATCACTCACTAATTTGATAAATCAAATGTCTTCTTGAAGTCTTGGTAAGATATGCTAAATTGAACAGACTCTGATATCTTTTGAGATCTTGATAAATATGCTAAATACATTGTATTTGTACATAAGTGGATATAACATATTAAGCAATTAACTCCCTGCTATCAACTTCCTGAAATATTAAAGAAAACAGAGATAGAAGTGATCCTTCTACAAGTCATGTACCCCCATATGATGACTTATCATTCCTCTCCATCCTTCAAGTATATGATACCCATAATCTTGTAAAAATCTCCCAAGCCTAATTATGCTGTTATAGAGATTCTCCCATGTTTCCATTTGTATTATTTCCATTATCAGAGCATGTGCATGGCTGAAAGAAGGAAGAGATAGTTTCCCTTCATCACTGAAGAGCTGTGCTTTGGGGCTGATGCTGAGGCACAGCAGGTTAAACTTCTGCCTACAATGCCAGCACCCTATATGGGCACCATTTCCAGACCCAGCTGTTCCATTTCCAATCCAGTTCCCTGATAATGTACCTGGAAAATCAGTGGAGGATTGTCCAAATGCGTTGGCTCCTACACCCATGGGAGATACCCTGAAGAAGCTCCAGGCTTCTGGTATTGGCCTGGCCCAGATCTAGCCATTGTAGCTGTTTGGAGAGTAAACCAGTAGACAGAAGATTCTCTCTCTTTCTCTCTCTCCCCTCCTCTCTCCTTCTCTCTCTCTTTTTCTCTCTTTTTATCTTTCTGTTACTGTGCTTTTCAAGTAAATAAAAAAAAATAAAGCTTTTTTAAAAAGAACTGTGCTTTGTGATGTTTGCTCATAGCAGATTGATATTTTTACTACTGAAAGGATTAAAGGTTTATAGATATTATGGATATTATGGAGAATAACTACAAGAGTGGTATCAAATGATATTTCTTAGCTTCATGACAACTGATTCAGAACCAAAAATCCACAGTCAGTGGACATCTTCTTATTGTATGTTGTCAAATGTAGATTCAATTTTTAACAAAAATACATATAGTTAACATTATTCCAAAAAGCTTGTTAATGAAATAAAACAGCTACTGAAAAGGATGAGTCAAACCTTAAGCTAGACCAAGTTTACTGGTAAGTTCAGTCAACGTTAAATTCATTTTCTCTCACATCCTTCAAGTGTTTGTTTAGGGCTAAACTATGTTACCCTCTGAGCACTACATAAAGAGCAGGACAGGTAAGCTCCGGTTCACATAGGACTTTTGTTCTAAAAATGAGAAAAAGACTGTTGAGTGTTGTTGGATGGGGTTTGAAACCAAAAGCTCTCCTTAGATCAAGAATAATTCTTTGATTAAGAAGAGTCATACATAACAGACTTAAAACATCTGTAAATACATCAGCCTATCAATCTCAGCTTGCATTTGCTAGAAAACTTTAGTCCAGTAGTTCCCAAAGTGGAGCAGCAGAGTCACATGGAAGGCAGTGATCGTCGGACATGCAAATAATTGACCTTCACCTTAAAGTTTCTGAACCCAAATCTCTGATGCCAATGCAAGCTGAAGTTTGAGGAACAATCAGTGTATATTTCAAGTTATATGGTTCATTGCATCACAGATCACTTGACCCCATCCCCAGAATTTCATATTCAGTAGGTCTCAAATGTAGCATGGAAATTTGCATTTTCAAAGGGCATCTAGATAATGTTGATGCTGGTGATCTGGCAACACTTAAAGAACTACTACCCTGTTGAATATTCATCGTGGATGAAAGTTGTCTAGAAATTTTTGAAAATACCAATGCCACCCCACCCCAGAGTACTTAGAGCTTAATTGCTGCAAATGTGTCCAAGATGCTATGTTTAAAAATGGATTTCATAGAATTCTGATGTATATCCAGGTTAAGGACATATGCTTCAAGAAAATCACTCCAATCCTCAGTGCTGTCCTTTAGCACACAAATAGAATGCAATTCTTATTAAAAACCATGGGAACTTGAAGCAGAACTTATTTTAGGCTGTTTCTACATAATGCTCACCCCAAAGCAATAGTAAACTGGAAAAAAAATCAATGAAACATATTATCTAGCATTATCTAGGTCAAAATAATATATTAAAACCCTAGGTATTCACAGGATTCAACCTAATAAGCAACTTTCAACTATATTGAAACTTGTCCCAACTGGGACACATGTGTAAATACTGCTGTTACAATTTTCATTTTTTAGAAAGACATGAAGATGAGTCACAGCATAACCTTAATCACAGTCTTACATCTTGGATTGTAAGGGAATAGAAATGCAAATGTACTCACTTTATTGGTGTTCTGAAATGAATGATAAACCTTGATCAGCACAAAGGCTGTTACTTCCACTGGCCAAGATGAAGTTTGCATCCTGTTTTTGAAGTAAATAGCAAATAAGGATTTATCTAAGAGAGCTAATTCTTGCTGTGTCTGGGAGGCTGTGGGCCTTCTTATTAGGCTTCCATTCTGTAGGGAGCCAGTGGGCTTTGGGGTCTCTGTGTTTATGATCTTTACTACTTTTCCACTAGAATAAGCACCAGACCTTTAAGTTGCTCTGTTCCCCAGACTCACCCCCCTGTGGCTTTAAAGCTCTCCAAATGCCACAAATTCTTAACACCCCACCTCCCAATTCTCCTGCAGAATTTGTTAAGTGACAAGAAGCTGGAAAAATGCAGATGGCATAATTATATATTTTGCAGTTGATTAATCACCACAAAACATTAATCACATTTTGTATAACAATACATAATCAAATTCTTTATAGCAGAAATTAAGTTTCTTTCTGATAGGAAATGGAGTCCTTTAGGATATTGACAGGGTTTTTCAGCATCTGTTTGGCTCCCATTCCACATCTGCATTTGATTTTCCTCTGCTGTAGGGCTTAGTAAAATGTGGCTGAAAGGTTGTTTTATGACTATAAATGTTCGCGTTAATAGTAGAATTTGTTGACAGGAAAATATTTGCACAAGTTAGATACTATCAATATATTTTTCAGGCCATAACATATTTCTTTTGTGAAAACTATTGGATTTTGTTCCTAAAGAATAAATTCACTAAAACTCAGTATAAATTGCACATATTTTTTTCTCACATAGCTATTGAAACACATAGTTAATCTTACAATTAACTTTATAGTAGAAACAAAGTTTACACATAATAAATATATTACTATGTTTGTTTACAGATAATATATATATATATCATTAATATTCACAATTATTTGCAAAAAGTACTACATACATTAAAGCATGTACAAATAGTGTGTTGCCACACTTTTCTACACTTTGGAAATTATAAACCAACATTATAGTTCTTAATTCCAATTACTTTGAAATTACTAGGTAGAACCTATTTTATGTGTAAGTTATTATTTATTTATGAAGAAAACAAGAACAAGGATGTACATCCTCCGCTTTGACATTTTAGCAAGTTTTTAATAGAATGGACATAAGTAAATGAAAAAAATATTTTTCAAACCAATGAGCAAATAATGTAACAATGTAATATATTCATGGTATGTATGTGGGATGCTATACACAGGATACCATGAACAGGGTTGGCTTGTGGAACTCAAATAGAAATTCATGATCATATATTTTGAGACCACAATTACTATTCATATCTATTACATGCAATATAAGCCCATATATCAAAATACTAAATTACTTATACTACTATTTAAGATAAAATATTTGAAGGAACATAAATGTTTACTGGATTATTTTAATTAGAAAATGAATAAATCATGCAAGTGTAATCTGGTTTTGAGAAAGAAAAGGGAAGTGTTGTAGGACTGATCAGGAAGAAAGGTCATGGAGAAAGCAGAGGAGAAGAGATAATGACTACAGAGAGACAGAGAAGATTATCCTGACCAAAAGCACAGTGTTCATGTTCATGTTGAAAAATGATTTTTTATGGAATAGGAGAGGGAGTGGGAGATGGGAGGGGTGTGAGTGGGAGGGAAATTGTGGGAGGGGGAAGCCATTGTAATCCATAAACTGTACTTTGGAAATTTAGATTTACTAAATAAAAAATTTTTAAAAAAATGATTTTTAAAAGAAGTGTTTGCCTTTTTTGGCAACAAAGAAATTCCATCTGTGTCTATATTTATTTAAAATTAACTTAGTCTCTCAGATTTAGTTACCAAGTGTAGCACCTGGAATGGTTCAGACTTCATGATAATTTTCAACTCAAGAATTGGTCTTATGGCAGTGACTTCTACGAAAACCTACTGGAGAATCGAATACATCCTCTTAACTATAGGCGCTTATGACTTCTAGGACACCCAGGAGCCTGTAACCTGCAAATCCAAGAGGCCCACGCAGAGACTTTCACAGTGCCTTAGCTTGTCTGACATTAGCACCAGATTCTACTCTTATTTCGCATGCAGCTGGACTGCTCTGTACATGGAAAGGTAAGCAGCACAGGCTTGATAAGCTTGCCTTTTGAACAAATAATTTGTCAGTTTGTGTTGTGAACTGGGATGTTACTAGTTCGATGAAGCACTTCTAGTGCTGTGAAAAGTGGTATATAAATAAAATGATTGATGTCCTGTCAATAGGAACTTCAGGAAAAGGATCAAACAGAACAGCTTCTTTTGAAGTAGGGATGGTGGGGGGCAGTAAACTTGTTAGATTTTACTTTCCTATCTATCATAAACCCCAAAGCATCATTTCAGCAAGAATGGAACCTGGTATCTGAACAAGGCAGAACACAATTTCTTAGCAGTAGACACATCCTAGTGAAAATTACAAAAGCTGGATTTGTAAAAATACATTCATGAAGATTTTATTGTAAATTTTTTCCATCACTGGAAGGATGTTGCCTGGAAGGCTTGCCTATCTTCCAGCTTTTTATTTTTACCTTCATTTTTCATAGGTTTTTAAAGTTTCCATTAAAATTGTCAGATTACCTTTTCTAAGGACATTTAGCTATGGAAAATATTAATAAGATAATTTAGCAAATTGCCACATTAAAATTCAAATATATAATAAATGGCATTTCTGTGAGTAGGCATAATTGGAAATGTGAAAAATAAAAGAACGCACTATACTATCACTGAAATTGAATGCAATTATGAATATTTAAAAAAACAGAATGTGTAAGCTCTTTATGGGCAAAATTGTAGGTGTTTATTAGAAGACATTAGAAAATATTTAAATAAATGGAGTGATGTCAGTGTTACAGTTATAAGAATACATCATTAAATGAAGTGTTATTTTTTTTTCAGAATAAAGTGTAGTTTCAATTCAATTCCAGTAAAAATATCAACAGGTTTTTGTGGGTAATTTTTCCAAATGTTATGCTCTGATTTTAAAATATATATGGAAGATCAAAGTACAAGAATAAATAATACATTTCAGATACCGAAAGTGGCAAATTTACTACCAAATATCAAGATTTATTTGGAAGTTGGAATAATCAATCTAGGGGGAAACTGAGGATGTGTTAGCATGCAGAAAGAATCTTAAAGAATTACAAACAGACTGAGGTCTCCAGGGAAGTTGTTTAATGACCAGGCATACAGGTAGTGGGAGAGAGAATGAAGACTGAAAAGTTTTTCAAGGACAATCCCTTATAAGATAAAACATATATTTGGATTTTTACCCCACAGTATTAGCAGGAACAATTGAGATAATTTAAAAGCTTTAATGTAGATGTGTAAATTACAAACATCATAAAACAGTAAAGGACAGTGTTTTAAAGACATTGGGTTAGAAAAAACTCTAAGGACTTAAATACAAACCAAAAATGACACAATCATTAAATTTTAATCTATTAAAATTATATTCTCAATTAATCAAAAGTTATAAGAAAATAATGGTTTGCACACACTGGAAGAAGATATTGCATACAAATGTGATTAACAAAGATTAGCTCTAGAATACACAAAATTCTTTTACTCAATGGAGAAAAATATTTTTTAATTTTTAACAGAATTTATTTGTAAAAGGTAGAAAGAGATTTGCTTTCTATTGGCTTAGCCTCTAGCAGCCAGGGCTGCCCCAAATGAACTTGGAAGTCATTCCAAAAATCCTGTGTAGATGGCAGAAAACCAAGTAGATGCAGTGTCCCGATGCTTCACCATTGCTATACCAAACAACTACTTTGAGAAAAGATTTTTGAAACGCACACACACACACACACACACACACACACATATACTAATGTTAGCAATTAGTTAACATTCCACAGAAAAGAAAAGCGAGGAGTAGTGGTTTAAGCCACCATTTGTGATGCTGGGCATCCCACAGTGGAGTGCTTGTTCAAGTCCCAGATTCTCCACTTCCAGTCTAGCTTCCTGCTAATGTATCTGGCAAATCAACAAGTGATGGTCCATGTACTTGGGTCCCTGCCATTCATGTGGGAACCACAACAGGAATTCCTGTCTCGGCTTTGGCCTGACCCAACCCTGGCTTTTGTAGTCAAATGGTGAGTGAATCACTAAATGAAAGATCTGGGGCTGCACTGTGGCTCAGTGGGTTAAAGCTGCCGCATGCAATGCCTGCATCCCATATGAGTGCCAGTTCGAGTACTGGCTGCTCCTCTTTCTTACAGCTTCCTGCTATGGCCTGGGAAAGCAGTAGAAGATGGCCCAACTCCTTCAGCCCCTGCACCCGCGTGGGAGACCTAGAAGAAGCACCTGGCTCCTGGCTTAGGATCAGCTCAGCTCTGGCATTTGGGGTCATTTGGGGAGTGAACCAGCAGATAGAAGACCTCTCTCTCTCTCTCTCTCTCTCTCTCTCTAGCTCTACCGCTCTCTGTAAATCTGTTTTTCAAATAAATAAAATATTTTTAAGAAAGAAAGATCTGTATGTGTGTGTATGTTTGTGTGTGTGTATGTGTGTGTCTTTCTCTCTCTCTGCCTGTCTGCCTCTCAAATAAATAAATCTTAAAAAAAGAAGAGATTTCATATAGTTATATGAGAAGACCCTCAATGTCTCAACAATCAGCACAGTGAGAAGAAAATATCTGTTACAGAGTACTGCATGCCCAAAGCACTCATAAAACATCTGAAAATCATAAAAGTGTTTGTGCTGTCTAGGAGCAACTAATTTTACACAATGCTGGAAATATAGAGGAAGAGAGCTGTGATACTTTTCCCCACTCATCACAGGAGACCTGACTTTACTGTAACAAAGGATAGATTAACAAGAATGATGCCAAGCAAATTTATTTAATCAAAATTCTACATGATATAGGAGCTTTCAGAAATAAAGGCTGAAGACCCAATACTATTTTAGACCTAGATTCAATGAAACATGCAAGCAACATAAAAATGTGATTGTATAAAAATGACTGATCTAATGTAATAGACTGAGTGGGGTGATTCAGGAATGCTTGTCTGTTTAGAATCCTGTTGGCTTCTCTATGTAGCCCTCCTTCTGCCCAGGTACAAGGCAGGAGTCCTTCTGGAAACATCTTATGACCTACTGTCAGAGAAGAGAGAGGTTTTAGTCTGTTTTATATTACTATAATAAAATATATGAGATGGCCGGCGCCGTGGCTCAACAGGCTAATCCTCCGCCTTGCGGCGCCGGCACACCGGGTTCTAGTCCCGGTCGGGGCGCCGGATTCTGTCCCGGTTGCCCCTCTTCCAGGCCAGCCCTCTGCTGTGGCCCGGGAGTGCAGTGGAAGATGGCCCAGGTGCTTGGGCCCTGCACCCCATGGGGAGACCAGGAAAAGCACCTGGCTCCTGGCTCCTGCCATCGGATGATCGCGGTGCGCCGGCTGCAGCGCGCCATCCGCGGCGGCCATTGGAGGGTGAACCAACGGCAAAGGAAGACCTTTCTCTCTGTCTCTCTCTCTCACTGTCCACTCTGCCTGTCATAATAAAAAAAATAAAATAAAATAAAATAAAATATATGAGATACTAATTTATAGAGAATGAAGTTCATTAACTCTTAGTTCTAGAGCATGACATTGGAAAGGGATCCATGCTTATTCATCTCATGGTATATAGCAGAAAGACAAGCAGATGCATGGGAAAGAGATAAAATGCAAGGATCAACTTTGCTTTGCGACAACCCACTCTCCTGGTTAAAAAAAAAAATCTAGTTCCAGGAGAATGAGAACTTACTCACTTCCCAGTTTCAGTTGATCTGATGAAATGGCATAATCTCCTCTTAAAGTCCCCACCTACAAATACCACAACAATCAAATTCCAACATAAATTTCAGAGGGGGCACGCCATACACCATAAACAAACCACAGCAGTAAGTCAAAGAACTTCTATGTTGCCAGCTCTTACACAAAAATGTAGGGGAAGAAGAAAGTAATATTTCTAGCTTTTATGACTGGCTTTAGGAGAGAAAAAGAGAAGTTCAGTTGTTCTGCTTTTGGAGAGAAAGAAAGCAAAAGAAACAAGAGCAAGAGGAGGTCACAAAGATCTTTCCTCTGAATCCTATTCCTTTAATTAAAGGTATTCAGCCTTACAGTTTGGAGAGTAATTTTCTGAACCTCAGTGAAAATATCACTTTGACAAATAATTCAGCATTTTCTATTTAAATAGATAATTATCATACCTTGAGGTCAGGCCATAGTGTTCATAGTTACATATCAGAGAGAAATTTTCTTATATATATGCACTTGGGGACTTGCACAAAAACATTCATAATAACATTGTGTGTACTAATAATGAAAATAATTGAAATACTGCATTCATCCTTCCACTAAGAAAATAATACATTGTCATCTATGTATACAATGTAATGCTTTAAAACAGTGAAAATAAATGAATCAAAATTACAGTGCTATCTCATTCACAGAACGTTTGTATCCACATACACAACTGTTGAAACTAGTGCACAGATTTAGGTACTCATTCACTTGACTTGAAGAAAGTTGGTGCATATATTTCTATTTTTGTGTAGACTACCATATTGTTTCAATATCGTCTTCAAACTGAGGTGCTTCCTGGTCCTATTCCGCAATGTTACACAATCAAAGAAGGACAAGTCCTTGACTGTTAGCTATTTGAATCTCATCACAGTGCAAGAATCTCTTTAACAACATCCAGGTCCTAGTTACCTTCACACCATTTCTTCTGTGAATTCAGGAGCACACAGGATGTCTATTTCTAATTTTGAATCAGCAGTGTTGTTAAGAAGCAATATTCATATCTTAAAATTTACATGAATTTTATCTTTATATAGCCAATATTACTTCAGCTTCTTAGTGTTAAGTATACTTCTTTATATTGCTTCTTCACATGCTTCACCTGAAATTGGCTGCTTCTTCCTCCATGGTTTGGATCATCTTTGTCTCTTTTTCTGTTCTACATATTCTCTAGTTGTCCTTCTTAAACAACATAGTCAAATTTAATTTCTAAATTTCAGAAAACTGGGAGACAACTCAAAAAACAATGAGAGGATTTTGCAGGGTCTTTCATCTGATGACTTATTCTCCCAGATCAGTCATTATCTACGCTTGTTCATTCATTCAGTTATGAGGTCTGGGAACTCAGGGTCAAAACTCAGTCCATGTTACAAAAATTCACAAGTTAGGGTAATTTGTGAACTTGGTAATACTTGGGAATGCAAGTAATTTTTATTAATTTAGTCCAAAAGTTCTAGCAAAGTAAACAGTCTTAATTCTAATGGAACATTCTAAATGCTATTTGCTACAGCAGTCCACTACAGATGCTTTAAATGATACACTAGTTCATCAGGAAATAGACTTAGACTCTGAGCCTAAAATTTGCTTGCAGGAGGTTAATTGGGTAGTACTTTTATGAGCATCATGTTTAAGCTACTGAAGGAAGCAGGACTGAGCTGACAGAGAAGTTAAAAGTCTATTGCATTTTCAAGTCTTCAATCAACCTCATAGTGAGTTCTGAGCTAAACATATCAGAAGAATAGCTTACTACAGATTTATTCAAGTATTTTTATGTACATTTTCTGTTTTCTTTTTGCTAACAAAATTTCCTTGTAACTACCAAACTCATATCTATTTTTACTTTTCATTAATCCAAAGAAATAGATTTCCCTGGAATGAATTTATATTAGTATATGATGGTGATGGGAAAGAAAGTATAGGCACAAATAATATTGGCCTCAAACAAAAATAGCCAGTAAGGGTAATAAAAGTTTATTAAGCTTATCAATGTGTACAAAAAATACATATGAACAAAATTTTGACTACGGTTTGATTGTCTCAGCCCAGTTATTTGATCTAATCCTTTTTGCTTTCAGAAATTTTGAGTATCATACAAAATTATAGAAAGTTAAATATTTTTAGACTTGATTGTTCAATAATTCAATTATTATATTACCCTGACCATTGCATTCATCATAGTTTAAATACGTATTTAATTATATTTTAATAGTGAATTATTGTAAACTTAATATACAATTAAATTTAAAATTTCTTTAAATTCAAAAACACTTGAAAAATTAGAATTTTAAATTAGGTGAATATAAATTTTGAATTTTAAAATGTTTATTCTTATCACATTGATTTTAGATTTATCTTCCTTTGGATTGATTATTGATTCTTCTGAAATTTATAAGCAATTGAAAGAAATTACCTGCCACTTGGCCCAACCACTAGTGTCAGCATCACCCCATCCTAATGGGATTCCCTGTTCCTTTTTCCCTGCTGCCCCCACCCCACAAAGTTTTAAAAGGATCTATTCCTGAACACGTGGCTCTATTTCTCTCCATCTCCTAATCTCTCTTCCTCTCTCACTCTCTCTTATTCTGGATCTCTCTATTACACTTTCCCTCTCTCTCTTTTCCCTTTTTACCCCTTCCCTCTGGTCTGTCAGGTCTCACCCAATACACCCTTTCCCTTAAAAGAAAAAAAAAAAGAAATTACATGAAAAATCCTCTCACATTAGAAATTACTATATTTTGGATTCTAGGAAAGACAGTTGGAATAATTCCATTTGGTGGTAGTTTGCAAAAAGCTCACATAAAAGATGTTAATCACTCATGATGAGAAGAGGAAATAGGTATTCTCAGAAAGAATTATTATATTTCTTTTTTTAATTAATTTAATTAATTAATTAATTTTTTTTTTGACAGGCAGAGTGGACAGTGAGAGAGAGACAGAGAGAAAGGTCTTCCTGTTGCCGTTGGTTCACCCTCCAATGGCCGTGCTCTGTGGCTGCTGCATTGCACTGATCTGAAGGCAGGAGCCAGGTGCTTATCCTAGTCTCCCATGAGGTACAGGGCCCAAGAACTTGGGCCATCCTCCACTGCACTCCCGGGCCACAGCAGAGAGCTGACCTGGAAGAGGGGCAAGTGGGACAGAATCCAGCGCCCTGACCGGGACTAAAACTCAGTGTGCCAGCGCTGCAAGTGGAGGATTAGCCTATTGAGCCATGGTGCCAACCAGAATTATTATATTTCTCCATACAGTTAGAACCACAAATTTGAAACACTGTAAAATACAAATCCAAAATTAGAAAAGATTAAAATTTTTGAAAATCCCAATAATTACTAGGCTAAAATGTAAACATTATAAATACAAAAAAGTAAATTAAGAGATTGAACAAATATCAAGATAAACCAACATCATGTGAAATAAAGACAGCAAAAAATGAAATTCCAACATTTGTGTTGCTTGCTGTTCAATCTGCTAAGAGTTACCATGAAATTCCTCAATAATGATGGCTGTATCACTGGATTTGGATAAATAGACTATTTTTATTTTCTTCTTGATGGTACTTTGTATTTCATAATTATTTTCAACTTACATACATGATTTTTATAATAATAAAACTAGCTACAATTTATTATTTTAGATCAGATGAGATTGGGTATGTTCAGGGTGACATGGCTATAGACAAATTTATTATTTGCAATCATAGACTTTACATGTGGATATATTAAATAACAGAGTATTATTTGTACAGCTACCTTTTGTTTTTTAAGATTTATTTTATTTATCTGAAAGACAGAGTTACAGAGAGAGATAGAGCCAGAGAGAAGAGAGATGTCTTCCATTTGCTAGTTCACTCCCCAGATGGCAGCAATGGCCAGAGTTGAGCTGTTCCAAAGCCAACAGCCACTAGCTTCTTTCAGGTCTCCAATGTGGTTACAGGGGCCCAAGCACTTGGGCCATCCTCTACTACTTTCCAAGGACATAGCAGAGAGCTGTGTCTGAAGTGGAGTAGCCAGGACTCTAACCGGCACCCATATGGGATGCCTGCACTGCAGGCCAGGGCTTTAACCCACTATGCAACAGCCCTAGGCCTGCTACATCCACTTTAAGTCTTACCTAAGTAAAATGCATTATTGAGAATAAGCTAAGGTTATTCTGATTTATATAGTAAGTAACTTTCAATTCTCAGTGACCATATTTCCACCTCAACCAGATAACATATTTATGTGCATACCTCTGTGTGAATTTTCCTAGAGCTGGAATGTTTTACTCTATTGTATTCATGGATGGAGAAGAAAAGCAAAGAAGCAGAAAACTAAGGATGATCTGAGTCATCAAATAGACTAAAACAAAAAGGTGTGATACTTTTCCTCATCCATCATACGGGCCATGACCACACTTCTATCACAAAATGCAAAGAAAACCATAACAAATTTATTTAATCAAAGCTGTATAAGGCACAGGAAACATTAAAAATTAAGACAGAAAGACATGGAAAATGATTTACTTTTATTTCCAGATTCAATGAAAAAAGAATAGGGTGTAGAAATGTGATGAGTCAAAAAGGTAATAGAATTCTATTTTTAATTTGTACCCTTAGAAGAAAGTCCATAGGAACGTATGCAGAACTATACAGTTATACAGTTGCAAACCTCATACATTTCATAATTACAATTTTAGGAACATGATGATTCCCACCCATACCCCCGCTTTTCCTCCTCCCTCTCTTATTTCCACTCCTATTTTTGACTAAGATCTATTTTCAATTAACTTTATACACATATTATAAACTATATGTTAAGTAAAGGGTTCAACTAATAGTATAAAAAAGCTATTCTTCAACAGTAAAGGCAAGAGCTGTTCAAAGTCTTTGCTTCTCAAAGTGGTAATGTAACGTCTACAGATTGCGTTTTAGGTGTTCTATTAGTTATTGTAGGTAAGGGAGAACATAGTATTTGTCCCTTTGTGACTAACTTATTTCATTAAGTATGTTGTTTTCAGATTTATCCATTTTGTTGCAAAGATCAGATTTCACTTTTTTTGCCATTGTGTAGTATTCCTTTGTGTACATATCCCATAATTTCTTTATCCAGTCCTCAGCTGATGGGCATTTGGGTTGATTCAATGACTTAGCTAAGGTGAATTGAGCTGTAATAACCGTGAGGATACAGATAACACTTTCACATGCTGATTTATTTTGGTTTGGGTAAATTCCCAGGAATGGGATAGCTGAGTCATATGGTTGGTGTATATTCAGATTTCTGAGGTATCTCCGTACTGTCTTCCATAGTGGTTTTACCAGTTTGCTATCCCACAAACAACAGATTAGGGTACATTTTTCCCCATGTCCTTGCCAACATTTCTTGTTGATTTCTGTATGACAGCCATTCTAACTGGAGTGATGTGAAACCTCATTGTGATCACACGAATAGGAATAAGTGTTAAAGTGATCATGTAAATAGGATTAAGTGTCTGGTTATGATAAAAGATAGAATTAAAAAGGAGTGATTGTTCCAACATGTGAAGCAGTACACACAGCAGACTCATAGAATGACAATTGCTGTAAGCAGCACTATGACCTCAGAATCAGCCCTTAAGGGATTCTGGTCTGGCTAAAAATCCCAGAGCATTTAAGGCATGGAAAGCCAATACACTGTGGCAAAAAAATAAAATAAAATAAAATAAAAATCCTATGTGAAGGGCCTCTGTGAGTGAGACCTCAGTGGAAAGAAGTGGTCATCAAAGAAGGATGTACCTTTCTCTGAAGGGAAGAGAGAACTTTCACTTTGCTTAGGAACTTGTCTAAATACATGTTGGGGACACTCTCCCCCTCCCTAATAGCTCTAGGCATGGAAAGGTGCCTGCATAGCCTCTTGCCCTGAGGACTGAAACATTCTGTGATAACTAAAGAACATCCTGTGGCTAAGATAACATGTGCCTGCTTGCGATATCTATGTCCTGCCACCTGACCTTCAACCCTGAACAGATCCTGAAACAGCTCCTTTCCCACCCCCTATGGCTTCCCCTAAGAAGTATATAAACCCCCGTGTAAAAAACAAACATTGCAGCTTGATCAGAACTCTTGTCTTGCTACCTTCCTTGTGTCTCCTGTCCCTTCATTCCTCCTTCTAGGTGCTTGGCCCTAGTTGACATTCCGTGGGACGGGACAAATACAGACAAGAATAGTGGATGCAAAAAGCTTCCATAGCCTAGGCAGCTCATGTCAAGAGCCTTGGGTGGTCACTGACGTCATACATAGTGTTAATTCTTAAATTAACAACAGGAGTCACTGTGTGCTAACTTCCCATGAAAGACCTCTGTCCTCAAAGAGTTTTATTATGAGAGTTAACAGTAAAACGTGTACTCAAAGATGCATTTCATTTTAGTTTATTAAGTGGAGGATATTCTTATGTCTCATAAAAAATGGAAACTAAACAAAATCGTCAGTTGAATACTGAAAATCTTTTTTTAAAAAGATTTATTTATTTATTTACTTGGAAGTCAGAGTTACACAGAGGAGAGGCAGAGAGCAAGAGAGATCTTCACTCCCCAGTTGGCCACAATGTCCGGAGTTGCGTCAATCTGAAGCCAGGAGCCAGGAGCTTCTTCTGGTTCTCTCACATCGGTGTAGGAGCTTAAGGACTTGGGCCATCTCCTAATGCTTTCCCAGGTCATAGCAGAGAGCTTGATCCGAAGTCGAGTGGCCAGGACTGGAATCAACACCCATATGGGATGCTGGCACTTCAGGCCAGGGCATTAACTCGCTGCACAACAGTGCCGGCCCTGAATACTAAAAATCCTAATTAAACAGTAATTTAAAGAATCCAGCATAATCACGATTTCATATCAGGATTGAAAATCTGTGAACTTGCCAGCACCATGGCTCAATAGGCTAATCCTGCGGCGCCGGCACACTGGGTTCTAGTCCCGGTCAGGGCACTGGATTCTGTCCCGGTTGCTCCTCTTCCAATCCAGCTCTCTACTGTGGCGTGGGAGTGCAGTGGAGGATGGCCCGAGTGCTTGGGCCCTGCACCCACATGGGAGACCAGGAGAAGCACCTGGCTCCAGGCTTCAGATCAGTGCCGTGCACCTGCCTCAGGGCACCAGCCACAGCAGCCATTGGGGGGTGAACCAAAGGAAAAGGAAGACCTTTCTCTCTGTCTCTCTCTCTCACTGTCCACTCTGCCTGTCAAAAAAATGAAAATATGTGAACTTATTAATATATGTTATATAAATCAACTACATTAGAAAACACACATGGTTATTTTAACAGATACTGAAAAGGTGTTCAACATCCATCTCATGTAAAAGCTGTTGGAAAGAAAAACAATGGAAAAGAAAATTACTCATTAAATGACGCTTTGAAAACTAAAAAAAAAAAAAAAAAAAAAAAAGGTAATAGACTAATTATAATAGATTGATGAGAAATCCAGATGCGGCCAGCTGTGGTATAGCAGGTGAAACTATCTCCTGCAATGCTGGCATCCCATATGGTCTCTGGTTCCAGTCCCAGCAGCTCTACTTCTGATCCAGCTCTCTGTTATAGCCTGGGAAAGCAGTGAAAGATGGCCCAGGTCCTTGGGCCCCTGTTCCTGCAATGAGACACCAGGGAGAAGCTCCTGGCTTCTGGCTTCAGATTGGCCCAACTCTGGCTATTGGTGTCATTCAGGTAGTGAACCAGCAGATAGAAGACTTTCTCTCTTGCTCGCTCTCTTTCTGCCTTTCTGTAATTCTGCCTTTCAAATGAATAAATAAATCTTTAAATAAAAAAGGAAAAATACAGAAAGTCCTGTCTATTTGTATTCTTACTGGTCTTTCTGTATGGAATTCGCTTCTCCTACATGCAAGGCCAGGCTCTTTCTGGAACAATGAACTTAGGACCTACTTGCAGATAATATAGGTCAGAGAATTTCCTCCTATCACCTCATATTTAGAAAGAAAGGGTAAGATTAAAGCATGATTTCTAGTTGTTATGACTGGTTTCTGTGGAGGATTCTACTTTCTGTGGCCTGTGTTGAGGGAGAAAGCTTGGGTGAGGGACGGGGGTTCAGGAAATCAGGGAAGGAAAAGGTCAGAAAGAAGCTTTATTTCTTAGGCCCTATCAATCTCCTTCAGTTCAAAGTACTCAGGACACCACAGAACCAGACCTTGGAGTGTTGTAATCTGAGTACAAGCTTGCTCTCTTCTCATAAGCCAGAAAAATTGCATGGTTCACTTCATGGCAGGAAAAACAAGAACAGATTCAGAAGAAGAAAGAGGGTACCTACTGTTTAATAGTGGTAAAACAAATCAAATAAGGACTTTCTCTTCTTTTTCTGAATTTTAAGGAAATACTGTAGCTGGATGCCATCTTGGAAAATTATTCTCCTTCAATAGTATCAATCTAGTAACCTTGATTCCCCCTCAAGTTAAGAAAAACATAAATAAAAAGGACATTCCTTTGACACCTATCAAACTCTGAGGATTAGAGGAGGACAAATGAGAGATAATGTATGTAAAGCACTTTGACTAGCTCAGCAGGCAAGAGCCATCTACATTCAAGGCATTTTTTAAAAATATGCTGATGAAACAATCCCTGGAAAGATGGAACAAAAGAGGAAAGAACAATTATAACCCCCATCCCTTCTATTTTCTAAGGAGCAAAGAGTCTCTCATAATGTCATTTCATGGTTATCCATTTCCAGTGGTTGAATTGCATGATTTTGGCCCCTGTGGCTAATCCTAATAGATCAATAGTATCTCAGTAACACACTCAAACATTCTCTGCATGCCAACTTTGACTGTATCTGGAATCCTTAGGGCAGCGAGAAGGATATTGTCTGCCAGTGTAATTGTAAAAGTCATTATGATTAGCATCTACTATATTTAATCAATATCTACTCTGCTGTTTATTGGCTAGATTTGTACATGAAATACATTATATGGTGGTATTCCAAAAACTTGAATGCAAATGAAATTAAAAGATAAGTTTATTTTAATGCAAAAACTGAAACTCATACAAATAAAGGGCCTTCAAAAAGTTCATTGGAAATATTTGTTAAGAAAAATTATTCAGGGGTTTCAAAATTATTTCCCACAAATAAATAAATCATTTAATTCAGTTTTACATAAATATTTAAAAGTATTCTCATGTAATTGGCTAAATGCTCCCTATGAAGTTACAGGAAATGAGTTGCTAGAAGGTAAAAACTAATCCTAATCTAAGGAGGTAATGTTACAAGTGAAAAGTGGCAGAGAAAGATGACCTTGTTTCTTTGTCTCACATGAAAGAAAAATTTCACATAGATAAGGCAGAGAAACAAGCAAGATTAATTTAAGTCAAAAACTTTCTGCTGTAATGACCAGAAGGGAGGGCTCAAAAAGAGGCAGACCCCCTGAACTTTGATGGTCTAAGCCTTGTAAGCACACATTCGGGGAAAAAGAAGGAAGGAAGGAAGGAAGGAAGGAAGGAAGGAAGGAAGGAAGGAAGGAAGGAAGGAAGGGAGGGAGGGAGGGAGGGAGGGAGGGAGGGAGGAGAGAGAGAGAGAAAGGAAGGAAGGAAGGAAGGAAGGAAGGAAGGAAGGAAGGAAGGAAGGAAGGAAGGAAGGAAGGAAGAAAGGAAGGAAGGAAGGGAGGGAAGTAGAATAGCAACTAACAATCAGAAAGTAGGACAAAACCCATCAAAAGTCAGGGTTTGTAATCTTGCATGTCCTGTCTAGCTTGCTTATGATAAGACAAAAAAACATCAGAAGTGTGAAATTACTCTTTTGCTATTTTCATGATAAGACTGGAAGCTCCCAAGGAGTGGGAGAGCACTTTGTCCTTGCTGAAGAGAACTGTTGGGGGAAGCAGGCATTTTGCACCCTCTTAGAGACTCCTCTTTCCTCCTTTTTCACTTGGACCAACCTAACTGCCTTTTGACCCATCTAATCTCTCACAGTAAGATTACGTATATGTGGATGTGATTCATTTCTGGCAGTTTAATGACATTGAGTAAATCTTACATAGATCATTTCTACAATAAGAGAGGGGTAGATAACAACAGTAACACCAACAAACCTACATGGGAAGGGCTGCATGCACTATCCAATTGCTCATGCGATCTCAAGAAAGTCTACTTCTCTCACATTGTATTTTTTTCTTTTTATTTTCCTTTTTTAATTTTAAACTTTTATGTATTTTTCTTTATTTCAAAGGCAGAGAGAAACAGAAAGAGAGAGCTCTCATCTGCTTATTCACCCTCCAAATCCCACAACAGCTGAGACTGGGGCTGGGGTTGGGTCAGGACAAGCTAAGAAACTGAATTCAATCTGAGTCTCTCCATTGGGTACCAGGGGCCCAAGTACTTAACAGAAGTTTTCTGTTATTATTTCACTAAAAATGCCTGCTATTCTTTTCTCTCTTTGTACACCTTCCAGAATTCCTAGAACCTGCATGTTGGATCTTTTGATAGTATTCTGTATATTACCAACCATGTGTTTTAGTTTTCTAATTTCTTCTTCTTGTGTTTGTTCTGACTGTATCATTTCCTATGCTTTTTCTTCTAAGTCAGATATTCTTTCCTCTGCTTCACCGATTCTGTTGTTCAGGCTTCCCACTACATTTTTAAATTTGTTCTATTGAATTTTTCATTTCCAAGATTTCATTTTGATTTCTCTTTACGATATCAATTTTGTGGGAAAATTTTCTTTCATGTCATGTATGGATTTCATTAGTTTATGCATTTACTTCTTATTACTTTTAAGTACTGCCATAATCAATTTTTTGAATTCCATTTCTGGTATTTCTTCAATTTCATCACCTTCACAATCTAGTACTGAAGTGTTGTGTTCTTTTGGGGGTGTCGTGTTGTCTTCCTTATTCTTATTTCTTGAATCAGTGCATTTGTTATTTGACATTTGTGGAGATACTCATTGGTTTCTTCTTTTTTTGTTGTTGTTGTTTGTTTTTTGTTTTTTACTGTGGCAGCTTTTATCTTTGGGATATGTTTTTGTGGATTGGTGGAGTGTTTGCTTTCAGGAAATACCTGGAGGCATGTGGTGGGTGTGGCCAAAGAGCTCTGTTCAGTACTCCAGGGTGAAGGGCGTGTCTGATGGGACAGACTCTGGTTTAACATGGTAAATTTCTTTTTTGGTTCATTCTTGTCTTTTGTTACAGACTCAGCTAGGAGTCAAAGGAGACCAGTGCTTGGGCACTAGCCTCAGTGGGTATATAATTTGTCGACTCTGCCACAAAGACAACACAAAGGATCTATGCATTCTTCAATATCCCTCAATGTATGTTCAGATTCCCCAGCAATGTCCCTCACCGGGTAACCAGGGAGCCCTGAGCATGAACAGTCTCCCACAGTGACTGCCCAATGTCTCAGCCACATCACTGCCCAATGTCCCAGCCACATCTTGAGTCTTCCTACACAGCCTCAGTGTTTTCACAGGCCTGGCACACAAGCCTTCCGTAGTCATGAGCACCCAGTCCTCTCTCTACTCTCCCCACCAGACTCAGGAGTCTCCACTTGGCTGGTTGTTCGGCACTGACACAAGCTGGTGCAGCTGTTACATATGTCCAAAATGGTGCCTGCTCTCTAGAAGCTTGTTACAGGACACAACTGCAGGGTGATCTGGGGAGAGAAAATGTGCTCTCCCTTTTGTTTTTTCTTCTTTAGTTTGGCAGGTACATTATTAACCACGGGGCTCCAAGCTACATTCCTTCTTGGCTCTTCCTGCAGCTTTATTACCAATGGCTTGGGCTGCTGCAGTCTGGTCTCATCTCACTCTCCATTGTTGTTGCAGAGGTTCTTGACTGCTGGGGTCTTGAGTTGTGCTTGTTATCACCCTCCATGTAGGTCCAGAATGTCCCTCCAATTTGCATAGTTTCTTCTGCTGTTTTCTAACTCTTCCCTGAGATTACACTCTTTTAAAACTATATTCTCCTGGACTAAAACATCAAGCTCTCTCCCTACTCTGCCATCTTGATCCTTCCTCTTCCACTCCTCTTTTCCTAAAC
Source organism: Sylvilagus floridanus (assembly GCA_949820135.1). Classification (NCBI taxonomy): domain Eukaryota; kingdom Metazoa; phylum Chordata; class Mammalia; order Lagomorpha; family Leporidae; genus Sylvilagus; species Sylvilagus floridanus. Next base: position 90,239,092 of record OX463226.1, on the reverse strand, counting down.
AGAGGAAGTGATATTTATACCTGTTTTAAAAATTCTACTGTTTCTTTAAAATCTAAAAATTCTGAAATTCAAAGTATTGTAGTAAAGGAACAGGTATTAGTGACATTTTAAATATGTACAGGAAAGCTATATTTCCTCACTACAGGAAATGTCCAGCAATTTCCCCAAAGCAAGTGTAGACTTTGGTAGTTTTTGCGGTTGTCTGCCAAATTTAGAGGCCAGTTTAGTGTTTTGGTATAGGCTACTTATTTAGACTGATGACACAATCCACACCAAAATTAGGTATCATACTTAGGGACTTTGTTATACTACCAAATAACTTATCTTTTTGTTACTGTGACTCCCTGGAGAAAAAAATAAGCAAAGTGCTATTGGGCAGATTATTGGAGGGACTTATGTATCAAATAGGTGTCAGGCTAAATATCACTGTGGCATGGAGAAAATGTATGCATCCATGCTAATTTTTTTTTCTGAATGAGGCTTACATGAAAAGGAAGTTTTAAGATTCAGAGTTTAATACCTGAAAACATGACCTCCAGTAATGTATGAATTGCAAAAGCTATCAGGTCGTCATGACTTTCTGCATCATGTTTCTGTGTGAAGCATGATTGTAAAAGTTCTCTCACCTACCTCACTTGAAAATAGATCATACTTTCCTCTTTCCAGAAGAATCTTGCCCTATATCTAGAGTAAAGAAGAGCCACGACTGGAACCCAAAGAGGATCTGAATATGCAAGCCTTGTTTTATCCCTCACCCACTACTTCTCAGGTTATCACCATTAAGTCGTGTTCATTTTTTTTTATTAATTGTTTCCTATGACAACTTTTCATCAAGCTAAATGATAAAAAAGAAAGTTTTCTCTGGGTCTTTGTATATTCCTTTGTAAAGGAGCCCATATCAATGAAAACTTCTGTAGCAAAATTTTGTCATCCTTTTCTCTTATTCTGAATTTTGTTATAGGAATATCAACCATAACACCTTTGATGGGTGAGGAAGATATAGCATTTTCCTCACTACACAAAAGAGAAAAAAACAAGATGAATTTCTTCTCTTTCATAACCTCTTTCTAGTTTTAAGTCCCTTTAGTAGTGTGAGGCCCAGACAACAATCTGTGATGTGGGGATTGTATTACTAAGAGAAATCAGAATTAGTTATGAGCTATTCTACCATACATTCTTCTGATTTCCCTGTCATGTGGTATTCACTCCATTTGAGCAGTTGCAACTCTTTGTCATGTTAACATCAAGCAGATGGCTGTCTTAATTATGCAGAATGGGTGACTCAGCTTAACAGAAAAAAGCAGTATGGCTCTTAAGAGAAGCATAGAGAAAAAATGTTATCAAAGCCCCACCAACATAAGGAGAATCCTAAAATGATTCTTAACAGAGCTGAAGCTATCTTTGATAAGTTACCTTGATTGCTAAGAATTAATTGATTAATTACAATGAAAGAACTCTCTTGTGCTCTCACATACATCTCTACAAGCAAGTGTATGTATACACAAAAAATACATGAGAGATCTTCAAAATGTTTATGAAAATTGCATATTATGAAAATGGATTTCAATTATTGCCTCAAAATAAATTTATCTAACTTCATTTACACCATTTTTTAAAGATTGGTTTATTTATTTTGCAATCTAGAATTACACAGAGAAAAAGGGAGACAGAGACACAGAGACTGTCCATCTGATGGTTCATAATCCAAATGGCTGTAACAGTCAGCACTGGGCCAGGCAGAAGCTAGGAACTTCTTCCAGATTTCACCTGTGGGTGTCAGGGAACCAAGCACTTGGGCCTTGATCATCTGCTTTTCCCAGGCCATTTTCAGGGGACTGGATTGGAAGTGAACAACCAGGACATGAATGGGTGCCTACATGGGATGCCTACACAGCAGGCAGTGGCGTTACCCACTATGCCACAATGATGGCCCCCATTTCCACAAATTTTTGAAATCCCCTCATATGTATACTAAGTTATCAATGATGATTTTTTTATTTTAGTATATAAAGGGGGGGGGGCAAGACATTATACCAATACCAGCAAGCTCTTTAGCAATTAGTTAATGCTTTGGCTGTTAGTCAAATGTAATCCTTCTATTCTCTTCTAGGACCTGGGATCTGGATCCCAAGGCATCAGAGTGGTGACAGTATATTAGGGCAAATTTTTCTAAGAGTCTTTTCAACCCTGCCCCCAAGAGAGAGAGGGGGCAAAATCCGAACAACTTCCAGAGCAAATCTTGAAAGCAAGAGACCTTAAATGATTTTTGTAAAGTGTTTAGTGTTGCCTGCAGCTCCATTTATTTTTAATGTTATTTTAAAATTATTATCTCACTGCCTCTTTTTTCTCATTCCCTCTGAATCTCACATTTTGGTTTTCTTAAATTAAAGCAGTTGAACATAATTATGTATTGGAAATTCTATTTTCCGCATAGAAAAAAAAATAAAGCCCTAGTCTTTAGAATGTGGCTAATCAGGGGTGGAGAAGGCTAATATGGAGCAGATTTACACTTTGAATATTTAATCAGAAAGATTTTGTTTTTATTTAGATAGCAAGCATGAAGTATCTGTTGCCACATTTTTACAAATTTCTTTTTTGCTAATTTCTACATTAGGTAATTTTTGTACCTAGTGTAGGCTTGAAAGCTCTCTGGCTCTCTCACTTGACATTGACATTTTGCTGTATGGTAGCATCTTCATAATGAAGCAGCAATTATTTCTCAACATGTGTGCCATGTAATCTTCCCAAAAAGATAAAAACAGATAGGATAGATAGCCATGAAACTACTCCCTTCCTCAGTCACAAGTGTGCAAATAAGATATTAAACAATCAATGATCCAGTGACTATCCCTGGCAATGCACACTGATTCTTTCCCTTTCAATCTTATAGGGAAATAGTAGATGGACATGCCTTTGCCATTGTCTACTTGTCTCTCTTCCATATGAAATTTCTGATGCAGCTACGAGTTGGTCCTGCATTGTACAGATTAGGCACTTTAAAGTGCAATTGGGAAAAATTAGCCTCCTTTTCTCACACAATGTTTCCTAAAATATTCCTTTAACACTCTTCATGTTTTGTAGAAAAGAAGTACAGATGGTGGCAGAATAAGTTTTAAGATAGTAACAGTTTAGATTATAATTTTTTAGAATGACCAAAAACATAAGAAATTGCTTAAATCAGTGATTTGAAAGTGTAGCTGTGTGTGTATATATGCTTGTAGTTTATCCAATTGGCAATGGTTTCTGTTGCAATTACTGAATTCTGCAATTGAGACATAAAAGCAGCAATAGATGATCTTTTTTAAAATTGTGCATCACTGAGTTCCAATAAAACTTTATATGCAAGTACTTGTGGTAGGTCAAATTTTGCCTACAAACGATAGTCTGCTGATGCTTACTGTAAAGGAAGAAGTGGTTTTTTGTGTGTGGTTTTGATCCATAAAATATAGGTTAAAATAAGGATAATCTAAGGAAGGGGAAACCAGGAAGGGGAAAAAAAGAAAAAATAAGTATTTTCAACCAGAAATTTGAATGTAACAAGGTACTTGGTTATTATGTCCTTGTAGAAAATTTAAAGCTGTCAAACATTGATCAATAGTCAATATTAAAGGTTTTTAGCCCTTTATAAAAGGCATATTTGGAAAACTATATAATGTACAATAAAGTGGAATCATCGGAGCTAGAGAAAAACGAAGACACAACATGATTTATTTTGTTCCCTCATATCTTTTTCTGTGGTTGTAAATCTGCTAGCTGCTCACTTGTTAAATAATAGCTGTGATGCAGGGGTCATATGGTAGTGAATACCCCTCTTTCCAGTGCTACATGATAGAACACAACACATGATAGAATATACGAATCATACTCACCATGTTAGCAGAAGGTCTGGCCTTGAACACCAATGATGAGATGAAAGAAGTTTGGAAGCTCTGAATATTGGCGATAAGGAAGTAGCATCACATCACAAGAGGGTTTTGTAATGCCAGAGACAACTCTCATCTACTTCCAAATCACTCCACTTGCTGCTATTATGGGCACAAGCATAAGGTACATGATCAGAAGAGGATTGAGGGATTATTCTTTAACAAAGAGGTCCCCAACAGGCAGAATAGTCTGTCTCTTGGATGATCAGAGTTCGAAGACTCTCTGGGACCAAACTTTAATCTCAACTTCTCATGTTTTACTCACTCACTTTTTCTTAGTCAGTCAACAGCTGAACATGGGAATCCCTATTCTTAATCCAGGTTCTTCTGCGTGGTATGCCTTCTCCTTGCTTCTCTGTGTTAATGAGCACTTTTCATTTTCACCAAAATTTTCAATTCTTATTTATCCTCTCTTCGACAAATCCATTGCTTCAATTTGTTCACTTCTATGCATTTACTGATTCATTCCATGAAGAATGAGGATGCTGCCTTGTGTCCTCTAGTTCATTTTCATTGCTCCGATCACTGCATGGTTGCACAAAGAATGAGTGAGGAAGTTTCATTGAATTAATTTTACTGTTGATAAAATTAAAGGTGGACCATTTAAACAAACAGTCATTTACTCCAAGTGTCAAAAAAATTAGTGCAGAGTGCTCACAGAACTAGTGGCTTTACGGCCTCTGTGACAAAGCCAGTTAGATATCAAAGTAAGTGGAATTCAGTTCTCATCAAGGCTCCAGGAAGAGAACCCTGTCCATTGCTTTCATAGCAGACTGATCCTTGTTTGCACTTTTTGCTCTGCTGAATGCTTCCTTTTGCAGCAGACCCTATAACATTACCATGCATAACAATCTGTCACTATTATTCATGGCTTTTCTCCAGTCTCCATACTTTTGACATTGCCATTAAAGAGATTCAGTGTGCTTAGTAGCTCTTTAAAAAATAAATAATTGAAAGCTAAATTATATTAAACCGGGCCAATGCTGACCCTTTCACCTCAGTCCATTGCTATCTCCTTAAATGTATTCCTTCTTAAATCATATTGTAATTTGAAGATGCTGAAGTCTAAGTTTTTTGACTCAAATGCAGTTCCTTCTGATGCATAATTCATTTTCACTTTGTTACTGGTGCTGAACACGCAATCGCTTTTTTGGCAGCTAAATGCAGGATGAAATCAACAACTCTGTAAAGGGTGAGGAATCGGAGTGGACATCTTGGCGGAAGAAATATTAAGCATGTCACAATGTTTTGTACTCTGTCTGGTGAAATGGAGACAAAAACCTCCAACAATCCTCAAGTTAATGGGAGAGAATGGCATTTTATGGCCGAAAATTATCTACCACTGATGTCATGCTAGTGTTGCATTTAATTAGTCCACACATCACAGAGGACAATGACATTTGAAAGTGCCCAGGCATCACCATTATTTGATGAGGATCTTCTTGGAGTTTTAACAAAGACAATACTCCTTGGTTTGCCTGTCACTCATAATCCCTAAGGGTTAGAATTCCCAATGACAATACATTACATTTAAACAATGAGAAATTAGACAGGAATTCCTCAGATTGGTTAGATTGTCAGCATAAACAGGAGTTTGGAATTTTGGAATACTAGATTAATTTAGACCAACAATTGAAAATTGATTTTGCTTTTAAGGGACCTCATACCATATCCTTCCAGAGAAGTATCATTTCATCAGACTTTTTAAAAACTATCTTCGGGATGAGTGCTGGGCACTAGAATACCATTTCACTGTGACTGAGACCAAGTCCTGGTCTTTTGCTTCCAATCCAGCTACCTTCTAATGTCCCTGGATGGCAATGAATGTTGACTCAAGTATTTGAGTTTCTGCCATCCACATGAGGAACGCGGATTGAACTCCCAGTTTTGGCCAGACGAAACTTAGCTGTGTGGGCATTTGGAGAGTGAACCAGCAGATGGAAATTTGCTCTTTCTGCTTCTCCCTCCCTCTCTCTCACACTTAATTTCAAATAATTAAATAAATCTTTGCTATAATAGGAAACAGCCATTTTGTACAGTTTCTTCAAGATAGTTGTGAAATTGGAAAGTTTACTCTGACGTCCTCATACTTCATGGTTTTTAAAACTTTTAATTACAAACATTTAACTGTAATATTTCATAATATTTGTTATGAATGAATACAGTGAAAATTTAAATACTTAATATTAACATGAGATACATGTAACCAAAAGGCAACAACAGAAACATTGTTCTACTGCATTTGCAAATCTCTATTCCCTGTCCTGTTTCCTACACTGGATCTTAGCCAGAAGGCTGAGAAGCCATGCTGCCCTATTTCCTACCTTGTGGGAAACTCCTCCTTTACCTCTGCCCTCAGTTCTTACCTCTGTGATAAGGCTTTTGTACAGTACTGCATATATAGCATCTGAAATATGAGCATTCCAAATGTGTGATTCTCTCTGGTTAGGGTTTAAAAGTGATGACCACCAGAAAGAGTGTGTGTGTGTGTGTGTGTGTGTGTGTGTGTATGTGTGTGTGTGAGATTATGTGGATGTGTGTATATGTCTGTAAAATGCTGGAAGGGGGTGTTACCCAGCATTCTACATGATTCTGCTAATTCACTCGCTACCTCCTGATCTGTTTACTAGACTGCCTTATCTATCATGTTGACTCTTTTCTGAAAATCCTGATTTAAAAAAGAAAACACCCACAACTAAAGACAAATTTTCAGAATAAAGGGAAAACAACCTGAATGGTTAACTGGTTAGAGGAACTCCTTGATCATGGCTGGTTAAAAGAAAGAAATCTTCCTGACTTGATGTAAAGACAATGAGACTAGGATAGGACACAGAGGACACATTGTATTTTTCCTTTCTCATGTATTCAGAGTGACAAAAATATTTTCAAATATTGATTTATTTATTGGAAAGGCAGAGTTACAGAGAAGCAGAGGGAGAGAAAGACAGAGAGAGAGAGGTCTTCCATCTGCTGATTCACACCCCTAACTGGCTGCAACAGCAGGAGCTGAACCAATCCAAAGCTAGGAGCCAGGATCTTCTTCTGGGTCTACCATGTGCATGCAGGGGCCAAGGACTTAGGCCATCCTCTCCTGCTTTCCCAGATGCATTAACTTGGAGCTGAATCAGAGGTGGAGCAGCCAGAACTTGAATGGGTTCCTATATGGGGCTTTAATCCACTATGCCACAGTTCCAGCCCCCAGAATGACAAATTTGAGGTAAAAGGGTTTATGAGGTTCAAGGTTAGCCTTGGGTTAAAACTGAATCAATTGGTGGACATGGATCTATAGAATCCTACAATGGGTAAACCTTGCACTATGCACCAAAGGAATATCAGTGTACTGAAAGAAAACTTGAAGCACTATTTGAATTTTTAAGTTGTAACAAATATTTCCCAAACCTGAAAGAGATACTGGAAATGCATTATCAGAAAATTCTTACATAATCTTTTGAAATGATCTATTCAACATTGCAAGAATCATATTCTCTCTTAGTCACAGATGATACCCATTATCTCAATATGCCTTTAGAAGTTAACTTAAGATAATATATAATTTTTCTAATTGGAAAAATCTTGTAAGATAACAAAATTGAGCCCTTTGTGTATGAGTGTGTTTGTTGACTTGGTTTTTCAATAAACTTGGAGGAAAGCAAATTCTTAGCAGATCATTCTTATTGTTTTTGAATTTTATGGAAGACAGCAATGGTTTCCAAAGTGGTTGACTGATTGTAGACTATCATGGGTGAAGAATAGCTTGCCCATAAGGCCATGTAAGCCTGCAAAATTATTTGGTTTTGCCCCAGCTAGGCAATCACATACAATAAATTAAATAAATCTATAGTATGCTAATTTTTTACTTTGATAATTATGTGTGGCCCAAAAATGATATAATTATCCAAATGTTTTTTGACGGTAGAAAGATTCCCTATGCCATGTAAATAACTTTGAAGTCAAGAAAGTGTCTCAAACATTATAGCACCTCCCCGGCTTAACTTTTGCAGATATCAATATAGATTTATAACACTTGGTAGCCAATAACGTTGTCACAGGTGTTTACTGAGGAAATCCAATAGAGTCAATAGCTAGAATTATTTGTGTTTGTAGTTTTCTCTGCTCTCTCTTTTAATACTTCTTTTGTCTCTTCCACTGAAAAACAAGTGACATGGCTTATGATGTTAATATCTTTCTTTAAATCTGAATTAGCCCAGACAAAAACAAAACACTTCAGACTCTAAAACAGTCCAGTGTGCAAGCATCAATGTGAAGGCATTTTAAAGATTCATTTCCTTGCTTGGATTGTTAGGCGCACACAAGCACTGCCTATGAAGTCCAGTCCAATTCCAAGTCACCTCAAGATGAGATTTTCTCATAAACATACTCTATCTATTTGAATAGAAAAATAAAAGGCATGTGGGGAACTATTTGAATTTTTGTAGAAGGACAATGATATATATTGACTCTATTTGCAGTACAAAACAGAAAAGTTGGGAAGTGTTTACAATTTCCTTCAAAAAGTAGTAATCTAGTAAAAATGACCAATTGTAAGATTGAGATTTTTATCACCTTAAATTTTAACAGTTATGGTTCATTATCTCACTTCAGTCTTCTTGACCTCTTTATAGAACATGAATATAGTCTCATTCTATAATACAACCATCAGGGATTTTGTATGATTCATGCACTTCAATTTTCTAAAAATTTTTTGCCAGGCAGAGTTAGACAGTGTGAGAGAGAGACACAGAGAGAGGTCTTCCTTTCATTGGTTCACTCCCCTAATTTCCGCCCCAGTCAGTGCTGCGCCAATCTGAAGCCAGGAGCCAGGTGCTTCCTCCTGGTCTCCCATGCGGGTGCAGGGCCCAAGGACTTGGGCCATCCTCCACTGCCTTCCGGGCCACAGCAGAGAGCTGGACTGGAAGAGGAGCAACCGGGACTAGAACCCCAGGGTGCCAGTGCCGCAGGCGGAGGATTTGCCAAGTGAGCCATGGCACCGGCCTGAATTTTTTTTAATATAGCTTCAAAGAGCTGGGAAAGCAACTACAAAACAGAACAAAATAAAAAAAAGGGACAGAATAAAAACAGATCATATGTAATTATATGCCACTTTCAAAACCCACAATTATTTTAAAGATATATTTTGTTTATTTGAAGGGTAGAGTTAGAGAGAGTGAGAAAGAAGGAGAGGGATACAGAGAGGGAAAGAGATAAACAAACAAGTTTTCCATTTGCTGTTTCACTTTCCAAATGGCCACAATTGGCCAGAGTTGGGCCAGGCCAAAGTTAGGAGCCAGAAGCTTCTTTCTGGCCTCCCACATGGATGGCAGGGGACCAGGGGCTTGGGCCATCTTCTGCTGCTTTCCCAGGGGCATCAGCAGGGAGCTTATTGTAAGTGGATCAGGTAGGACTTAAAGTGTTGCCCATATAGAACATTAGTATGACAGGAGAAAGTTTTACTGGTTACACAAAAATGCTGGCTCAAAACGTACGATATTTTACAGAAAATACTTGCCAAAGGCCAGCATTGCAGTAAAACAGGTTAAGCCACCTCTTGGGACATGGGCTTCCATTTCCAGAGGTATTGTTTGAGGTGATACCACTCCATTTCTGCTCTAGCTCTAACTTGAATCCCTACCACCCAAGGAGGAGACCCAGATGGAGTTTCTGGTTCCTGGTTTTGGCTTGGCCCAGTCTTAGCTGTTGTGACAACTTGGGCAGTGAAGCAATGTATGAAAGATTCTCTCTCTACCCCCCACACTCCACTCTTCTGCTCTGCCTTTCAAGTAAATACATCTTATTTTATAAAAGAGGAAGAACATTATGGCCAATTTTTGTTCTAATGAGGTAAATTAAGTCTCCAAGCATGGGTAAAATTCTGAAGGAGAGGGTCTAGCATTGTGGCATAGTGAATAAAGCCACTGCCTGTTACACCTGGATTCCATACGGGCACTGGTTCATGTCCAATCTATTCCACTTCTGATTCAGCTCCCTGCTAATGGCCTTGGAAAAGCAGTAGAATATGGTTTAAATATCTGAGACACTGCTACCAACATAGAAGACCTGGTAGAAGCTCCTGGCTCCTGGCTTCAGCCAAGAGTACACCAGCAGATGGAAGGTCTCTCTTTCTCTGCCTCACTCTCTGTTACTCTAACTTTCCAATAAACAAATAAAATCTTCAAAGCTTTTTTTGAAGGAGATTGCAATGGTCAATGTTGAAAAGGCTCTTGAGTTGGGCTTTAAAAAATGCAAAAAATTTAAATATAAAAAAACTTAAATAATAGAGTTATAAAAGACAGTAGGAAGGAATATAGTAGGACCCTGATACTCAGAGTCATTCAAAATGAAGAATCACCAGATAAAGATTTCAGATATTTTATAAGTGGAGTGTGTTTCTGTAAAATTACCAGAACCCAGGGGAACATGATATTTAAGTTCATATTAATATGTCAGTAGTACATTTATTGGAGCTAAACTGAGACTATAAACCAAATTTTCTGCCAAAATAAGGCAATTTACCAGCGAAGCTTGTGACCAAGGACTGTCAAATCAGATGAGCAACAGAATAGGTGACTTGGAATATGAAATCCAAAGTGAAGCATGGGTCATTCATTAGACTGCAAAATGAATCAAAACAAAGTATCAGTTTCCTAATACTTTCTCCCTTCCCTCTTTTTTTTTTAAATTTTATGTAGTATGACTCCCAAATATGTATGTCATTGAGAATACTTTTGCTTTATGTCCTATAACATCTATCATGTAGAACTTTCAAAATGTAAATTGTCATCTCACTCAAAATATTAGCTCTTGTACTAGATCATCTGAGTGATGGGTGATTCAGTCCACCACCTGTCAGCTCCCTTAAGAGTGACTTAGCCCTGGTCTGAATCCAAAGCATCTGTTCAACTCACCTCAATTTCTAGGCAAAAGAGGCATGTACCTATTTGCAATATCAGGAATGCAAAATACAAAAATGTTACCTAATGAGATGTATGGAAATTCTCTGCATAAAATCAAGGCACATTAGAAAAATACAAAATATAGTCTACATGCATCAGGCTTGAACAACTCGTCCACCATATACTTATATTAGATCCCACAAAGTACATGGCAAGTTCCTCCATTGTAGTGATGTCAGCTCTCATGCTCAGTTGACCACTTGTTTCTCCAGTAAACTATATGTGATTCTGAAGTCGAGATTCAAATAAATTGTTTGGGTGGACTGATGTAGATCTTGGGGGTGCTATGAGCACTCAGATTCGCAAAAGGAAGAGGCGGTATTAAGGATATCTATTAAAAGTAATTTGAAACACCAAGAAAAGACTCAAGGCAGACACTTCATACTGAAAGATGTTTTCCTTTCTTTTTCAGCATTGTGGTTCAGCAGACTAAACCAACATTTACACTGCTGGCATCCCATATCCAAGTGTTGATTTGAGTCCAAGATGCTCTGCTTCTGGTCCAGCTTCCTGTTAACATGACTGGAAAGACAGTGGATGATGGCTCAACTACTTGGGCCTTTGTTACCCACGTGGGAGAGCAGGATGGGTTTTGGATCTAGTCTTCACCCTTGACCCAATCTGGCTGTTTCAGTGATTAGGAGAGTAAACCACTTACTCCTCATGTAGGATCTTTGTCCTTAACGTGCTGTACATTGTGATTTAATGCTATAACTAGTAATCAACAGTATTTTTCTATTTATTTATTTATTTTTTGACAGGCAGAGTGGATAGTGAGAGAGAGAGAGACAGAGAGAAAGGTCTTCCTTTGCCGTTGGTTCACCCTCCAATGGGTCGCCATGGCTGGCACACTGCGGCCGGCGCACCGCGCTGATCCGATGGCAGGAGCCAGGAGCTTCTCCTGGTCTCCCATGGAGTGCAGGGCCCAAGCACTTGAGCCATCCTCCACTGTACTCCCTAGCCACAGCAGAGAGCTTGCCTGGAAGAGGGGCAACCGGGACAGAATCCAGTGCCCTGACCGGGACTAGAACCCAGTGTGCCGGCGCCGCAAGGTGGAGGATTAGCCTAGTGAGCCTTGGCGCCAGCCTCAAACAGTATTTCTCACTTTGTGTTTCTGTGTGGGTGCAAACTGTTGAAATCTTTACTTAATATATACTAAATTGATTTTCTGTATATAAAGAGAATTGAAAATGAATCTTGATGTGAGTGGAAGGAGAGAGGGAGCGAGAGAGGGGAGGGTTGTGGGTGAGAGGGATGTTATGGGGGGGGAGCCATTGTAATCCATAAGCTGTACTTCGGAAATTTATATTTACTAAATAAAAGTTAAAAAAAAAATGGGAGACCAGGAAAAGCACCTGGCACCTGGCACCTGGCTCCTGCCATCGGATGAGAGCGGTGCGCCGGCTGCAGCATGCCGGCCGCGGTGGCCATTAGAGGGTGAACCAACGGCAAAAGGAGGACCTTTCTCTCTGTCTGTCTCTCTCTCTCTCACTGTCCACTCTGCATGTCCAAAAAAAAGGAGAGTGAAACACTAGATGGAAGCTCTCTCCCCACCCACAAGAAAAATTTTCCTTTACATATCATTGCTGCAGTGGACATTTTGATGTAGTGGTTAAGACACCACTTGAGAACCCTAGGTTCTATGCTAGAATGCCTGGGTTCAAGTCACTGATCCACTGCCAATTTCAGCATTCTGCTAAGGTACACCCTGAGAAGCAATAGATGATATCTTATGTACTTGGGTTTATCTAACCTGTGTTTGAGAACCAGGCTAAATTCTTGGCCTAGCTCAGCCCTAACTGTTGCATTCAGGAAGTGTACCAGGGGAACGTAGCTTTCTCTCTCTTCCCCTTTCAAATAATTAAATACATTTTAAAATTAAAAATTAAAAATCAATTCCTTCCTTTGATTATGACACAAGGACTTATACAAAAAATCTTGTTAATTTAAATATTCAGCGTGATTACAGATGGCTGAATAGGGAAAAAGACATGCTGGTTTTGGCAAGGGGAAGATAACAGAAAAAAAAAAAAAAAAGAGACAGTGCATTCCCAGGAGAGAGTTGGGGAGAAATTTGGAGTAGAAATTCTACAGAAAGAAGAGAGCATGCAGCAGTGAGTGGGACACCACCAGCGACTCCCGCAGATGGACCTGAAGGAGATGTCAGCTTCTGAGAGTAAACACTGTGGCAGCCCTTACCGCTGGTGATATTGCCTGAGGGAGAAACTGGCAAGCTCACCGATTTTGAGTCTGGCCTGCATCCCTAGTAGGGGCAGGGTACTCACCTAACCCCATGAAAAAAAAATCACATTTCTTTTTTTTTTCTTTTTTTTTTCTTTCTTTTTTTTTTTTTGTGACAGGCAGAGTGGACAGTGAGAGAGAGAGACAGAGAGAAAGGTCTTCCTTTGCCGTTGGTTCACCCTCCAATGGCCGCCGCGGATGGCGTGCTGTGGCCACCGCACCGTGCTGATCTGAAGGCAGGAGCCAGGTGCTTCTCCTGGTCTCCCATGGGGTGCAGGGCCCAAGCACTTGGGCCATCCTCCACTGCACTCCCGGGCCACAGCAGAGGGGTGGCCTGGAAGAGGGGCAACCGGGACAGAATCCGGTGCCCCGACCAGCACTAGAACCCGGTGTGCTGGCGCCGCAAGGCGGAGGATTAGCCTGTTGAGCCACGGTGCCGGCCAAAAAATCACATTTCTTTCTTCCCAGCCTCCCACAAGGGTGCCAGGCAACCAGGAGGCAGAAAGCACCACTTTAACACCAATAGAAGCTGTGGTGTCTCAAGTACAACAAGGGGATTTTACCATAGGAAAACATCTGAGTTTCCTGCTTACTTTGAGTCTGGCCTAAAGGGTTGGCAGGAGTTGAGCATCCACTTAGGACTGTGAGACTCTACCATTCCACCACTTTGTCACAGACTCCAGCGCTCAAATTGCCAAGACAGAGGAATCAAATTAAGTTGGATCTGGGAATGCCTCTGTTCTCTCCAAAGATGGGGCAGGAATGCAGTGGGCTGAAAGTAGATAACCTGCAACCTATGACTGTGGGAGACTTGTATGCTGTGACTCAAAGTGCTGTGACTTAACTATAGGGCATGGGGTGTAACGGGTCTCTGAACAACCACTTTATCTGGTCTCAGAAGCTCAGAGCTCCCTGATTGGTGTGGATCATTGCAGAGGATTCTCTTCTCAGACTGAGAACCATACAAATCCTTTGTGTTCATATGATGTATTGGTAGGGAGTCAACCACAGGCATTGATCACCTCGGAAGAGAGGACTTGAGACTGTGATTACACCAGGAAATTTGATCTTTTCCTCCCTCCAGTGACAGAAAATGAAGATCTACTACAGCCAACTTGGGTGTCACCCTGTATTCTCACCCCACCCTTAAATGCTGACTAGAGCTTTCTGACCCCACACAGCACACTCACTTAGTGATATCCTCTGGGTGTCACTGAAAGAAGGAGCATAAGCTACAGAAGCACAGTTCAAAGATAAAAGCCATCAGAAGAGAAAATCAAGTTTTGCCACAAATGTCTAAAAATAAATACAGAGGGAGCCAGAGCCTTGGCTCACTTGGTTAATCCTCCACCTGCAGCACCAGCATCCCATATGGGCACTGGGTTCTAATCCAGGATGCCCTTCTTCTAGTCTAGCTCTCTGCTGTGGACTGGGAGGGCAGTGGAGAATGGCCCAAGTGCTTGGGGCCCTGTACCCACATGAGAGACCAGGAGGAAGCACCTGGCTCCTGGCTTCGGATGGGTGTGGTGCAGGCCGGGAGTGAACCAATGGAAGGAAGGCCTTTCTCTCTGTCTCTCTCTGTCTATAACTCTACCATTCAACTAAATAAAAAATAAAAGAAAAATACAGAAATACAAGAAACAAGAACAAGGAAGACAACATGACTCTCCAAAAGGAACGTAACAACTCTTCAATACTAAAATGTGAAGACACAGATATTGATGAAAAGCCTGAAAATGAATTCAAAAGAATGATCATAAACTTATTCAAAAACACAGAGAAACAAAATAGTGAGATAAAGAAATCCATTGCTGAGAGATTGAGAAATTGAAGAGAAATCAAATTTAAATATTAGAAATGAAAGAGGGCTCCAAGATGCTGGAATAGGGAGGGAGCTCACTGATAGTCCAGGAAAAGATAGTTTAATAAAAGTGGAGATACTGTACTCTCAGGAAACAGGGAAAAAACTGCAGAGGAAACTCTTCTGGAATTAGAGGGACATGGTGGACCTATGTGGAGGGCACGGGTGCCCAAGGCTCGGGAGCCCAGCTATTGTGGGAGTCTCCACTCCAGCTCTGGAAAGGGAGGTGAGATGAAACCGCAGTAGCCCAAGACACTGGCAGAAAAGTGGTAGGAAGAGCCTAGAGGGAACAAGGCTTGAAGCCCCGTGGGGAAAAGTACACCAGCCTAATGAGGGGAGAGAAAAAAATAAATAAAAGGGACCGGTACAGAAATGACTCTACTCTCACCTTACAAAAGCAAGCAAGACAATAGAGCAGGTGCAATTTTGGACATACTTAAGAGCTGTGCCAGCTCAGGGCTGCGCCCGCCCTCAACCAATCAGAAAAACCTGACCCTGGTGGGGAGAAATAACAGGAGACTAAGACCTAGTGAATGTGTGGAGGTTATGAAAAGGGACTTTGAAAAAAAAAAAAACTGATGGTGTGTGGGAGAACTCACGGTGTGGCTGAGACATGAGTAGTCTCGGTGGGAGATGCCACAAATTCAGGCAGCCTTGGCTACATGGTGAGAGACATTGTGTGGGAATCTGAGCTTACATGGAGGATTGCACAGATCCTTTTTTTTGGTCCTTGGGACAGAGCAGACAAATATTATACCCACTGGAGCTAGTGCTCAGGCACTGATTGCCATCGAAGAGAAGAGCTCAGCTGAGCAGAATTACTTCCCTTCTGAAGAAAGAGAGAGAGAGAGAGAGAGAGAGAGAGAGATTTACCATGCCAAACCTAGGTGTGTCACCTTTTGCACACCCCTAACCCTGAAAAACTGAACAGAGCTCTCTGGCCACACCCACCACTAGTCTCTAGAGATTCACCAAAAGCAGACAGTCCTCTTAATCTAGAGTCATAGTACCACCACAGCGGAAAAAAAAAAGGAAGAAGACAAAACCAAAGAATATTTCGAATATTTCCACATGCCAAAAAAAAAATGCAGAAACCAAGGAAACAAGAACAAGGAAGACATCATGATGCTTCCAAATGAACATGACACTCCAATACAAGATTATGAAAATATTGAGCTATAAGAAATGCAAGATTCAGATTTCAAAAAATTTACAATAAGAACATTTAGAAGCTATCAAAAACAAATGCATGGGTCAGTGCCGTGAGTCACTTGGTTAATCCTCCGCTTGTGGCACCGGCACCCCCAGTTCTAGTCCCAGTTGGGGCATCAGGTACTAGTCTTGGTTGTTCCTCTTCCAGTCCAGCTCTCTGTTGTGGCCCGGGAGAGCAGTAGAAGATGGCCCAAGTGCTTGGGTCCCTGCATCTGCAATGGAGACCAAGAGGAAGCAACCCGGCTCCTGGCTTCGGATTGGCGAAGCGCCAACCGTGGAAGGCATTAGTGGAGTGAACCAACGGAAGGAAGATCATTCTCTCTGTTTCTTTCTCACTGTCTATAACTCTACCTGTCTAATAAAATAATGCATGAACTACAGATATCCATACAGGTCAGGACAGAAAATCTCTCTCGTGAAAATGAAATCTTAAGGAGGAATCAAAATTAAATGAGGAATTTAGTAGAACATGAAATTGAGATATTGAAGAGAAACCAAAATGAAATGAAGAATTCAATAGAACAAGTGAAAAACACATTTGAGAGCCTTAAAAACAGAATCAGTGAGGTAGAAGAGTAATATCAGACTTAGAAGAGAGAGAGCAGAAAAGTATACAGTTAAACCAAAGAAAAGAACAGGAAATTATAAAGCTAAAAAATATTGTTGGGAATCTACAGGATACTATTAAAAAACCCAGCATTTGGATTCTAGGAGTTCCTGAAGGCAAGGAGAGAGAGAAAGGATTAGGAGGCCTTTTAACTGAGATACTAGCAGAGAACTTCTCGGGTTTAGAGAAGCAAAGAGACATCCAAGAATAGGAAGCACATAGAATCCCCAATAAACATGACCAAAAGAGATCCTCACCATGACACATTGTGATAAAACTCACCACAGTGAAACATAAAGAAAATATTCTAAAATGTTGAAGAGAGAAATGTCAGATTACTCTCAGAGGATCTCCAATCAGATGCACAGAAGACTTCTCATCAGAAACCCTACAGGCTAGGAGGGAATGGTGAGATATAGCCCTAGTACTAAGATAAAAAAATGCCAGCCCAGAATATTATATCCTGCAAAGCTCTCATTTGTGAATGAAGGTGAAATAAAGATCTTTCATGGCCAGTCGCTGCAGCCGCCACTGCTGGCCATGCTCTGCCCCCAGCGCGGGCACCACCTTGGGCCGGAATATCCGGCGGGAGGCCAGGCGTTACTCCGTCTCAGCATCAGGTGCTGGCGGCATCTCCATGGGGCCTACCCATGGCGCCAGAGTGCTCTGAGATCCTGTCCACACTGCTCTGAGGGCACACAGGACCCGGACCCCAGGAGGAGTGCCTTTGTGAGAAGCTGCAAGCAATTTCTCTGAATTTCATCTCTTAGTTTTCCATAGGGACATCAAGGAGCCATGAACAATTCGAGTCATGAAGAGTTCGATTGCCACGTCCTTGATGAAGGCTTCACTGCCAAGGACATTCTGGACCAGAAAATTAATGAAGTGTCGTCTTCTGATGATAAGGATGCCTTCCACGTTGCAGACCTTGGAGACATTCTTAAGAAACATCTAAGATGGTTGAAAGCTCTTCCTCATGACTCCCTTCTATGCAATCAAATGTAACGACAGCAGGGCCATAATAAAGACCCTGGCCACCATCGGGACAGGGTTAGACTGTGCCAGCAAGACCAAGATACAGCTGGTGCAGGGCCTCGGGGTGCCCCCTGAGAGGATCATCTATGCAAACTCTTGTAAGCAGGTGTCTCAGATCAAGTATGCCGCCAGCAGTGGAGTCCAGATGATGACGTTTGATAGTGAGGTGGAGCTGATGAAAGTCGCCAGAGCACATCCCAAGGCCAGGTTGGTTTTGCGGATTGCCACCGATGATTCTAAAGCAATCTGTTGCCTCAGTGTTAAATTTGGTGCCACACTCAAAAAATCAGCAGGCTCCTTTTGGAAAGAGCGAAAGAGCTCAATATTGATTTCATTGGTGTCAGCTTCCACGTGGGAACTGTCTGCACCGATCCTGAAACATTCGTGCAGGCGCTGTCTGACGCCCGCTGTGTCTTTGACATGGGAGCTGAGGTCGGATCCCACATGTGTCTGCTTGACATTGGTGGGGGCTTTCCTGGATCTGAGGACGTGAAGCTGAAGTTTGAAGAGATCACCAGCGTGATCAACCCGGCACTGGACAAGTATTTTCCCTCCGACTCGGGAGTGAGGATCATAACTAAGCCAGGCAGGTACTACGTTGCCTCCACCTTCATTCTTGCTGTTAACATCATTGCCAAGAAACTGGTCCTCAAGGAGCAGATGGGCTCTGATGACGAGGACGAGGCGAGCGAGTGGACCTTCATGTACTACCGTTCTTTCAACTGCATCCTGTACGACCACGCGCACGTGAACCGTGAACCAGCTGCTGAAGAAGATACCCAAACTAGATGAGAAGTACTACCCAGTCAGCATCTGGGCCCCACGTGCGATTGCCTTGACCGGATTGTTGAGCACTGCGACCTGCCTGAGATGCGCGTGGGCAACTGGATGCTCTTCGAGAACATGGGTGCCTACACCATGGCTGCTGCTTCCACGTTCAACGGGTTCCAGAGGCCCACCATCCACTACGTGTTGTCAGGACACATGTGGCAGCTCATGCAGCAAGTCCGGAACCGCGACTTCCCGCCCGAGGAGGAGGAGCTGGACGTCAACACCCTGCCTGTGTCCTGTGCCCAGGAAAGTGGAATGAAGCAGCACCCAGCGACTTGCGCTTAGGCTAGTATTATCGTCTAGATACCACTCTGTAGCTGTTAATGGCGAACGTAGCTTGAATTAAAGGATTTGGGGGACCATTTAACTTAATTACTGCTAGTTTTGAAAAGTCTAAGAGTAGGGCTGGCACAGCAATATGGAGGACTAGGAGATGGGGTCACACTTTTCTGTGTTACTATGGAGACTGAATATTTGTTTTATATGGATTTTTATTCACTTTTCAAACATGCTACTGAAGAGTGCCCCATGGCTGCTGAGCAAGTGTTTGTAGTTTGTACCAAGGCAGGAGGGGCCAGAAGCTTAGTGGTGTGACTTGTTTTGAAAATAAAGTATCTTGAAATTTAAAAAAAAAAAAGATCTTTCATAGCAACAGTAATTGAAAGAATTTGTCTCCACTCATCTAGCCCTGAAAAAGATGTTCACCCACAGAAACACAGCCATCAATATGAAAGAAGGTAAAGGAAGAAAATTTCTCAGTAAAAGATCACAGGAAGTTCAAAGCATATATTAGAAATATCTTTGGAAAAATGGCAGGGAAAAATCACTACTTATCAATAGTCACGTTGAACGTAAATGGCATCAACTCTCCAGTGAAAAGACACAGACTGGCTGAATGGATTAAGGAACAAAACCCATTTATTTGCTGCTTACAAGAAACATCTTTCCAACAAAGATGCATGCAGACTGAAAGTGAAAGGTTGGAAAAAGATATTCCATGCCCACAGAAACCAAAAAAGAGTTGGTGTAGCCATCTTAATGTCAGACAAATAAACTTTAACACAAAAACTGTTAAGAGAGACAAAGAGGGGCACTATATAATGATTAAGGGATCAATTCAACAGGAAGATGTAACTATGATAAATACGTATATGCACCTAATTACAGGGCACTGGATTGTTCAGAATATATGTTGAGAGATGAGCAAGCCCTAGAAGCAAGGGAATTGAGAGGTACAATTACAAAGAGAAAACTATAGGCCAATGTAAGAAGAACTGAAGGCGTGACTAAGGGGTGGGGTTACTACACACAGGTGGTTGTTTTCAGTCAGCATTGCTTATGTAAAACAGTTGGTCCTGTGTGCTCTAGCGCAGGCTCGGCTCACCCGGATGACTGTTTCCTCCTCCATGTTCCCTAGAAGTTGTTTTATACTCTGTAGTCCTGGAAGGTGAAGTTGTGTTACTAAGCTGAGTGCAATAAATGTTGTTGAAACCTTAAATATATATATATATATATATATATATATATATATATATTTATATATATATATATATATATATTTATATATATATATATATATGTTGAGGAACTTAAAGGGAGACTTAGACTCAATACAATAATATTGGGGGACTTCAATACTCCACTTTCAGCAATAGACAGATCAACCAGAAAGATCCACAAGGAAACTGCAGATTTAATCAACACTTTAGACCAAATTGATCTAACAGATATTCACAGAACTTTTCATCCTACGTTTAAAGAACACACATTCTTTTCAACAGTACATGGAACCTACTCTAGGATTAACCACATACTAGGCCATAAAGCAAGTCTTAGTAAATTCACACTTGATCTTAGCCAACAGGCTGAGAAGTGATAGTCTCAGCAGATTCAAAAGAATTGAAATCATACCATGCATCTCCTCAGACCACGGTGCAATGAAGTTGGAAATTAGCAACTCAAGAATCCCTAGAGCATATGCAAACATATGGAGACTGGAAAACATGCTCCTAAATGAACAGTGGGTCATTGAGGAAATAAAAAGAGAAATCAAATACTTTCTGAAAGTAAATGAGCATAACAACACAACATCTCAAAACATGGGATACAGCAAAAGCAGTGTTAAGAGGAAAGTTTATAGCAATAGGTGGCTACATCAAGAAGTTGGAAAGGTACCAAAAAAAAAATGAGCTATCAGTGCATCTCAAGGATTTAGAAAAACTGCAGCAAACCAGATTCAATACTAGTAGGAGAAGAGAAATAATTAAAATTAGTGAAGAAATAAGCAGAATTGAATAAAAAAATTACAATAGATCAGCAAAATGAAGAGCTGGTTTTTTGAAAAAAAAAATAAACAAAATTGATATAACGTTGGCCTGACTAACTAAAAAAAAATAAGAGAAAAGACCCAAATCAATAAAATCAGAGATGAAAAAGGAAATGTAACAACAGACACCACAGAAATAAAAAGAATCATCAGAAATTACTACAAAGAGTTGTATGCCAGCAAGCAGGGCAATCTATCAGAAATGGATAGATTCTTGGACTCATGCAACCTACCTACATTGAACCATGAAGACATAGAAAACCTAAACAGACCCATAACTGAGTCAGAAATTGAATCAGTAATAAAGTCCCGCCCAACTAAGAAAAGCCCAGGTCCAGATGGATTCACTGCTGAATTCTACCAGACATTTAAAGAAGAACTAGCTCCAATTCTTCTCAAACTATTCAGAACAATCATAAAAGAGGGAATACTGCCAAATTCTTTCCATGAAGCCAACATCTCCTTAATTCCTAAGCCTGAGAAAGATGTAGCATTGAAAGAAATTTACAGACCAATTTCCCTGATGAACATAGATGCAAAAATCCTCAATAAAATTTTGGCCAATAGAATGCAACAACACATCAGAAAGGTCATCCACCCAGACCAAGTAGGATTTATCCCTGGTATGCAGGGGTGGTTCAGTGTTCACAAAATCAATGTGATACACAACATAACAAACTGCAAAAGAAAAACCATATGATAAGCTCAATAGATGCAGAGAAAGCACTTGATAAAATTCAACACCCTTTCATGATGAAAACTCTAAGCAAATTGGGTATAGAAGTAACATTCCTCAATACAATCAAATCAATTTGTGCAAAACCCATGGCCAACATCCTATTGAATGGGGAAAAGTTGGAAGCATTTCCACTGAGATCTGGTACCAGACAGGGATGCCCACTCTCACCACTACTATTCAATATATTACTGGGATTTTGAGCCAGAGCCATTAGGCAAGAAAAACAAATTAAATGGATACAAATTGGGAAGGAAGAAGTCAAACTATCCCTCTTTGCAGATGATATGATTCATTATTTAGGGGTCCAAATAACTTAAAAGAAACCTGTTGAAGTGAAATGGACACTATGAGAAACAATGACTTGATCAGCCCTTGTCCTGACTGTTAGGAAAAATTTACTATTTTATTTCTTTTAGAGTTTGTTGTTGTTGTTCTACTTAATACCATTGGTTGAACTCTTTAATTAACACACAATTATTTTTAGTAATTTAAATTTATCTGAAATGTGATCCTTATTAAATATAAGAGTGGGAATAAGAAAAGGAGGAGGCCAGCACCGCAGCTCAATAGGCTAATCCTCTGCCTTGCGGTGCCTGCACACCGGGTTCTAGTCCCGATCGGGGAACCGGATTCTGTCCCGGTTGCCCCTCTTCCAGGCCAGCTCTCTGCTGTGGCCCAGGAATGCAGTGGAGGATGGCCCAGGTGCTTGGGCCCTGCACCCCATGGGAGACCAGGAGAAGCACCTGGCTCCTGCCTTCAGATCAGCACGGTGCAGTGGCCACAGCACGCCAGCCACAGAGGCCATTGGAGGGTGAAACAACGACAAAAAGAAGACATTTCTCTCTGTCTCTCTCTCTCTGTCCACTCTGCCTGTCAAAAATTAAAAAAAAAAAAAAAGAGAAGGAGGAGATGTAAAGTTCAGCACATGCTCACTCGGACTGACCCCTAATGGTATAGCTAGAAACATGCGGAGAATTCCAATACCATCAAGGTGGCATGTACCAATGCCATCTTACTTGTTAAAGTGAACAGTTTAACTTCATAATTGATCAAAAGGATGGGGTTAAATATCAAAGGGACTACATAAATAAGACCAGTGTCTGCAAATATTTGATATAACTAAAAAGGACAAAATGATCTTACATGGGAATCAGGATACACAGCAGACTCATAGAATGGCAAAAAATCTGTACAGCACTCTGGTCTCAGAATCAGCCCTTAAGGCATTTGGATCTGGCTAAAAAGCCTTTGAGAGTTTTGCAGGCATGTAAAGCCAATAAATTGTTGCCAAAAAATGACCTAAATGAAAGATCTCTGTGAGTCAGATCCCAGCAGAAAGAATGTGCCATCGAAGAAAGCAGTACTTTTCTCTGAAGGGAGGATCGAACTTCCAATTTGAATATGGCCTTGTCTAAATAAGATCGGAGTTGGTGAACTCAGGAGGCTTCCATGGACTTGGCAGCTCATGACAAGAGCCTCGGGTGATTACTGACATCATAAATAAGAGTGTCAATTGTTAAATCAACAGCGATAGTCATTGTGCTCCTGCCCCCCATGTAGGACCTCTGCTCTTAGTGTATTATACTATGAGAATTAATGGTGAAACTACTCTATACTTTGTGTGTCTTTGTGGGTGCAGTCTGTTGAAATCTTTACTTAGTATATACTAAGTTGACCTTCTCTATATAAAGATAATTGAAAATGAATCATGATGAAGAATGGAATGGGAGAGGGAATGGGAGACGAAATGGTTGTGATTGGGAGGGTGGTTATGGGGGGAAAAGCTGCTACAATTCAAAAGTTGTACTTTGGAAATTTATATTTAACTAAAAAAAGATAGAAAAAAGTGTTTAATATACTGGGATAAACATCTCTGCACAAACATCTTGACATCATCTTTCAACTAATTCCTTAACTGAGCACCAAAGGGGAAACCTGTTGAAGTGAAGTGGACACTATGAGAAACAGTGACTTGATCAGCTCTTGTGCTGACTGTTGTTGTACAATGTAATACTTTATCCATGCTAGTATTTTTTTTTATCCTAGTACTAGTGGTTGAACTCTGTAATTAACACACAATTATTCTTAGGTGTTTAAATTTTAACTGAAAAGTGATCCCTGTGAAATATAAGAGTGGGAATAAGAGAGGCAGGAGATGTACAATTTGGGACATGCTCAATCGGAACTGCCCCAAATGATGGAGTTAGAATTGTGCCAGGGGATTCCAATACAATCCCATCAAGGTGGCATGTACCAAGGCCATCTCATTAGTCCAAATGATCAATTTCAGTTCACAATTGATCACACTGATAGGTCTAAGAGTCAAAGGGATCACACAAACAAGACTAGTGTCTGGTAATACTAACTGATAGAATCAAATAGGGAGAGAACGGTCCATCATGGGAAGTGGGAGACACAGCAGACTCATAGAATGGCAGATGTCCTAAATAGCACTCTGGCCTCAGAATCAGCCCTTAAGGCATTCGGATCTGGCTCAAGAGCCCATGAGAATATTTTAGGCATGGAAAGCTAAGACACTCTGAAAAACAAAAAAAAAGAAGACCTAAATGAAAGATCTCTGCGAGTGAGATCCCAATGGAAAGAACAGGGCCTTCAAAGAAGGAGGTACCTTTCTCTGAAGGGAGGAGAGAACTTCCACTTTGACTATGACCCTGTCGGAATAAGATCGAAGTCGGCGAACCCTAAAGGCTTCCATAGCCTCGGCAACTCATGACTAGAGCCTAGGGAGATTACTGACGCCATAAACAAGAGTGTCAAATTGTTAAATCAACATCAGGAGTCACTGTGTACCTACGTCTCATGAGGGATCTGTCCTTAATGTGTTATCCAATGTGAAATAATGCTATTACTAGTACTGAAACAGTATTTTTACACTTTGTGTTTCTGTGTGGGTGCAAATTGATGAAATCTTTACATAGTATATACTGAATCGATCTTCTGTATATAAAGATAATTGAAAATGATTAAAAAATCTTGGTGTTCAATTGGAAATTGCATAGATAATTAATCGATTTTTAAAAAAAAATATCATGTAGGATCTCTGTCCTTAATGTGCTGTACATTGTGAATTAATACTATAACTAGTACTCCAACAGTATTTTCATTTTGTGTCTCTATGTGAGGGCAAACTGTTAAAATCTTTACGTAATATGTACTAAACTGATCTTCTGTGTATAAGGAGATTTGAAAATGATTCTTGATGTGAACAGAAGGGGAGAGGGAGCGGGAAAGGGGAGGGTAGCGGAAGGGAGGGAAGTCGTGTGTGTGGGGGAGCCATTGTAGTCCATATGCTGTACTTTGGAAACTTATATTCTTTAAATAAAAGCTTTATAAAAAAAAATTTAAACTTACACATTTAAAAAAAAAGAATAAATTTGGAGATAGAAAAAAAAATGAAATGAAGAATTACATTTGTTAAAATAAAAGTACTATGGAAACCCTCAACAATAGACTTGATGAAGCAGAAGAAATCATATCCAAACTAGAAGAAGAAGGAGTAGGGGGAGGAGGAAAAAAAGGAGGAGAAGGAGATGAAGAAGAAGGAGAAGAAGAAGAAGAAGAGGAAGAGGAAGAGGAAAAGGAGGAGGAGGAGGAAGAGGAGATGAAGAAGAAAAGAAGAAGAGGAGAAGGAGGAGAAGAAGAAGAGGAGGAGGAGGAAGAGGGAGAAGAAATAATTAACAAAATTGAAAATATTGTGTGAGATTACTAGGACCTGTCAAATGACCAAACTTATGCCTTAGGAGTTCCTGAAGCCATGGAAAGGCCAGATGAATTATAAGACATTTTCAGAAAAATAATAGCAGAAAACTTCCCTAATTTGGAGAAAGAAAGGGACACCTGAGTACAAGAACCACATAGAACTCCTCATAGATAGGAACATAAAAGCTCTGCACCTTGACACATTATAGTCAAATTTTCAAGTAAAATGTAAAGAAAAGATTCTAGAATGTGCACATAAGATATGCCAGGTTACCCTCAAAGGATCCTCAACTAGACTAACAGCTGATTTTTCATCAGAAAACATACAGTCTAAGAAAGAATGGAGAGACATTGTACAAGCCTCAAAAGAAAGAAACTGTTAACACAGAATACTGCACCCAGGAAATTCTCGCTTATAAATGAAAGTTAAATAAAGACCTTATAACACAAAATAAATTAAATAATTTATCACCACTCACCCTGCCTTACAAATGATTCTTAAGGGTGTGCTACATGCAGAAACAATGACAGTCATCATTATGAAAGAATATGAAGGCAAAAAATCTAATAAAAGCACAAAGGAAATACAAAGCAAGCAGTAGGAATATTTATGGGAAAATAGTAGAACAAATTCTCCATTTGTCAATAATAACCTTGAATAAAAATAGCCTAATTTCTCCAGTTACAAGATACAGATTGGCTGAATAGATTTAAATCAAGACCCATCTATTTACTGCCTACAAGAAACACATCTCATCAACAAAGATCACAAGACTGAAAGTAAATGGATGGCAAAAGACATCCCTTGCTAATATAAAGCAAAAATGAGCTGGGGTAGCCATCCTGATATCAGAAAAAATTGACTTTAACACAAAATCTGTTAAAAGAGTCAAAGAAGGGCATTATGTAATGATTAAGGGATGAATTCAATGGAAGATGTAAATTATAATAAATGTATATGCACCCAATGTCAGTGTGCCTGCTATTTGTTTAAAATAGCCAGGATGGATCTAAAGGGAGGCATAAACTGCAATGCTATCGTAATGGGGGGACTTTGGCATACCTCTTTCATCAGTAGAAATATCAACTGAATGAAAAACAACAAAGAAACAACAGAGCTAATCTACACCATGACAAAATGGATCCAGTTGATATCAATAGAACATTTCATCTAACAGTAACAGAATACAGATTCTTTTCAGAAGTACATGAAACTGTATAATAGACTATAGGCAAGCCCATAAAGCTAGTTTTGGAAAATTAAAAAAAAAAATTGAAAGCATAACATATATTTTTTATTTGACAGATAGAGTTAGACAGTGAGAGAGAGAGACAGAGAGAAAGGTCTTCCTTCCATTGGTTCACCACCCAATGGTTGCTACGGCTGGAGCTACACTGATCCAAAGTCAGGAGCCAGGTGCTTACTTCTGGTCTCCCATACGGGTGCAGGGTCCCAAGCACTTGAGCCATCCTCCACTGCCTTCCCGGGCCACAGCAGAGAGCTGGACTGGAGGAGGAGCAACCAGGACTAGAACCCAACACCCATATAGGATGCTGGTGCCACAGGTGGAGGATTAATCAAGTGAGTCATGACGCTGGCCCCATACTATATATTTTTCTGACCACAGTGGTATGAAGCTGCAAATGAACAATTTAAGAAACTTTAGAATATACTCAAACACATGGAGTTGTCACCAAGAGACTATTGGGACCCATGAGAGAGTTTGGTAATATTGCAGGATGTAAAATCAATGAACAAAAATTGATAGCCTTTATATATGCAAACAATATCTTTTCTAAGAAAGAACTTATAAGATCAATCCCATTCACAATAGCTACAAAAAATTAAATATCTTGGAACAAATTTAACCAAGGATGTGAAAGATCTCTACAATGAAAATTACAAAATATTAAAGGAAGAAATAGAAGATATAAAAATAATGGAAAACTCTTCAATGTCCATGGATTATAAGTCTTAATATCAAAATGTCCATACTATTGAAAGCAATTTACAGATTCAGTGCAATTTTAATCAAAATATCAATGACATTCTTCTTAGCTCTAGAAGAAATCATGCTAGGATTCATAGGGAAAAGGAAGATATCACCAATATATAAACAATCTTATACAACAAAAACAAAACCAGAGGCATTACAATATACACAAACCAATGTATCAGATTAAAAAACCTCAGAAATTAATCCATGAATCTAAAACTACACAACCTTTGACAAACAAACTAAAATCAATTCCCAGAGAAAGGACAGTCTTCAACAAATGGTGCTGGGAAAATTTGATCCACACATGCAGAAATATGAAACAAGACCCCCATATTACAAAAATCACTGAAAATGGGTTAAAATTTACAACCTGATACAATCAAATGATGAAAGGAAAACACTGGGGAAACAACAAATACCATCTGTTTTCTCTGATATGTAGTGATTAATATAGAACACCAAAAAATGTATAGGAATTAAATGGTTATTTTGGGACACAGTTGTCATTTTTCACCCTGGTTTAATGATCTTGTGGAACTCTGATCTTCTCACTTTTTCTTTTTTTAATTTAAGGATTAATTTATTTCATTTTAAAGTCGGAGTGACATAGAGAGAGAAGGAGGGGCAGAAAGAGAGAGAGAGAGAGAGAGAGAGAGAGAGAGAGAGAGAGAGGTCTTCCATCTGCTGGTTCACTCCCCAGTTGGCTGCAATGTCTGGAGCTGCACTGATTCAAAGCTAGGAGACAGGAGCTTCTTCCAGGTCTCGCACACTGATGCAGAAGGCCAAGGATTTGGGCCATCTACCACTTTTTTCCCAGGCCATAACAGAAAGCTGGATGGGAAATGGAATAGCCAGGACTCAAATCGGCACCCATATGGGATGCCAGCATTGCAGGCGGCAGTTTTACCTGTTATGCCACAGCACCGACCCCAGATCTTCTCACTTTTTAAATCATTGAGTATTATGATCAGTTTTGCATTAAGCCTGTGAATATAGAATGGATTAAAATAATGTCTGCAAAAACTCTTCAAGAGAAGAGAGGGAGGGAGGAGGGTTGGGGAGGAGAAGGGGAGTGAGGGAAGTGTGGTTGTCTTCTTGGAACTGTACCTATGGAATGAATATAATATTTTATTGTATTAAATAAAATTAAAGATTTTAAGGTCATACATTTTGACCCAAGATGTATTACTAAATTTAGTGATTCACCTCCATCACTTAGATCATGTGCTTTTCTGGGGGAGGGGAGGGTGTTGATGTTGGGACTGTTGCTCCTTATATTAAAGATAGTAAAATACTAAAAACATTTAAAAATAGTCCCTTTGATTATATCAGACATTATATGCAAGGAGCTTTGTATGCTATTGTAACCTACTAGAAAAAAAAAATGTATCCAGTGTTCTTTCTACAATGAATAGCAGTGTGATTATTGTGTGTAGGCAGCAGAAGAAATTCCAGGTAGAGAGACTGAAGTCACCATTTGAGACTGTCTCTTTCCCCATAATATGAGGGCTCTAAAATTCTGACTTTGAAAGTATATGCTTTTGTATTATGTCTTGATCTTCCCATGGCTACCATTTTTATCTCCTTTATTCTCTGGACAAATTATTCAAACAATATAAGGGTACTTAAAAAATGTGTTGAAAATGGAACTAGGAGATATTTTCTTTACTGCAGAAAATTTTGAAACCCATGCACAACAATTTTATCATATATATTTCTTGATAAAGATCATACATATGTATTCTTTTTTGTTTTGACAAGCAGAGTGGACAGTGAAAGAGAGAGAGACAGAGAGAAAGGTCTTCCTTTACCATTGGTTCACCCTCCAATGGCCACTGTGGCCAGAGCACCATGCTGTTCTGAAGCCAGGAGCCAGGTGCTTGTCCTGGACTCCCATGCAGGTGCAAGGCCCAAGGACTTGGGCCATCCTCCACTCTACTCCCTGCCCACAGCAGAGAGCTGGCCTGGAAGAGGGGCAACGGGACAGAATCCAGCGCCCTGACCAGGACTAAAACCTGGTGTGCTGGTGCCGCAGGCAGAGGATTAGCCTATTGACTCATGGCGCCAGCCCATATGTATTCTTTGATAGCAGTGTTTTTATTATATGTTTTTTTCTGGAGATATTAGAATACCATGAGAATACTAGGTTTCGAAGAGTGATCAAAGATGGGAGATAGGAAAAGAGGGAAGCTGGGCACTTGTCTTCAAGCAATGAGGAAAAAGAACATCCCAAAGTTAGAAGGCCTTATTTTTATCACTCCACTTTTGTTTTGTTTTGTTTTGTTTATTTTTGGTTGTTGTTCTTTCTTCACCTCCCTAAGATTAAGCATAACTGCTTTTCTTTTCTTTTCTTTCAAATGTAGTGTTCTGTGAACAGCACACGTGTTAAGTTTGAAAGAAGAATGCTACAAGCTCTCAAAGGGGTGGTGGAAATTATAGGTAGCAAAATGTAATTATCCAACTTGGAGTTTTTCCAGGATGGATCCACCTGATCAGAGACATTAGAGCAAATGCATTACATTTTTAAAAAGACTCCTGCCGGGCTCACTGAATGAGAGTTATATCATATTGCCTATGGTTCTGGTAAATAAAAAGCATCATTAACAATAACACAATGTGAAGAGCCTGCTGAAATGATATACTGTATTTAGCCATGATGGTGCATCCAGATCATGAGCTTGGCTTCAGAAATGGGCAGACGCACTGGAGGGGCAAACAGTGATGATTAAAAAATGCATTCTGCACAGAAGCAACATCATTCCAGCTTCTTTTTGCAGATACTTTCTCTTCAAAAGCAATCATACTTGGACACATTTTACTTCAGAATAAGGGAGACTATAGCACTGGCTATTGAAAACAAAAGTTTGTTCTATTCTGGCACACTAGCACAATCTCTAAATCAATGGGAAAGCATTTGTAGTGTTGCATGGTTAGATGCATGGCAGAACTGGCATCTTTAAGGAATATAGAGGGTTTCACAATGGATGGGGGAACAGTAAATGTGTCTCTCCTCACTTCAATAAAATGTATCAAATGTTTTGGATTTTTTTTAAGAGCTATTTATTACTTTGTAGTCAAAGATGTTGAGAGAGTGAGAGACTGAGAGAGAGAGAGAGAGAGAAAGAGAGAGAGAGAGATATCTTCCATCCTCTCATTCACTCTCCAGATGTCCACAACAGCCAGAGTGCAGCAGGCCAAAGTCAGTATCCAGGAACTTCATCTGGGTCTCCCATTTGGGTGCAGGGGCCTAAAACTTTGGCCATCTTCCACTGCTTTCCTAGGCCTACAGGAAGGACTGGATTGGAATCTGAAGAGTTGGAACATGAACTAAAGCCCAGATGGATTGCTGATGTCACAAACATTCGCTTTACCTTTCATAGCACAATGCCAGCCCTTGGAGTGTCTTTAATATGTAGGCTTTGCCTATATCAATTTGAAAAAAGCATAGCAAGTTCCCTCCTCTCAAAAGCATTACAATTTATTTGGGGGTTGGTGCATGCTAGATAATGGTATTATGAAAATAGGCTAATAAATGTTCAATGATCTAAAATAATATAGAAACAAGTGCTGTAGGAATCCAGTGAAGGAACTTCATGAGCTCTGGATAGTATCATATGGACACTGAATTTATATAAATATGATGGTGATTTCAGCTAGACACAAGTAAGGCCAACACAGTTGTTTATAAAAGCTGTTTTTTGGGTCCAGCTGTGTGGTGTAATAGCCTTAGCCTCTGCTTATGGTGCTGGTTCATGTCCTGCCTGTTCCACTTCTAACTCAGCTCTTTGCTGATGGATAGATAACTTAGATTTGCACTTAGAGAAAAAGAATCAGGGACAGCTACATATTGTGTATAACATGTTGAGAATATTATATATGAAGGAAAAATCATAGGCTATATATAAATATCTACATTACATTTATAGAATTGTACTATCTATTATACATCTGTAATATTTATCAGTGTAGTTAAGTCTCAGAATGCTCACATAGTCTCTAATTTTCAAATCAGCACAAGCTGTTCTCAACTCCACAAAAGAAAACAGTATCAAGTGAGAGTGTGACTGTTCAGGGACCTCTAGACTAGCAGGGAATGTGGCAAGATTCATTTCCACTTCTGTTGGACTCAAAATTTTTTACTTTCCCACCAACATGCTACTCATATAGAAGTGTAGAGAAAACATTTGAGTTGAATATATTGACAAATATGTGTCAAAAATTCTAAGTTCACTAGCAAAGGGGTGTAGCAACTATTGGCTAGAGTTTTACATTGTAGAAAGCCAAGGATGAACAGTGGGAAGCAGATAGGTGATGTCATTGAAGAGAAACTGAATATTCCCTTGCTACTAGATTTTTCCCTTCTCTTGGATTTCCTGCATCAAGTCTATATTTTAAAATGCAATTTTCTCTAGGAGAGATAAACACCAAAAGTAAATACACTTTAATGCTAATGGTTTTGTTAAATCACTTCCTTTATGACTTCAGATAGTGTGAAAACATTGACATTTTTGATGTATGTGCTTTCTTAAATGGAAAACTGAGGAGTACATGGAAGGAGAGAGAGAAAAATACACATTTTCCTCTCAGGGTAGTCTGTGACCCACTCTGGTGACAGTTGATAGAGTTTTCATGAGTCCCATGTTCTTTGGAAGTGTAGAAATACAATCTATTTCAATTATCCCAAGTGATTAATAAAATTTACAAACAAGCCAGATACATTACTGCATTGTTTGTTTTGCTTTTAAAGCTTTTTCCTTGACTGGATTTCCCCCTTCTCTTCAATCTTATAAGCCGACTCTTTTGTAAAGTTCAGTTCAAGATTGCTACTATTCTAGAAATCAACAAGATGTAGTAATAAACCTTTCATTATTGTAATATTATAGGCTCATTCTTTGAAAAGTTTTCATTGGATTCACTTGTCAATCAACAAATACTGTAGGATGATGATGAAGATAAGGGTAAAAACAGTCCACATGATATCAATATTTGGATTTTCATACATAATTAATAACCAATAACAATACCTTTGATCATATAATTTAATTCTTGTAGATTAGATATAATGTCACTGTGTGTGTATGTATGTGTGTATGTATGAGAGAGAAAGAAAAATTTTTTCTCCTGTTATTTAGATGTCTGCAATTTGGTGTAAAAATACTGAAATGTACTTGGAAAGGCTGTCCTAAGACATTAAATCTGTCAAGATTTCAGAATTTTCCCATAGCAATAGCTAACATTTTGGAAATTTTGAGTCAATCAATCATGGGACTGAAAATTCCTGAGTTTTCGGAGAGAATGGAAAAAAAAAACAAGAGTAGAGTGAACTCTATTAATGACTTTCACCTTGAGAAGTGTCTTCCATACCAAAGAACTTATTTCTTCAAGTCTCTTCACTCCCTGTCATGCTTATTAAATGAACAAATTCTATATGAATGTGGACAAGGTGTTTCAAAGGACAATGAGACAGCTCCTATTCAAAGTTGGATGAGCCATAATACAGTGATGACAACTCCAAGAACCTGGAGTTCTTTTAAAGGAAAGTTGAGAGACAACACAATAAAACCAGGCAAGTCATTAAGGGAGAACATTCCCAACAACAACAGCAACAACAACAACAACAACAAAAACATAACGTGTGAGAACCTTTTGTTTTGAAAGCAATTAGCTCCTTAGAAGAACTGAAAGAATACCAGTGCCTCTCTGGAGTGAAAAAAAGTGGGTTGTGTAAAGGTTGGACTTGTCATGATTCAAACCCACGTGCCTTAGAAATATTAGGAGTAGGGGCTGGCATTGTGGCATAGCATGTTAAGTGACCGTCTACAGAGCTGACATCCCATATGGGCACTGGTTTGAGTCTTGGCTACTCCACTACCTGCTAATGTGCCCAGAAAAGCAATAGAAGATTTCCCAAGTCCTTGGGCCAATGTACCCTCAAGGGAGACCCAGAAGAAGCTCCTGGCTTCTGACTTCAGTCTGGCCCAGTCCTGATTGTTGTGGCCATTTGGTGAATGAAGCAACAGATGGAATCTCTGTTTTTCCCTCTTTCTGTCTGTAAACTGTGCTTTTCAAATAAATAAAATAAACATTTAAAAAAAATTTAAGGAGTAAATAGGTACAATATGGTCATTATTATAATAATTTTTTTAATTTTTTATTTATTTGAAAGACAGAGTTACAGGGAGTGATAGAGACAGAGAAAGAGGCCTTCCATCCCCTGGTTCACTCCCCAGATAGCCGCAACAACTGGAACTGTGGCAATCCGAAGCCAGGAGCCAGGAGCTTCTTTCGGGTCTCCCACATAGGTGCAGGGTCCCAAGGACTTGGACCATTTTTTACTGCTTTCCCAGGCCATAGCACAGAGCTAGATTGGAAGCAGAGCAGCCGAGCCCATATGGATGCCATAGAACTGGTGCCCATATGGGATGCCAGTGCTTCAGCCCAGAGCTTTAATCCACTGCGTCACAGCACCAGCCTCTATAATAAATTTTTTATTTTAAATTTATCATATTGCTGCTTTGTTCATGTGCACTTATCTCTTAATATTTTTATCTTAAAAATTAAAACTGAGAAAAATTTAATTGCTATAAATTTTAAATAAAATTATAAGAATTAATGAAATGTTAATGTCAATAGCATTTTTACAAAAGTAATTATATAAAATAGTGAGAACAACATAATTGTTTTACATTTTTACAAATCCATTTAATGGCTAATTGAAGAGAAGATAACAATTCTCATGTATGTTTCCATCCTAAACCTTTTGCAATATCACAACTCATGTTCTCTTTGGAAACTTTATAGCATGCTCATAAGAGAGTGAATGTGAAAACAAAACATGATGTCTTAGTTTTATTATGAAAACAGTTGTGTCCTTCCTTGAATAGTATTGCTGATCCCCAGAGGTCTGTGATCCGTACTCTGTAACCACTTAAATAGAAGGAACACTAGTATTCTTCCAAGTATATCTCCTGCTTGTCAAAATTTACCTCTAAGACAAGCAGAGCCTCTAACTGTTATATCTATAAGGAATATGAGGATTGAAAAGGATTTACCCTAAGGTCACAGAACATACAGTTGCAGCTAATTTGAAGTACAGATTCTCGAAATTAAAATATGACTATCTAAAATAAAGTCAGGGGACAATCCTACAGAGACGTAGATCTGCTAAAGACATCAGATTCCAGTCAATGAAAAGAGGTCAGGGGCCTGAGTTTCAAGTGAGCTCATGGCTGACAATTCCCCTGACAGTTTTCAATACACACAAACATTTGATGAAAAACATGATATTCAGATACAACCACAAAAGAACTTTTCCTCACAAAAGAACTTCAAAAGGAAAAGCAGGGACCAAAGCTGTGGCATAGAAAGTTAAGCCTCCTCCTGCAGTGCCAGCACTCCATATAGGCACTGGTTTGAGTCCCGGCTGCTCGACTTCTGATCCACCTCCCTGCCAATGCACATGGGAATGCAGCAGAGGATGGCATTAGTACTCAGGCCCCTGCCTACAACCACATGAGAGACTCTGAAGAATCTCCTGTGTCCTAACTTTGGCCTGGCCCAGGGCAGGCAGTTGTGGTCATTTGATGAGTGTACCAGCAGATGAAAGCGTGCTCTCTCTCGCTCTCTCTCTCTCTTTCTCTCTCTCTCCTTTTCTCCCTGTATTTCTGCTTCTCAAATAAATAAATAAATCTTCAGGGGGAAAAAAAGCAGTAACGTTAAAATGAACTCAAAACAGTTGACACAACTTAACAAGTAATGAAAGTTCATGTCATTAGTGATGGGTAAACCAATTATCTCAGAAGTGATACATTGAAAAGACACAGCAGGACCTTATGCAATTTTCTTACAAGAAATGAAGAATTTGGCCGGCGCCGTGGCTCAACAGGCTAATCCTCCGCCTTGTGGCGCCGGCACACCGGGTTCTAGTCCCGGTCGGGGCACCGATTCTGTCCCGGTTGCCCCTCTTCCAGGCCAGCCCTCTGCTGTGGCCCAGGAGTGCAGTGGAGGATGGCCCAGGTGCTTGGGCCCTGCACCCCATGGGGAGACCAGGAAAAGCACCTGGCTCCTGGCTCCTGCCATCGGACGAGCGCGGTGCGCCGGCCGCAGCGCGCCGACCGCGGCGGCCATTGGAGGGTGAACCAACGGCAAAAGGAAGACCTTTCTCTCTGTCTCTCTCTCACTGTCCACTCTGCCTGTAAAAAAAAAAAAAAAAAAAAAAAAAAAGAAATGAAGAATTTGAATGTAAAGTTGAACGTAAAGGTGAAGAAACACAAATGAGGAGCCATCAAGAGCACAAGACAAGGAAGGGCTGCAAATTTATTCCACACTAAAAGTCCCACTGAGTCATTTCATGATTTCCAAACTCAATGCATTCAACTGAAGTATCCTGAGAGAAAAATTGACATAGAAATACTACTGGGGGCTCATTGCTGTGGCATAGCAGGTAAAGCCACTGCTTTCATTGCCGGCATCCCATACAGCCGCTGGTTGTACTTCTGATCCAGCTCCCTGCTAATGCACTTGAAAAATCAGCAGAAGAAGGCTTGATTGCTTGGGCCCCTGCACCTATGAGGGAAACTTGGATGAAGTTCCAGACTCCCTGCTTTGGTCTTGCCCAGTTAAACTGTTGCAGCCATTTGATGAGTGAACTAGAGGATGGAAAATCCCTCTGTAACTCTGGCTTTCAAATAAATAAATAAATCTCTTTTTTTAAATCTAAAAATAAAATAAAAATGCCTGTTTATGTCCTTTGCTCATGTTTTCACTAGGCTGTTTGTTTTGATGTTGTGTTTTTTGATCTTTTTTACATATTCTGGTTATTAATCCTTTATCAGTTTTATAGCTTGCAAATAATTTCTCCTATTCTGTCAGTTGCCTCCTGGCTGAGTATTTCTTTTGAAGTATAGAGACTTCTCAATTTGATGCAACCCCATTTGTCAGTATTGGCTTTTACTGCCTGTGCCTCTGGGGTCTTTTCCAAGAACTCTTTGCCTGTGCCAATTCCTTGCAGGGTTTCCCTAATAGTTCTCTAATAGTTTGATGGTATCAAGTCATAGATTTAGGTCTTTAATCCATTTTGACTGGATTTTTGTGTAAGGTGTAAGGTAGGGGTCTTGCTTCACACTTCTGCATGGTACATTTCCTTTTTCATCTCTAATTTTATTGATTTGTATTTTCCTTCTCCTTTTTTGGTTAGTTGAGACAATGGCTTGTCAATTTTGCTTATTGTTTAAAAAACCAGCTCTTCATTTTTGTAATATTTTCTATTTTTCTTCAAATTAGTTTATTTCTTCTTTAATTATAATTATTTCTCTTCTCCTACTAGTGTTGGGTCTGGTTTGCTGTTTTTTTTTCCAGATCCTTGAGATGCATTGATAGTTCATTTATCTGGTGCCTTTCCAATTTCTTGATGTAGGCACCAAGAGCTATAAATTTTCCTCAATACTGCTTTTGCTGGATCCCCTAAATTTTCATATGTTGTATTGTCATCTTTGTTTCCATAAATTTGTTGATTTCTATTTTAATTTCTGCTTGGCCCACTGTTAATTCAGGAGCACGTTGTTCATTCTTCATGTGTGTACATATCTTCTAGATTCCTGAGTTGCTCATTTCCAGCTTAATTGCACTGTGGTCTGAGAACATGCATGGTATGATTTTGATTTTTTAAAATTTTCTGAGATTGCTTTACAGCCCAGCATGAAATCAATCCCAGAGAAAGTCCATGCACTAGTGAAAAGAATGTTTATTCTGCAGCTGTAGAATAGAAAGTTCTGTAGATATCTGTTAGGTCCATTTGGTCTATAGTGTTGATTAACTCTGTTGTTTCCTTGTTGAATTTCTGTCTGGTTGATCTGTCCACTGCTGAAAGTGGGATATCAAAGTCCCCCATTACTACTGTATTTGAGTCTATGTCTCTCTTTAGATCCATTAACATTTATTTTAAAAAGCCAGGTGCTCTGTAATTAGGTTCAGATATGTTTGTAATAGTTACATTTTCCAGTTGAATTGATCCCTTAATCATTACACAATACCCTTCTTTGTCTTTTTTAGCAGTTTTTGTGTTAATGTCTATTTTGTCTGATATTTGGATAGCTACACCAACTCGTTTTTGGTTTTTATTAGCATGGGATATCTTTTTCTGGCCTTTCACTTTTAGTCTGTGTGCATCTTTTTTCTTTTCTTTTTTTTTTTTTTTTTTTTAGAGGGGAAGTCTTTTTTTTTTTTTTATAAAGCTTTTATTTAAAGAATATAAATTTCCAAAGTACAGCTTATGGATTACAATGGCTCCCCCCACACAACTTCCCTCCCTCCCGCTACCCTCCCCTTTCCCACTCCCTCTCCCCTTCCATTCACATCAAGATTCATTTTCAATTCTCTTTATACACAGAAGATCAGTTTAGTACATATTACGTAAAGATTTCAACAGTTTGCCCTCACATAGAGACACAAAGTGAAAATACTGTTGGAGTACTAGTTATAGTATTAATTCACAATGTACAGCACATTAAGGACAGTGATCCTACATGATATTTTTTAAAAAAAATTGATTAATTTTCTATGTAATTTCCAATTTAACACCAAGGTTTTGTTTTTATTTTCATT
This sequence comes from Sylvilagus floridanus, assembly GCA_949820135.1. NCBI lineage: Eukaryota > Metazoa > Chordata > Mammalia > Lagomorpha > Leporidae > Sylvilagus > Sylvilagus floridanus. The sequence goes on along the minus strand of OX463226.1, from coordinate 90,201,045 downwards.
TTCCATTATCTTTACATACAGAAGATTGTTTCAGTATATACTATGTAAAGATTTCATCAGTTTGCACCCACACAGAAACACAAAGTGTAAAAATACTGTTTCAGTACTAGTTATAGCATTACTTCACACTGGATAACATATTAAGGACAGATCCCTCATGAGACGTAAGTACACAGTGACTCTTGATGTTGATTTAACAATTTGACACTCTTGTTTATGGCGTCAGTAATCTCCCTAGGCTCTAGTCATGAGTTGCCGAGGCTATGGAAGCCTTTAGGGTTCGCCAACTTCGATCTTATTCCGACAGGGTCATAGTCAAAGTGGAAGTTCTCTCCTCCCTTCAGAGAAAGGTACCTTCTTCTTTGTGCATCTTTTTTCATAGGACCCATATGTTAGGTCATTTATAGTATCCTGTAGATTCTCAACAGTGTTTTTTAGTTTTCTAATTTCTTCTTGGTTTTGGGCTGACTGTATAATTTCCTGCAATTTGTCTTCCACGTCAGGTATTCTTTCTTCTGATTCACCAATTGTGTGGTTAAGGCATTCCACTGGATTTTTTTATATGTTCTATTGAATACCTCATGTCCAGGATTTCATTTTGATTTCTCTTTAAGATCTCAATTTTGTGGGAGAAATTCTTTTATATCATGTACTGATTTCATTAGTTCATGCATTTGTTTCTGATTACTTCTAAGTAAACCAACTTTCAATTTTTTGAATTACATTTCTGGCATTCCTTCAATCTCATCCTCTTCACATTCTAATATTGAAGTGCTGTGTTCTTTTGGGGGTGTCATGTTTTCTTCCTTATTCTTGTTTCTTGAATTGCTGCATTTATTATTCAGCATTTGTGGAGACACTCATTGGTTTCTTCTTTGCTTTTTCCCTGTGGTGGTTTTTATCTTTGGACTATGCCTCTGTGGATTAGTGGCATGTCTACTTTTTCAATGAATACCTAGAGGCATGTGGTGGGTGTAACCAGGGAGCTCTGTTCAGTGTTCCAGGTTGAACAGAATGTCCAAGGTGACACTCCAGGAAGTCAGGGAGCTATGAGCATGTGGAGCCTCACACAGTGACTGGCCATAGTCCCAGCCACATCTTGAGCCTTCTCTTGTAGCCACATTGTTTTCACAGTCCCTGCACACAAGCCCCTACAGTCATGAGCGCTGAGCCCCTTGTCAGTTTCCCCTGCAAACTCAGGTGTCTCTGCTCTGCTGGCTTATGGGTGCACAGACACGAGCTGGCTTAGCTGTTATGTATGTCCAAAATGGCGCCCACCATCTATCAGCTTGTTACAGTATGCCACTGCACAGTTATTGAGGAGAGAGAAACATGCCACTTCTTTTTGTTTCTCCTTTAGTTTGGCAGGTACACTGTCTCCCCCAGGGCTCCAAGCTGCATTCCCTTAAGGAATGCTCTTCCAGCAGCTTTATTGCCGATGGCTTAAACAGCTGCAGACTGGTCTTACCTCACTCCAGGACTAGTGCTGAGGTTCTCAGCTGCTGGGGTCGAGTTCTGCATATCTACACAATCCATGTCATCCCATAGTACTCCTCCACTTTTTGTGGAATTTCCTCTGCTGTTTTTTCCCTAACTCTTCCCTAAGTTTAAACTCTCTCTCCTTTTCTTTAAACTATCCTCTAGACTAGAGCAGTAAGCTTCCTCACTATTCCACCATCTTAATCCAATCTATATATTTTATTTATTTCAGAAGCAGAGAGACAGAGACAGACAAACAGGAAGACAGAACTAGTATCCTTTGGTTCACTCCCCAAATGTCTGCAGTAGCTGTGTCTCGGCCAGGCAGAAGCTGAGAGGTGGATTCTCAATCCAGTTATTCCAAATGGAATAAGCATTTAACCATTGGAGCCATCATCTGCTGCCTTCTGGTGTGCTCATTTGCAAGAAACTGGAATCAGGAGCAGAACCAAGGCACTCCAGGTCAGCAACTCAAGTGGTATCTTAACTGTTTAACCGAATATTTGCCTCTCTGTCATTTGACAAACTCCTTCTACTCACTGTAATTTTTTCTCTTCTTTTATTCTGTGATGCTTTACTATTTTTTAATTTTATGTTTACTTACAATTTTTTGCATTTTGAACATTTGATGAGGTCTGTATAATATCATTTAAAAATTGAGACTTTTGCAAATGCTGTGCCATAACAGGGAAAGTTGCCGCCTGCAGTATCAACATTCCATATGGGCACAGGCTCTAGTCCCAGCTGCTCCACTTCCAATCCAGCTCTCTGCTATTGCCTGGGAAACCCAGTAGAGTATGGCACAAATACTTGGGCCCCTGTACCGCACAGGAGACCTGGAAGAAGCTCCTGGCTCCTGGCTTTGGATGGGCTCAGCTCCGGCCATTGAGGCCAACTGGGGAGTGAACCAATGGATGGAAGACCTCTTTCTCTCTCTCTGCCTCTGCCTCTCTATAACTCTGCCTTTGAAATACATAAATGAATCTTTTAAAAAATGAGACTTTTGTGTTGGCTTAGAATGTAATCAATTTGTTCAAATAATGGCTATATCTCTGATTCATTTTAAAGACTATATATATTGAAAGACTGAATATGAACAGAGTAGGCCAGAACATGTACCTAAATACTGAACTTTCACCCACAATTGCATCAACCTTTACAGGAAACCAATCCCTTCTCCATAAACAGACTGTGAAACCAGAATACTGTCTGTAGTAATATCCAGTAGACCAAATAACAACTTCTACAACCATCAGTCAGAAACAATCAAGTCTTGATTAGCAGATGACTGGTTTCCACAATTTTTATCAACATTTCCAACTTGTGACAAATCAGAGAGCCAAAAGTGGGCATCTAACTAATCACACAGGATGCTCCTGCTTCCCTTGCAGTTAGCTCCCCAGCTTCCAGACGTGAAGAACCTTCCTCAGAAAATGCCTAAATTCTTTACTTTTGTCTGCTATGAGGCTTCCCTAGTCCTCTGCCTAGCAGTCTCTGTCAAAACATAGATGATGGTGACTGACTCCCTTGCTTTGGCCAGCTCTGAATAAATAGCCTTTGCTTTTCCCATTTGCTTGGTAATTTCACTACATTTTGAGGTCTCTGTATATAATCCTTTGTCTTTCTCTCTTCCTACACACATATACACAGACGTGCACATATGTCAATATATATATACATATGTATACACATATTGAGTGAAAAGCTTAAATAATCCAAATGTTCAAAGTGGGAAGAAGGTTAAATAAATCATAAATCATCTTTAGAATGAATAATTAATTAGTTACATTAAAAATTGTGCTGTCCAAGCATGAGATTAGGAAAATGGCCTTCCAGATAGAGTGGAATACCTTTTCAGTTGCAGAATTTCAAATGACATATTTAAATATCTGATGTTCCTACCACATACAAAAAATGTATATCCAAATGCATAATGACACAAGCTGAAGGAAAGTCTGAAGAGTCTTTAACGAAATGAAATAGACTGGAATAGATGGGATCAAGTAATATGAAACATACTACAACTATCAAAAACGGTAAAAATGTCACAAAAATGTATTGTGTGCATTAAGCTACTCACTTAGGATGGGGATGGAAGGAGAGAGAAGCTGTTTTAGAGAACATCATTCAGCAACCTACATACTTTTTTCTAAATCCACATCTGTTCTGTTAGCAAAACCAGTAATATAATTTTGAAAATCCCATTTGAATCCCCCTATCTCAAAGCTCAAGGCAGTACATTCCCTATAGTGAATTCATTGTTATTTGTTTACTCTGTTTTTAAATAACAATGCTAACAATAATCCTCCCCTGGGATCCCAGTGCCTCCAGCCCCCACCAAGGACAAATCCAGGGATTATTGTGGAGAACATTTTAACACATGTGGAGCATGGGGCTCACCACCCTCAAGGGAGACCCTCACACCAAAATCTGGAAGCCAGAGTGAGACTATTAACTCTTTCAAGTCCAAGTCATTTCAGCAGAGCTTGTCAGGGCTTAATTTCATATTCCTATGATCTGAAGGCTATATATTAGCACTAGTGCTTGAAATAAATAACCTTGAGAGAAATAAGGTGATCGTGACACTGTCACAATTCTGGGTTTATTTCACTCTGAATTATATTGTGCAAGTACATTATTTTCAATAAATTTTCAAAGCATAATACACATATAGTTTTATTTTACAACTCTTTGCAACACTTTTAAAACTTCACTCTGAGTTTTTAAATAGAAAAACTAAGGTAACTGATTTTGCTATATTTTAAATATTTAATTACTTCTTTGTTAAAAATTGTGATGAAATTTATATAACACAAAAATTACTGTCACTAGAACTGAGCACATTTATAAGGCAACCACCGTCACCATCCATTGCCAAAACTAGCACTCTGTGATCATTAAACAGTAACTCTCCAGTCAACCCTAGTCCATTGTGGGCAAACATCAATCTACTTTTTGTCCCTGTGATTTTGACTAGATAACTAATATAAGTAGAATTGTTAAGTGTTTTTCTTTTTGTGGTTAGGTTATTTCACAATGTCCTCAAGTTTCATTCATGTCCAGCAGATGCCAAAATTTTCTAACTATTTAAGGCTGAATAATATTCCAGTGTGTGTGTGTGTGTGTGTGTGTGTGTGTGTATCTTACATTTTGCTTATCCATACTTTTCAACTTGAGTTGCTTCCATGTTTTTGCTATTGTAAATAACAGCCATGGTGATGGATATGTGAATATTTCATGGTGTCCCTGGTTTAAATTCTTTGGCAAATATGCATATAAGTGGAATTGTTTGATCATATAATTGTATTTTTAATTTTGGGGAGACCCATCATTGTGTTTCCTATAGTCACTGTATACTCCTATTGGTTCAAGTATTCTGTATATATCTGTGAGATCTTATCAGTATATTATGTTGCTCAAATTTTCTATTCCCTTATTTATTTTCTGTTTGATGGTTTTAAGCATTACTAAGAACAGAATATTGATGTCATCAACTACTGTTATAGAATTGCTTGCTTATCACTTCAGTTTTGTCAGACTTTGCTAAATCTATGTTGATGGTCTGTTACGGGTTTACAAATATTTATAATTGTTATATAGTCTTACATTGATTATTTTATTAATAAATAATTTATTTCTTTTTCTCTTTTAATCTTTTTTGACCTAAAATCTGTTTAGTTTGATATTAGTGTAGCTACTCTTGCTCTATTTTGGTAATTATGTTCATGAAACAGTTTTTCCCGTTCTTTCTGTCTTACTTTGTTTGTATCTCAGTCTTTATAGTCTGTTTCTTATAGGTATAGTTTCATGGTGATTTTAAAGCCATTCTGCCAAACTCTTCTGATTAAAAATTGAATCCATTTGCATTTAATGTGGTATTGACAAGGATGGATTTATTTTGCCATTTTGCCATTTGTCTTCTACATGCCTTGTGGGTTTTTTTGTTCATTTCCTTTATTTTGCTTCCTTCTTTTATGCTTTTTTTATTTTATAGAGAAATGTTTAAGCTTTTTTTTCTTATTTTTTTTAACTTTAATTTAGTAAATATAAATTTCCGAAGTATACTTTATGGATTACAATGGCTTTCCTCCCCATAATTTCCCTCCCACTCGCACCTCTCCCATCTCCCGCTCCCTCTCCCATTCCATTCACATCAAAATTCATTTTCAATCATCTTTATATACAGAAGATCGATTTAGTCTATATTAAGTAAAGATTTCATCAGTTTGCACCCACAGAGAACATAAAGTGTAAAATACTGTTTCAGTACTAGTTGTAGCATTAATTCACATTGGACAACACATTAAGGACAGAGATGTTCTGTGCATAATCTACAACTTTCTCTTTGAGACTTCCATGGAACCTGTCTTTACATTGTGAAATGTATAATTTTACAACTTTTACAGTAATCTGAATTTTTCTGCTTAATTTCAAATTATCTAAAAACTCTGTTCCTTTACAATTCCATATCCATCCCTTTCATTTGTTTACTTCACAAAAATTACAGTTTATACAATGTGTACCTCAAAAATAAACTAATATTTTATATTCACTTGTCACTTAATTTATGTAGAATACAAAAAGCGGAGTGGCCAGTCACTGTTACAGTAACACTAGCTTTTAGTAATTGCTCATGTATTTACCTTTATTGGGATTTTTTTTTTCAGTTCTGACAGCTGTGAGTTACTAACCACTGTCGTTACATTTTATCCTGTAGGAAAACTAAACTAGGAAACTGAAAGATATCAGAAGTCAAATCAGACTTCAAGTTGGAGATCTAAGGAGTTCCCATCTAAACTCACATAAGTTGATGTTATTTGATGGGAGTAAGAAGCAGAAGCAGTGTCATGATGGAAAAGGACACTCTGGTGGCATTTTCTCAGGCATTTTTTCTGTTACAATTTTGGCTTTCTCAAAGCATTCTTAATAAGTACATATTATTGTTCTGTGACTCACCACAGAATCAACAAGCAACATTCTGTGAATGTATCAAGAATCTATCGCTATAGCATTTGATTTTAAGTGATCTACTTTGGCTTTGACTGGAATATTTCTACTTCTTGATGGCCATTCTTTTGATAATGTTTGTTCATACTAATAAAGTTATATTTCATTTCATTTTATAATTCTTTGAAGTAAGCTTCAGGATCTTGACACTAGTTGAAGCTTTCTATTAAATATCTAATTTTTTTCTCTAGCTGATCTGTGCAAAAAAACTGGTTCTGGCAATCACTGAGCTGAAAGTCTGCTACACTTTAGCCATTTAATGATAATGATATAAGCACAACCAATTGAAACATCTCTGGTGTTAGCTACTGTTTCTGTTGTTAATTGCTGGAGCTCTTTAATAATAGCACAAACAAGGTTAATTTTCTCCTGGTAAATGCATGTGGATGGTCTGCTGCTATGGACTTAATATTCAACATTATCTTGTCCTTTGTAAAAGTGCATAATCCATTTATAAATTTATGGTTTCTTCAAGATATTGTCCACATAAAATTTTCGTGGAGCATCAATAATTTCTTCCTTCATTCACCCAAGCTTCAACATAAAGTTGATGCTTGTTCTTGCCTTCATTCTGTCAAAGCTCAGATTAGTCTGATAAGTGCTGTTTTCAACCCTGTGTCTTATTTTTCTTGGTGTCTCGAGCTAGAGCCTGTACAGACATATAACAAGTTAGTCTTAGTGTGAATTTTTAAAAAATAATTCATAATTTATCATAATATACATTTCCTATGGATTTTTTCAACACTCCTTCATATTTATCACTATTCAATAAATTCAAATCCTATAAAATAGTTATTTGACATAGATTATGTCAGTAGGTAGAATTATTATATGTGCAGGAAACAGATTTCCTGATGTGTCTGCCTACTCTGCTATCCTCTAGAACTCTGTTAATTTCTTTAATTATAAGCAAGCATGTATAATGAAGAAAAAATGGAATATATTTTTGCTATTTTATTTGAATTTTATCATGAACATAGTACAGTTGTAATATCTAGAAAATATATAAAGAACAAAAGAATACAATAATATGTAATTTCTCCTGAACAAAAATCTACATTGTTAAGATTTTGACCTATTTGCCTTTCTTTTAGTTAGTTTAATCATTAATTTTTTTTACCTAATGCATATACTTACCTATGTGGCAATATATGATTAATGAAAGCAATAGAAAATTTCAAAAGTTAATTTTCTTAAGATTTACTTATTTATTTGAAAGAGTTACAAAGAGAGAAGGAGAGTCAGGGAGAGAAAAAGAGAGAGAGAGACAGACAAATATATATAGAGAGTCTTCAATATCCACTGGTTCACTCTCCAGTTGGCTGCAATGGCCAGAGCTCCATCATTCCGAAGCCGGGATCTAGGAGCCTCCTGCAGGTCTCCCACATGGATGTAAAGGCCCAAGCACTTGGGCCAAACCTCCACTGTTTTCCCAGCCCAGCCCATGGCAGAGAGCTGGTTCAGAAGTGGAGCAACCAGGACTCAAACTGGCACCCATATGGAATGCCAGCACTGCAGGCGGTGGCTTTATCCATTACACCACAGTGCTGGGCTCCAAAAGTTAATTTTTAAAAAGAGATGCATGGTTTTTTTGTTTGTTTGTTTGTTTGTTTGCTTGTTTTGACAGGCAAAGTGGACAGTGAGAGAGAGAGACAGAGAGAAAGGTCTTCCTTTTGCCGTTGGTTCACCCTCCAATGGCCGCCGCGGTCGGCGCGCTGCGGCCGGCGCACTGCGCTCATCTGATGGCAGGAGCCAGGTGCCAGGTGCTTTTCCTGGTCTCCCATGGGGTGCAGGGCCCAAGCACTTGGGCCATCCTCCATTACACTCCCGGGCCACAGCAGAGAGCTGGCCTGGAAGAAGGGCAACCGGGACAGAATCCGGCGCCCCAACCGGGACTAGAACCTGGTGTGCTGGCGCCGCAAGGTGGAGGATTAGCCTGTTGAGCCACGGCGCTGGCCAAGATGCAGTTTTAATATAAGATCAAATATTTTTTATCTGTCATCTTCTAAAACTACACCATAATGAAATAGATATAACTCATGAGGATAACAAAGATAATATAAGAAATAATCCTATGGCAGGAGCTATGTCTTAGTGAATAAAGCCAGCATCCCATTTGGCTCCTCTAGTTCTGATCCAGATCCCTGCTAATATGCCTGGGAAACAGCAGAAAACGTTCAAGTCTTTGGGCCTCTGCACTCACATGGGAGACCTGGATGAAGCTCCTGGCCCTTGGCTTTGACCTGGCCCATCCTTGGCAATTGCAGCCTCTCTCTGTGTAACTCTGCCTTTCAAATGAAAACAAAACAAAACAAAAAAAAACAAAAACAAAAAACAGTGGTTGGGACATCTGAATCCCATATCAGAGTCCCTGACTTTAAATCCCAGCTCCATTCCTAGTTCTAGTTTTCTGTCAATGTGCACCCTGCAAGGCAGCAGAGGGGACTCACGTGATAAAGTTGAGTCCCTGCCACCCACCTAGGCGTCCTGAATTGAATTCCAAGCTTCCAGACATTTGAAGAATAAACCAGAAGATAGAGGCTCTCTCTATCTGTCTGTTTCTTTGCATTACAAATAAACAAAATAAAGAGATGATTTCACTCTTAAGAAAAAAAATTATAGGGCTGATGCTGTGGCATAGCAGGTAAAGCTACTGCCTGCAGTGCTGGCAATACGGATGCCAGTTCAAGTCCCGGCTGCTCCACTTCCCATCCAGCTCTCTGCTACGGCCTGGGAAAGCAATAGAAGATGGCCCAAGTCCTTGGGCCCCTGCACATTCACAGGAGAGCCATAGGAAGCTCCTTGCTCCTGGCTTCTGAATGGCACAGTGAACCAGCAGATGGAGGTCCTCTCTCTTTCTCTCTCTCTCTCTCTCTCTCTCTCTGCCTCTCCTTCTCTCTGTGTGTAACTCTGACTTTCAATTAATAAATAAATCTTTAAAAAATGAAAATAAATTGCAAGATTAATCGACAAAAAACTAAAATTTGGTTAGAAGGACTTGGATTATTTTTAGAATAAATAGAAACAAAAACATTCTGATATGAACAAAAAGGTTATGTTTTTGGTCTAGAAAAGTACAATCAAAGAGGTAAAATGTAGCATGATGGAGATGCTTGCTTACTTGTTATTGAATTTGAGTTCTACAATGATAACATCCATAGATCAAGCAACAGAAATTGGAGAAACCATTCTTACCTAATGACTTTTTGTCTCTGGTGAGTATAGAGTAGTAATTCAGGAGAAAGCATTTATCTGAAGTCAAATGAGTGAAAGGAAATATCTCCATTATATAATCTCCTAGGTTTAGATTTAGAAAACTAGAAGGGATCTTAAATATCATTTAGGTCAAAATTCTACCTAATTGAGAAGTCTTTTTGAAATATTGCCATTCAGAGAGCACTTGGGCATTTTCAGTACCCACTCTATTTAAACGTTATCCCCATTATCCTTTCTCTTCATATGTGGTTAGTAAAGGTGTGTGTGTTTTACTACTAGAACCTATGTTTTTATCTTTTAATTTGTACCATTTAATATTAGATTTTATAATATTATTCTGAAGGAATTTTCTAAAAAGTTTTATTTATCTGTTTATTTGAGGGAGGGAGGGAGGGAGGGAGAGAGAGAGAGAGAGAGAGAGAGAGAGAGAGAGAGAGAAAGAGAGAATGAATCTCCCATCTGCTGGCACTTGCCAAATCCAAATGCCCACAAAGTCTGGTTCTTGGCCAAACACAAGTCAGAAGCCAAGAACTCCATCCAGGTCTCCCATATGGGTGGCAAGAAGCCCAGTTCTTGGGCCATTATCTGCTGTCTGCCATTCACATTAACTAGAAGCTGGATCAGAAGCAATGGTGAGACTCTCTTCCAGGTACTCTGAACGGTATGTGGGCATACCAAGTGGCAGTTTAACTTGCTGCACCACAACACTTGCCTCTTTGAAGGTATATTTAAAGCAATTCTATCACTCCCAGCAAATGCGCACCATTCTTGTTGATTTTCTAATCTAAATGTCCCAAATCATATGGCTGGTTCTCATGTAATGGAATTCCCATTACTATCCTTTTTCACTTTCCCCCAGATTAATGCTCACATGTTAATTTTTCTGGCCCCAAACAAGATAAAAACTTCCAAACTGGTCTAACCAAAGTATTTAATCCTCTCTTGTTTTAAATACTAACCATGCCTTTGTTTATATAATTTAAGATTTGATTAGTTATACGGATAGTGAAATAACATGCTAACCTCTTTTGTTTGTGGGGATCATCTAAAACTTCAAGATATCAACCTATATCTCCTAATTTAGATTTTAACATAGACTTCAAATTTACTTTTATTCTTATTAACTATCTTTTCCTCAGGTCTGATGCATTATTCTAGCTGAACTGTTTTCTGCCTAAAATCTCTGAAGTGATGATTTATTCATCAACATCAGATTTTGTAAAAATCTGAACCTTTAATAATAACCTTCTATTTCTCTGCTCACTTTTTAATGAAATAAGTCAAATTTTTATAATCCCAAGCAAGTCAGTAAAATTCGATGCCAATCTTGATCTTATTCATTGCTATATCCCACAGATGTAGCAAAACAGGCACTGACACATGTATGTGTAAAGAAATAAAACAGGCCTGAGATCTCCCTTTTGACTGACACTTCTTTAAGAAACATGTTTGAGGAGGAGGGGGTAGGAGCGTGATAGGCAGGGCGGGTATGGTGGGAAGAATCACTATGTTCCTAAAATTGTACTTATGAAATGCTTGAAGTTGGTATTCCTTAAATAAAAGCTTTCTTTGAGAAAATGAAAAACCTAAAAAGACACATGTTCAACTGGACCTTAATTTACTCAAATATTCAATGTTTTTCTTTATCTCTCTCAAAAATATTTCATGAGAAAATATTTTCTGAAATCTACAAAAATTCTACTAAAATTTCTACAATGTTTGTTTAGTCTGGTAATAGGAACAGAAATCATATTACTTAAATGTGTTTGATGAAAACTGGTTATCAATTTTCCCCCTTTGAATATGAACAGACTATTTAATAATGAATTAATGAACCAAATTTAGTGGTTATCCATGCCACCACATTGAGCTTTAGTTTTCAGAGTGTGCTTTTCTGTCCTTTGTGAAATCTGACAGTCTTCGTATCCATTTTCTGCCAGGCCTCTGCTTCGTTCTCTCTGGTTATGTGACAATTGTTGCCTGACTCTAAAATTATACACGCAAGATTTTCTTATGAAAATAACAAGGTTTATTTTTCCAAATCCTTGGTCTTCTTTAGACTGTTTTTTCTTTCTTTGTTTGTTTTGTTTTTGATTTTTATTCATTGGTATATTTGAGAAGAGCCACAGAGAGGGGAAAAAAAGATAGAAAGAGAGCTTCCAGCCACAGATTTTCTCATCAAAATGATCAAATCCTTTTGATCATTTTGGACTGGGCAGAGATGAAGACAGGAGCTGGGAGCCCAATCCAAGTCTGCCACGTAGGTGTAAAAACCCAACTACTGGTCAGCACAGCGGCTCACTTGGCTAATCCTCCACCTGTGGTGCTGGCACCCCAGGTTCTGGTCCCGGTTGGGGCACCGGATTCTGTCCCGGTTGCTCCTCTTCTGGTCCAGCTCTCTGCTGTGGCCTGGGAGGGCAGTGGAGCATGGCCCAGGTGCTTGGGTCCTGCACCCACATGGGAGACCGGAAGGGGGCACCTGGCTCCTGGCTTCAGATTGGCGCAGCACACCAGCCATGGCGGCCATTTGGGGGGTGAACCAAAGAAAGGAAGACCTTTCTCTCTGTCTCTGTCTCTGTCTCTCTCACTGTCTAGCTCTGCCTGTCCAAAAAAAAAAAAAAAAAAAGAACCCAACTACTACAGCCATCTTTCCTGACTCCCTGGGTCTGCAATAGACAGAAGCTGCAGTCAGTAACCAGAGCCAGGTATTGAACCCAGATACTCAGTCTTAACTGCCAGATTAAATACTGGACCATGCTCCCAACATACCTCCTTTTAAGATCTGATTATTTTTCATTTTATAGGTTGAATCTGCTTTTCTTCTTTAACAATGAAGTTGGCTATATGTATTCTTATAGTTATAGGTTTTCATATCACAAAATGTATGCTTAAAGAAACTTACTGCTTGGCCGGCGCCGTGGCTCAACAGGCTAATCCTCCGCCTTGCGGCGCCGGCACACCGGGTTCTAGTCCCGGTCGGGGCACCGATTCTGTCCCGGCTGCCCCTCTTCCAGGCCAGCCCTCTGCTGTGGCCCAGGAGTGCAGTGGAGGATGGCCCAGGTGCTTGGGCCCTGCACCCCATGGGGAGACCAGGAAAAGCACCTGGCTCCTGGCTCCTGCCATCGGACGAGCGCGGTGCGCTGGCCGCAGCGCGCCGACCGCGGCGGCCATTGGAGGGTGAACCAACGGCAAAGGAAGACCTTTCTCTCTGTCTCTCTCTCTCACTGTCCACTCTGCCTGTAAAAAAAAAAAAAAAAAAAAAAAAAAAAAAGAAACTTACTGCCTAATGTCATTTCAATTTTGGGAAGAAGTCGATAAAGAAGGCCAATACTAACTAGGTTCTGATTTTTAAGTCATAATGTTGCTTAGGAGCAGATAACATGATTTGATGATCAACTGATACTCATAAAAGTGCCTAGCTTCCTTCCACTTTTTCTCATAACTTCCTCAAATGCACAATCTCACACATAATCTCACACATTCTTTTTGAAAGCACATGTCCTTTCTAAGCTTTGGGAGTGCAACAAGGCATGAGCAGCTGTGAAAAAGCCTTCAGCATGGCACCAAGGTTTTTCCCTTGACTCCTCCTTCTCCTTCTGGCTTCCCAGCGCATTTTATTTCTGGGGCTCAGAAAGTTTTGATAAGACAACAATTTCCCTATCTTTCGTTTTAGTGAAATCTCTAGATATCCTGCTTCTGACATTCTCTCGGTTGCTGTGTCACTTGATCACCTGAACCGAATAGTGCTTGCATTCCCAGTGCCCCAGCAGCTTTCATGGGCAGGAGTGTTTGATGTAGTCCTGATTTTGCAGTTATATTAGATGAGATGTCCCTGTAAGCTAATTACTTTGGCAACCAAGGGGACACCAACAATTCTGTCAAGCATCCATGGGGGCACCTTAATAGTGTTTTAAACAATGTGTACAGAAGGGGTTAAAAGCTACCCTGAGAGGATCACAGCCTGAGGGGAAAAACACCGCAGGTGTGTGGTTAACGAGGAACTAATTGGGTAACCAGAGGGGAGGAGAAGCAAGTGTAAAGCTGGTCAGCAGGCTTGTGTAGAATTCCAGCAGTTAGCTGGTGTCGAGCCCTTGAGGAGTTGAAATAAAGACAAGTTGAATCTGGAGTCTGTTTTTTGCTGTGATCTTTGCTAGAAACTGCAAATTGGGACTTGACAGCTTGCCTCACTGCCTGTTGCTTTATTTCAGGTGGTACTGTTTTGAACAAGCTAAGAGCTGACATTCTGTATGCCTAGCCTGGGTGTCGTGTCCAGACAAAAGTGCATCAGCTCTTCAAGGTGTTACTCTTCTTTTCTTAATGATGCTTGTGTATTGTGAGTGAGGTAGTAGATAACAAAATGAATCTAGGAGACTGGATTTTTCCAATCCCAAGGGTGTACCCTATGTGTCAGTTTGAACCAGTTACCCTGTCTATCTAGCCTTCAGGGCTTTCCAATCCATAAAAAGTAAGGTTGTGCCTTTTTCACTTCTGAGTCTATTTGAGCCTTAATTATTTTAAAAACTTATTTTAATGTTTGATGAATTTAATTTCTTTGGAAATTTTGATCTATACCTAATAGGATAAACAATAAGAAAATACACAGAAAGTAGAAGACATGTGCTATGTACAGAATTCTTCCAAATGTAAAACAGTAGTATTGCTAAACACTGGAGTGAACATAAGAAGGAAGGCTAATCTGGGGGTTGCTACCATGAGAATGCAGTAGATGTGAGAGCAGCTGCAAGTTTCCCAAGGGATTTATTATGATCTGAAAGTTTGTGTCTCTCCCAGATTCATATGTTGAAACCCATAACCTCAAAGTGGTGGTATCAGAAGTTAGGACTTCAGGGAGGTGATCAAGTTACAAACATGAAATCCTCTTTAATTAAAAAGGCCCAAAAGAGACGCTTTGCCTAATTTATTATGTGAGGCACAGCAAGAAGGAGCCACCCATGAGCCAGAAAGCAGGTCTTCAGCAGATACTGAATCTACCTTGATCTTAGACTTTCCAAATGCCAGAAATGTGAAAAACAATTTTATAATCCACCCACATTAGGGCCTGATTTTGTCTCAGCAGTATGAACAGAATAAGACTTTGAGGATGGGTCCTGGGATTAGCCTTCATGAAGAACAAGGTTTAATTGATACTAATTAGTTTTCTACTCTGGAAAAATGTGCAAATTATGGTCCACAATTAATGATATATTCATGCAGAAGGAAACACGCAATAAAGAGAACATATTTAGTCTAAAGTGGAATAATGGGAAGAAATACAATGTTTTTTTTCTCAAATAGATTCAATGTAAACATAACTTGAAAAGACATCCAGGGAAGTCTTGTTGGAAAGAAGGAAAGCATTTTGGATTGGGGAATATTTTTTTTTTCATTATTATAGTTTTAATAAAATTATTACAGATTTCATAACAATGATGTCAGATGTTTGTTGTCATATCATTAAGTAATCATCCTTGGACAACTTATCTTGATGTACAACTATTTTAAGAACACAAGTTGTTTTCAAAATTTTTACAAGTCTTCCACTGAGCAGTACATATAAAAATAAGCATGAATTTCAGAGAAAAAATACTTCTTTAAAAAAATCAACCTTAAGTTTTTTTTTCTTTTTTTCTTTTTTTATAAAGCTTTTATTTAAAGAATATAAATTTCCAAAGTACAGCTTATGTATTACAATGGCTTCCTCCCCCATAACTTCCCTCCCACCTGCAACCCTCCCCTTTCCCACTCCCTCTCCCCTTGCTTCACATCAATATTCATTTTCAATTCTCTTTATATACAGAAGATCAGTTTACTATATATTAAGTAAAGATTTCAACAGTTTGCCCTCACATAGCAACACAAAGTGAAAAATACTGTTGGAGTACTAGTTATAGTATTAATTCACAATGTATAGCACATTAAGGACAGAGATCCTACATGATATATTTTTTTAAAAAAATTGATTAATTTTCTAGGCAATTTCCAATTTAACACCAAGATTTTTTTTCATTTTTAATTATCTATATACAGAAGATTGATTTAGTATATACTAAGTAAAGATTTCATCAGTTTGCACCCACACAGAAACACAAAGTGTAAAATACTGTTTCAGTGCTAGTTATAGCATTACTTCACATTGGACAACACATTAAGGACAGATCCCACATGAGACGTAAGTACACAGTGACTCCTGAAGTTGACCTAACAATTTGACACTCTTGTTTATGGCATCAGTAATCTCCCTAGGCTCTAGTCATGAGTTGCCAAGGCTATGGAAGCCTTTAGGGTTCGCTGACTTCAATCTTATTCCGACAGGGTCATAGTCAAACTGGAGGTTCTCTCCTCCCTTCAGAGAAAGGCACCTCCTTCTTTGATGGCCCCATTCATTCCACTGGGATCTCACTCACAGAGATCTTTCATTTAGGTCTTCTTTTTTTTTCCAGAGTGTCTTGGATTGGGGAATATTTTTAAAAAACAATATTTTAAAAAATTACTGTAGCCATTGAGTCACATATAGGACTAACTCAATTTCAGTTATCGTTTGCCTTTAAATAATAATAAAGTATACAATCAAATCAAAAACAAAAACAAAAAAAACTTTATCTCTAAAAACAAGTCCTTGTACAAAGAGAAAATATTTGTTCCATCGTGTCCCTAAGCTTCTTTCTGTAGTCTATTATATAGAGCTATGTTTTCTTTCAGTAAAAACGATTTGGCTCAAAATGGATCAAGGACCTAAATCTATGACCTGATACCATCAACTTAGTAGAGAACATGAGGAAGCCCTGCAAGACATTGACATTGGCATAGGTAAAGAATTCTTGGAAAAGACCCCAGAAGC
Organism: Sylvilagus floridanus; assembly: GCA_949820135.1. Lineage (NCBI taxonomy): Eukaryota > Metazoa > Chordata > Mammalia > Lagomorpha > Leporidae > Sylvilagus > Sylvilagus floridanus. The sequence goes on along the minus strand of OX463226.1, from coordinate 90,184,505 downwards.
ACAGGCAATCAAAGAAAACATTTACAAATGGGATTACATCAAGCTGAGAAAATTTCTTGCAAAAGAAACCCTGAGCAAAGTGAAGATACAACTGACAAAATGGGAGAAAATATTTGCAAACTATTCAACTGATAAAGGATTAATAACCAGAATCTACAAAGAGCGCAAGAAACTCAGCAACAACTAAACAAACAATCCAGTTAATAAATGGGCAAAGGGCTTGAACAGCACTTTTCAAGAGAAGAAATTCAAATGGCTAACAGACACTTGGAAAAATGCTCAGGATCACTAGCCATCAAAGAAATGCAAATCAAAACCACAATGAGGCTTTACCTCACCCCTGTTAGAATGGTTTTCATACAAAAATCAACAATCAAAAAACACTGGTGATAATGTGGAGAAAACGTACCTTTAATCCACTGTTGGTGGGAATGTAAACTGGTGCAGCCACTGTGGAAGACAGTATGGAGATACCTCAGAAATCTGGATATAGACCTACCATATGACCCAGCCATTCCACTCTTGGGACATTACCCAAATGAAAATAAATCAGTATATGAAAGAATGATCTGTACCTCCATGTTTATTGCAGTTCAATTCACAAAGCTAAGTTATGACACCAACCCAGATGTCCCTCAATTGAAAACTAGATAAAGAAATAATGAAATGTATACACTATGGAATAATACACAGCCTTAAAAAAGAATGAAGTCCTGTGTTTTGCATCGAAATAGAGGCAACTGTAAACAATTATACTTAGTGAAATAAGCCCATCCCCAAGACAAATACCATATGTTCTCCCTGACCTTTGGTAACTAATAAAGTACCTAAAAGGTAACCTATAGAAGTGAAATTGACATTTTGAGATGCGATGATTTTGAACACTCCTTGTATTGACTATTGAGGAAAAGTTTTTTTTTTTCTTTTCTTCATACTATTTGCTGAACTCTTTATTTAGTGTGGGGTTACGCTCATGAGTATAAAGTTAACTGAAAATAGATATCTGTAAAAAATAAGAGTGGGAATAGGAGAAGGAGGAGGAGGAGGAAGAAGGGTGGAAGTGTAGGTGGGAGAGAAGGTATGGTGGGAAGAATCACTGTGTTCCTAAGTTCGTGCTTATGAAATGAATGAAGTTTGTATAACTTAAATAAAAGGTTTTCAAAAACATGAGTTAGGAAAAATGTAAATATGAAGAAGTAATTTGGTGGCCAGTGCCACGGCTCACTTGGCTAATCCTCCACCTGTGGTGCCGGCACCCTGGGTTCTAGGCCCAAAATCATGCTGGCCTTGACTGGCTGTCTTAGGTATTTGAGAAGTAAAGCCATGGATGGGAGATCTGTCTGTCTCTCTGCCTTTGAAATAAATAAAATAAGCACAAAAAATAATATTAAATATTAAGTGGACGCTCACTTGGCTAATCCTCTGCCTGCAATGTCAGCACCGCGGGTTCTAGTCCCGATTGGGGTACCGGGTACTAGTCCCGGTTGCCCCTCTTCCAGTCCAGCTCTCTGCTGTGGCTTGGGAAGGCAGTGGAGGATGGCCCAAGTGCTTGGGCCCTGCACCTGCATGGGAGACCAGGAGGAAGCACCTGGATTCTGGCTTCGGATCTGCACAGCACGCCAGCCTTAGCAGCCATTTGGGGGGGGACGAACCAACAGAAGGAAGACCTTTCTCTCTGTCTCTCTCTCCCGCTGTCTAACTGTGCCTATCAAAAAAGAAGAAGAAGAAGAAGAAGAAGAAGAAGAAGAAGAAGAAGAAGAAGAAGAAGAAGAAGAAGAAGAAGAAGAAGAAGAAGAAGAAGAAGAAGAAGAAATTTGGTAAGTTTTTTTTTTTTCAAAACATCTTTTGATTGTTTCTCAGCCTAAATGCTAAAGGAGCTAAACTAAGAAGACAATATGATATACCATGACAATGAGTTCTGAAATCGGGCTCTTAGTTACTTCCAGACTTAATATACTTGCTCATAGTCAACTCACAGATATGCGTATGTATGTCCCATTGTCTCCAACACTGACTATTTATTACCTTACACCCATCGCAGAGCATTCATTCTTGCTACCTTTATGGTCACTGAGATCACTTCCAGAAATAACAATTGATTAGGTTTGGCACTGCCATTTAGGTGAGCTGAGTCCTTGCACCCCATGCAAATTCTCTGACTTCTATAATCAGTTTTGTAAAATGAGAGTATTTGACTAAAACAACTTTCAATTCCCTTCTGCTTCTAAAACTACAATACTTCTTAAGAGAGAGCATTTTTTTCTAACATGATGGGGTGATATGACAGTTTGGAAGGAGGAGAGAGAGATAACTTTTAAAGACCAGATTAATGGAATGCAAATTGCAGCCATATAACTTTTATTTTAAAGAAATTACCTCATTTGTGCTGATTTTTCTGAAGAAGCAAATCACAATTCTTAAAAGAATATGCAAAATCAGAATCTTAATTCCCGGTTTATCATTCTCCACCCACCTCCATTCAAGTTTCAACTTAGGAGGCAGAAAGAACATTTTAAAGGAGTTTAGAATTAGACTGAAACAGCAAGTTCTATAGTTTGAAGACATTTTACTCATTTTTTAACAATAGCTGTACTAATGCTTTAGCAATTCTTTGAGATCAGTGATTCGTTTAGATTAGCTACAGAAAAGTTCAACCTCTGAATAAAACTGGCTGGGTGAAATTTTTATATAAAAATGGGACCATTCTACAGGATTTATAATACAATATTTCAAATTTCCAATTTCTATTTCTCGATGGACACTGCCATCAAGCAAAACTGACATTTATGTAAGTTGAGCACACATCCGTTCTTATTTCTGTAATACATCCTTTATTAATTGCTTTCTTGTCTTTGATATGAGTTGAATCTCTGACATATGGCTTCCACATGCCACCAAAGACCCATTTTTTCCTCCTCTTTTTTTCTTGTCTGGACAAATTCTTCAAGTTGGATTATTCATTTCTCTAAATTCAGACTCTGAAGAGTACTTGATAACAAGCATTAAATTCTCTCATTCAAAATTATTTTTCCTGCTATTTCCAATGTTTCTGTATGTGTGTGTGTGTGTGTGTGTGTGTGTACCCACACTCGATTATGGATGGGCAGAAAAGAGTATAGAATTAAATGACAATCATATTGTAAGAAATGTCTACAGTGATATAGGGATAGGTAAGAACGCAATACTTACATTTTCCTAATCACATCCTCCACATGGTAGCCTTAGGACTTAATGAAAATTGCCAGCGATAATGGGTCTGTGGTTCCATTACCGAAGAAGCTGTATATTCACAATGAAGCAAATAATAGTCTTGTTCTTATTTTTCTTTTTAAAAATGGACTCCATACTTTATCTTTTAAAGTTTTTTATTTATTTGTTTGTTTAAAATGAAGATTGAGAAGAAGAGAGAAAGGCTTAAAGAAATCTTTCATTTGCTAATTCACTCCCCAAATACCCACAGTCAGGGCAGGGCCAGGCCAAGACCAGGAGATTGAAACTCCATTCAGGTATCACATTTGAGTAGCAGGAACATGCCTTCCCAATGCAGTATCAGGAAACTGCATTGGAAGTGGAGGGAGAACTCGAACCCAGGCATACATACAGAATGCCAGCATCATAAGTGGCAGCTTAACCTACTGTGCCTAAACATCCACTCCAGGCTTGATGTTCTATATGTATCTGCTATCACCCTGCCCAGGATCTTTCTACTTCTTTAAAGATACTATGATAAATACAAGCTCATCTGTGCCCCCTCTGTTGTTCATTATTCAAAAAGAAGCTTTAAAATATTACATTTAACATGTTTCACTAATTATAAAACTTGTATTTGTGTTATAAAGCAATCTTCTAGCATCAAATAAGCATTCACATGTATATTGAACACTTTTCATGTGTCAGGAGTGCTGCATAGACCAAGAAACAGGGGTCTAAACAGTATGATCTTTAACATTTAAAACCCAACATTGCATTCATACAATGAACTGCAAAGGAAAGACAGAGCTCTGTGATAGAATGTAAAAGCATTATATTGCAGCAATGGTAGCCAACATATCTTAGATTGGGTAGTCAGCAGAAGAACTCCTAGGGGAGGTAACATTCTAGTGAAGCTTCAATTTCATAAAGCAGCCAACCATGCAAAACTCTGAAGCAAAGACTAGAAAGCAGCAGACATAAAAACCTGGTGGCAGGAAAGGACTTGATGATTGGAGTGGAGGCTAAGGGATGACTGATTTCCAGGAGGGGTTAGAGTCAAGTGTGCAAATACAGAAATGGAACAAGAACAGGTAGATTCATTTCTCTGAATAGGTCTGGTTAGTCTTATCACTGTGAAGAGTCATATCTGTTCTGTTTAGGAGTTTGTCCTAAATTTTATGTGAAAATAAAGATTTTTTTGGTATAGAATGATGTAGGTCATCTACCTGTTCTGCTGGCTGTTAGGAAAGGCTAAGAAGAGAACAAGAGTAAAAATAAGAAGTATAGTTAAGAAATAGCCCTATAACACAATTGCTTAGACAAAAGTGGCTCCTTGAGAAATGGAGATGAATGGTCATTTTGGAAATATATTTCAGAGACAGAGCAATCAGAATATTCAGACAAATTGTAGAAAGGAACTGAGGAAAACTCTTAGCTTTCTGATCAGGAGAACATCATCTTGCATGATGTCATTTACTACAAGACGATTTAGAGACAAACAAGGCTTTGCACATTTACATATATGGATTCTTGTGTACCAAGGATTCTAGTTACATTGGAGATGTCTCTCATGCACTCATTCAAGAAAATACATCCAACAGGAAGCTGGGTGCAGTCATCTCAAATTACATAAAGGATTATTGCCTAATGTTTAAATTAGGAAGTCCCTGTCATCCAGGACATTTTTAAAGCTAAGAGAACAGAAGCTGTCTCATGGAGAGAGTACTTCAGACAGCTAGAGATATAGAGATTAGGACAAATGCCCAACATCTAGCACATGTTAGACATACAAGGAATCAGAAAATTTGCCAAGTTTTTCCAGGATGCTAATGGAGAATATACTCCATCAAAAGCACTCTATAAGGTAAACAGAAATAGAAAAGTCACATGTGCCCATGAGTATTCCAGATGACATATCAAAAAGCAGCCCCCCCCCGAAAAAAATCTGATTAAATTAATTTTGATGGTAGATTTGGTTGGCTCAGTAGATTCAAAATATTATCATTTTAATTATAGCCATATAAAACAACAATTAATAAGAATATCTTATTTTTGCACAAATATTTCACTTTTGTTGTATAGTTTGTAGTTCAGGTCATCTCAGTTTTGGCTAGTCACATTTCAAGGAATTAACTGTCACATGTGGTTTGGGTCTTCTGTGTTGGACATTTGGGAGCTAAAAGGTTTTATGTGAATGCTCTGGTCAAGAAAGATAGAAAAACAGAATGAAGAAAATATTTCATCTGAGAATATTTTATCTTTCAGAGGAAAACAAATACTTTTACTGTTGGGATCCTGGATGGAAAGGAAAAGTGGTCCTTAGAAAAGCATGATTTTCTCAAATTTAATTAAAAAATTAGAGAGAGACAGAAATGCAAATGGGGGTAGCATGTATTTGTTCATTGTAGGATGAGAATACAATTTACCAAAATTCTATTTCCTTCCCAAAAATACAGGTCCAGGTCATTAATTGAGTGTGGTGAGAGTATGGCCTCCTAGCTGCAGAGACCACTCTAGAACTTCATGAATTGTGCTTGAGACATGGTACCCAAGATTTGAGTGATTGTTTCGGAGTTCCTTTGTGTAGCTCTCCACCTGGAGTCTGAAGTAAGCATCCAAGATGTGTTTAACCCTCTCCTCCCTCATTTTTGTATCCTCTGCTTCTCCCTTAAGGGTCCTCAGAGTTCAGCAAATGCTTATTTTGTTTAAATTTGAGTTGTACACAATGACACAATATTTTATTCTGTGCTTGATAGTGTTGTATGTGTGCATGTGTGTGTGTGTGAGAGAGAGAGAGAGAGAGACAGAGAGAGAGAGAGAGAGGAAAAGAGAGAGAAAGGGATAGAAAGGGAGGGAGGGAGAATGAGTTTAAACTAATACTGAAATGTGTATTTTAGAATCTGCACAGCCATGTTCTTGCTGAATCAAGTTATAGGCATGCATATTGATATTGAACACTTGCTGGCACGGCAGGATTTTATAGTTTTCCTTTTCAGTCAAGTATTGTCTTCCCCAGCCTTACCTTCAAACATTTAAACTCTTCGAGTAGAGATGAAAACAGCTAGAAACACACACACACACACACACACACACACACACACAAGAACGCTAGGGATGGCAGGAAGGTCATATGGAGCAAGAGCAGAATGGATGGCTGCCCTGTTGTGTTGAGAAAATAAGAAGACAGGAGTTGAGAAGTCAGGTTGTATAAAAGTAACTGCTTTGTGCAGCAGCAAGGGGAGGAGTAGAGCAATGTCACCATACACACTGCGAAAGAACTGTTCCATTTCCAAGAATGTCAAGATGCTTAAATACAGGTCACTCCAAATCATTCCACACCACACTCCCCCAAAATAAAGGAAACACTAAAACAGCTCTTGATGTAATTTATTCTTTTAGACCTTGTGGCAGAGAGAGTTTTCTAAACCTTCAAGCTGTGAGTAGGTTTCTTTCTTTTTTTAAGCTATATATCCCACTCAATTAACCCACACTTTCTATTTTTAGGTTTCTCTTCCTGATGAAAGCCTGAAGATCGTGAAGATAACATTCTCAGTGCAGGATGAAACTACATGATGGCCAAGATTTGCTTCCTATTCAGCATGCTTTTTAGGTTCTTATTTTTTTTTTCTCCCCTGTATCTCAGTATTATCTTGGGATTCATAGCAATAGTATAAACTTTTTTTACTTTAAATTATAATGTGCATATAATCTCAGGTACAGAGATAAATACTGTGGCATGCTTGTACCAAGTGCTTTGAATAAGGAAGTTAAGTACAGAAATAAATTCTAGGACTCAAATTTTCTATTAAGCATTTTAAAAAATTGTGTTGGATTATGCCTTTTCTCTTCATTCTGTACACTCTTTTGGTTTGCTCTTATACCTCTTAAGGCTTGTTCCCTAGCAAAAGCCATTATTCATACTGATTTTCCTTGCTATTTATCCTAGCTAATTGGACAACTTATCACTGAGGTACCATTTCATTGCTAACTCCACTATGAACCTTCCAGGATTTTCCAGACTTCTTTCCCTTTCTGACTTTCATTGTTCCAGGACTCATAGAATAGGACAGGAGGAAGCTATAAGCAAGAAAGTGGTCAGATAAACGTCAGTTTAAATCCTGGCTCTATTTCTCGAGTTATGACTTATAGATAAGTAACATAATAAGAGTTTTCCATCTATAAATTCAGTAGGTCTTCAAAATAATTTTATGAAGCACAAATAAGATGCTGTTTGCAGAAATGGTTTGCATATGGCCTTTTATCCAATCTAAATTGTCTTGGTCCACTGAGGCTGCTATAAAAATACCATCGATTGGGCGGCTTAAGCAAAAAAAAAAAAATGCTAATTTCTCACAGCCTTGGTTGTTAAGAAACCAGCAGATTCAGTGTCTGGTGAAGGCCCACTTCTTGGTTCATAAATGGAAACCTTCTCACTGTCTTTCTATAGCAGAAGGGACAGAAAGCTCTCTGGGGTCTCTTATAAGGGCACTAATCAAATTCATGAAAGTGCAATCTAATTGCCTCTCAAAGATCCCTGGATTTTAGTATCATCATTTTGCAAGGTAAGAACTGAACATATAAATTTGGAGACAAAACAAATATATAGTCCATAATATACATGAATAATTATACTCCATGTGGTAAAGACAACAAGAAGAAATGGACAAGCACTTAGATACCCTTGGACCCAATCTTTCATTAAGAATTTTGAGGCTCACAATATATATACTACATTTTTGGCAAGACCAAACATAGCAACAGAGCTGAAACGGAATTAACATATTCATACTTCTAATTCTGTAATCTTATGGACATCTAATTATCAATTTGAGATGTAGTGCTGCATGCTCAATGATGAACAATCTTTACATTGTGAAATATATAGATTTTGGTCTTACAGATGATGTCATCATGTAAAATTATTTAATATCACTAGCCTATTTATTACTAGGATGTTTCTCTTGGTATTTATTCAATATGTATTTGTTCACTGTGTTACATAACACAGTCCATATGAAACAAGTGTCAGGTCATAGCATTAAGAAAGGGCCAGTCAAAGGTAGTGAGGAACACAGCAGCTCTACATACTCAAAGACCGAGGGAAGGATGTGTGATGACATAGGACAGGAAGTTGAGCTCGGAGATGATTTGAATATCTACTTAATTTCCTGCCTGGCCTGTGTGGAAGCCCCATACTTGTTTCAGCTGAAGAACAGAATGTTCAGACTAACGTTAAGAGGAAATTGTGAAGAACATCAGACAACATAGCATGGGTATTTTTTTTGTTTGCTAAGGTTTTATGTGTATGTGTGTTTAATTTTTCCTTTCTTGAAATGTATTTATATTTACAAAATAATATGGTGATTAAGTTCATAATATATGTCAGCCAAAACTTAAAATAGAGTCTGTTAAAAATAGCCATTAAAACTTTAGGTTGCTTTCAGTTCTGAAACAAAGCAATAGGTATCCAGTGTGTGTGTGTGTGTGTGTCCGTGTGAATGCACGCTTTTGGAACAATTCCACTTTCCATCTGCCAACTGTATGTTACAGGGTTTGTCTAAAAAAATGCTTTTGACTTTGTGGTATTATTTTGCTGTTTTTCACAGAGTTAGGCACTATTGTTCTTTGATTTTTGTTGATGTGTTATATATTACAACTTAGGGCTTTGATTTTTAACCACTTAAAACTCCATTGCATTTCTTTTAATTTTCTATTTTTCAGAAGTGTTTTTCTGTTTCTATAAACCAAACACAGTTGGCTGTTAATTTCTCCCTGAAAGACATTGGAAGATGGCTTCCAAAATTAATAGTGTAAAACAAGTTTACAAACTGTCAAGCTTTGAAGTGAAAATTAGTGTGTCGTTCTTTCTGAAAAGAACAGAGCACAGAAATGACTGCTCTGTTATGAGAATCTCTCAAGGCAAAATATATTTTTTACATGAGAGAACAAAAATTAAACCAATGTTTTCTTCTCCACCTCACTTCCCCAATTCCATCAACACACCTATATTCATATATATCTACAAAAAAGGGGGAGGATTTTTCAGCAGCAAATTATTTATTATTCTAAGAAATCAACAGCCATGGGGATTATATGGTGGTAAGTCATGAAATTCAACATGAAAAAAAATAGTAGTCATTCCTCAGGAACTTCCAAGCATTGATTACTATAGCTGGTGGTCATGTCCCTTTCATAAAATGGCATAGTAATTGCTTGTAACCTATAGAAATTTTCCCTTATGTTTTAAAGAAATTCTAGATTACTTATAATACCTATATAATGTAAATGCAATGTAAATATCTTGTACTGTGATTTTTAGAAAATAACGATGAAAAACAAAAGGAAGGTCTGTATATTTTAAACTTTTTCTGAGTTCATAGATGGTTGAAGCTGCCAATGCAAAATCTAAAGATACAGACAGCTACTTGTATTGACTGCATAAAGAAGAGAGTGATTATTTTCTGACCTCCTAAGTAAAACAAGGAAAAGAAAATGTTAACGTTCCTCAAAATGTAATGGCCAAGGTAAGGAAGAAGCTTCAGGAAAATGAGCTAACATTTTCAAATTGAGTCACAAGTTGCTTTATTTTCAGGTTAAAGTTGTAGCATCACTGATAACTGTCTCGTTACTATCTTAGCATCTTAGAAAGTTAGAGCTCTGGATTCCTCAAAAGCCAAAACCCACGACCTCATTGTTCCAAGTGGCCGAGGAACAGGTTGGGCTGCTCTCCAGCCTTTCCCCCTCTCTTTAATGTAATGATGAACATTACTTAACCTCCTGCGACTCAATTTTACATAGCTGTAGCAAATAATCACACCTCGCAGGTCTGCTAGAAGAATTCAATTGTACAGCGGAGTTAGAGCATGTGGTGTGTGACTGGGGCTCAGTAATGCAAGATGCACCTATGTTGAAGTGAAGAAACAAAGACCTGGGGGCCGGCACCATGGCATGGTAGGTTAATCCTTCACCTGCCAGGATCCAAGTGCTTATTCTGGGTCTCCCACATGGTTGCAGGAGCCAAGGATTTGGGCCATCTTCTACTGCTTTCCCAGGCCATAGCAGAGAGCTGGATTGGAAGTGGAGCAGCCAGGACTTGAACTGGGTTGCTAGCACTGCAGATGGTGGCTTAACCCACAGTGCCGGCCCCTGAAGAATATTTCATACTGAGAGATGCTTTATGGAAATACACCAAGTATTTCCTAGGGATAACTGAGCACCAATAATTTCAAGAAACTGATTACTATACTATGCTATATAATTATTCTAAAATTTATATTTCCCCAAATTATCTGCATCCAGTTGTACTATTAACTCATTATCCAACTCTCCTTCCATGACAAAATAATCTTCACTATGGCTTAATAATCGTTTCTTCTATCCATCTAAATATCCATCTATCTCTTTCTACTATCTATCATCATTCCATCTGTTAACTTATTTAACACAATTAAAATTCTAGTGTGGTGTCAGGTTGAGGTATGTAGAACATTTACATTTAATTTTTCAAGTTAATTTTTTTACAACAAAGAATGAATTGAATGGACCGATTTGTTATTACATTGAAGCTTGATTGTCTATATATGGGAGTTCCACATTACTAATTAAATTATACATTATTACTATCTCTTTGAAACCATAATAAGGAAATTATTCCTTATTATTACTATTATCTTTTATTGATTTATGGTAAAAGGTGTTGATGATACTATTTTTTCATCAGTTTATGAACTAATGTGGGGAGATAGTCTCATGTTCTCATTAAAAGACATGTCCAATGAACTCTTAGTTTTATGTTTAATATGATTTTCACAAATTGTGATGTTTATGTTGTTTTGATCCATTGTATACTAGTGATAAATATAATAACTCAATTGAGAAGATAACTTTAATGTTGAACAGATTCATTGTCAGAGAAATAAAATATTAAGTTGCATTATAAATATTTTCTCAGAGAAAGATGATAGGATAATCAATAAAAAACTTTCAAGTATAAAAATATATTAAAGTATAAAATTTTGTGGGCATATGGAATGGAAATATAAATTCATGGACAAAAAAACTATAAAAATCTTAAAGCATCCAGAAAATTCATGTTATCTGCTCTTTTTAATAATGGCAACAGTTTTCAAATAATATTACTTAGATTTCATTAGATATGCGTAATAGAATTTAATAATTATATGCTTATTGTGGCAACATTTATAATTCATTTATTTTATATCCTTGTATCAGTTTACTCTGATGAAGGATTTTAGATATTAACTTAAAAATATGTTAGATTTCTTATATAAAACCCAATGGTGGGTCAGCACCGCAGCTTGCTAGGCTAATCCTTCACCTGCGGTGCTGGCATACCGGGTTCTAGTCCCATTTGAGGCTCCAGATTCTACCCCGGTTGTTCCTCTTCCAGTCCAGCTCTCTGCTGTGGCCCAGGAGTGCAGTGGAGGATGGCCCAAGTGCTTGGGTCCTTCACCCAAATGGGAGACCAGGAGGAAGCACCTGGCTCCTGTCTTTGGATGGGCGCAGCACGCGTGCCATAGCCGCCATTTGGGGGGTGAACCAATGGAAGGAAGACCTTTCTCTCCGTGTCCCTCTCACTGTCTAACTCTGCTTGTCAAAAAAAAAAAAAAAAAAAAAAATGGTGGATGTAGGCGCTGTGGTAGAGTGGGTTAAGCCTTGGGCTGTAAAACCACATTTCATATGAATGCCAGTTCCAGTCCTGGGTTCTTCATTACCCAGCCAGCTCCCTGCTAATCTGCCTGGGAAAGCAGCAGAAGATTGCTCACTTGACTGGGGCCCTGAAACCCACATGAGAGACCCAGATGGAGTTCCAGGCTCCTAGCTTTGGCCTGCATCAGCCTTTGTCATTGCAATCATTAGGGGAGTTAACCAGTAGATAGAAGATCTCTCTCTCTCTCTCTCTCTCTCTCTCTCTCTCTCTCTGTTGCTGTAAGTCTGCCTTTATTTAAAAAAAAAAATATTTATTTACTTATTTGAAAGGCAGAGTTACAGAGACAGAGAGGGAAAGACGGAGACAGAGAAGTCTTCCTTCTACTGGTTCATTTCCCAAATGGCTGCAACAGCTGGAGCTGGGTCCATATGAAGCCAGGAGCTAGGATTTGCTTCCGGGTCTCCCACCTGGGTGGAGGGGCCAATTTCCTTTGCTTTCACAGGTGCATCAGCAGGGAGCAGGATCAGAAGTGGAACAGCAGGGACTTGAACCCGTATCCATAAGGGATGCCAGTACCACAGGTGGCAGCTCTACCTTTTCCACCGCAGCACTGGCCCTTTTAACTCTGCCTTTCAAATAAATAAATTGAAAAAATGTGATTTATGCATCTATATAAATAATATATGCTTTCATAATTAAAAGCATGTTGACATAATTGAATATATAATGAAATTATCATAAGGTCCAGCTTTGAGGCATAGAGGGTAAATCTACCGCCTGTGATGTCAGCATCCTGTACGGATCCCACACGGGAATTAGCCAGCAATTGGAAAATCTGTCTCTCTCTGTCTGTAACTCTTTCAAAATAAATAAATATTTTAAAATGAAACTATTATAGAGAAATTGTGATTGCAAAGTTATGAGGTGCTTGATATTAAGATCAATCTCTATATTCCTCTATAATTGCCCTGTTTAAGAACCTACATCTACATGTTAGTGTAACAGAACTCTATCTTAAGGCATGACAAAGAACAGCTCTGTAGTAGAATCTTTTGGAAAAGAAAGTCTGTTGTTTTGGATGTCTGGGCAGATCCTTTATTTTTGGTGAGCTATAACATTAGGATGTTTGGTATTCATTGTCATCTATTCTTTCAAAATATGCTAGAATCCTTTAAGGTGATCGGTTATGTCTCCAATGTGTCCTTCACATGCCCATTATTATTTAACAAAGTATTCGAGAGCCTGCCTATACATAATCACTAAATGACATATATAACAGAATGCCCTGTCTATCCTACATCCAAATTGAGCAAGTCCCTGTTTTGTGTTCATTTTAATACCCCTAATAATTCTAAAACCTTTGTCAGACACCAGCTGTTCCTACAAGACTGCTTAATGTATGTCACTATCTGAAATTCTGTTGTGCTTCCTCATGGAACTACACTGTTTTTCACTTCTTTGCATCATATTTTTGTAGAGTTATACCTGCTCTTTCAGCAGATTGTTAAAGTGAGAAATCGGTTTAAATATTTGTGCCTGTTTGCATCCTGAAATGTGAGTGTGTAATATTTAAGGAAGTACATACTCAGTGAATCCAAAGGAAGGATTGCTAGATCCTATTTGCTGTACTTCTTTACCAAAGCTCTCCTCATCACCTCCTCTTAATTGGTATAAAACCTTCTTAAAAATGAATAACTTAAGATAAAACTACTATAGCTTATTTTTTTTCAATTTTCCATTGACACCTTGGCTTTCAGATATTTTAAGTCTACTTGTCCAAATTGGAAATGGGGGGCCAGAGCTCTGGCACAGCGTGTTAAAGCCTCAGCCTACAGTACCAGCATTCCTTACGAGAGCTGGTTTGAGTCCTGGCTGCTCCATTTCCCAATTAGCTCCCTGCTAATGTACCTGGGAAAGCAGTAGAGGACTGCCCAAGTCCTTGGGCCCCTCAACCCATGTGAGAGACCGAGAAGAAGTTTCTGGCTCCAGGCTTCTGATCAGCTCAGCTCCAGCCATTGTGTCCATTTGGGGAGTGAATCAACAGATGGAAGGCCTCTCTCTCTCTCTCTCTCTCTACCTCTGTCTGTAATTCTTTCAAATAAATAAACCTTAAAAAATGCAAAAATAAGAGCAACTGGAAATGGTAGTCCACAAAAACAAGTGTAAAACTCTCATTTTTTCAATGATATGAAGGCATTTATGATTCCTATCCTAAAGGTTACATAGAAAGTTAGGACTAGATTAAGACTTAAGTACTGGGGCTGGTGCTGTGGCATAGCGGGTAAAGCCACTGCCTGCAGTTCCAGCATCCCATGTGGGTGCCAGTTCAAGTCTTGGCTGCTCCACTTCCTACCTACCTCTCTGCTAATGGTCTGGAAAAGCAGTGGAAGATGGCCCAAGTCCTTGGGCCCCTGCACCCGCATGGGAGACCCAGAAGAAACTCCTGGCTCCTGTCTCGGGCCGTTGCAGCCTATTGGGGAATGAACCAGCAGATGGAAGACCTCTCCCTCTCTGTCTTTCCTTCTCTCTGTGTGTAATTCTGACTTTCAAGTAAATAATATTTTTTTTTGACAGGTAGAGTGGACAGTGAGAGAGAGAAACAGAGAGAAAGGTCTTCCTTTGCCATTGGTTCATTCTCCAATGGCTGCCGCAGCCAGTGTGCTGTGGCCAGCACACCGCGCTGATCCGATGGCAGGAGCCAGGTGCTTCTCCTGGTCTCCCATGGGGTACAGGGCCCAAGCACTTGGGCCATCCTCCACTGCACTCCTGGGCCACAGCAGAGAGATGGCCTGGAAGAGGGGCAACAGGGACAGAATCCGGCGCCCCGACCGGGACTAGAACCTGGTGTGCTGGCACCGCAAGGCGGAGGATTAGCCTGTTGAGCCACAGTGCCGGCCAATCATGCCAGTTTTACATTCATACTTTGGAAGAGTTGTGGTGGGCTTCTCTGTATTTCCTTTCTATCTCCTGTTAGCTTCTGTAGGATCTCCAAGTACGAACTGAGACACTATGCTTTTTGTAAACATATATATATATATATATATATAAAGACATGACTGTGTTTCTGAAAGAATATTCCATATTTTAGCTAAAGAAAACATCATCAAACAAAATGGCCAGTACCATATCAGAATGGTTATGAAAGTTGAATTATTGGTTTTTATTTATTTATTTGAAAGTTGGAATTACAGAGAGAGAGAGAGGGAGAGACAGAGATTCTGAGCTTCCATCCTATGGTATACTCTCAAAATGACCACAATGACCAGCACTGGGCCAGGCCAAAGTCAAGAGCTAGGAGCTTCTTCTGGATCATCCTACGTGGATGGCAGGGGCCCAAGTACTATTGCTTTTCCCAGACCATTAGCAGGGAGCTGGCAGGAAGTGGAGCAACCAGAACATGAACCTACACCCTTATGGGATGCTGGTGTCACAGGTGTTATAGCTTTACCTCCTACAGCACAAATCCAGTCCGGGAAGTAAAGTTATTTGATCACTGAAATACAGAAGTAGATTTTATTATCAGTGATAATATACAGAATGAGAATCAAAGAACAGTGGCATTCACAAGAATTTTAACGTAAAATACTGGATAGAACTGTAAGATAAATGCATACAGTGGCAGAGACTCAAGTACTTGATCCATCACCACTGAATCCCAGGCTGTGAAATAACGAGAATCTGGGTCAGAAGGGTAGCTAGGACTCAAATCAGACAATCGGATATAGGGTGCAGGTGTTCCAAGTGATGAATTAACATCCGTGCCTAACATGTGCCCCAAGACTAATTTTAAACAAGAACTCAAAGGGGCTTGAAATAGTCCTTACACCTAAGGATATTACAAGTGAACAGTGACCAGGTACCAGCCACAAGATGCTAAGTAGGGTTATATTACATGGTAGTGGGTACAAATGTGTGATGGGCTTTGCTTCTCACATTATCCAAGGTAATTATACTGAATGCATACTGGTTTCTAAAGTTGACTTTTATTGGCCTTGCAAGTCAGATTATATTGCCTTTCTCTAATCCCCATTCCTACCAGCCCCACATGAACCCAGGTAGGGTTCAAATCTAGACGCTTGTCAGAAAGGACTGGAGAAGTTTAGGGAGATGGATATTTCCTCAATGATTATTTTCTTTATAAGATGTTAGGTTGTTAGGTTCACACAGTATTTCTTTGGATATG
Organism: Sylvilagus floridanus; assembly: GCA_949820135.1. Taxonomy (NCBI): domain Eukaryota; kingdom Metazoa; phylum Chordata; class Mammalia; order Lagomorpha; family Leporidae; genus Sylvilagus; species Sylvilagus floridanus. The sequence continues at coordinate 90,168,459 of OX463226.1, read as the reverse complement.
AAAATGTTTTAGAAGAAAGCAAATGAGCACAAGACTGTGAAATGTGATGGGAAGTTACTCACAATGTGGCACTCACTTTTTCTTCATCCTGATCCCCTTCAACTGATGACAAAACTTTCACACCTAGATTTGCCCTCTTCCCCCTCCTCTCCCAAATGTTGAAACTTAATTAAATTTTTAGTAGGGGCCAAGAGGAAAGAAAAACTGTCGTCCAAGTCGTTGATTCCAACAACAGCTTTTTTATAGCTGGCTCATATTATCACCTGCCCAGATATCTAAAAATCTGCCACAGAAAATGGAACGGCAATATTATAAGCAGTTTGCAAGTCTTACTGGAGCAAATGAATGGAAACTCCAAAACAGAAAAAATGAGGAAGAGCATATGCAAATAACTACTGAAACTCAGATTTGTGCAAAGAACCAGGAGAGCTTGAATCCAAAAATGCGGAAGTATCTTTGCTATGAGAGCAGCCAACAATGTGGTCCAATGCCACAGAAAAAGAAACAGGCTCTTTGGTGACTTTTCTTAAAGGTAACTTTTTGCTTATTTTAATTTTTCCTTTTTCACAAGGACCTCTCAGTCAGTGCTCATGTTCAGTGTCAACAGTTTTTACTGCAAAAACATCACCCCCAAGTCTCAAAACACATAATATTTCAGTTTAGAGCACATTACTTTTTCTTTTGCGAAAACTGGAACCTACACAGAATAGAGGAAAAAAAAATCCAAACCTAGGTACAAAGGCAAAGTTCACAAAGAAAATATGCGCTCTGTACACAAGGAACTAATTTAATAAACAGCCTTTCCCTGCTAGCTTGCGATTAAACTAAATTGCCAGCCTAAACTTTTCTGTGCAGAATTTCAAATGTCAACACATTATATTGCGATTCCTCTTAATTTCTCACAAAGAAAATGCAAAATGAATTCATTATGCTGGAGTAAGTGGAAAAAATGATGAGTTTCTCCAGAAGAGTATGCAATGGGGAGAGATTGGGCAAGACGATTATATTGAGATATTTGAATAGCTGGCCATTAGCAAGAGCATCCCCATTACTCTGCTGATAATTATATCTCTTCTGCTATGACTTCCCAGTGGAATAATAGAATGTTCCCAATTCAGGATATAATGAAAAATACCATTCAGGTGGTATATACATGCCAAGAATAGAATGCAGTATTTTTTTTCCTTGCTGGCTTTTGGTCCACTTTAGTTGTTCCCTCATCCCTGCCCTTAGGACCCGGGTTCCTATCCCTTGTTGTCACTCTAGTGGTGTACACCTATTCAGTACATGTCAACATGTGTTTGGTTGTTCTATGCTGTGTACAGGAAGAATAAATGTATCTTGAAAATGGAAATGGCAATGGAACATCATTCTTCTAACATAATTATCTCCTGTGTTTAGAAAGCCTGGTGTTTTGCTGAGTACATTTTTGTTAGCTATTATGTAAATGACTTTCAAAACTCGCTATAGTTCAGAGTGAAGACTATGGATGGGATCTTAACAAAGATAAAACTCTTTGTTTCGTTGAAGGAATGGAAGATTGTCTGTTCTTCTAATTAATCCATCATTTTGCAGACATTTCATTTGAGCAATCAGGTGAAATTAAACAAGAAAATAGAAAATGAGATCAAACAATAACACTCACTCATTTCCAATAATAGTTTCCCTCACTTTCTCCTCTTAATTTTTTCTTGTTTCCTTTTTTTTTCATTTACTCACTGGGAAATTTCATAAAATCTCTCATATGTTATTGCCATCTTATCATACAGTGGCATTTTTATTACTGCTTTTTTTTTTGTTTGGTGGAATCTTACTGAGTACTTATGTCTTCACAAATTCATTAATTTTACAGAAAACTCAATTTACATCCTTCCTTCCATCCTTTTTTCTGTGCCACTGTTGTTTTAAATTCTAGACCCTTGCTTGAGGGTTTCACTGCTTTAATTTTAGGCACTAAGTAGAATTCCACCCAAACAATTGACATTTGCATCCTGTAGAGGGCAGTGAAATGTTATAATGGTTTTACCCTCTAGTGAGTTAACATTGAGAACTGCTCATTTTTATGAATTTTGGCACTCAGGGGAGAACAGGACAAGAGAGCAACTAAATTATCCAAGGACACCATTTTTTTCCAATTAAAATTGTATTTACATTTGAAGCCAGAGAGGTATACTTCATTATATGAGTGTTTTCTAGGTAAAATATTTTCCTGAGAATTTATTTAGAATTCATAAAGTTGCAGTGTGTATTGACAAGTGGCTATGATTCAAGCCACAGGAAGTGAAACACTGTGCTCACAGCATCAATGTTGCTAATACTCAATATTCAGTTAATACTCAATCCAAGTCAAAGGGCTGATCCATATAGTCAAAGATTAATGTTAATCTAACAGAAAATGGACTTCTTGCAGTACAGGAGATTTACAAGTTCCACTGTGAACAAAACTCAAGGAAACACAGAATACTTAATCATACTAATTTATAATTTGCGTTTTACTAATGGTGAAAATTATTGAATAGCTTAGTATAATGTGAGAAGTTTTGGGGGCCTGCACTGTGGTGCAGCAGTTTAATTGCCTGGCCTGAAGCACTGGTATCCCATATGGGCGCCAGTTTGAGACCCGGCTGCTCCACTTCTGATCCAGCTCTCTGCTTTGGCCTGGGAAAGCAGTGGAAGATGGCCCAAGTCCTTGGGCCCCTGCATTCGCATGGGAGACCAGGAAGAAGCTCCTGGCTCTTGGCCAGGAAGAAGCTCCTGCTGTGGTTGCCAAATGGGGAGTGAACCAGTGGATAGAATATCTGTCTCTCTCTCTGCCTCTCCTCTCTCAGTGTAACTCTGACTTTCAAATAAATAAATCTTTAAAAAATGTGAGCAATCTTCTAAAATTTATTAAACAATAATTATTTCATATCTTTTGAAATATCTAGTTTCAGATATTTTAATTGTTGATTCCTAAACTAAACCGAATTTAAATTTAGTATAAGATACAAGACATGTATTTAAATTATGTATGGATGTATATATGCTTTAGCTTATTAATAATGACATATAATCCATATGTTGTATATTTCATGTATCTGTGTTTTAAAGAAATGATTTATTTGAGAGGCAGAGTTCAGACAAAGGGAGTTAGAGAAAGACAGAGAGAGATCTTTCATTTGCTGGTTCACTCTCCAAATGGTTACACTGGCCAGGGCTGGACCAGGTCAAAACTAGGAGCCAAGAGCCTCACCCAGATCTCCTGCTTGGCTGCAGTGTCCCAAGCACTTGGGTCATCTTCCACTACTTCCCTAGGTCATTATCAGGGAATTGGATTAGGAGTGGAGCACACTGGACTGGAACCAGCACCCATATGGGATGCTGGCACAGCAGATGGAGGCTCAATCTACCACTGCACAGCACTGGCCCCTTGAGTATCTTTATATTCATAACAAATGCATTTATTCTGTGATAGATCTATTTTTAAAAAAAATATTTATTTATTTGAAAGGCAATGTTACAGAAAAAGGAAGAGAAAGAAAGAGGGAAGAAGAAAGGGAAGGATCATTATATTAGAATTCTACCTATGGGCCAGTGCCGCAGCTCACTAGGCTAATCCTCTGCCTGCGGTGCCAGCACCCCAGGTTCTAGTCCTGGTCAGAGTGCTGGATCCTGTCCAAGTTGCTCCTTTTCTAGTCCAGCTCTCTGCTGTGGCCCAGGAAGGCAGTGGAGGATGGCCCAAGTCCTTAAGACCTGCACCCGCATGGGAGACCAGAATGAAGCACCTGGCTACTGGCTTTGGATGGGTGCAGCATGCTGGCCTCAACGCGCCAGTTGTAGCAGCCACTTGGGGGGTGAACCAACGGAAAAAGGAAGAACTTTCTCTCTATCTCTGTCTCTGTCTCTCTCTCTCTCTTTCTCTCTCACTGTCTAACTCTGCCTGTCAAAAAATAAAAAAAAAAGAATTCTACCTGTGAACAACATTAGATTTGTTAGTTTTATATTAAAATAACTAAATTAAAAATGGAAATAAAAATCTTCCCATTTGCATCTAAAATACCCCAAATTCACTCACTATATTTTTTTCTTTCTTGTCTCTTTTATTTTTTTTTATTTATTTGTACTTTGGCAATTCATGCTGATCCATTTCCAGATTGAACAACTAAGTTTCCTGTTGCTTTCCCCAAATTTGAACCCACGTTTGGTTGGTTCTGTCCAGGGTGAGTTTTCTCACAACCATGGTGGAACTGCTCAGTTCCTTCTTAAATGGGCAAGTTCTCATGCAAAAAAAGTTTTCTTTCTTATTCTAATTCCAGGTTGCTTATTTTTTAATAAAAGCTTCCTAGTTTTATTTGTTTACTGTAATCTAATATTGTTTTTTAATCATTTGTCTTATTTTTTATACAATTAATGTCTTTCTCCCAGCTTTTAAGCTCAAATTTTATGTTGACCTGAAATTTGGTATATTGTTGACTATCTTGTCCCAGTTCTGATTTCAGTTGAAACTGAGTCAGCTTGGATTTACTTTATGCTATGAATGTTTAGACCCATGGGTGCCCTCTGCCTTCAAAATTTCTCTATAATGAGGGAGCCCATTTGCTCTGGGAGCAGCCTGCAAGTGCAAAGATATCTCTTCCATGTAGTCTTCACCAGTCGGTATATAAAAGCTTCCACTTCCTATTCCTAATGGGGCAAAATCTGGGGACATTTGTGCATTTTACAAGCACTCCCAGACTCTGTGTTTTATAGTGATCATTTCAAAACACACATTTGCATTGTGTTTCCATTTTCCTCAAATCCCTTCTTCTACTCCTTTGATCAACTCTCAAATTAAATACTAGCCCAAAAGTCCCTAATTCATATTCTCCTTTGGAAGGAACATAAGTTAAAACATACTTTATAAAAATACAAACAAAATAGCATTTGGTAATAATATGAAATAGATTTCATATTTATATGACTCTCAATAGCAATTAGATTTCATGAAATCTTGACTATTGATTAGATTATTTGAAATATATGATAGCACTTGATACTTTAGTCTTCTAAATTGCATAAGTTTTAAAATTGGCTCAATCACTGTCATAAACCTAGAATTCTAAAACTCTGGCTTACATGACGTTCCATTTTACTAGATGTCCAGTGACAAAAAAATTATGAATGCTATTTTGCAGAACAGAAAAAATAAATAAGCAAAACATCCACAGAACATAGATAAGTTAGGAAACCTATTTTGTATTTTTTTCATCTTAATATTAAAGTTAATTTTCAAAAAGTATTTGTTTTGAGAGAGAGAGAAAAAGAGAGAGAGACCTAGCTCTCATCTACTGATTCATTCTCCAAATGTCCACAACAGTCTGGATTGGGTTTTGATCAAAGCCAGGAGCCAGGATTTCAGTCCAGTTCTCCCAGATGGATGGTAGGAGTCCATTGGCTCAAACCATCACTGGTGTCTTCCAAAATTTGCATTAGCAGGAAACTAAAGTGAAGAGTGAAAACAGAATTAAATCTAGCCACTCTGATCTGGGAAGCAGGACTCTTCACTGGTATGTTTACTACTACTTCAAAACCTGCCCAGAGAGAGATTTTCATTAAATAAAACAACCATCATCTACTTCAGATTCCTTATCTTTCATGCTTTGAATTTATTTTCAAACTGTATAAAATTACTATAAGTATACATATGATGGAACAAATTGAAAACCAACTGTAATATGATCTTTAAATAAAGTCATACCAACAATTATATTAAATATAGATTAAAATCAAAGTGAAAGATTTTTTGGACTGAATAAATAGGTAAGATTGAAAGTTAAGTTTGAATCTGAAGACATAGCTTGATTGAAAATAAGAAATATTAAATAAAATACCTATGTAAGCCATAATTATAAGAAAGGTAGAGAAGTTACATTAATAAATAATAAAGCTATGTTTTGTATAAGAAGAATAACAAAAAGTAAATTAGTATATAATAAAAACACCAGTTAATCAAGATAACATAGCAATCTTAAATATCATGCAAATTTTAAATATCATAACAAAATTTCAAAATAAATAAACAAAAATTAGCTGAAGGGAGAAATGTAAAAATTTTTAACTATAATTGGACACTTTCACACATTTATTGAGAAATTGATAGAAAGTAATTCAATATTTGAACGAATTAAATAATGCTATTACTCAAATTTTAATTAAGTGGACATTTATACAGATGGTAGCAAAAAACAATACTAAAGTTTGTGTGATATAGTTAACACTATACACAGGGTATACTTGTAAACTATATAAACAATAACATTTATACCACCAAATGTTTATATTAGAAGAGAATCAAATTAAGATTGGACTCAACAGATGTGATTGTCTACAGTAAGAAGCTAGAAAAAGAAGTGCAAACGAAATTCAGATTAAGCACTAGATGGAAACAAACAAGGAAAAAAAAGATGTCAACAACAAAGAAAAGAAATAACAACAAATAGATGCAATAATACTACCCATATGGCTAAGCAAATAAAAACATGGAGAAAATATAAAGAGGCAAAACTAGTAATTAAACAAATATTACTGCGGCTGGCACTGTGATGCAGCAGGTTAAAGCTTCAGTCTCCAGTGTCAGCATTCCGTGTGCGTGCAGGTTTGAGTCTGGATTGCTCCATTTCCAATCCAGCTCCCTGCCAATGCTCCTGGAAAAGCAGCAGAGGATGGCCCAAGTCCTTGGGCCCCTGCACCCATGTGGGAGAAACGGAAGAAGCTCCTGGCTTTGGATTTGTATAGCCCTGGCTGTTGTGGCCATTTGTGAATGAATAATCTTGCTTTCTTTCTGTCTCTACCTCTCTCTGTAACTCTTTCAAATAAATAAAATAAATCTTTAACAACAAAAACAATCACCACAATTATGCAGACATTAAAAGTATTATGAGGCATCCATTAACTTTATTCCAAAAAATTCTATAGGATAGAAAAAAATGAATTTATTTTTTAGAAGTCACAAATTAGGGCCAGTGTTGTAGCTTAGCGAGTGAAGCCACTGCGTGCAATGCTGACAGCCGATATGGGCACCTGTTCATGTCCCAGTTGCTCCACTTCTGATCCAGCTCCCTGCTAATGGCCTGGGAAAAGCCGTGGATGGCCCACGTGATTGGGCCCCTGCTACCCACATGGGAGACCTGGAAGAAGCTCTTGCTTCCTGGCTTCCACCTGTCCCAGCCTTGGGCTTTGCAGCCATCTGGGGAGTGAACCAGAAGATGGAAGGTCTTTGTCTACCTCTCCATTTCTCTCTGTAACTCTGACTTTCAAATAAAATAAATCTTTTTTTTTTTTACTAAAATAAATCTTTTGAAAAGGTTTTAAGAAGTCACAAATCATGAGACTCAAGAAAAAACAGGATATCTGAATAGCTCTTTACATACCTAAGAATTGAATTTATAATAAAATGGTCTACACAAAGAAAACCAAGGATCTCAATGACATGGTGTTGAATTCTATTAATCATCTATTGAAGAAATAATATCAGTATTATATACATTCATTTAGAAAAGCACGGTTATTTAATAGCTTCCTACTCATTTTTTGAGACCAACTATAATTAGACAAAAATATGGTAAGACTATCAGAAACAAAGCCTAAGAAACTGTTATAACCAGGAGATGCATAAGAAGACAACATGACTACACATAAGGCCAAACTCTGCATGAGATCTTAGAATAGGAAAACTCAATTAAGAACAAGTTTTACTTAATAACACGTCAATATTGTTTCATTAGTTGTAGCAAATGCATCATGCTAATGTAAAGAACTAACAATAGAGGAAACTGGTTGTGGAGTATACTGGAACTGTTTCTGTTATCTCTACAGTGTTTTCCTTAAATTCACATGATTCTAAAAGCACAAAATTTTTTGAAAAATATTATGGTGAATGAAAAAGCCAGAAAATTGTATGAGTATTTTATATGACTTAATTTATATGAAGTTCTAGAGGAGACTATACTAATCTATAATAAAAAATAGGAGATCAAAATAATGTTTGTGTCTTAAGCATGTAGATTGACTGTAGTGAAAACTGTTTTCTGGGATGAGAAAAAAATGCTCTCTGTCTTCACAGGAGTAAGGGTTATATGGGTGTGACCACCTTTCAAAATTCACTGAATTTTGAACTTCGAATCTATGCATCTAATGGTATGTTTAAAAAAGTGACTGAAATGACATAATGAAGTATTCAAAAGCCTACCTCTATTCTGTCTCCCTTCTCTCTGATTTAGTTGTAGTCCATCTGAAAAGAGAACAGGCATTCTTTGCAGCTCTTTGCTTTGTGAGAACTTTATACAAAAGCCACTTGGTAAGTACAAAGGCTCATTGTGACTGCAGGATGACTCACAGCCAATTGAACTTTTAAATAGGGAACTTTACTCCAAAATCTTACCTCCCTTTGTTTCTTGATCTGAATACATGCCGACATTCTTCTTCTTGCTTCTTCTATTTTAAATTCTCAAAAAGGAATGAGTTCTTTTTGTAGTCAGGATCATTTTTTCTTTTTGCTATCATTCCCCAAATCATACTATTTGCCCAATTTTACTTATGTTTTCTTGTCACTCTATTTTTTGCTCAAATATTCTTACAGTTGTTCCGTTTTATTCATAAAAAAATGACTATGGTGCTTCACATCAATGCTCTTGTCTTTATGTAAATGCCATGGATGCAAGTTTTTAACAATTACATTTCATTGCTTTAAGTATTTTAAACAAAAGCAAAACAAAAAGAAATGAAAGCAGAGGAGGAGTCTAAACTAAAGAATGGATCAGAGAGAATGTGAGGAATACAGAGGAGTTAGGACACTGACAGGTAAAGAGGGTGCATGCCTCAGCCAAGGTCACCTAAACAGTCTCATAGAGTCCTGAAAAAACTAATGAGTGCATCATGGTGTTACTGGAGAATGCTAGGGTTCTCGTCTTCATGCAAGAAAGAATTCAGGTGTGAGAGAGTAGCAGAAAGCAAACAGCAAGGTTTATTAGGGCAGGGACATCCATAAAAATGGATGGGCACCTCTCCAGACAGAACCTGAGAGAGAGTGCCCAGTTGCTCAGACTGGGGGAGAACGAGGTTACATGGTTAAGTGCAGAGAATACACCTGGCCAGGCCAGGTGGGTGGCTCAGAAGAGAGGCAGAGGGCTGAGTGCTTAGTCCAGTCGAAGCCGGGGTTTTTAAGGGGATGGGCCTTGCCTTCCCCTCTTCTCCTAGAACAAAGGACTTTTTGGAATTCAATACGAAAAATTCCTTTCTGAGTTTTCCCCCTGAAACCATCAGACAGAGGGAAGCCTGGCTGGCTTCCGTCCCAGGCCTTAGAGGAAGGATGGTTATCAGGTAGAAGGGGCAGGGGGTTTGCAGTGCAGATACTGGGCTGCACTTGGAAGGTTATCTGGATGACTTTGAGATGCTGATGCAGATGTCAACTCCTTAGGCCTTTGTCACACACACATGAGGTCATATCTGACTTCCTACCTAACAATGTCTTTCACTAAGGAAACCATGCGTGCTCTTCAATTTTTTTCCTCCACTAGATTGAACACTATGTGGAGATACTAGTGATATGTTATAGGTTAAAATAAAGGAAAACATTGTGTTATATTTGAGGTGACATATTTTTAGTATTTTAACAAACTATGATTTATTTTTTTCATTATGATCTGCACCTATCTTGTCATCTAAAGGTATGTTTTAACATGATATAAAAACTTTTAAGATAGGTGGCATGCCAATTAATGGCTGCTTTACACAGTGATCTGCCAACAAAGAGACCCATCAGGCCAGACCACTGCATTGGTTTTTGATGTGGAAAGTCAGGGCTTCAGCAGAAGTCAGCTTACGAGCCCTGGCAGCCATGCCAGCCAAGAGTTGGGTCACTGGAAATGGACCGGCCCTGGAGTCGAAGGGCTCCAGGTCACAGCCACAGACCTTGTTAGCTCTGAGCTAAAAAGCCCTTCACTCGCCCCAACTTCCAAAGTAACCACTGCTGTTGAGGGGATGACCAAGTAGGGTCAACAACATTGCAGGCAGAACTGTATATCAACTAATAAATGTTTTCCTTTTAGAAATACCACCTACCTTCTCTTCAAGCCAGCTCTCCTCCCAGGCTGGCTAGGTAATGAAAGTCAACAGGATACCTCCTTTATGATGTACCACACGTGAAGAGATAGGTCTGAGCCTCATAACTGACAAGGCCTTAAAGCCCACCTGAATATTTTCAAGCCCTTTCTGTCACTTTGTATATGCCTCTCAATAAAAACTTGCTCATCCTTTAGACACTTTCCTTAGGGCCTCTAATAATGACTCTATCCTCTGTTTTAGATCCTGTGAGTTTAAACTGCTTGTTAGATTCATTTTCTCCAGACATAAAAAAAGTAAAATTCTAGGTGGCCATGCACAAGAAACCTCTGTTGGAAGCAGTTTTCTGCAAGCTAGCACTGCATCCCCCTGAAGAAGGCACACCATCTGCTGGGAAGCCACCTCCTGCTGGAACCCTGCCTTAACTCCCCTTCCCAAAGACACCCCTTTTCTGCACAGAGCAGCCAAAGTGATCATCATCATCCAGTGTCCAGTCTGTCCTGGAAGATGTTAGGGTTTCAATCACTGGGAGGTGGGAATGTGAGAAGTCAGATGGGTTAACAGTCAGGATATTCCAATGGCATTTGAGGTGTAAAATACTTGCTTCCTTTAGCAAGAACAAACAGGCCACCCTTCTTCTTTCAGAATCTCCAAATTTACCTCGAAATAGCAAGGGAGTTCTTCCTGAGCTCACAGCTTATTGTGAAAACAAGTTACCTACACCACCCTTATCAGGCCAGACAGGATGGAGAATTGTAAATGAGGCCTTTTGATGGTTTTTGTCCCTGCCACCTGGTAACTGAATGCCAATCTGATTGTCAAGTTTTTTTTTCCTTCGAAATTGTACATGAAAAGCCCACTGCCACCAGTCCCTTTGGGTCTTTTTCCTCTCTTGGAAGCCCCCCTCCATGCCACTCCAGCTGGAGGCCTTTGACTCTAATAAATACTTTTAAATCTCAAAAGAAAAAAGACTTTTGAGACATGAAATATCCCAGATAAGCTACAAATATATACCACATAGCTCTGCATAGAGCTTGTTCATAAAAGACTTTAGTTTTACAATGTTCATAGTAACAATGTCATACATGGAATAGTAATTTACTAGGAAATACTATATCAAAATTATAATTAAAATTATTCTGAAAACAATTGCTTCTCTTTATTGATGCCAACTATATGTATTGCTATTCCAATGAGAAAATATCACAAAGAACTTTATAATTTTCTGGAAGATTGCAAAGTGCCATTTAGTAAACAGTTTCATTTGATGAAATGTACAGCAACTAAAAATTTGATGCTGCATTTATTTTCTCACCAAGAACGTAAAAAGTGTTTGGGATATTCATAGAACTGTGCTAAATGCTGTTAGCTGCAGGAGATGGACACAATGCTTAGCCATATAGAAATGACCACACGACAGAAGAAAATTAGTCAAAGGGTGAACATGTTTCAAGAAAAAGAAACAATTGTCAAAGACAAAAGAATTAACCTCAGTGAAGTCACTGAATATTGATTTAGAGCAAAGAACGATCATAGAAATATAAAGGAATGTCCAGTAGAAATCAAGGCAGAGTAAAGTTTCCATTTGTGGGATATTCATACTGGTAAATGGATTAGTGTCAGCAGCATTTAAGGCAATTCTCTCCAACACATATAGCAGAGAACTGAAATATGGATTGGTGTTACAGATGGGTAGGTAAGACTGATTTAGATCTCCAGGTTCCAAAATAATGGAATCTGGTGCCGTTTTAGCCAGGTGGCCACATGGCCCAGCTACCTGAGCCAGGCTCAGGTAGATTCACTGCTCCCGCTTCCCTGCCTGCCCTCAGGCAAAGTTTTAAAAAGGCCTGTTCCTGAACACATGCTCTCTTGGTTCTTCCTTCTTGGATCTTCCCTCCTGCTCTCTTGGCTCTTCTCTCCTGCGCTCTCTCCTCTCTTGGCTTGCTCTGTACTCTAGCTTCTCTCCTCTGTCTCTCTCTCTCTCTTATACTCTCTTTCTCTCTTTTTCCTTCACCACCCCTTCACTCTGGTCTGTTGGGTGTTCCCCAATAAACCCCTTCCCTTACTCCGGTGTTCGGTGTGTTTTGCGATGGCTAACATTAATATATAACACGCCCCACCAAATATAAATGTTGAATTGATGAGGACATAGCATAGAAAAAGATCACATATTGAAAAGTCTACAATAATATAGTCTATCTTTGTTTATGAAATAAAGCAAAATTTAAAGGTGATTGCTATAACCTGTGACTGCAGATCATCTCTAAAATTTATTAGTATATAAAGGTAGATATCATATTTTCATCAAATGACCTTTTCATGGTGGCAGGCAAGAACACTACATTCTGAATACTTCTGAATGTCCATTAAAGATTTCTTCACAGATGTGATTGAAGCACAGACTAATATTGCTAACTACAGAAACAGAAATAAAAAAAATTTAAAAAAGATACCCTTCTCTAAGGAGGTTGTTAGATAAATATTTACACAACACATGAATACAATTTATGATCAGTAACTGGAAGGAAAAGAGACCACAGGTAGGAAAGAGACACTTAAAAATGACCAATAGGATACAGGTGGAAAGTGTTGGAGAGAGAGTCAATTAGTAGGCCTGCTCTTACAGTATGTGCTTTATAAATAAGAGGGTGTGGCTGAGGGCAATGGGAAGCAGGGGAAATATATTCCTGGGAAGAGGAATACCATAAACAAAACATTGGCTTATACTCTAAAATTCATATATTTCAATCATGGACTATTGGGAAGTCTGAGGGAACTCACTGATTTATAGTAGAGGATTTTGTTAGACAAGAGTAAAAAGACAGTTTTCATGATACAGTCATCTCTAAGATCATTTTATAGATGAAGAAACTATGATACAAAGTTTAAATAAGTTGCCTAAGGTCATACAAGTAGTAAATAGTAGCGTACAAAGTTTATAATAAAATGACTCAAACATTCATCTTTCAGCTATGGTTTTATATCAAATCTCCATACCTAACACAGGGGGTTTAAAAGTAATGATCTATCTATAACACATTTTCTTATGTAAATATGGCAGAACATTTTGGGACAAAATGATTGGATTTTATCTGTGAATAATCATTTATCCTATAAGCCTATTGTAGTCTGAGATAAGGATCAAAAAATAGTGAGTCCTTTGAAAGATCAAAAAGTAAACTGAACCTACCCCATTACTCCAGGGATAACATTCATCTTCAAAGTAAATGTGAAACTTGATCAAATGCTCCAGTGAAACATGGCTGCTGTGACCAAGTTGTAGTCTTAGAAAGAGAATGACCAATCAGGAAATATCCTACAAATAATCTCAGTTTACAGTTAGAGGAGATATTTCAAACAAATAAGAAAACAAATAAAATACTTTTATTAATGACTATTCCATTAACTTAGCTCCAAGAACTGTGGCATTAATGCTCATAAAAACATGCACATCCAACCACAATTTTATCCTGTGATTGGTTACACAGGGACTTCATATGCAAAGAGAAGCTCAAGCTCCCTGGGAGAACCTTTAAGTGTAATTTCATCTAGATTTCTATTGGGGTATTTAACCTGTTTTGGGAAAATGTCATTCATGCTTATTACTTCAGTCTTTCTTGCCAAAGAGGCTCCAGCTAATGCCCCAGTAGGGATTGCACCACGAGCCCCATTTTTCAAGGGCTTTCTAACTCAGTCATAAAAATTGGATCTGGGCACAAGCTTGTCCCAATTGTGGTGCACTTTCTAGCTTGTTTGTTATAACCAGATGTATTTAAATTTTGTTCAGCTGCTTTTGAAGGTGGAAGGAAAAATGACATTTTCTGCTTTTCAGATGAATTTTGGCAATGCTAGGAATCTAAAGGGAGTATGATTTTCAAAATTAAACATGAACTTTTAGATTCTATTAGGCCCATACGTTTGATCTGGGGCCACTGCCTATGGGCATTTGTATTAACAAGCAAACAGAAAATAAAACCCAGTGGAAATCATCCAGTTAAAAAGGAGCTGATAATTCAGATCCATCCCAGACATTATGCTAATAGTAGCCAATTGTGGACATTGTGACCTCCGTGGGAGATGCATCATAGCGCTACAGAATATCAGATTGGGAGTTTGGGCGTAAATACAATTTTGGTTAGAAACTGAGAGGAAGACACAATGAGAAGGTGAACTTTTGATGGCAAATGAAAATATATGGAAGGAAAAAAGAAGTTGAATTCAGCTAACAGATCCCTTTCAAAGCATATCGTGTGTCCAAAAGACTGATGAGGGCTTCTTCTGAGTGTGGCCATGAATATTGTGAAACGCGTACAGTAATGCAAACATGAAAGAGACGTCTCAACATCAGAATGTGTTGATGTGTGCTGCAGTCCCTAGGGACAGAAGATATATTTTGCCCTGGAGAAGATGCTACACCAGGACTTACTGGCATTGCCTCTCCTTTGTGCATCAGGGGCATGCATGAACTAGACTCTGGAGGATATGACAAGAGAGGAAAAGGCCAGGTAGGTAGAAGGAGTCATGGAAAATCTCCTAAGCCAGAGTAAGGCCAAAGGTTTAAATTTTTTGAAATAATACTTAAAATGTTAATCAGAGGTTTTAAATGGACGGGCATTTTAAATGATGTGCTAAAATATGAATTTGGCCTATTTAACTAGAAATAATTAAATTTAAGGCTAGAAAAGAGGAGAGAAAAAACTACTTCCATTCATAAGATCTGAATTATTGCAGTTATCAGAAAAAGAGAAAGCAAGGACAAATAGCTTGGCCTCAGTGTCTTGTTTTTGTTGAGCATTAGAGGAAGGATAGAGAGCGATAAGAGGTGAGACATGAGAACACCCAGGGATACAGTTTCCTAAAGGCCCTGTTGTGAAGTTGAGATTTTTCTGCTTTCTTTTTTAAAGCAGACTCAGCAAAGTGTATCAGCTTTGGGAAGAGGGTACAGAGTCTCATTCCCGCTAGTGTTTTCCAGCAGAAAGTAATCGAAACCTTGCCTCCTAGCAGGTCATGCAATCTGAGTGTGGCAGTGTTGGCCTCATAGTTTCCATTCTGCTTTCTGTTATCAATGTACTCAGAATAAGACAAGGCAAAACCAGTAAAAATGACATCAACAGTTACAGTTCACTTCCTTACATTTCTTTGTTAATAACCTAGTGAATAAAAATGGCAACCTGAGGCCAGGGTTGTGGGGTAGCATGTTAAGAGGCTGCCTGCAACGCCAGCATCCATATAAGTACCCTTTGGAGTCCTGATTATCTCAGTTTGTGCAGCTCCCTGCCAATGTGCCTGGGAAAACAGCAAAAGATGATCCAAGTGCTTGGGCCCCTGCACCCATATGGAAGACCAGATGAGGCTGGTGCCGCGGCTCACTACACTAATCCTCCGCCTTGCGGCACCAGCACACTGGGTTCTAGTCCTGGTCGGGGAACCGGATCTGTCCCTGTTGCCCCTCTTCCAGGCCAGCTCTCTGCTGTGGCCAGGGAGTGCAGTGGAGGATGGCCCAAGTGCTTGGGCCCTGCACCCCATGGGAGACCAGGAGAAGCACCTGGCTCCTGGCTTTGGATCAGCGCCGTGCCCGGCCGCAGCACGCCGGCCACAGCGGCCATTGGAGGGTGAACCAATGGCAAAGGAAGACCTTTCTCTTTTCTCTCTGTCTCTCTCTCTCACTGTCCACTCTGCCTGTCAAAAAAAAAAAAAAAAAAAAAAACAGATGAAGCTCCTGCTCCTGGCTCCTGGCTTTTGCCTGTCCTAGCCCTGGCCATTGTGGCCATTTAGGGAGTGAACCAATGGATGCAATAACTCTCTCTCTATCTCTCCTCTTCTCTTTCTTTCTCTGTAATTCTGCTTTCAAATAAATATATAAATCTTCAAAAAAGTTTTTAAAATGGCAACCATTTGGAGATACATTCAGGAAAACTCCTTAAAAGGCATTGCATTTCTTGAAAGCAGGTGAGCTTTTCTTCACATCTCCTTTCCTGTTTGCTGTCTGGTAGAAGATATGATGATTTTAGATCCAGCATCCGCATTATGACAATAGAGGTATTGAAAATGGAAACTGTGCATATGAACAACAAAGCAGAAATATAGAGGTATCCATAACTCAAAACCCACAACACCTGTGCTGTTTACCTTTCACTTTATGTGATAATCTCTCAGAAAAATGATTCCTTGGTTTTATTTTGAGTTATTTCCAGCATCTTGATGCCTTCTCATTAGGTACAATGAGAAAACAACATTAATTAACTATAGGAATGCTGAACACGTACAAATTTTCTTGATTATATTTTCTGTGATTAAGAACTCCTTAGAAATATATCAAGTTGCTTTAATAAAAATAATTTTATCCATCAACCTAGTAAACATCTCACACCTAGTGAATATTCAGGTAATATATGTTGAATGAGCCAGTTGATACATGACTCAATTAATAAATTTGCTATTTATTTTCTCCTTTGTGTTTGGTGCTGACATCCTTGTATCTGTCTCATCTCTACCAGATAAGTGATGGCAATGAAAGAAAAAACTCAGAGCCAAATAATGCTTATTTTTAATTGTTTATCTCAGTAGGTTGGAAGATTTTATGTATTGGATATAATAATATTAAGAGATCTGGGAGATACATAGGTTAAAATTATTACCTAGAAAGGCTAGGTAGGGGTAATATAATAAATCTTAAAAATTTTTTCAATTTTATTTATTTTATTTTTGAGATAACTTTTTTAAGCTTATTTTTAATTTTTAATTTTTTTTTTTATTTCAAAAGCCAGAGTTACAGAGGGAAAGGGAGAGACACAGAGAGAAAGCAATCTTCATCTACTGATTCACTTTCCAGATGGCCTCAATGGCTAATGCTGGGTCAGGCTGAAGCCAGGAGTCAAGAACTTCATCCGGGTCTCTATGTGGGTGGTAGGGGCAGACACTTGGGCCATCTGCCATTGCTTTTCCCAAGCCATTAGCAGGGGGCTGGATTGAAAGTAGAGCAGCTGGTGCATGAACCTACATTCATATGGGTTGCTGGTATCTCAGGAGGCAGATTTACCAGCTAAGCCACAATGCTAGTTCTGAAATAACATTTCTGATTAACATTATATTCAAAAGTTTAATTGTATTTATTTAGTAAATAAAGAGTTCAACACATAAAAAATAAAAAGACCATAGTTCAGCAGGCTATAAATTATAATTAAATGATGTCTATTTCACTCATTTACATTAAATTTTAAAATAATCACAGGTCATTAAAACTCTAATATTAGGGCTGGCGCCTGCAGTGCCGACATCCCACATGGACCTGGTCCTAGTCCCAACAGCCATTCTTCTGATTCAGCTCTCTGCCATGGGCTGGGAAAGCAGTAGAGGATGGCTCAAGTCCTTGGACTCCTGCACCCCTGTGGGAGACTCAGAAGAAGCTCTTGGTTCCTGGCTTCGGATCAGCACAGTTCCAGCCATTGCAGCCAACTGGGGAATGAACCAGAGGATACAGGACCTCTCTCTTTCTCTCTGCCTCTCCTCTCTTTGTGTAACTCTTTCAAATAAATATACAAATCTTAAAAACAAAAACAAAAAAACTATGATAGTATATCACTCTTAAAAATTTGACAAAGATTTAAAATGAAGTTTGACAAAACAATATATTTATAGGATAAATGATACATGAAGGGTTTTTTCCTTCTTTTTGTTTTTAATTTTAGCTCAAATACATATATGGGAGAACATGTGTATTTGTATTTTTGTGTTTTATTCAACAGTTGCAATCACTTTGATGCAAATGATAGAATTTTGTTATTTTGGCCTGCGCCATGGCTCAACAGGCTAATCCTCTGCCTTGCGGCGCTGGCACACCAGGTTCTAGTCCTGGTTGGGGTGCCAGATTCTGTCCCGGTTGCCCCTCTTCCAAGCCAGCCCTCTGCTGTGGCCCGGGAGTGCAGTGGAGGATGGCCCAAGTGCTTGGGCCCTGCACCCCATGGGAGACGAGGAAAAGCACCTGGCACCTGGCTCCTGCCATCAGATGAGCGCGGTGTGCCGGCCGCAGCGCACCGGCCACAGCGGCCATTGGAGGGTGAACCCACGGCAAAGGAAGACGTTTCTCTCTGTCTGTCTCTCTCTTTCACTGTCCACTCTGCCTGTCAAAAAAAAAAAAAAGAATTTTTTTATTTTGATAGTTGAATAATAGTCCAAGATACAACATTTTATTTATCCATTCATTTGATGATCGATACCTTGCTTGATTCTGTATTTTGGCTGTTGTGTGTTGCTGTGGATTCGTTCCGCGAGAAGTGCAGTGGGCAAGAGGCTCAGAGTACGACACAGACACTGGGAGTCGCGTGAAAGCGAGCTAGAGGCTCGCAGCTTGCAGACTCCTTTATTTCAATAAACAAACAATAGTTTGTGCAGCTGCTTATTTAGCCGAGGTAGCCAATCTGATCAAGGGGTAGTTTATACCGTAACCAATCACTGCCTGTTGCTAGGCAGGCTCCTTTACCAGGTGAGTTCCGCCACCATTTCCTGAGTAACTGATACTAGGTCACCAGCGCCATCTTGGCACAGCCTTCTCTTTCCATCACAGTTGTGAACAATGTTGTTATAAATATGATGGTGTAGGTGTCTGTTTGATACTATATTGTACCCATATATCTCAGTAGTGGCATTGTTGGATCATATGGCAACTCCATTTTTTTTAAAGAAAACTCACTACTGTTTTTCACAGTGGCTGGACTAATTTACATTCTCAGCAACAGTGTATAAGTATTTCCCTTTCCCCACGTTTTCACCAGTATTTGTTACTCAGTCTTTTGGGCAGTAGCCATCCTGACAGGAGTGATGTGATATCTCATTGTGGTTTTGATTTGTATTCACCTGATGGCTAGTGATACTGAGCTTTTTTTATTCATATATGTGTAGCCTTTTGTATTTGTTCTTTTGAGAACTGTCTTTTGAGGTTCTTTGCCATTTCTTAACTTGATTGGTTGAGTTATTGAGTTGCTAATATATTCTGGATATTAATCCTTTATTAGATAAGTACCTTGCAAATATTTTTTTCTTATTGTGTTGAGTGTAGTTTTACTTGATTAATTATTTTCTTTTGCTGGGCAGAAGCTTCAACTGACTTTTGTTACCTGTGCTTTTAAGATCTTAACCAAGAAGGCATCATTTACATCAATGTTTTCAAGTGTTTCCCCTACATTTTTTTTCCAGGAGCTTCATAGTGTCAGGATTTATTTTGACCCATCTTGAGATCATTTTTACAAATATATAAGTTAAAGATATTTACAAAATAGAAAAAAAAAGACTTTGGTTTGGAAACACAGAAAAAGTTTTTAAAAATTTAGAATTTTGAGGCATGCACAATCCTAGTATCCCATATAGGCACTAGTTTGGTTCAAGTCCCAGCTGCTCGTGTTCTGATCCAGCTCTCTGCGAATGCTGCTGGGAAACCAGAGGATGACCCAATGCTTGGGTCCCTACACCCACAAGTGAAACTCAGAGGAAGCTCCTGAATTTAGTCTGGTCCAACCCCTGCCATAATGGCCATTTGGAAAGTGAATAAGCAGATGATCTCTCTCTCTCTCTCTCTCTCTCTCTCTAGCTCTGCCTTTTAAATAAATAAATATATCTTTTTAAAAAATAAATAATATTCAAATGCACACTATTAAATATCGCCAAATGGAAAATGTAACCACCCTCAATTTTGAGTAATCAGAATAACAAATAACTAAAAACGTTATTTTGGAGGTTGAGGAATATGCATCTTCATTTCTGTCAGTGGGAATGCAGTTTGATATAATCACCTTACAGGACAGTGTGCAACATCTATCAGTGAAGAACATACATGTTCCCTTGAACCTAGTCATTTCATTCAAAGAAATTTGTATAAAAATATACCAGTGTGTGCATACAGAGTTGTACATATGATGTTTGTTATCATTGGTTTAAACAAAGGAAAATGAGTACTCATTTTCCTCAACCAGATTATAACTGTAGGTATCTAATTTTTATTAATACACATATTTTACTTGCATAATTAAATACTAAGAAGACTTTAAAAATATGTATTTTATGTATTATGATGGAAGGATCCATGAGGTAAATAAAGTAATAAAAACAATAAACTGCTTCTGTGTACATGAGCCTGGATCTTTATATGTACTTGGTATATAAAATAATCATCTTCTTAAGGTCACCAACTGGAATTTTACCCTTGAGCCAGTTATTTAGTAAATTTTGTTAACTGGAAGATGGTAGTACAATGGTTCAATGCAATTTACCTCCACCACTGGAAAAGGAAATTAAAGTTATCTTTTACCTCAATACCATTCTTTCACTTCCTATGGGGCCCATTGCAAAGTAATGTTTAATACCTGAGCTAAGAATTCAGGATAAAAGTATGTCTTCATAATATGGGAAAACAAGCTCTAGTTATTCTGATGAATACTTTATCTGGTTCACGGGAAAATTAAATTCTCCTTACCCTTGGGCTGATCAGATCAGGTCTATGAGCTGTTGTGTGTCTTCTTCAGCCAAAACCCAGCAAGGTTATTGGTCATTAAATTATCCACTACAGAGTCCAACATTTTTATTTGATTTAAAGATGTCCTACAGTGGTGAATCCCACAGACCTATTATCACTATATTTAAGGTTATTGCCTTTAATTTGTTTCAAATTTGCCAGCCCTTCTGCATTGCCCTTAGTTTCCTTTCTTCCCTGCTGTACCAACACAACAGAATGGAATATAAGTAAAGTTTTCTTCCTTCTGTGCTTATCGGTTTATGTTACTTTACTGAAGTGTTAATGACTCTATATTTCATTACTTTGAGTGTCCTCTCCCCTGTTCCTAATTTCCTTGTTTTAGTCCAGGATATCTATCTTTTGGAAGATAACTTTAAGGTTCAGTTCTGGACCTACTCCAGGTTAAACAGTTCATGACAATGACAAATAACTACAATGATGGGTGACCTTGAAAATGAGTGACATTTTAATTTTGCTTGGATGAGACCTAAAATGCCAAAAGGCACAAATATGATCTGAAAATTTCACATTACTCTGGCAATATTTTCACAGTTTTTTTTCTATAGACATAACTCGAAGAAATAAAAGGACATAGTAGGAGAGAGGGATGGAAAAAATAAACCTCTCGGTGAAGCATTCCTGATTTTGAAACCTAGCACTGCTACAGATTTTATCATCTTAGACAACTTGTATAAACTTTCTTAGCCATAGTTCAGTCTGTAAAGTAAGTATCATAATGCATACAAACCAAGTAGCTTAACAAGGTACCTAAAAACATTCATTAAATATAGATATTATTAACTAAATAGAAACTCAATGTTTCCTTATAAATAAGTGATTTTTATAGGTCTATAAAACTGTGAGAAATTGTTCAAGATAAAACTATATAAACTAAATAAATAATAAAAATTTCATAAGTCACTTATTAATCAAGTAGAAAACATAAAAATAATTTTATATATGATAATAAATATATCTTTCAAAATAATTGTTTAAATAAACATATGAGAATAAAAAAGCATATTGAATGAACCACCTAGTATAGAAGAAATTAGCAGTATTATACCTATTATAATATATAATAAACATAAGAGCGTAAGCAATATAAAATGTAGAAAAGAAATATGAAAGTAACATATTTTGAGTATTTGCTATATTTATAGAATTGTTTACTTAATTTTTATATGTAAAATTATAATTTTAATAATGAATGTATTAAAAATCAACATATAAAATTCCTGAAAATTCTTCAGTGATTGGTTCTTGTAAACTTATTTGAGTTGCCTGAAACACATCACTGGTACTTAGATCTGAAGTTTAATTTAAAAGAATGTTTTCATTCATTAAAAGATGTGGAGTGTTAGTACCTTACAGTTACTGAAAAGATTGTCTTAGCCTTTTAAGGGTTGGCTGAGCCTTCAGAGACCACGTCTGCATCCCTAGGAAAGAAAACAAAAACAGAATTGTTAAATTACATAGATTGTAGTTAAGTATTTACAATGACACTTCTGCTATATATTATTGGTGAGTATTTTAATATAGCTTTTATTTAAATGTGTTTATCTACATGTACATATATATTATTTAGCAATCAGTGACTTATAAAATTATTAAAACCTTTAATTGTTTACAATGCTAAAAAGTAAAGAGTTACAGAATTGGGAACTCTGTATCAAAGAAGTAGAAACATTTATATGAATATCCAAAAGTAACTGGCAACCACTAAAGGAATTATGATTTTTTAAACCCTTTATAAGCTGTCAAGAAAAGTTTTGTAATTATGACAATGGCCAATATGATCAAGTTCTGTGTGATAAATCATGTGTTATAAATGCCTAATTCTAAGGACATTGCCTCACCTGTTATGAAAAATCTGTATAGGTACAGATGGGCTTTTTGAAGAACAAAAACAGACCATAAAACATTCAAACTCTCAGTGTCAGATCTAAAGGCAAGAATAAAATTAACATACAATTTGCATATCAGTAGCAGGTAAAAACAGCAATGCCAGTCTAAAATAAATCAAAAGAATAATACTAATATTATCATAAAAGTTTGTTTTGGCAAAACATGTAAATAGATGCATGGTTGGATTGATTAAATTGTTGATACATTGATCAAAGTTGCTTCAAAAATAAAATTAAGGCATATCCTAATAGTTGTGCTGCTTTCAAGGGAAAAAGAAACCAGGCTTGTGTGGATACAACCATTGTAATGAGCAGCAAAATAGATGTGGTGACTCAGACCAGAGGGAGGAACCTTGCTGCAGATCAGCAAAAAGCTCATAGTTTAATACAACATGGCTTTGCTAGCAGCAAAATAGACATGTTATTAAGAACAATTTATACAAATAAATCGAGTGGACAGTCACCAAGTTGAGGGATGTCACCTAATAAAAAATATCATGATTCTATGTCCATTTCTGAACTTGATTCCATTTTCAAATCTAGAACCTGCTGAATGAGAGAGAGGTTGGGTTTCTAGAAGAATAGATGCTATACTACAACCAGTGTAAGTGGTAATGGCTGAGTTCTTACAAAAAGTATCTATGACCATTTATATGAGCAACCATACACTAATAGAAGGAGAGAATGCAAATATTTTTTTAAAAGATTTATTCATTTATTTTAAAGTCAGAGTTACGCACACACACACACACACACACACACAGAGAGAGAGAGAGAGAGAGAGAGAGAATGAATCTCCCACTCTTGGTTCACTCCCTAAGTGGCTGCCCTGGACAGGGCTGGGCCAGGCCAAAGCTAGGAGTAAGGAGCCTCCTCCAGATCTCCCACGTGGTGCATGCAGGGATCCAAGCACTTGGGCCATCTTCCACTGCTTTCCCAGGCATATTAGCAGGGATCTAGATCAGAAGTGGAGCAGCTGGGTCTCAAATTGGTGCCCACATGGGATGCTAATGTTGGGTGTTTTTACCCATCAAGCCACAATGCTGGCCACATCAAAACATTTTTGAGAGTATTTGATTTTAATAAGAATGATCTATGAATAACACTCAGACACTGAACACCTTATAGTACTCCTGCTGGACCATTATAGCTGGACCCTTTCAGGGGCAAGAAATAAATTGAATAGACGGTGTTGGCCCATGATGGGTCCATTGGGTACAAAAGCTCACCCAATATTTATCTCTCCTATTCTTAAATATGTAATCAGGGTGTTCATGATTGTTCAAAGAATATCCATATAAGTTCTTCTGCTTATGTAACATACAGGCAGTCATGGTAGTGAACATCATGGGAAAGTCCCTAATACTACCCCTACCTCGGACAAGATGATAAATTAAAAATAATATTACATTTTATTATAGGATAGATTATTGTCACCCTTAAATACCTAAAATATTCTGAGTAGTACTCTATATTATATTTCTATTCACTGCATTGTCTGGTTCCTATAGCAACCAGAGGTATGCTAGAGAAGGATATTAGAATACTCTGTACTCAATAAAGTAGTCTTCTCAAATGCAGTGCTATGTTCATGTGGTATCTTTGCTCAGGTACATGATATATTGTCACAAGGAAAAGAGAAAAAAATTATAAATTTCTCCAAATTCCTTCCACAATATAAAATATGTGTCAAACTGGATATATCCACCAACTACAATTTTCCAATTACTACTCTAGTGACCAGTAGGGAAGCGGGGTAAGTCCTAAGAATGTGTTTCATGCATTGCTTTTCAAGAAAAAAAGGATGGAGGGAAAGCAAGTGAGGACACTAACCATTAATTGAGAGGCCTACATCAATTTTGTAGGCAGATGATTCAGGGGCACCTGGAAATGCATAGATTTATGAATTTATCAATATAGATGCACAGATGCCTGCTTCCCATTACTTCTTTTAATTTAGGATTTGACTTTGTCATATCAGACATTCATGGGGTATAAAATTATCCTTGGTTGATCTCTGTTATAATTCTGCTTAACATCTTAGCCTAGATCTCACATTTGTTCCTGTGTTTGCAGGAGATGAGTCCTTATATCCTACCAAGGAAACTCTCTTAATTTCCACTTAGCCTTTCATGGTTAATAACTGCTCTCTTGAATTGATTTTTTAGCAAATCATCCATTGTTCAATAGTAGCATTTAAATTCTATCATGTTTGGGTCCGGCGCTGTGGCATAGCTGGTAAAGCAGCCACCTGCACTGCCAGCATCCCCTATGGACACTGGTTCAGGTCCCTGTTGCTCCACTCCTTATCCAGCTCCCTGCTAATGTGACTGGGAAAGCAGTCAAAGTTGGTCCAAGTTCTTGGGACCCTGCACCCATGTGGGAGACCAGGAAGAAGTTCCTTGCTCTAGTTTTGCATTGGCCCAGTTCTGGCCATTGTGGCCCTTTGGGAGTGAATCAGAGGATGGAACACTCTCTCTCTCTCCCTCTCTGCCTTTCTGTAACTCTTCCTTTCAAATAAATAAATAAATCTTTAAAAAATAAATTTTATTGTGCTTATTTGATTATCTCTTCTCAAATTATCAAAAGCAAGATGTTTCACTCTGTACTATACATTTCTTTCCATCTCTACATCATTCTCTTTTGGAACCATTGAAAGACTTGATAACAGTCCTGCTACTATGTGATGGACACCATCAGGGATGAGCAGGCTCTTACTGCTAGCAAAACTGGTGAGTGTATCTTCAATAGTCTTCTATTTTACACTCTATTTTCTTGGATTCCCTTACTCCAATTGTTGTAGATGGTAATTCTTTGGGAAACCAACTATGAGACAGCTATTTATGTGATGTTCATCATAAGCACTCTTCTAATCTATATCTGTGGGATAGTGAAAAGGCATCGTTAGCAGAGGAATAAGTTGACTTGTGGTCAACTCACATCCTAGAACTTAGCCTATGGGGATGATGAAGATGGGTTTGCTACTCCAGCCGGGACTAGAACCAGGGCCCATATGATATGCTGGCACTGCAGGTGGTGCTTTACCAGCTGCACCAATGCGCTGGCCCCATCTAGTAGGACCTTTAATGAACACTCTCTCATTTGATACCACCATCAGTCTCCTTATTGTTACTTCAAAATTTATGTCCAAATTAGGGAAACTACATTACTAATACCAATAGAACATGTTACTAAGTGGAGAATTGGATATTATCCTGATTAAGGAAGATTCAGATCAGATTACACATGGACTAGAAACCTAAACTATGAATTTTATGTTGTAGATGATGAGAAGATTTTATGTGATTTGTTTACTTTTTATCAAGGTGTTCCTTCAGTACAGCACATATCACAGATACACTACAAGGTAAATTTTCACAAACTGAATTCTACATGGGACAGGTTTTAAATATGTAAGTCCCTTTGCAAAAATAATATTTAACAAAGATAATTCTGCCAATAGAAAAAAAAGAGGTTCTAATTTTTAGATAAAACAAATTGGTGCAAAATGTGAAACAGCCTTCACTCTGTGAGTACAACTGAGATTATCAAACTGATGCCTTATTTTCCATCCAGTTCTACCTGTGTCTAATAATGCATGAACCACAATGATGCTTCCCATAGAAGGTGGGTGGGAATCATTACTAAATAATCTATCTAAAACACCTAGCTACTACTTTTTAGATTACACAGTCTAAGAAAACTATCACTCATTAATAATAAATTATCATCTTTTTTTCTTGTTTCCTTTCAGTTGTTTCTGGTAGTCATTCAAAAGGGAAGTCTTTGAACACTGCTAGGGCCAGCATAGTAGGGTAGTGATACATATCTTTATGCCAATTAAAAATGTTTAAACATTTATATAAATTGCCTTGAACAATCATGCTATTAGAAAGCAAATTCCTTCTGTTCTTTTTCTAAAAGCTCTTCACTTAAAATCTTTGCAACTTGAAAACTAGTCACAATGATGGGTTGCTCTTGATTTTCACATTTATAGAACTTCAGTGATTTGATGTGACTTCAGGATTGATGTGAACAGGAGGATAAAAAACAAATGGAAATATCATCAGGCCACCAATTTTAAGTTCAGATACATAATAAAATACATTAACTAACAAGCATTAAAAGCAATCTGTGCAACTTTGAGTATAATTTTTCAATAAAGTACAGCACAAGAAAAATTAAAGACATGGCATCATAGTACAGACTAGGATTAGGTTGTTAACACAATCATTTTGTTCTGATCCATTTTATTTATTTATATATATATATATATATATATACTTAACATATGTATGATTATAAACTGTATTAAAGATATGCCATCACTAATTGGCCGGTGCCACAGCTCAATAGGCTAATTCTCCGCCTTGCGGCGCCGGCACTCTGGGTTCTAGTCCCAGTTGGGGCGCCGGATCCTGTCCTGGTTGCCTCCTTCCAGTCCAGCTCTCTGCTGTGGCCTGGGAATGCAGAGGAGGATGGCCCAAGTCCTTGGGCCCTGCACCCTAATGGGGGGTCAGAGAAGCACCTGGTTCCTGGCTTCGGATCAGCGCGGTGCACTGGCTGCAGTGTGCCAGCTGCAGCGGCCATTGGAGGGTGAACCAATGGTAAAGGAAGACCTTTCTCTCTGTCTCTCTCTCTCTCTCACTGTCCACTTTGCCTGTCAAAATTTTTTAAAAGTAAAATAAAATAAAGATATACCATTACTAATTTGATTTGAAGACAAAGAATTAGCTTATTCCTAATATAAACAGAGAAAATGAAATTCAAGTGAAAATCAAGACAAGGTAACTTGATACAATGTTAAATAATAAATCAGGACATCTTTACATGCACTTTGTGATGCATATGCTCATGTATCATATTGCAAAGGGCTGGCGGAGGTGGCAGGCAGAAACTAGAAGAATTATGCACGTGGTGTCTAGCTGATGTCCCAGTCATCCAGCCCAGGGAAATTGGTGAGTCCTTCTAAGTTCAAACTTTGCACACTGGTGTGTCCACACAGATGTGTCAGAGTGAGTATGTCTATTGATAGAGGAAACCGATCAATTTCCTGGGGCTTGCAATTTTTACCATAAAATTTTTTAAATGAACTGAGAAGTAATTTTCAACATTTTATGACTACAACAAACACTAACACATACTGGAATAAAATGCAAAATATGCATGATTTTATAAGATAAAAAGAGATACTTCAAAGAAATTTCACACTTTCTGCAGCCTGTTCTGTCTAGATCCCAGAGCCCTGGGCACACACATATTTTTTCTGTGCTGATGGGGATAAATCACTGCAAATGTTGGAGAAGTGCTTTTCTAAAATAGATTTGTTTGGTGAATTACTTCTGAGTCCATTGGCATTTGGAGATGGAAAATTAAATGATGCCATTGAGAGAAATTTGTCTAACTAGTGAGATTTTTAATAATTTCAGGCTGAGATGTTACGAGAGACTCAGCAAAAGATATGTCAGCCTAGCTTTTCCCCAAATGAGTAGCAAAGTGAATTCTAACCTTGGTAGGAGCAATTTAACCACTAATAAGCTAAGACCTTGAATAAACAGGTGTCCCTGTTCACTCTGCTTTTGAAATAGAATGAGGGAACCCCACTTTTAGGGCAGCAGACTCAGTTCAGGAGCTGTGAAGGAAGATTCTCTTTTGGAGTAGGCATTTGGTCTTTTGGTCAAGACTCAGTTTAAGATGCCCATATTGGAATGCATGACTTCAAGTTTTGACTACACTCCCTATTCCAATTTCCTGCTAATGCACACCTTGGGAGTCAGTAGGTAATGGCTTATTATAGTTGCGGCCTTGCCTTCCAGGTGAAATATACACTGAGTTTCCTGCTCTCAACTTTGGCCAGGCTCAGTCTCTCTCTCTTTCTCCCTCTCTCTCTTTCTCTCTCTTCCCTCCCTCCTTCTCTCCCTCTCTCCCTCTCATAAATGTAGAAAAGAAACAAAATGTTCTCTTTCTGAAATATCAACTATTTTTTTTTTACTTTTTCAATCAAGAGGTACAGAATGTCTTTGATATTGCAATAGTGTGCAACTAGTTGGTTATAGGAGGAGACTTATGTATAGATCAGGTGTTGACAAATTCAGCTTTCAGGCCATTTCTAATCCACTTCCTATTTTTGTATGACCTGCAACCTGAGTAGTCATTACATATTTAAATATTTGAATAAATCCAAAGAAAATTATTATTTCTTTGTATGTAAAACTCCATGAAATTCAAATTTCAGTGTCAAAATTTTATTGAAATACAATCACATTCACTTGATTGTGTATTGTTTATGGATATCTATGTGCTACAATGGCAGAGTAGTTACAATAAAGGCTAAAATATTTATTGCCTTGATCTTCACACACACACACACACACACACACACACACACACACAAGTTTAACCATCCTGATTTACAGTTAAGATGTGATCCTTGGACCAGGGATATTGATATTAACTACAGAATCTCGGTCAACAACTTTATCCTTTCTGAATCAGACTTTGCATTTTGGTGAGTTTCACCACTAATTATGATGTATTAGCTATAGTAACTGAAAAGATTTAAAGTGATGTATATTCTGCTTTTTCTATCACTGAACAGTAGACTTGAATAACCAGAAAACTGCAAAATTAAGGGAGATAGGTATATACATTCATGGAGTGAGATATTTTATAAATGAGAAGAGGGGTTTGTACAATGATGTTGATGCTGTAGCTGTAAAGAAAGCAGTACTAGATATGCCATGTCCTTGTGGCATGAAATGGGATGTACATGAATTGTTTAGTTTAGCAAAGCCAAAGACATCAACACAACTCCATGCTAAAGTTTTACACTAATAGCATAATTTCCTGGTGGCTAGGAATTAAGATTTTTTTCCCAAGCTTCACTAGTGTTTTAGAAAGAACCTGGTAAAACCTTGTTAATGATTTTTAAATATAGAGCTACTTAAACATTGTGCTAAATACAATAAAAATATGAGCTTACTTAATCCCTACAATGCCAGGTAATGTTGGTTATCTTTTTTTTTTCTTATACAGAAAAAAGTTATTGAGCCTCAGAAAGATTTCCCCAAGTCACATAGATGTAATGAGGAATGCCAGACTTTAACTACACACTGTTTCTTCTTTATTATATTGTGAAATATGGGTTTCCAGTCAAACAGATCACTTAAATTTCAAGCAGTGAGATGTCTACCTTTGCCCTATCATTTTGACTTAATCTACACAAAGACTTTGTCAACTTTAGGACCTCTGCAGGCACTATTCTCATTTTAGAGTTAAGGCCAATCAACATTGGGAAGTTCTTATGTGCTCTATCTGTGTGCACTTCAGTTCTTGAACGCCATTTTTCTGTTTCCTTTGCAGAATAAGCAATGGCTCTTTTTAAAAAACAAAATGTTTATGCATGTGTAACCTTCAAAATATGGATTTATTGACTACTGGATAAAACTACAAACAAACCAATAGTCAAATATAAGGTGTAATGTGTTAGAGGTTTCACTAACCTAAGGTACATCCATATGCAGTACCAGCCTGTGTGGGAGATAAAAACCTCTATGAGCAATAACAGGGAAATATATTTTCAATACTAAGGAGATTAAAAGTTTCAACTTATCTCTTATCTTTCCTTTTATACATATCAGACATGAAATACCCCCTCCATGTTTTACCTTTTAATTTGAATCACGCAAATTCACAAATCAGCAGCCAAGGAGGCTTTATTCTCCTGTTATTCTCAGAGTTAGAGCTGAAAAGATTATTTTGTCTACACTTCTTGTACAGTCAGCATTTGACATTAGTAAACAAAGCGACTTTTAATACCAGAAGAAGAGATAGAGAGTCATAATTGCTTTATTGAATATGGGATACACATTGTCAAATATTCACCTTTTGGGAAACACATAACCCTATTCCATGACCTGTAATATGTGCTCAGTATAATCACAGGTCCCTGCAATCACTTTCCGAATTTCATGCAACACCTTTAATTATGATAATATGGAACATTGGGGAGAAAATCATCACTAGGATGGTGGTTTGAATCACAAATCGAACTTCTGATGATTCTGAATATTATTTGGGATAAACATTTGTCATCAATGTAACAACATGAAACAGACACATATGAATTGTCTTTCAATTTCTTTATGAAACTTGTGAAGATTGAATGAGATAATGCAAATAAAATATTTAGAGTATCTGGCACACAGTAAGTGCTCAGTAAATATTTGTAATGCTTTAATAATTATTAGTTGTATTCAAGGATACCTTCATTTCGGCCAATAGCTTTTCATCAAATATTAATGACCTTCAGTAAAATACAGTGGTTTTAGAAAGAGGTAATTGGACTGATGTAGGCTGAGTAACATGGAAATGACAAATATATTCATACCACTCAGATGTGAAAGTCATGCTCCCTCATGGGGCCTTTTATGGGACACCTACCTGGAGGGTATAGAGTCAGTTTGAATGTCCTTCACTCCCAGTGGGAGTCCCATTTCTAGGACACAGTGGCCTGTCATCTCTTTCAGAGGAGCCACAGCAGGAAGCCTGATTTTGGCTTAATGAACAGCCTTTGGGGAATTTCACATAAGTGGTCATTAATGGTTTGCATATTTGCAAGGTGAATGCATCCCATTCTTCAATAGGTCTGTACCGCAATTGTCTGTGTTCATTCATCTCACAGTATTAAAGGTGAAGGGGGATGTGAGGATACCATGCAACATGTACAGGGTCAAGTAGACATTCAAAACTTAGATGAGAGTATAAACTAGTATTGATTATAGTATGTGTGTATTAGATGTGTTTGACTGCTTCCCTAATTAATATACATTTATAAATATATTTCAGAAAAAACAAACTCCTGAAGGATAGTAACTTTCCTTAAGCTTGTTTCCAGATGTATATTTGTCATATATAGCAGCATTTTTCTTGTCTGTAACATTTGCTTATTCACATATCATGTGTGTTTTCCTTGACCACCGTTTCATCTGTTGTGTTTCATAAATATCTATTTGCTTCATAGGTTATCTCCTCCTTGTTATGCCTTATTTTGTTTGTTTACTTTTGCTTACTTCTCTATTTCTTAAATAGTTATCAGTTTGTGAATTTGTTAAATTTATAGTCCTTTCCCCATCAAAACAGGATTTTAATGTATTCATTAGAGTTGTTTCTCTATTCTCCTCTTTAGTTTATTCTTTTACATCCAATATTTTCACTTGAGCTTTCTTGGTGCTTGCTTTGTTTTCTGAGCTGAGAATTTATGTTTTTTTTTTTCCATTTTTTAAAATTTTTACTGATAAAAGCATTTAATGCTATGAATTTTCCTCTGATCACTGCTCTAAATGCATCCCATATGTTCTGATATATAGCATTTTCACTGTCTTGCTTTCAGATCAGATCACAGCTAAAATAATTTTTAAAAAGTTATTTAAACCAATTTAAATTTGTTGATATGAAATACATACATGAACTTATTTTTTTAAATGATTTTACTTATTTATTTGAAGGCAGAGTTGCAGACGGAGACAGAAGGTGAAGGTGGGGGGGGGGGGAGACTTTCGTTCACTTTTGGTTCACTCCCCAAATGGTTGCAGTGGCTGGGGCTAGGCCAGGACAAAGCCAAGAGCCATGAGCTTCACCATGGCCTCCCATGTAAATAGCAGGGGTCCAAGTACTTGCACCATCTTCTGCTTCTTTTCCAGGCACATTAATGAGGAACTGGATCAAAAGCGGCAAAGCTGCTACTCAAACCAGTACCCATATGGGATTCTGGTGTTACCAGTGGCAGTTTAACCCACCGTGCTACAATGACCCGCAGATGGACTTAATATACCTTTTTAAATCCTTTTTAAATGGTTTGCTGTGCTTTATTTAACTTAAGAAAAAGCTTTGGTCTGTGCGTTTGTAATTCTGATATTTAAGAACTATTATCTTTGTTTTATTATCTCTGTAACAGTCTCAAAGTGTTAGACATCTATTGGGGGTCCACTATCTACAAATTTGTCTCATTTAACTTTCTTAATAAGTAGCTACTTTTGTATTTTAGTTCTGTATTTCCATAAATTTGATTATATCTTCCAACTATTTAACCTTTTATTTTCCCAACTTGTAGTATTGTATAATTTCTATGTCCTCTGTCATAAAGTGTTTGTGTTCTGTCCAATCACTTAGTTTTGCTATTTATTTTAACCACAGGTCTAGAGCTAAATGTAGATAACACATACTGAAATACTGTTGCTGAATTTCCTTAGTCAAATCTTGATTGGCTCTGGTCTTTTTGTTTGTTTGCTTTGTAAAATGCTTATATGTTTATTTTTAATGTGTTTCAAAGGCAGAGGAGAAGAGAGAGAGATCGCTACCACTTGGGCCATCCTTGTTAGTAAAATGGTGCAGTCTTATCTATGGCACCATCTAAGTCCCAGAAGCCATCTTAAGCTCTGGCCCCTGTTGTCATCGTGCACAGTAAGCTTCAGTCCTAAGCCCAGCCAGGCACACTAGATGTCAGGTGAAAAATGGCCCAACCACAAGCATCAGCTCTTTCCCCACCCTAATGGGATTTGTTGCTCCCACTTGCCTACCCCCTGCAAAGGTATAACAGTACCTGCTTCCCACGCACATGCTCTCATTCTCTCTCTCTCGATCCTTTTCCTTTCTCACCCTGGTTGCCCTCTCCCTTCAGCCTGTCAAATTTCCCCCACCAAACAATAAACCTTTCCTTTAAATCCGGTGTGTGGTGTGTTTTGCAGTGGTCTTACAATCCTCTAATTTCCCAGGCACATCAGCAAGAAATTGGATCAGTAATGAAGCAACCAGGACCAGAACTAGCACCCTATGAGAAGTCAGCATCACAGGTGGTCGCTTTATCTGCTACACCACAACAGCAGCCCCTATTTCTGTTTTAAAATAAATGTGTTAGTTTATTTGAAAGGCAGAGTTACAGAGAGAAAAGAGAGACATAGAGAAAGAGAGAGAGATTCCATTTCGTGGTTCACTCCCCAAATGACTGCAACAGCTAGAACTTGGCCAGGCAGAAGTCAGAAACCCAGAACTCCACTGGGTGCATGGGGCCAAGTACCTGGGCTACCCTCTACTTCTGAGGTGCTTTAGCAGGAAGCTGGGTCAGAAGTGGAGTAGCTAGGTCTCAAGCTAGTAGTACAGTATGAGATGCTGGCATCTCCAGCAGCAGCTTCACCAGCTGTGCCACAACACCAGTCTCAACCCTTTATTTTATTTGTACTTCATTTTTCTTTTTCATTTTTATTCCTAGGGGTCTTATTTTATTTCATTTGTGATTATTTCTTTTGTTAGTATTTCTGTCCCCCCCCCCCCTCTCTCGTGTGTGTTTAATTCTATTTACTTCCTAAGCTGTTTTTGATAGAGGTTCTCTTCCTATTCCTACTTTCTGGAATGTACTTATGTTTACACCATTGCTTCATAGCAAAGTTGTACATATTACCATTTCTTGGTGATAGCCACCTAGATGGTGTACATTTTCATCTACAGCTAGACAACATTTATTTTCCAGTAGTATCTCTTTCCCTCTTTGACTCATAATGTGGTTCTGGGATCTTTCTACTTGTTTCTCATAATTAGTTTTGTAAAAAGAGGCGCATATATCCCAAATCAGGTATTTTCAGGTGACTATAGTGCAAGTGAGATTCAAGAACCTTTTTATAATAGTTGTGATATTTCACAAGGTCTTGATTTTTGTGTGTAAATCTGTGCAATAGGTGATATTATTACTGGTGAAATGGCAACAGAGAAAATATTATTCAGTTCTTTGTCTCACATGGAAGAAGAATTTCCAAGTATACAAGACAAAGATAAAAACAAGATTTTAAGGTTTGAAAGCATTATTTATTAGTCAGAGACCTCCAGCCAGAGTGGCATGGAGGGGGCTCCAAGAGAGGAAAAAAACCAGAAGGAGCTGGTGGTAGTGGAGCTTTTTAAGTACAATTTTGTAGAAAAAATCTTGACAATCAGATTGACATTCAGTTACAGGGTGGGGACAAAACCCATTAAAAGAACTGATTTGCAATATTTTACCTTGTCTGGCCATCACAAGTGTGGGATACCTAACATGTTTTATGGTAAGCTGGGAGTTCAGAAAGGTGGAGTCTCCACTCCCTTGCTCTTCTCATGATAAGATTGGAAGCTCCCACGGAATGGGCAGCGAGGCACTTCTGCACACCAATTTCCACTGATTGCCTGTTAACCCATCTGTCTCCTCACAATGTTTTCCAACCAGTGGAGACAGATCAATAGAAATAGTGGAGTTTTTTGGAGTTGCCATGCTTTTATTTTCTTTAGCACTATAGAGACAGATTATTTTGTAAAAAAAAAATGATTTGCTTGTATGTCTTTCATTAGCCTCATCTTATACCTAAACCCATGTTGTCAGCTACACAAGCCAGCACAAAAAACTACATCGTTTCCTTTAATTATCCAACAAACACTTTCAAGATACTTGTTATTGCTGCATCTGTTAAATTAATAAATTGTTAAATTCTCTACTATTTAGGAGCTTATAATCTATGTGATGTTACAATACAATTAAATGAGAGTAAGTTAAGCTGAGATAATATAGTGGGGTGATACAGACACTGGCATTTCTGGCAAATAAAGTCTCCATATAATTCCATGCCCAGAGAATGATAAAATGAAAAAAAAAATAAATCAAGAGTATGAATAAAGAATAAGTGAAGAGGAAAAGAAAGCTAGGCATCAGAAGCAATGTAAAGATAGGTGGCAGGCCAATCAATGGCTACTCTACACAATGATCTGCCATCAAAGAGATCCAACTGTCCAGTCCACTATATTGGTTTTCAATGTGGAAAGCCAGGGCTTCAGCAGAAGTCAGCTTATGAAGAGCCCTGGCAGCTCTATCAGCCAAGAGTTGGGTCACTGGAAATGGAACTGCCCTGGTGTCCATGGACTTCAGATCAGAGCCCCAGACCTCACTGGCTTCAAGCTGAAAAGTCCTTCACTCAGTCCAGCTTTCAAAGTAACCACTGCTGCTGAGGGGATGAACAAGTAGAGTCAGCAACACTGCAGGGAGAACTGTAACTTTTCTGTTAGAGATGTCACCTGCATTTACCTGGCCAGCTCTCCTCCCAGGCCAGCTAGGTAGTGGAAATCTACTGGGTGCCTTCCCCAAGGAAGTTCACACTTCCCTTAGGATGTACCCCATGTGAAGAGAAAGATAATTCTGGGTCTGAAAATTGGCAAGGCCTTAAAGTCATCCTGATTACTATCAGGCCCCTTCTGTCAGGTTCCATTTGCTCTCAATTGAAAAACTTGTTTAGGCATCAGCATTCTTAGGTCCTCCAATAATGACTCTGTCCTTTGTTCTAGACCCTGCTTAACCCATTCGGAGCCTCATTCCTATGTAATCATAGCCTCTACTCTAACATCAATGGCTCTGCTCCCAACCTATGTGTATTGCTGGTCCTCTCCTCCACTTAATGCTGTATGATTGTTCAGAATTTCTCTACAGATAAACCTCTTCACCTGCAAAAGATGAGTGGCCTTTCTCCCAGTCTTGGTTGGGATCAGCTTTAAACCACAACCATCAAACAGTCTTCACAATGGTCCAGACCTCCCTCATTTCCTCTCCTCTATGAAATCTTCTCATTACTTGGTTAATGCCACTCTTAGAATCATTGGTTGCTATTCACACCATTTTATACCACAGTGTCTGTTTAAATGTTTACAGGAGGTGATAATGGAATGAACCAAGGCCTTCACCAACCATATGGTCAATCAAATGCTGCTACAGGAATATACTCAATTCCCACCCAGGAAACAGCAGCTTGAGAGATTGCCCCATGCCAACAGAGAGTACCTCATCACCCCATGTCAGCAGGAAGTAGCTCTAAAGACAAATCATCATCCATCTACCTCTCCTGGACTTTTGGGCTAATGTAATCCCATGCAACTCCTGCTTTATAAAAAACAGAAGTGGGGAAATGTTAGTAAAATGACACAATCTTATCTATAGTGCGATCTATACCCCAGACACCATCTTAGGCTCTAGCCCCCGCTGCCATTGCTGGAAGCCAGGTGACCACATGGCCCTAACACAGGTGTCAGCTCCACTTGCACCCTAATGGGATCCGCTGCTTATACTTCCCTTCTGGCCCCCCAGCAAAGGTTTAACAGGACCCTTTCCTGAACACATGGCTCTCTTTCCCTCTCTTTCTTTCTCTCTCTTGATCTCTTTCTCTTATACTCCCTTTCCCTTCTTCACCTCTTCCATCTGGTCTGCTGGGTTTCCCCCACCAATAAACCCTTAAATATTCCTTTAAAAAACAATATAAAAAATAATAAATGAAAAAAACTGTAAATAACTATTTGTTAGTGAATCATTCTCTGTCACATGTTTAGTGATGTTATTTAACATCAATATCATGTGATTTTAGTTTCAGGTTAATATTTTGTAATCAATGCTCATTTACACTTAGCAATACATTTTATTGATTTCTTTGCTCACTGCTGTTTCTCAAACTACATTTCCTTCTCTACGGTTCATTTATTATAACTACTTGGAAAGTATGCACTGGTAATTCTTTCAGACTTGAGTTATGGATGATAAAACATCCATGTCCTAAAAAAATGAAAATGTCTTAATTTTGTCCTCTAAAATTAATAATAATATTCAATATAGTTTTCCTTGAGAAACAGGAGAACTAGGATTTTGCACCTAGTATTACTGATGAAAATCTGAGGTCAAACAAGGTTGCTTGTTTGAAATCCTTTATGCCTTCTTATTCCTTTAAGATATGATAAGAAGGTTTTCTTTACCTTTGTGGTTTTTAAATTTCACCATATTTCTTTCTTTTTTTTGACAGGCAGAGTTAGACAGTGAAAGAGAGAGACAGAGAGAAAGAAATTTCACCATATTTCTATGGGTGGTCTTTTTTTTTTTTTAATCACATTTATTATTTGTTTACCTTTTTCATTTGTCAAACTCATTTCTTTTCAGTCCTAGAAAAGTTTGCAATTTTAAGTCTTTGTCTAATTTCTTCTCCACTTTCCTATGTTCTTGCTGTATATTATCTATCACATGTTCATGTTTCAGAATACCTTGATAATCTAGAAGCGTGAAGACAACTTTTAACTCCCATGGTTGCTAAACACATTTTTACTCTCTAGCATTTTAACAGTCCACTATTCTTTTTTTTCTATTCACTTTCATGCAATAACTAAAATTTTTAGTTTCCTATTCAGCCACAACTTAAGCTGCTCCAGGATGTGAGAAGAACAAAAGGAGGACTATGTTTCTAGAGATCTGACTAACAGAAATTTTCAGCAAAGAAGTGGGGAAAAAAAAACACAAAGACTTCTTGGGAAAAGAGGAGAGAGACAGAGACACTGTTGCAGCCAGCCATGAGGTACAGCCAGCTGCCAGCTGTGAGCCGCCATCTTATACGAGGATGTAGATGGCCTAATAGGCATTTAGGTTGGGTCTCTGTGGGAGTGAGGAAAGAGAAAGTCTCTTTAAGAGGGTTTGAAATGTATGATTCTTCCCCAGATTTTCCTTTAGCAAGATAAAAGTACTAATCCCACTCCTCTGGATTTTCAGTTTTATCAAGAATAACAAGGAAGCATTGATTCCACCCCCCTCTGAGTTTTTAGTTTATAAGAGAATACAACAGAGAAGTTACCAATCACACTCTTCTGATGGTGTTTTTTTTTTTTTTTCATTTTATCATGAGCAACCTAGACAGTACTACAATTCTGGCCTTTTGATGGGTTTTATACCCACCCTCCAATTGATTGATAGCTGCTATTCTGTTTTTTTCCCAAAATTGTACTTAAAAGACTCCACAGTCACAGTTTCTCTGGTCTTCTCTTGGAGCACCCTTCTTGGCTGCTGCTGCAGGAGATTTCTGACTTAAATCTTGCTTTGCTCACTGCCTTGTCTGTATAAAGATTTTTCTTCTGGGGCCAGCACTGTGGCATAGCAGGTAAAGTTGCTACTTGCAGTGCCAGCATTCCATATGGGGGCGGGTTCAAGTCCCTGCTGCCCCACTTTCTGATCCAGCTCTCTGCTATGGCTTGGGAAAGCAGTAGAAGATGGCTCAAGTCCTTGGGTCCCTGCACCAGCATGGGAGACCCAGAAGAAACTCCTGCCTCTTGGCTTCTGATAGGCACACTCCGGTCATTGTGGCCAACTGTGGAGTAAACCAGCAGATGGAAGACCACCCCACCCACACCCCGTGTAACTCTGACTTTCAAATAATTAAATAAATATTATTTTTTTCTTCTAATGAGACAAAAACTGAGCTTGCTTTCTTTATTGCCTTTTATCCTATAACATCACCATGCCAAGGTAGGAAGAAATAACCACAGAATCTGGGTTCTGAGCAAGTTCTGGGCTTGGGGATGGGAAGCTACCTTGATTCCTCTCCCTTCCCCACTCCTGCAGACAGCATACTCTGCACAGTGCTCCTCTTCAGTCCTCCTGATATATAGACAGGCAGATAGAATTAAACCGATTAGATCTGTGAGCTGAGACTATGCCTTCAGGCTGCCCCTTTCATGATCTCACGCCCCTACCTGACCTCACCTGTACACCCACCTGCCAATCAGACTTTGTAACCACTCCCTTTGGGAGTGAATAAAAAACCTGGAGCACAGTGGGCCTCTCCTTGTTGCCCTGCACCTTTTGGTATACAGCATATTGGCTGCCGCTCTCTGCCTCTGCTTTCCTGTCCACGTGCTTTGCTCCCTGTGATTCCCAGACTGTTTTCTGCTTGGTATAGACCCAGCTTATGCTTCTAGACTTCTTTCTCCCCTAAATAAAGCCCTCACTTTTCTGTATCCTCCTCTCACTGAATAAATGCTAAAAAACTTGCCATGTCTCCTGGTTTATTCAATTTGATATTCAGAATTCTTTCTGAATAGATAGCAAGAACATTCCAAATGTTAATATTAAAAATTATTAACGAGGCTGGATGATTTCACTACCAGCCTCATAGAGTCAGGATAATGTGTGGGGCAAAGAATGGAAGCCTTGCATCCTGAATGTGTGGAAGTTTTGTGGCATTAGTCCCAGAGTTATGCTTAACGCTACATAAGCAAGGGGATTCACTTTAGCTTCTGGGTGCTAACACCAGAAATAACCTGTAAAAAAATCTGCTCCCATCCTGAGAGATTTGTGTATGACTCCATTGCACCCTGTAACACTAGGGCTGTGGCAATTCATTCGAAATTTCTCAGTGTCACTGGAATCTGCCCAGTGGACATAAGTAAGAACCTACCTGCATTTCACCTCTCTGAACTCATATCTTCCAGAGTAAAATCTCCTATATACCTTGTAATCACTCTGTGTGTAGAACAGGGTTCAGGTCATATTCCTAAGTCTAGGGCTGTTGGTACTATAAGTTATAGTGCCAGTTGGGATCTCCAGGCAAGACATAAGGAAGGGTCCATCTGTATCACACAGTCCTTGAGCCACAGCAATTGGTGTCACAAACCCTGGCATCCCTCAGGCTTGCCAGTAGGACAAGGAGAAAGCCACCACTGTCTCCCTCAGTATTAAGAGCAAGGCTTTGGGACCAACACCACGGCATAGTGGGTTAAGCCTCTGTCTGCAATGCTAGAATCCCTTATGGGTGCCAGGTTGAGTCCAAGCTTCTCCACTTCTGATCCAGGTCCCTGGTAACACACCTGAGAAAGCAGTGGAAGATAGCCAAAATGCTTGGGTCCCTTCACCCACTTGGGAAACCCAGATGAATCTCCAGGCTCCCCGCTTCAGTCTGGCCCAGCTTTGGCTGCTGTAGCCATTTGAGGAGTGAACCAGTGAATGGAAAACTTCTCTCTCTACCTCTGCCTCTCCCTCTCCATAATTCCAACTTTCAAGTAAATAAATACTAAAAAAAAAGACTTTGGCTGTCACATTCACGAGGGTGACCGACAACGAATTCTCTGAGGATTGAAGATAAACACTCAAGGAAACCATTATTCATCTCAAAGTCACACTTCTGTACCCACAAACTGAAGCAGAATAGCCCACTGTGTCACTTATAGGTATAGCTGACATTTTTTAAGACAAAAGAAATCAACCCAAGACTAGTCTCTTGGTCTCACCTAGAACCAAAGCCAAAGAACAAGCCAAAAGATACCCTACATACCAGTTAAACTATAAACTTTATTTTTTACAATAAAACTTACTCCATAAATATGAGGGGATGAATACACCAGATGGGCAGAAGTCAATTTAGTGACACAAAAGACATGAAGAGACAAGACTCCAAAAGAAGACAATACTCCTCCAGAACTAGAACCTGAGCTGAAAGAAATCTATGAAATGACAGAAATATAATTCAAAATAATGATTATAAGAAAACTCAATGATATATAAGAGAATACAGATAGACAGATTAAAGAAATGAGGAATTCAACATGTGACATGAATGAAAATATTACTAAGGAGATAGAACTCATTAAGAAGAGTCAAATAGGGGCTGACGCTGTGCACAGTGGGTTAATGCCCTGGCCTGAAATGCCAGCATACCATATGGGCACCAGTTCGAGATCTGGCTGCTCCACTTCCAATCCAGGTCTCCACTATGTCATGGGAAAGTGGTAGAAGATGGCCCATGTCCTTGGGCCCCTGCACCCATGTGGGAGACCCAAAAGAAGCTCCTGGCTCCTGGCTTCAGATCGGTGCAGCTCTGGCTATTGTGGCAAACTAGGGAGTGAACCATCAGATGGGAGACCTCTTTTTCTTTCTCTCTGGCTCTCCTTTCTCTGTGTACTCTGACCTTCAAATAAATAAAACTTAACAAGAAAAAAAAAAAAAAAGGAAAGCCAAACAGTTTGGAGATTAAATCTTTAGTCAGTGAAAAAAAAATACAATTGAGAACTTTAATAGCAGAATATACCAGAGGAAGGAAAAAATTTCTGAGCTTGAGGACAAGAATGTTGAAATAAGCAAATCACAGCCAGCGCCATGGCTCACTAGGCTGATCCTCTGCCTGTGGCATCAGCACCCCCGGTTCTAGTCCCGGTTGGGATGCCGGATTCTGTCCCAGTTGCTCCTCTTCCAGTCTAGCTCTCTGCTGTGGCCCGGGAAGGCAGTGGAGGATGGCCCAAGTGCTTGGGCCCTGCACTCGCATGGGAGACTGGGAAGAAGCAACTGGTTCCTGGCTCCGGATTGGCTCAGTGTGCCAGCTGCAGCGCACTGGCCATGATGGCCATTTGTGGGGTGAACCAACAGAAGGAAGACCTTTCTCTCTGTCTCTCTCTCACTGTCTAACTCTGCCTATCAAAAAAAAAATAAGCCTATCTGACAAAAACAAAGAGAAAAGAATTTTTAAAAATGAAGTCTATGTGAAACATGGGATACCATTAAATGATGAAATATTTGTATTATAGGTATTCCTGAAGGAGAAGAAAAGGAAAAAGGCATTGAGAATCTGGTACATGAAATAATAGATAAAAACTTCCCAGGTCTTAGAAGAGACATGAACATCCAGATACAAGAAGCTCAAATAATCTCAAGCAGATTCAACCAAAAAAGGTCTTTTCCATGGCATATTGTTGTCATATTGT
The DNA here is from genome assembly GCA_949820135.1 of Sylvilagus floridanus. NCBI lineage: Eukaryota > Metazoa > Chordata > Mammalia > Lagomorpha > Leporidae > Sylvilagus > Sylvilagus floridanus. Next base: position 90,126,411 of record OX463226.1, on the reverse strand, counting down.
CAAAAGTTAAAGGCAAAGCAAGGAATCATAAAGACAGCATGAGTAAAATGTCTAGTTACATATAAAGGAAAAATCAATTAGATTAACATCTGAGTTTTCAGCAGAAACCCTACAGGCCAGAAGAGCGGGCTGATATAGTCAAGGTCTTAAAAGTAAAAGAACTTCTAAACAAAAATATTATATCCAGTGAAGCTATATTTTAAACGTGAAGGAGAAACAAAGTATTTTCCAGATAAGCAAAAACTGAGAGAAATCACCACTTCCAGGCAAGCCTTACAAGACATTCTGAAGGATGTCCTACATTAGAAGTAGACATTGGGGCCAGAACTGTCTCACAGTGAATAAAGCCACCCCAGGCAGTGTCTGTATCCCATAAAAGAACTGATTCGAAGCTCGGCTGCTCCACTTCCAATCCATCTCTCTGCTGTGGACTGGGAAAGCTGTAGAAGATGGCCCAAGTCGTTGGGCCCCTGTACTTTTTTGGAAGATCCAGAAGAACTTGTTCCTGGCTTTGGATTGGCCCAGCTCTAGCCATTGTGGACATTTATGGAGTGAACCATTGGATGGAATATTTCTCTTTCTATGTGCCTCTACCTCTCTGTAACTCTGCCTCTCAAATAGCTAAATAAATGTTTAACAACAACAACAACAAAAAGACAATTAACTTCAAGAAAACACACTGCCAAGTCACAAACAGAGCAGGTAGAATCATTATTCAATCAATAAATCGAAAGGATTTAGGTCTTATCTTTCAATACTATATATGGATTAAATTCACCAACCAAAAGACTTAGGTTTTCTGAATGAACAGAAAAACTTGGGCATGCTATATGCTGTCCAAAGAAACTCACTTCACAAAAAAGATCCAAACAGACGGAAAATGAAGGGTTAGAAAGATATACTAGGCAAATGGAAACCGAAAGCAAGCAGGCATAGCTATCCTGAGCAGATGAAATATACTTTAAGTCAAAAACAGTAAAGATAGATAAAGAAAGACATGCTGATTTGATAAGATGTTCAATTCAGCAAGAAGACATAACAATCATAAACATATATGAATCCAAAAAAGATGTCCCAGATATATACAGAAAATACTATTAGACCAAAAGTGAGAGATAGGTGCTGATACAACAATAGTGGATGACTTCAACATCCAAGTCTGATCAAAGACTGATCATCCAGACAAAAAAATCAATAGATATATACCAGGTTTAAAATATACTGTTGGCCGGCATTGCAGTTCACTAGGCTAATCCTTTGCCTGCGGCGCCGGCACTCCAGGTTCTAGTCCCGGTTGCGGCGCTGGATTCTGTCCCGGTTGCTCCTCTTCCAGGCCAGCTCTCTGCTGTGGCCCAGGGAAGGCAGTAGAGGATGGCCTAACTGCTTGGGCCCTGCACTCGCATGGGAGACCAGGAGAAAGCACCTGCCTCCTGGCTTCGGATCTATGCAGCGTGCCGGCTGTGGTGGCCATTTGGGGGATGAACCAATGGAAGGAAGACCTTTCTCTCTGTCTCTTTCTTTCTCACTGTCTAACTTTACCTGTCGAATAAATAAGTAAAAAAAAAAATACTATTGAGCAAATGGACTTAATCTTGAAGACTTAGAAAAACAAGCCAAATCAAGCCCAAAGTCTTTAGGAGGAAAGAAATAACGATCAGAGCAGTGCAAAATGAAACTAAAAATAAATGCAAAATATCAAGATAACAAAAGTTGTTTTAGAAGATAAGCAAAGTAGATAAAACTCTAGCCAGACTAACAAAAAGAAAAAGATAAAAAATTAGACATGAAAAATGAGACTTTGCAATCTATACCACTGAAATACAAAGGATTATAAAAACTTCCATGATGAACTATATGTGAATAAATAACTAGAAAGCTTTGAAGAAATGAATAAATTTCTGGATTCATCTAACCTATTGTGATTAAATCAAGACGATAAGGACTATCTAAACAGACCTATAACAAGGAATGAAATCGAAGCAGTAATCAAAATTTTTTTGTCAAGGAAAATTCAGGGACCTGATGGCTTTACTACTGAATGCTACAGAACACTCAAAGAGTAAGTAACTCCATTACTTTTAAACTATTCCAAAATATTGAACAGAATGGACCTCTTCCAAACCCTTTTTATGAGACTAGCATTACTTTGATATCAAAAACAAAAAAGACATGACACAAAAAGAAAACTACAGACCTACATCCTTGATGAACACAGATGCAAATTTCTCAACAAAATACTAGCAAATATAATACAAAAATACATGAAAGATTGTACGTCATGATATAGTGAGATTTATTCCAGAGATGCTAAGGTGATTCAACATTCACAAATCATTAAATATCATAAATCACATCAAAAGAATGAAGAACAAAAATCATATGGTTATCTCAAAAGATGCAGAGAAAGTATTTGATAAGATTGAAAACCCCTTCATGATAAAAATCTTCCATAAATTAGGTATAAAGGAACATTTCTTTCTTTTTTTTTTTTTTTTTTTTTTTTGGACAGGCAGAGTTAGACAGTGAGAGAGAGAGAGAGAGAAATGTCTTCCTTTTCCATTGGTTCACCCCCCAAATGGCCACCACATCCAGAGCACTGCGCAAATCCGAAGCCAGGAGCCAGGTACTTCCTCCTGGTCTCCCATGCGGGTGCAGGGCCCAAGCACTTAGGCCATCCTCCACTGCCTTCCTGGGCCACAGCAGAGAGCTGGCTTGGAAGAGGAGCAACCGGGACAGAATCCAGCGCCCCAACCGGGACTAGAACCTGGGGTGCCGGCGCCACAGGTGGAGGATTAGCCTAGTGAGCCGTAATGCCAGCCATCAACATTTCTCAAAATTATAAAGGTTATGTATCACAAAGCAAAAAACAATATCATAGTAAATGGGGAGAAACTGAAAGCATTTTCCCACAGATCTGGAACAAACAAGGTTGCTTATTTTCACGACTCTTATTCAATATAGTACTGGAAGTTTTAGCAAGAACAATTATGGAGGAGAAAGAAATAAGGGTCACCAAAATTGGAAAAGAAGAGACAAATTATCCATGTTTGCAGATGACATGATGTCATACATGGAAAAACCTAACGTTCCATCAAAAATCTGTTAGAATTGACAAACCAATTCAGTGAAGATCCAGGCTACAAAATGAACACACAAAAATAGTAACTTTATTTGTATGCTAATAATGAACTCACTGAAAGAGAAGTCAGTAAAGAAATCAAATCCATAATAGACACAAAAAATTTATGAATAAATTAATGAAATAAGTAAATGTTCTCTACAATTAAATCCATCAAACATTGATGAAAGAAATCATGAAGGACACAAAAAAATGGAAAGAAATTCCTTGCTCTTGGATCAGAAGAATCAACATTAAAATTTCTATACTATATAAAGCAATCTATAGATTTAATGCAATCCCTATCAAAAGTTCAGTAGCATCCTTTACATAGTTAGAAAAAACAATTCTAAAATTAATATGGAATCACAAAATCTTTGAATAGCCAAAGCAATCTTGAACAAGAAAACTCAAGCTGGAGGCATCACAATACCTGATTTCAAAGCATACTACAAAGCTATCATAATTAAAACAATGTGGTACTGGTATAATGTAACAATGGAGCAGAATAGAGATCTGAGAAATTAATCCAAGTACATACAGTCAACTGAGTTTTGACAAAAGTGCTCACAATATATAGTGGAGTAAGTATAATCTCTTCAACAAATAGTGTTGACAAAATTGCATGTATGTATGTCAAATAATGAAATTAGATCCATATCTCTTACCATATAAAATCAACTCCAGATGGATCAAAGATTTCATTTTAAGATCTTAAGTTGCTGGAAGAAAATGTAGGAGAAACACTCTGAAACATTGTTAAAGGGAATGAATTCTTAGACAAAACCCCAAAAGCACAGGCAACAAATGCAAAACTAAACAGATGGGACTATATCAAACTCAGAAACTTTTTCACAGCAATGGAAATGATCAATAGAATGAAGAGACATGCAACAACACCATCTGACAACATCTGACAAAGGATTAATATCTGAATATATCAGGAACTTTAAAAACTTAAACACAATCAATCCAGTTGAGAAATGATCAAAGGATTTCAATAGACAATTCTCAAAAGAAGTAATACAAATGGCCAATAAATATATAAAAAATGTTCGACACCACTGACCATCAGGGAAATGCGAATCAGAACCACAATGATATATCACCTCACACCTCACCCCTGTTAGAATGGCTAAAATCCAAAACAGAGAGTAACAAATGATGGTAAGGGTATGGACAAAGGGGAACACTTATACACTGTTCATGGGAATGTAGATTAGTACAGCCACTGTGAAAAACAGCATGGAGATTTCTTTAAAAACTAGAAGTAGACTTACCCTATGATCCAGCAATCCTATTACTGGGTATATACCCCAAAGACTTGAATATTCTTATCAAAGATATAGCTACACCACCATGTTTATAGCAGTATTGTTCACAATAGGCAAAATTTGGAGCCAATCAAGGTGTCCATCTTCAGATGAATGGATAAAGAATATGTAGTATATATACGCAATGAAGTTATTCAGCTTTAAAAAAGAACGAAATTCTACAATTTGCAGCAAAATGGAAGCACCTGGAGGGTACCATATTAAGTGAAATAAGCTGGACTAAGGTACTGGAGCCCCAGTACCTTGCTCACTGCATGGGCAAAAGAATCAGTATGGAATGTAAAGATTTGCAACTGGGCAACTCACACTAATTGCTCTGGGAATGCTACAGCTCTACCCTTCGGATATCACAATGTGTATATGGCAACTTTGATTTTTTTGAAAGAGAAGGCTATAGTCTGGTTCAGGTTGCTTCCCCAGTTTTAGATACTAGTTGTTCTACTTCAAAACAATGAAAGGGCCCTCTAATGTGGCTGAAGATTTGTTTTTCTTTGTTATATACTCAGAATCCCCAATTTATGATGCTTTAGCTTAAGATTTTTCAATGTTGCATTGGTGCAAGAATATATGCATTCAGTAGAAATTACACTTCAAATTTTTCACTTTTCCTACATAAACTATATGTGGTTTGCTCCTCTCATGATGCTGGGCAGCAGCAGTGAGCCACAAGTCACATTCATTTCCCAGATCATGAGAGAAGGCACCAGCTATTCCACAGAGTACCGTGTTGCTGAGCTACGATGTTCTGGAGTTTAAGAGTACTGGAGCAGGCACTGTGGCACAGCGTGTTAACGCCCTGGCCTAAAGCGCCGGCATCCCATAGGGGAGCTGGTTCTAGTCCCAGCTGCTCCTCTTCCTATCCAGCTCTCTGCTATGGCCTGGGAAAGCAGTAGAAGATGGCCCAAGTCCTTGGGCCCCTGTGCACACATGGGAGATCCAGAAGAAGCTCCTGGATCCTTGCTTCAGATTGGCACAGCTCTAGCTGTTGCAGGCATCTGGGGAATGAACCATCGGACGGAAGACCTCTCTCTCTCTCTGCCTCTCCTCTCTCTGTGTGTAACTCTGACTTTCAAATGAGTAAATAAATCTAAAAAAATAGAGTCTTAAATACCATTTTGTCTTAGGACATTTTCAATTTTCTATGGAGTCATTGGGATATATATATATATATGTACATCTGCATTTTCTAATAAGACTGTATACTGAAGTTGGAAATAGGGGCCTGCCTGCGCATGTCATCTGCTCTCTTTGTTCAGTAGAAGTTAGATATTACACTTTACATCCTGGTGTGGGGACACGTCTCATACTTCATATTCTTATCACTTGTTGAGATAGCGGTTCCATAAAATTTTTGGTTGAGAATAACCAGGAACTCTTGTAAACTTGATGCCTCAATTCTCCAATCTAAGGACTGGTAGGTTTAAATGGTGAAACTCTTACTGCTGAGTCCAGTTGGAAAATGTTTAAAAAATGCATGAGACAGGCCCAGCTGGAACAATCATCTTTCTTCATTCTCATTATTTGAATCCTCAATTACTGATCCAAATCCTTTTTAGAATAATCAAGTTAAAACTAATAAGTAAATAATGTTAAATATGTCCTAATTTCCTGTCCTGTAGAGCTTTCCCACTTCAAAAAAAATTCTTTCTTTAAACCCATCAGCCTATTTTTACTTTATATTCTCCTCATTGGATTTAAAAATTAAGGGTGGGATGTTTCCTTGTGGACGAAAAGACCATCGTACTTGTTGCTTGCTACCGATCTAATTAGAAGGTTTGTTCTTAAAGATGACACTATTACATGAGAGTCAAGATTTTGTAATGAATATTGGCGCATGTGCATTCATTGGGGGAAATATTTGTACAAATCATAAAGTCTCCAGAAACAGAAGCACAAAGCTTCCTTCCTTATCGTCATTCTGCCTTCCTCACGACATCTGTGCCTCTAATGCCTTACCTATTCCATTCCTTGAATGTCTTCAGTGACCCTTAGGAATCCTTTTCTGTTTTACTGATCTTACTGCTATAAACTCTTTCTATTACATGGTCCAAGCGTCTTCTTCCATAGCTCCAGGCCATCACACCGACTCCTGCTATCATGTGAAACTGAACAATTTCCTTCCTTAATTTATAGTGATACCCTCCAAGTATTTTCAAGCCCTAATCATGTCCCTCTGAAGTCTTGCCCCCACAACTCCAGCTTTCTCTAAACTCTCCTGTTCATATACACAGACTTTTTTTCATTCTTTATATATTTCTCTAGGTTTCTTACTTCCTTACCAAGAAAGCCAAATAATGCTGGATGTTCCATGTACTAAGGTGTACAAGATGGAAGGCATGTAACTATTATCCCTCCTCACTGTGTGCGTCCTCTCTAGAGTAAAGCCTTGGAACTGATAATGGTGCTACACATAAAAATAAGCATAATCCCAGTCAACTAGCCCTCTTAATAAATCAGAGAAACCCGCCATTCACCGGCTGCTTCCACTGCTCCCAGGGTCTTTGAGATATTATAGGGCATAATTCACTCCACACAAACACTTAATACTGCATTTCTGCCATTTACAATCTGATAATATTCAAATACTATTGCTATATTATGCAGCTCACAATTGCAGATGCGATTCTATAACAGCCTCACACTTTGGCATGCATTATGTAAGTTGGTATAAAATTGCCTGTCTTAAAACTCTTCTTCAATTGCAACCCAATATCATCGTTTCACACACAGAGCTTCGGGAACATTAAAAATTTAGCTTCTTCCCTATTTAGCAAGTTCTGCAAAAGGGAGCAAAACAGACAAACAGATGTTCCCTCTTCTGAGTCCCCAGGAGGTCTGAGGCAAAGTAGAAAGACCCCGGAATGGAGACGACAGCAGTGACAATGAAGACACATTTATTTGGATTTAAAAAAAAAGGAAATAGAAGAAACATTTTATTATCTTCTCTGAAAAAGTGAGAATAGTCTGCTTTCATACTGATGAATACTTTTCTGTGCTGGAGAGATTTTGTAAAGTTACCACCTTATGAAACTGAGCATCCTCATCTTACAATTATTCACCAATTTCCCACATAGGAAGGTGAGGTGATGTGTGCATTTTGTATCACTAATAGTGGAAAGCCACTCAGAGACAAGAGTGTCAGAAACTATTCCACTTCTACCTGCTATCTGTCCTGATGCCAAGTCTTTTAACAGCGACGAGGCACCTTCCATTCCACAACTCAAATATATGGCTGAACATGAATACACCCTCAGGGAAGGTGGCACAGGAATTCTCATTTATCTTGAATGGTAAAAGACAGATATAAAGCATTTTCCAATTGCAAGTTTTGATAGAAGGAGATAAAAACCAAGGCTCTTACACAAAGTTAGGAAGGTGGGAAAGGCAGCTATAAAAGGTACAAAAAGTGTACAGTAAAATGAAGATAATTATTTAATAAGATATTATTCTAGCAAAAATGTTGAATGAGAAAGGAATCCAAATGTCTTCTTTCAAGTTCTGGCTCTCTTTCTAAGGAGTTACACGATTTTGACCACATCGCCTATGCTGTGGACCTGTTTTCTTTATGGATAGGCTAAGGGTATGGGCTACTGGCCCGCTCAGCCCCAATCCACTAGGACAGCTTTCCTGAGGAGCAGAGCAGAATATATTACAGTCTTTAATGTCTTTGGGCTTAGATCAATGAGAACTTAAAAAGGAAAATAGTGAAGGTAACATAGGGAGATAACACATATAGACAGATGGTTTGCCAATTAGTCATTAAGATTTCTTTCCTTTTTTTCCCTCCTCTTGCTTTGCTGTCCTTAGCCTTTGAAGACGCCTGTGCTAATGCAGCTGACTCCCCACGTGTGGGTGTGGCTCAGAAGATGAAAGAAGGCTACAGGACATATTTCCCTTTCCTGTGTAGGCTTGTTGGGGAGGATCTGTCTTTTCTGCTCCCACTTTGATTTATGTTCCTGGTTATTCGGAGACCAGTTAATCTTTACTGACAGCAGCTGACCACTTCCACAAAACTTCAGAGAAATACGCCCCACTCCCATTTCGGGGAGGAGGGATTTCTCTGACAGTTTGGGAATGATTACCTTTGTAGGACTGCAGCTACGAGGGAGCGGGCGACGCCTGCTGTTGCATTCTGACTGTTTCTCTGAAGACCCAGGGAGGCCAGGGGAACGGAAGAGTCTGAAGTCACATCAAAGCCAAAACAAAACAAACAAGCCCAAATAACAATGGGTGGGCTGAACACACTTATTTTATTATTTTGTCTTATATTACCTGAAATTATTCAGTTGCTTTGCCCACAGAGGTATTTATAATTGGGTGTCTGCCTAGTTCAGTCCTCAGTTTGCTCATATGTGTGTGCTGGTAACATTGACTACTTGGAGGGCTTTGAGTATCTATACCGGAAAGGCTCATTATAACCTGCAAACTTGTTAGAAAACAAATATAATAGATTGTTTCCAGAATGTTGGACTCAATGTGCGTATGTTTCATTGTAGAGAGAACTCTGGATGGAATGCAAAGAGGCCTCTATTCTAACCCTGCCTCTGGGTTGATTAGTTATAAACCTTAGGTAAAACACTGTGTTCTGAGGATCCCGTGTCTCTCCTAAGTAAAATAAAAGGGCTGATGTATTTGGCTTCTCATAGTCTCCTCAGTGATAAGGACTGACTCTTTGCCATTGACAGATTCGCTAAGCAAAAGTGCCACAGGAATAGTACACAGAGCAGGGGAATTTGGCAGAGTGGTGGGAGAACAGGCAGCCTCAAGCCCTGCCACAGGCTGTTTCAGTGGGCAGTGTCTAGAAGACCAGTGTAGCAGGATGGGGAACCAGACGGAAGATGGCAGGGTACTACTAATGTTTGCTTCTGCACAGGCATCCTAGGGTCAGTAATCTATAAACCTCAATGTTTTAACTTGAAAGCAGTTAGGTAAATAAATCCTTTCATTTTAAATAAACAGTAAAAAGCAAGTAAGTATAAGTGAAGATCTTTATACCTAGCATTTTTCTTTTCCTCCCTTCCTTCCTTCCTTAGTTAAAAGGCAGAGTGAAGGGGCCAGAGTTGTAGTTGAACAGGTTAAGCTGCCACTTAAGATGCAACCCATATGAGTGTAGACTTGAGTCACAGCTGCTCCACTCCCAATCTCACTTTCTGCTAATGCACCTGGGAAAGCCACAGAAAATAGTCCAAATATTTGAGCCCCTGATACTCATGTGGGAAAGCTGGATGTTGCTTCAAGCTCCTGACTTTGGACTAGCCCAACCCTGCTCATTGAAGTCATTTGGGAAAAGAACAAGCAGATGGAAGATCTCTCTCTCTCTCTCTCTCTCTCTCTTTCCTTCCCACCTGCCTCCTTTCTTGTCTCCCTTTCCTTCTGAAAATCTTCTTTTCAAATAAATAAATAAGTCTTAAAAAAAAAACAAAGGCAGAAGGGGAGACACAAAAAGAGAGAGAGAACTTCCATCTGCTGGTTCATTTCCCAAATAGCTGCAATGGCCCAGGCTGGTCTCAGACAAAGCGAAGAGCCAAGAACTCCACCTGTGTCTCCCACAAGGGTGGCATGGGCCCAAGTATCTTATACTTTCTTCCACTGACTTCCTAAGTTCATTTGCAGGAAGCTGGATGGGAAGTATTGTATTCTGGACTTGAATCAAGTTTCCAGTATGATGTGACGGCATCGTAGGCTGCAGCTTAACCGCCTGAACTACAATGCTGGCCCCATAAACATAGTATTTTTCTTAATGGCCATTATTTACATTAGGTTTGTCTATTTAAACTATCTTGAATAGACGACTTGTAGGAAATGTTAAAGCTAAGATGTAGAAGACGTTAGGAGCTCAAAGCTCTATTACATTTTTAAATTTCTGACTTCAATGATTCTAAAATTTAAAATGATAAAGAACATTTTAGTTGATTTTTCAAGCATACATTTTTATCAACCATTTCAGTATAGATAGAGTTAAATATACAGTAGCAATCTAAAATTCTGACGTGGAAAGAAACCAAGAACATGCAGACAAATCAATATAAGTGGAGAAGGACTGAGTCAATACAGTTCTTGATAGCCCCAAGGGCAGAATCAAATGAAGGGTTGGACAGTCATTGCTAAGTCTAAATGAAATTAATGATAGTATTTTCATTCTATGTACATTTATCAATTTACTGAATAAATAAGTAGCTGTTAGGGAGATGCATTAGGTATGAAGAATGTATAAGTGAACTAGATTAATCCACGAGGTTGACCTGTGTCCTGAAGAATCATAGACTTGAACAAAAAGCATAGTTAGTGAGCAAGTAGTTTCAATTATAGCAAGAATTATGAAAGGGCAAAGAGGACAATCTAACTTAATCACAGAGACAGTGAAGTACTTACGACCCGTCCTTTAAAAATTGCCCTTTAACCTGAAAACTTGCAGACGGGTAGGAGTAAGTCAAGCACTATTCAGTGATCCTTAGCTGCCTGTGAATTCTTCCCTTGGCCACCACCAGAAGCTGTAGCTAAGGTGAAATGATGACAATCGTAAAAGGATGTGCCCAGCAATAGTCTGAGTTAGGAGGGAGAGCTTGGGGCAGGAAGCCACACTACACAAGATTAAAAACAGTAAATCCTACCCATCTTTCTGTTTGTCTTTCATTGGAACATAAAGAGGGAAGGAAGAATAATTAAAGTGACATTTTCTAGAGAGGTGGGTGGAGCCCCTTAAATTTGCAAGGTATTTTAATGTAACACCTTAGGTCTTCTCTAGCTTTGTGGGACTTGGATTAAAGAGGAGGCAAGAGGCATTAGAATGTAGAATACAAAGAATGGATGTGAGATGTAAGTACTTTATACATCTGAAAACAAAAGTACTAGGAACTCCATAAAGAAATACAGTGAAAATTGAGAACACAGCTTCCGCAGGATTTGCTGAAATTTAGAACTACTGAGCCTTCTACAGGCACATCGACCTCACTGCTTTCGGCCAACCTATGATATGAAAGTGAGCACTCTAACTGGGGAAAAGCCACTGATTTTGTGAGGAGTGGCTTGTTTAACTGTCTACATGGAGGCCCGAGGAAATCTATAGTGAATATGAGAGAACATAACAGGGAAACTGAATCTTATTCTCTGGTTAGATGTTAGTTACAGATCCATTGATTTACTTACCCCAGTGGTAGAAAGGCAAACTGGAGTAAGGTAAAGTAAAGTAGATAAAGAAGGGTAACCATAATTCATACTGATCAGTTTGGCAAAGATGAGCTATTCATGGTAGTGTGGGCACTGGAATACTTTGTAAGCTAGGCTTGTGTTATCTTGCTGAAACCCAGACAACTGAACTTTGCCTAAGAGAATGCATCCAAGCTGAAAAAAGTGAGTAAAATGACTAAAAATATCCACAGTAAGGGAAAGGGACATTTTCTCTTTACTTTCTTCTCTTTGTCCCTAATTTCTGAGGAATTAGAATTTAAAAGTCAAACAAACAAACAGCAGCTAAAGAATGGATTGTGTCAATTAGTCCTTAAGTCAGCAATGACAGAGAAAAGATGTGGCTTTTTTCTTTCTTTTTGTTTTTAAAGATTTATTTTTTTGAAAGGCATGGTTATATATAGAGAAAGAGGGGCAGAGAGAGAGAGAGAGAGAGAGAGAGAGAGAGAGAGAGAGAGATCTTCCATTCACTGTTTCATTTCCCAAAAATGGCTGCAATGGTCACAGCTGAGCCCATCCGAAGCCAAGAGCCAGGAGCTTCTTCTGGGTCCCCCAGATGGATGCAGGAGCCAAGCACTTGGGCCATCCTCCTCTGCTTTCCCAGGAGCATTGGAAGGAATTTGGATCAAACATGGAGCAGCCAGGAGTTGAACTGGCATCCCTATGAGATGCTGGTGCTATAGGCACTGGCTTTAACCTTCCGTGCCATAGTGCTGGGTCCAAGATGTGGCTTTTTCATGTGGATCCATCAACTTTCATATGTGACATAGCTGGGAAGTTTTAGAATTTTCGAAAGAAAGAAGAAAAGTGGGTTCTTGGGGCTGATGCTGTGGTGCAGCAGGTTAACGCCCTGGCCTGAAACACTGGCATCCCATATGGACGCTGGTTCTAGTCCTGGCTGCTCCTCTTCCAATCCCGCTCTCTGCTAAGGCCTGGGATAGTAGTAGAGATGGCCCAAGTCCTTGGGCCTCTGCACCCATGTGGGAGACCCAGAAGTTCCTGGCTCCTGGCTTCAGATTGGTGCAGCTCTGGCCATTGCAGCCATCTGGGGAGTGAACCAGCAGATGGAAGACTTCTCTCTGTTTCTACCTCTCTCTGTAACTTTGTCTTTCAAAATAAATAAAATAAATCTAAAAAAAGTGGGTTCAATATAACACAGCTTGAGGAGATGTGTAGAAGAAATATAACCATCTTATTTCAAACCCCAGTGGACTCATTCCTTAGTAAACAAGTTGGATTTAATTGTATGTAGCTGCTGTCAGAGTTCTCACTCTGAACTCTGCCCTACCTCTTTCCTGCCTCCTTCTGTAATTCTGAAGTCAATTGTTTTCTTCAAGACAGGTGGTTTCTTGAAGCTACCTTTCCTGCATAGTATTGGGACCAAAAGAATAAACTATTTTTTTAAGTTAAAAAGCAAATTTTCAGCAACATACTCCAGCCCTGAATGAAGGCACTATTTTACAATAAATGCAGAACAGATTCTACTTTATTCTTAATTCAAGAATAGGATGCTTACTTTACCTTAATGTGAAGAAAATTCTCCTTACCCTACTACAACCTCCATGAATTAGATTATCTTGAAAGATGTTGTCAAATCCTCACTCTAGAGAATAATAAAATGACCACAAATAAAATAAGGTAAAAACCTATGTTGTGTTTACAATGATAACTTCCCTCCTCAGTACCATCTCTTGTTTACCATGAATGGGAGTCACAAAGCCAGGTGGACATAGGAGCTGAGAGTTTGTGGTGCAAGAGGCTGAATTTGAGATGGAGTACTAGAGTAGGAGGCCGGATACTTTTGTCCAAGGAGAGGTCTATCTTGGAGGAGACTTCAGTAGTTCTTTGGGTATTTGTGGTACCTTGAACAAATGAGAATGAATCGCATTGCCTGGGAAGTAGATGCAAGATGAAAAGAACCCAAATGCATTTTACTTTGAATAGCACTTTCGTGTTTTTTATAAAAGTTATATGCCCTCATTTTATAATCTCCATTTTAATATTTGTAGGTAAAGTAAAAAACATACTTTATTCCTTTTACATATTAGGGAATGTATATAGTTTTTAAATAAAAGTGGATGATCTGAAGGAGAAATTAGACATCATGTTTCCTAGTGCTATGTCCTGTCCATTATGACTCAGGTCCTAATGCTTTCCCTCGATAGAGAAATTATTCTTAGCCTAAAGTCTCTTTGGTATAGTCATTACTTTCTACTTGACTATGGAGAAATATCTCTATGAGGTAGATTAACTATTAAGTAAGAAATTTTAAAAATCTAAAAATTTGTTTATAATGATGGTGATCTTAAAAATATCATCATTACGTATTTAACAAACTTAAATACAGAATCATCTCCTTACTTTGATGCATTTCCCAGGTAATAATTTTAATGCTACATGAGGACACTTTTAACTTGCACCACAAATTCCGTAGGCATTCTAAATATTATTTCCAATCTAATCTCCTCATGAAAGTAGATGAAGGATAAACAGTTCCCTTAATGAGCCAGAATTCTGTGATCCATTCAAAACGTTCCATTAAGTTCTATTTATCACCAGCCGATATGGCACACTCTGGGTGACCAGTTTGGTCCCATCGTTCAACCCCAGTGGATATCAACAGAAACAAATTTACACTAAGTTTCATGGAAAAAACCCTGTGTTCATCTTATGGTCTCTGTTTCTATTTAGAATTAAGAGTGAAATGCCTTTTTCTCTATCAACTGTCAAACTGTCAAAACACACTGAGCTTTTTGAAGTTGGGGGTATTAGAGTGGTGGGAAGACCATCTGCTCTTTTTGACATGATGATTTCCCATATTTTCCAAGAAGTAATTATTCAGTCCCTTATACTCAGGCTCTTTCTGAGTTGAGGCATTCAAAATGTCCACTATTAAATGCCTTTCAAATAGAAACCAGGATTTTATGACCCTGCAACTGAAGGATCAGTGGTTTTATGCTGCTTAGCATTTGCTGTAATGTGGCTGCACTTCCCTCTTGCAGGCTATGCTGTGGTTAGTGTCAACTCAATAAACACTTCTGTCTGTGTGTGTGTTGTCTAAACAAATATCCTATCTATGAAAGACATTGTATTTCTTAATAAAGTTTCTTGATCATAAAACACACCTCACTCATCCTAGCTCTCATTTCTGGTTTTTCTTATGAAAGAAAGATATGATTCTAACCAAAAAAAAAGAGAAGGAAAGAAGTGACAAAAGGAGAAAGAGAGAGAGAGAAACTAAGAAATGGAAGAATTCAAAAAGAAATCGATCTTATAAAATACTACTTAAATATCAGTATTATGAAAATAATAGATATTTCCAGAAAGTATTTGCTCTTTCTCTCCCTGACCATAAATGACAGCCTAGTTTCCCACAGAAATGTAATGCAACATACTATTAGTAAAGTTAACTTTCTGCAAGATGGAACTTGTAATTTTTTATATACATAAGTTGTACACCTAGGAGACTCTTATAACCTTTTTTGACCTTTAGAGACAGTTGTCAGCCTGCTGTGTCTGATTGTTTGTAAGAGACAAGGTATCTTTAAAGGCAGTAGCTATTCAGTTCTCTGAATCTCTGTAACACAGATTCTTGTTATAATGAGAACACCCTGAAATTGCTCACCTGTGCCATTGTTGTGTCTGGCCCATTAAATTCTGAGCTCATGAAAGAAAGGAGTTCCATCTAGTCTTTATCGAGTCAGGGGCATATACTTCCCCCAAGAAAGTGCTGGCTGGAAAGAAGTGATTGATTGGGTGTTTTGAAGTGTTTATACAAACACATGAATTGGTTACATAGATATATTGTACCTTGTGGCTTGAAGAGACAGTAATGGAAGTGGCCGTCTGGCAACATATACCCAATCTCAGATTTGTTCTTTGAGAGAGATGCTGACACAGATGATAAAACAGAGGTTCTTTCCTATCAGCTAAAGTCCTGTTGTACAAGATTATTTGCATTTAAGGCAAAGTAATCAAAGGAAGAATTTGAAAAATATTTGCTATTCTTTGATCTCCTATCCCTTCACTTATCCATTCATGTGGAAATAATGTTTCCTTCAATATCAAAATGATGATTTCATCACAAATTACTTTAAAATGGGTTGATATGACTTTCAACAGAAGTGGAAAACTTCTTAGTCTCCACTGTGGGCAAGTCAAACACTGCTCTTAGAAAAATACAGAATTGTGTCTGCAAAGTAAGTGATATGGCAGGAGTCAGTGTTCATTTGGGAAATAATCAATAATTGATTCTCTCCAACAAATATACTTCTTTTCCTGACTGTAACAGCAAAGATGATCAGACCTGACAAATAACCCATATACAAGGACTCTGAGGTTAGAGAAAATGTCTGTACATAAACAAATGAAAAAGTATTTTAAGAGGCTAAATGCTGTCATGGAAGCTGAGACTGAGTAAGTAATGGAGGTGACAATGATCTTGAAACAAGATGCTCACTGCCCAAGGAGAACATCTAAGGAGGAGGAGCTATGTAAGAACTGGGAAGAATTAGAAGATACTGGGAAACAAGATACCAAGATTTATCCAGGTAAATCCTCTCTCGAAATATTCTTTCTCTACTCTCTAATAAATAAGAAAAAATTTATTTCAGAATACCCACATAAATCATATATTGTGTACATAGTATAACTATGAAATAAATATGTAGAGAAATGTGAGTGTTCTTTATGTTTTAAATGTATGTGATATTGGACGGATTACTAAAATATTGCTTAGGTAAGGTAGGTTATTTGTAATTCAAATTTTGAAGTTTTCAGGGTAAAATTATTTGTGGCATGATCTGTGGTGTAGAACTTGAAGATTTAATTACTCATTTCGTGCATCAGAATGGACAGAAATGAATAGCATTTTAAGAAAATGTTGGTTTTGCTTTAAGTTCCCATTTAGTCTATCTGTACAGAAATATAGGGCTATTTATTTATTGAAGAAAATTATATAATTTCTACTTTCCTAGAGGATATTATTCCCACTTTATATATTTCTATTGGTTAAGTTATGGCAGATCCTTTATCCATAAATTGGACAGTCACATTCTTTATATTTGGTAAAAATCTATACTGCTATATGGATATATTGTTCTATGATTCTCAAGTCTGATTATCTTGTGCATGTTAGAATCAACAGAAATCTCAAACATTCATCACACACACAGACACACACACACACATATCTATGCACAACACAACTTAAAAGGATGTAGTATTATACAAATGTAGGGGCCTGAACATTGGCATTTAAAATTAGTGACTCCCAATGGAATTCCAATCTGTAGGCAGATTTGCGACCCACTGGTCTATGGCATGTAGTAATCTTCAGTTTTGTTGAGGCACAAAATTGGATCACTTGTGCCTGGAGTGAGTAATTCAGTTGGTGAAGGAGGCCAGCCAGCCATTTAGCTTCTGTACCTCCAGACAGCCTGATTTGATTGTATTTGAGCTTGCACAAGCACACACTGACTCTTATGAGGTCATAAAAAATTTAAAACAAAAAAAAGGAAAAGAAAAAAAAAAGCAACGAAACTAAAACAACACTTTTTTCCCTGTTCGTTGTGAAAACTGCCTGAACATGACTCAGATGTAAGTAAAGAGGTAGAGAAGAAGTGTAGGAAAGGCCAATAGCAGAGGACTGGTTAAAAGGATTCTAATGAAGCATCTTACACTACCTGCTTTGTGCTTGTTTATATGCTTGAACCTTTTTAGGTTCTAAGTTAACGCAAACAAGAGAAGAATTTGATTAGATTTTAGTGGTGTTATTATGTCCAGGATATAAGAAGGTTCGAAACAAGTTCAGTAGTAAACATTCTGAACAAAGATAGACTCACCAGAGATTTTATGACATAAATATGAATGTATACGTTTGTATGAATGCATACAAGCAAAACACAAGGAAACAAATTTTAAAACCTCTTTTGAATCAATACAGTTTCGTTCCAGGATTGCAAGGATTCATAGCCATGGCAGCCACTGATTTTCTTTTCATCCCAAATTAAATATTAAACATTTGTGGAAACTTTATTATTTTTGTATTTCAGTTCCTATGAGCTTAAAAAGCAGATAAATACAAATTTGTTGCATTTTATGTTAAATGCAGCACTCTGAGTTTGTGGGATTTCTATTAAATATTAAAAAGTAAAACTCCACTTTTGTTGTTGAGTGATTACATAGGATTTTCTGATGCTCATTGTACGACACTGCTGTTGCTTTGATTCCCCATAGTCCTTCATTTATCCATTCACTTACATTTTTCCTTTCTCCTCCATATTTTCTTTCTCACATTCTTGCACTACATTCCTTTTAGTTCTGAAATAAAATGCAATGATTTGAAGTTTTTGGAAATTTACATTTCTAGAAATATTTGCCTTCATTATATTGACCATAAAATCTAACAGAAATAATTGTAGTATCACGTAAATGAAATATAGTAAGTCATGAATTAGATAAGAATGTGGAGACTGCAAGTATCTAAGCATCATACAAATAAACTCAGAGTAAAGAAGGCAAGTGAGTTTGTGTTCTCATATATTCCCTCTCTTGCCTCTGATTCCTATTTCCTCATACAGTAATGAATGAAAAGGATAAAGTATCCTGTGAATGAAACTTGTTTAGGATACTTTAATACTACCTTATTACATGCAGTCATAGAAAACGGTGGAAACTAGGCCCCAGGGAACTGTAGTGATTTGACAACGGTCAATGCAGCAGTAAATGACAAAACAGAGTGGTTCCCAGTGACTTGACCTCCCAAACCTGCCTCACTATTCTTCATTGTTCCATTCTCTCCTGATACTGACACATACACTTTGTGACAAAACAATAATAATGTGTCTTACTTTATAGGTAAAATATATTATATTTACCCAAATATAGAGATTGGCAAAACCTGAGGGGGGCAATGTATTAGTGAAATGAACATTTCTTATGAATGTGTGCATAGAGGTGTAAAATGATAAGACCTTGATTTGCCCCACTAAGCCCAGTGTTTTGTTTTGATTTTGAAAAAAAAATATAAACAGTCCAGGTCTAAATCTCATATAAAAAGAAGAAGGAAGAAATGGAGGAATGGAGGAAGGGAGGGTGAAAGGGAGGGAAAACAGGAAGGAGAGAGGGAAGTGGGAGGAGTGGAGAAAGGGAATGGATGAGAGAAGACAAAATAAAAAGGAAATAAGAAGAAAGGGAAAAATGAAAGAGGAGGAAGGAGAGAGCAGGGTATATTTATAATATCCCCTTTCTACAGTTAGGATGATAGTACAAAAATATAATGTGAAACTGCTATGACCTTTCATTATCTAAGAGAAATTATCAAAATAAATGCATTTTCAACTCCATCCCAGTACGTAGTCTGTGTGCTGCTCAGCCTATTCTATAAAGTAATGAAAAGTCAAATACTTCTGAGAAACTTGAAAGATGATAGTCATGTGGTATAATTCAGAAAGGAAGTATGTATTAATCTGCCTACCTTTCTATCGTTTTCTTTTCCTTTTTTTCCAAAGGAAACCTTTTATTTCGGGAATAAAAATTCCATAAGTAAAGCTTTAGGAATATAGTGATTTTTCCCATTATACCCTCCCACCCACATTCCCACCCCTCCTTCTCCTCCCTCTCCCATTCACAGGCCCATTCTCCATTAAGATTCATTTTCAATTAACTTTATACACAGAATACCAGCTTTATATTAAGTAAAGATTTCAACAGATTGCACACAGCACAAGAAAACTATTTGAGAACAAGTTTTACAGTTAACTCTCATAATACAACTCACTGAGGACAGAGGTCCTGTGTGGGAAGTTAGTACACAGTGACTCCTGTTGTTAATTTAACAATTAACACTCTTATGTATGATGGCAGTGACCACCCATGTCTCTTGACATGACCTGCCTAAGCTATGGAAGCCTTTTGAATAGACAAACTCCATCAGCATTTAGACAAGGCCATAGACAAAGTGGAAGATTTTTCCTCCCTTCAAAGAACATTACATCCTTCTTTGATGGCCACTTCTTTCCACTAGAGTCTCCTTCACAGAGATCCTTCATGTAGAATATTTTTGCCACAGGGTCTTGGCATTCCATACCTGAGATATTCTCATGGGCTTTTCAGCCAGACCAGGATGCCCTAGGGCTGATTCTGAGATCAGAGTGCTATTGTCATTCTATGAGTATGCTTCATGGACTACTTCCCATGTTGCAACATTCTCTCCTATATAATTCTATCTATTCTTATAACCAGACACTTGATCCTATTTATATGATCCCTTTAACACTTAGTCATATCTATGTGTTCACAGCGCCGTCACGTCAGGTTCTAGTCTCGGTCTTGGTGCCGCATTCTGTCCTGGTTGCTCCTCTTCTACTCCATCTCTTTGCTGTGGCCTAGGAGACCAAGAGAAGCATCTGGATCCTGGCTTTGGATCAGCATGGCGCACCAGCCAAAGCGGGCTGGCTGCAGCGGCCATTGTGGGGTGAACCAACAGAACAAGGAGGACTTTTCTCTCTGTCTCTCTCTCTCACTGTTCACTCTGCCTGTCAAAATAAAAAGATCACTTTAACATGTAAGATGACATTTTTACCACCCAGCTTAATGGGATTTGGTGTCCCGTGGCAAGTTTTTAAACTGTACCCTTTGAAGTAAGTCCACAGGAATGTATGCAGAACTATACAACTTTGCATTTACAAACTTCTTCCTCCCTCTCTTATTCCCACTCTTATTTTTACTGAGGTATATTTTTATTCACTTCATATGCATATGATTAACTCTACATTAAGAGCTCAACAAATAGCATGAAGAAAAAAAAAACTTTTTCTATACAGTCAAGACAAGGGTTGTTTAAGTCATTGCTTCTTGAAGTGTCAATTTCACTTCTACATTTTTCCTTTTAGGTGCTCTGTTAGCTATCACAGATCAGGGAGAACATATGGTATTTGTCTTTTTTGGGACTGGCTTATTGCAGTAAGTATGATGTTTTTCAGATTCATCCATTTGTTGCAAATGACCGGATTTCATTTTTTTTTTACTGCTGTGTAGTATGCCATAGTGTACATATCCACAATTTTTTTATCCAATCTTCATTTGATGAGCATGTAGGTTGATTCCATGTCTTAGTTATTGAGATTGAGCTGCAATAAACATGGGGGTGCAGATAACTCGTTTATTTACTTATTTCATTTCTCTTGGGTAAATTCCCAGGAGTGGGATGACTTTGTCATATGGTAGGTCTATATTCAGATTTCTGAAGTATCTCTGAACTGTCCCTTATAATGGTTTTACCAGTTTACATTCCCACCAACAGTGGATTAGGGTACCTTTCAGAAGTCCACTCTGAGTCTAATTGAAGAAATTAAAAATCTGGTGTTTTTCTAGTACACATTTTAAACTCTTTATGTTTTAGTGTGGTGAGTTTGATTACAATGTGTTGTGGTGAGGATTTTTTCTGGTCATGTCTATTAGGAGTTCTATATGCTTCCTGTACTTTGATGGCCTTTTCTTTCTATAAAATAGGGATGTTTTCTGTTATTACTTCACTAAAAGGCCTTCTAATTCTTTCTTTTCACACCTTCAGGAACTCCTAGAATCTCTATGTTGGGTCATTTGATAGTATCCTATAGATTATCAACAGTGTTTTTTAGTTTTCTAATTTTTTTCTTTTTATGTTTATTCTGACTGTATACTTTCCTGTGCTTTGTCAATGATTCTGTTGTTAAGGCTTTCCATTGTATTTTTTACTTGTTCTATTGAATTCTTCATTGCCAAGATTACATTTGATTTCTCTTTTAAGATCTCTATTTTATGGGAAAATTTTTCTTCCGTGTCATTTATGGATTTCATTAGTTTGTATGTTTGCTTCTGATTATTTCATGCAATCTTATGATCATTTTTTTGAATTCCATTTCTGGTATTTCTTCAAACTCATCATCTTTATAATCTAGCATTGAAGTGTTGTGCTCTTTTGGGCATCATGTTGTCTTCCTTATTCTTGTTTCTTGAATTGATATATTTGATATTTGCCATTTGTGGAGATACTCATTGGTTTCTTGTTTTTTTTGCTGTGGTTGCTTTTATGCTTGGACTAAGTCTGTGTGGACTAGTGGAGTATCTGCTTTCAGGGAATACTTAGAGGCATGAGGTGGCTGTGGCCAGGGAGCTCTGTTCAGCACTTTAGGGTAAAGGGCTTGTCTGAGGTGACACACCCATGTTTGGCAGGTAAATCTTATTTTTTTTAAATCAAAGGAGTGATTTGTTCTTGTCTTTTGGCATACACTCAGCTGTGCTCCTGATCTCAAAGGAGACCCAGGCACTGTTCCCAATGTGTATATTATTCCTCCACTCTGCCCCATGGACACACAAAAGATCTACACAGTCCTCAGTGTAAGCTCAGATTCTCCAGCAATGTCCCTACCAGATACACAGGGATCCCACAGTGACTGCCCAGAGTTTCAGCCAAACCATGAAACCCTCCCACACAGCCTCAGTTTTCTCACAGTCCTAGTACACAAGCCTCCCACAGTCAGGAGCACCCAGCCCTTTATCAATTCTCCTTACCATACTCAGGAGTCGGCTAGTTGCTGGGAGAAGACATGAGGTGGTGCAGCTATTATGTATGTCCAAAATGGTGCCCACTCTCTATCAGCTTGTTACAGGATGCCCTTGCAGGGTGATCTGGGAGAGAGAAATATGCCTCTCATTCGTTTTTTTTTTCTCTTCTAGTATGGCAGGTACTCTATCCCCCATGGGGCTCCAACCTTGATTCCCTTTAGGCTCTTCCTGCAGCTTTATAGCCAGTGGCTTGAGCTGCTACAGTCTGGTCTCACCTCACTCTCCACACTAATGTGGAGGCTCTTAGATGCTGGGGTCCTGAGTTGTGGGTGTCCACACCCTCCATGTAGGTCCACTGTGTCCCTCTAATTTGTGTATAGTTTCCTCTGCCATTTTCTCCCTAACTCTTCCTTGAGACTGCATGCTTCATTTTTTTAAAAAAATTATTTCCTCCTAAACTAGAGCTCCATCCATATTCCACCATTTTAATTTCCCTTCACTTTCTATCATTTTCATATGATACCTTTATTCCTTAGAAGTCTTAAAGTCTCCATTTAATAAGGAGATCGTTTAATAAAAGGTGTAATACTTTAAACTTAAAAATACCACTTTTATTTAATTGCTATCACTTTAAGTAAAAAATCATTGGCCAATTAAAACCTAGAATTTGACATTAATTAGTTTCTAAAGAAAGGTGCCTGTCCAGTTCAGACTCAATTCATAATCAATTAGTTCATGTGATGAATTAGACCCTAGGGATAAGAAAATAACTGATATGCCTGTCTCATTGGAAGGATATTAGCAATAGAACATCCTAGCAATGAAGCAGCAAGGGAGAGGTGTGGAGCTGACTGCCAGCAGATTGGTGATATTCTGTCAGCAAAGCTGCCCACTCTCTGAAGTGTTCCATTTTCATATTCCTGCAACTTTCTTATTAGGACCATCACCTGAGTGATAAATGACTCTGTATATACCTAAAATGTTTGTCTAATGCTGTATTCTAGAGTCCAAAACAAAACAACAGCAACAAATAATAAAGAATGAATTTTTAAAAACCCACTAGATAGCATTTTCATCAGTAAAATATTGTACATTGATAGTCATAAATTGGAGAGAATAATAATAAAAACTCTTTGCTTTTCCTGGCTGTAAGAATTCAATTAATTTTTACTTATATATCTTCATAATAATATTGTTTCTGTTGTTAATAATGTTTTTAATTTTCTCATTTTTAAGTAACTATAATTGCAAGATTTCTAAATATGAAATAATAAATACAGAAAGTGATACCATCTTTATTATATTGTATGTAGCATTTTTTATGATATCCTGAATTCTTGTTGATAGGTCTCATAGTGGCACTATATTGCCAAATATAATATATTTCAAGGGCAGGAGAAAACAGTCTCATCCAGAGACTTAAAATATGCTCCTTGATTAGTCAGTCTGACAAATGCAATCCATCAATCCAACAACTGATTGAATGTATTGAGCACCAAATTATTTTACAATGTAGAAATATGAAATCACGGAAAAAGATATTCTCAGAATTCAGAGCACCATGCCGTGGTCATGTGTCTTGTCCTCTACATACTTCTTACTTTCTCACCATGGACTTATGGTGTAATTGGTCTTCTTGGACTCACGTTAGTTGGATTCGATAATGTTTCTAATTTATTCAAAAGGCTGTAAGTACAAGTGAGGTAATAGAGTGCCCATACTACACCTTGCAGACTTCTTCCCCTTCCCCTGAATAATGGCACTCGTATGTTGTAGACAGTAACGATCTTTTAGTTGGGGTTCAAGAGTAAGGACAAAGGAGAAGACATTCTATTTTCACAGAATGGATACTGAGAGTAAAAATTACTTTCATTGTTTCAAAACACTGATATTCTATTATTGCATCATAACTTAACCTCTGCTAAATAATACACATGATCAATATCTTATCATTTCTAAACATAAGATACACATATTTATAATAATTTTACTACTTATTTGTTGATAAGTATACTTATTAGGCTACGCATGTATTAGACTCAAAGAAGAGTCTGTGCATCCAAAGCTTCTGGGTCATATATTTGGTAAACATGTGTATATACATTCTTTATTTATTAAAAAAATCAATTGTATTAGTTTCCTGGGTCTACTATAACAAATTGAAACAAATCAAGTGGTGTTAAACAACAGAAATTTATAATATTGCAGTTCTAGACAATAGAAGTTCAAAATTAAAGTATCAGCCAAACAATGATTCTTGTGAACTTCCTAAGGGTATTTCTTTGCCTTTATCAAGCTTCCGTTGTTTCCTGACAAGCCTTAGTGTTTACTAGCTTGTAGTTACCTCACTCAAGCTCCTCCTATACTTTTGCATTGCTTTATTTTCTTCGTGTCTTTACTTGGCCTTTTTAAAAGGACAACAGACGTTGAATTTACAGTCAAGAACATTGTAAAGTTCTTAATTTTGAGGTGGATGCTATTCAATCCAATACACCAATGTTACCTTAAATACGGTTTCAAATTTAAAGTATCCTCTATATAATTATGGAGTTAATGTCATAAATGTAAATTAATTCTGCCATCAGATTCAATATGTACTGTTTTTTTATTGTTAATACTCTGTATAGCTTATGTGATTGAAGGAAAAGATTTATTTTTACCTGTTTTTGGCTTTTGTATAGATATGAATAGTTGCTGAATGAATATACTGTTTGAATAAAATTCCATATCAAATAGTAGATAGACACTTAATGTTTTATCTACAGAATTATTATTTTTGAAATTCTACTTCTATTTTGATAATTGACATGCCTGGAACTAGAACTCAGGTTTGCTCATTTTTATTTCATTTTGTATTTTGTACTATATGCCATATTGTTTTCTCCATGAATGGTAAAGAGGCATGTAATTCAGTAGAATCTATATTATCCTCCCTTGAGAACTATCAGTATCCACTACACCAGCATCATTATGAAATGGGAATTAAGTGTCTATTTGGTGTTTATATTGATAAATAGGAAAATGAGCAATTTGATTCCAGTTTTAAAATGTTAACAATTAGATTGATATGGTTCTTTTTGAAGTACATAAGCCATAGTTTTGAAAGTAATAATTATACAGAATACAACCTTCTTAGAGTATCACTTCTCCAAATTAATTTCAAGGATTAAAGTTATCAAACAAGGCTTCTGCTAGGATCAAGGTTAAGACATTGCATTTTTGGAGGAAGGTAAGTCTTCAAAGAATTAATACTTCAGCTGATTTAATTTATCTGACTAAATCTACTATTGGAACTTACAGTAATGAGATACAGTGGTGAATGAATTTTTGGAGAGAAGAAGCTGATTACACAAAACACTTTTTTGTTCTCAGAACTCTGCAATTTAGAACTCTTAGTTTTCAGTAGATGACAGTTTAGGGACAAAATAAGCTTAGTCAGGGTACCTGAAATGAAGCGCTCTATATCCCTGAATCAAATTTCATTTTCATCACAGTTTTGTTAAGAGATGTCCTTAAAAGCTTCATAAGTCTTGGCTGCCTTGGATCTTATGTATTCCCTAGAATAGTAGCATGTTGCACTCTGATTTAGCATGACACATCAGAGTATGTGATGAATTTTTTTCTCCCTTAAATCCCTGCAGAGCACAATGATAGAGACATAATGCATCTGCATACACATGCAAGGTAGTTTGAATTTAATGCATTTCATATCATTAAAGTTAACATTTCATGTATTATATTTCCTTTTAGAATACACTTGCATACATCCATATCCATATAGATATATGCACGCACACACACAAAATCCCATTATGTAGATCAATTTACATGATCACAATGTTCATATCCATAAAGCAGTGAACTTCCCAAATCAGATGCATGCATAAAAGCATTGATGCATAAAATTTCCATCTTGCAAGTACAGAGAAAGTTCTAGTAGGCATTTAGTGCCATGACAGGTCACTTAGGTTACAACTAGCTATATAGGACATGCTAATAAGATTTAACCTTCTTTGTCTGGAGTTGAAGAGGGAGAAAGTGGGGCGGGGTAAGACCTTCTTATCTTTGAAAATATCAAAGAAAATTAAAAACAACTACTTTACTGCTGATCCCTGTGGCTAAATGTTTTTGAGCTGCATAAATTAAGTTCACACAGAAAGAGTATACTTTTAGAGAGACAATGTGAAATTTTAACACATTTTCTACTGATCATACCATAAGTGAAATTGATAAAAGCAGAATTTGATGGAGTATGTGTATATAATTATTTTTATCTCTATACTTGATATGACTCTTCATCTAAAGTAAACTCAACTGGGATTAATATTTAAAATGGAAAACTAAAAACTCAAAGTGCCATATGACAACACTTAAGTGAAAATTTATTAGACTTGTCATTTCTGCTAATTATTGTCATTTCAGGTAATTACTAGCCATTTCTGTTAGTTATTAGAGATGTCATTTCCTCTTCTGAGATGCCACTAGCACTGTTTCTGATTCTGGTTTTGTTGCACTCCCTGAGACAAGGGGTCAGTAGCAACCCAGTGGGCCTTGCATACCAGAAGAACAATTATTCCTTCTTCCAAAAGACAGAATAATTAGTGAAGAAATCATCAATAATTCTTGTTCTTGTGAAGATGCTGGTATTATTTTGTCACAAGCAAAAATGGCAAAAGCCAAAGGTATTGTCTATGACCCAGGGTTAATCTATGAAATGTTTTTCTACACTTTAACCAAACTCCAGAACTCTCATGAGTTATACAATCTTCACCACACTGGAGACTTGTAATCTGCATTAGCCTGAGAGTTGCTGGCTGAATGGGTGTTTTAGGGAGAGCAGCATGAGGCTGATTTTCTATAAAAGATAGAAGTCCTTCTGTCTGAAATTCTAACAGTGGGCCATAGAACAACCTGTATATGTATGTGTATGAACGTGTTTATTTCCACTACAGACTAATATAGTGTAATCTGATGATGATAATAGAAAAAATTAATCTAGAAATTACATCAATAAAAGGTACTGCAGGTATCACAAGAAAGAAAACAAAGATATGCAGAAATTGTATTTAAAAGAAATGTCAATAAACTGAAGTATCCCTAAGGAAGCAATGAGGACATTTGATTTTGCTATCAGAATTGGGAATCATGGCATGGTTGGTCCACATGAAAAAGATAGGCTGTGCTAATTTTGAATAATATTCATGGAAACTATATTGGATAACTGGATAAATGCCCTATAATTACATTTTAGTTTTATACAGATCAAAATAAAATAGAAAGTTACAAGGTTATTTTGGAATCTATTCAATAGAAGTAGCCAAATTCATCTAAAGAATAAATTTTGTTGAGATGTTTTTTATCTAGGATAATCGAAATACCTTATTTCTATTCAAATTTGCCAATTTAGCTTCAGATATTTAATGGCTAGGGTTGTGTTTATAACTCAGTCATTTTCAAATTAACTAAAACAATTTTTATTAATAATTTACCGTTTGTTTCCTCTCCAAATGTTTGGATAAAGTGGTAATTTTATATCTCCTCTTTTATTATCTACTCAGTGTTAATATGATATTCCACTCTGGTCAAGTGTAGCATTACTAGTAAGAGTTCAAGATCATGTGTTGCACTTAGCAAAAAATGGGAAGATCTATTATAGTCTGAGGAACATTTGGATATACTAAATATGTGCATGGCATTCTAAGGCTTTGTAAGATATGACTTAAGGAGCAGTAGCACTAGAAAAAAAAATGAGAAGTCTCTTAGTCAGTAAAAGAAGTCCAACTATTCACTGGACTAAAACCAGACACTTCAAAAGAATCTTGTGCCATTAAAAATCTTTTCATCGGCTGGCGCCGCGGCTCAATAGGCTAATCCTCCACAAGTGGCACACCGGCATTTTATATGGGTGCCAGATTCTATCCCAGTTGCTCCTCTTCCAGTCCAGCTCTCTGCTGTGGCCCGGGAGTGCAGTGGAGGATGGCCCAAGTCCATGGGCCCTGCACCCACATGGGAGACCAGGAGAAGCACCTTGGCTCCTGGGTTCGGATCAGCGCCGTGCACCGGCTGCAGCAGCCATTGTGGGGTGAATCAATGGAAAAGGAAGACTTTTCTCTCTGTCTCTCTCACTGTCCACTTTGCCTGTCAAAAAATTTTTTAAAAATATTTTCATCTCTACTGTTGGTCACTGAAATGCCTTATAGACAAATGAGATTGGAAATAAGCAATTAATCATAAAAATAGTATTGGTCTACTTTTTATATCCCTAGAATATAGCATTAGTATTAGTATAGTATTAGTCGTGTATTGGAATATAGTGTTGGTAGTGAGATTTGCATGTGCACCCCAACTTGTGAGTGCCCTTTGCGAGGTGAAGAAACTAAGAACAGTAACTGCAGAACATGATTCAAATGCTGATAGAATTTATAAAGGATGAATAGACTATATTATAGAAGGTTGAACTTACTAAATCAGTGATAAAATCAACAGTTTAGACTTCTATGAATGCTTAGTGTGATCATTATAATGCACAAATTCCCCATTTTACTCAGTGTATACAAAACAATGGAAGTGGAAAAGGACACCAAAAAAAAAAAAATCTAGGATTTCTCTCCTCAAGGTGGTTATTAGACACAATAGGCCTCCTTTCTAATTCATTTCAAGAAGCCTGAATGAACATCACAGCAAAAATGGGAGAAATCCCTTACTATATGGAAAGAGCCACTAGGCACAACAGTGTTGTTTGTTACTTGTGTAAAGTTTTCCCCTCAAGCCTGAGAACTTTGTTGCTATCTTCCAGTAAAACCCAGCTACAGGATACAGATATTTGCCTGAAGCAACTGTGGGACAAATTGGAAAGGGAATAGAAAAATAACTTACTGCACATGAGTGTGGGTGCGTGCTTCACCCCAATCAATCACATTTTCTCTGACATTGCTTCATTTATGGATTATTGCAAAAACACAGGAAGAATGTGAAAAGATAATGTTGTAAAGCCACAGGAATGAAATTGGTGGGAGGAACCCATTTCTCACTGTGTTCCCGAGCACCTCTGCACTCAGAATCCCAGCATTGTTTAAACCTCCATTCTATATAAGAAAGCTAATCAAATGACACTCAGGAAAATTGACTTGGGTTTTCAATCTAGTTTCAGATCTCTAGTGTACTTATTTCAAATGGCATTTGTTATTCTCTGCATATCCTTAGGAACATGCCCTGTCAGGAAATGCCATACAACTTCAAACTGTGTTTTTTCCCACCTCTATAACTTTTTATGTATTCCCTTTTTACATTTTATTACAGCATAACATCTAAAAATGAAATAAAGATTATAGGCAATGCTTCAGGACCTAGAGTTCCATGCCTTGCCCTGAATATAAAATCATGTTGATAGGAACCTCTGTTATACTTCTTTAAATTGCTCAAATCTCCCCATTGACCATCACTGTAATTATTTCTGCTTGGAAATGAAAAGCCTGATCAGCAGAGAGTTTTTTTTTTTCTTTTTATGTCTATCTTTCCTTCCATTCACCTGAACTGCACATTTCTCCTTAGTGGTAGATTCTGCATATTAGATCTGTGTTTATTTATCATATCTTTTTTTAAATGATTTTATTTATTTATTTTTTTATTTTTTTTGAGAGGCAGAGTGGACAGTGAGAGAGAGAGACAGAGAGAAAGGTCTTCCTTTGCCATTGGTTCACCCTCCAATGGCCGCTGCAGTCGGCGCACTGTGGCTGGCGCACCACGCTGATCCAATGGCAGGAGCCAGGTGCTTATCCTGGTCTCCCATGGGGTGCAGGGCCCAAGCACTTGGGCCATCCTCCACTGCACTCCTGGGCCACAGCAGAGAGCTGGCCTGGAAGAGGGGCAACTGGGACAGAATCCAGCGCCCCAACCAGGACTGGAACCTGGTGTGCCGGCGCCGCAAGGCGGAGGATTAGCCTAGTGAGCTGTGGCGCCGGCTATCATTCTTATCTTTAGGAGGGTGGTAACCAAATGGATATGAAGAGGCAGGTGCACAATTTGTGTAAAATTTTAAAGGTAATCATGGAAATTTGATTTTTCTGTCATGATTTTAATGAAATCAGTGTTGTTTGAGTAATTCTTCCTGAAATGGTGTAACATCAGAATGCTGAGGGGGAGAGAGTTCGATGTTGAAATAACATTTTCTGATGGCAAGACAACTTCATCTGACAATCTTTACATTCTTACAAAAGCAGCAGAGGTCAGCTGATCTGAAGGCCATTGAGTTTGTAATAACTTTACAGACAGAAATCCTGTTATTTATCCTGTAGTTTCCAAATGTTCATGTTACACCACCTTTTCTCCACTCTTTGGCTTCTGCTGAAACTTTAATTTTTGCAGGATTTATTTTACTTATTTGAAAAGTGGGGTGACAGAGACAGAGGGAGAGACATGAAGAGAAAGAGATCTCCCATCCAGTGGTTCACACTCCAAACGGCTACAATGGACTGGGTTGGGCCAGGTTGAAGCCAGGAGTTTGGAACTTCATCTGGGTCTGGCACATGGGTGGCCGGGGCCAACAAACCCAGTCCACTATCTACTGCTTTCCCAGGTGCATTAGCAAGGAGCTTGAGCAGCAGCCTTGTAGCTGAGACTTGAACTGTGCTCTGAAATGCCCTCTGTGCCATAATGCTGGCCCCTCAGCTGAAATGGTCAACTGAATTTCCTTCTTCTATCCTTATTAAAAATTAATGTAGGAATTACTGGTTCCTCCATTCACCTGAACAACATGCTTTCCCTCTGAACACACCCTGTGAGCTACCTTCTCTCCACAGCAAATCCTCAATGATGATACAGTGTGCAGAGGTGGAGTACTGCTGTATGAAGGGGCAGAGAGGACAGAGTCTGGCTCTGCTAGGCACCCATTATGTTGCTTTACTTAACTGCTCATTGTAGACCAGATTCAGCCATCCCTAAGGACTCTTTCATGAATCAAAATAAATCAAAAATCTCTGCCATTCTTCTAAGAAGTTACTCAAAAGAGGTATTCCTGGAAAATAATTTTCATCAGTAAATAGATGAAAGCTGTGACAACAAGGAAACCAGGGCAATAGCAAGAAAGCTGGAGGGCAGCAAAACTTCATTCTAAATTTATTGAGATGGCGATGATTTTTACAATCATTAGTGTTATAGAAATTTTTTAAAAATTATTTTATTTATTTGAAAGACAGAGTTACAGAGAGAGGTACAGACAGACAGGGAGGTCTTCCATCTGCTGGCTTAATCCCCAGATGGCTGCAATGGCCAGAGCTGCGCTGATCCGAAGCCAGGAGCTTCTTCCAGGTCTCCCACATGGGTGCAGGGGCCCAAGGACTTGGGCCACCCTGTACTGCCCTCCCAGGCCATAGAAGAGAGCGGGATTGGAAGCAGAGCAGCCGGGACTAGAACCGGCGCCCATATGGGATGCTGGTCATCAGGCCAGGCTTTAACCCGCTGTGCCACAGCGCCGGCACCAGTGTTATAGTACTTGCTATCTTGTACTTTCCCTAAAGCCTCCTTGGTCAAGTCCCCCCAACCCTGTTTTTTTTTCTTTTCTATTTTCTTTATGATCTTTGCTTTTCTCTCCCTCTCTCCCTCCGTCCTCCGTCTGTCTTTCCCTAGCTCCTTCCCCCGTTTCCTTCCTTCCCATGGATTTCCTGGAAAGAAGACCTCTAAGTATGAAAGCCCAGTTTAACCAGACACAGGCTGCAGTGTGATAAGATGCTTTCTTCACTACCTGTATGTTAGGGAATAGAAAGAAGAAATGTTTCTATAAATGTATCTCAATGTCTTTCCTGCTTTTAAAGAAATGGAAAAACTCTAATGCGCTCCCCGGGGACATGCTTGCTCTGCACCAGAGAACATGCAGATTCTCCTATTAGTAGAATATTTAAAGCTTTCCTATTTCTTGCCTTCGTATTTTACTTGGATGTGTGGCCTCAGAGTCTTTTAGACAGTGTCCACACATTTCAGTTCAGCTAGTGGGGTTACAAACAAAATTCTCAGTTGTTTCTTAGGATTATTTGGTTTAGGTGTCATTTTGTCCCATTATCAGATGAAGAGACGCAACGTCCACAAAGCCACACACCTCACTGGAGGCACAACTGACACAAGACTATTTCTCTCCACCTATCTGTAGGTGTGACACTGTAATCATGCAAGTAGAACTGATTTGCTGGTTGTGGGTATCAGAGAGATCCAATCATTTCTGGAAGAACATTAATTACCAGTGAGAGACCCTTGTGCTGATTTGGCCAACAGAATGTATTAGTTGAATTTTAGTATGGATAGACAAAGTCATCTTTGGTTATAGGAAACCAAGAATATGTTAGCAAGGACCAGAACTCTAGGAACATCTAGGATCAAAACAAGAAAGGGAGAAAGGGTGCAATGGAAATTGTTAGTGTGAAATTCATAGAGCATACCTGTCAGGACCCTGATTTCCCCCTGCTTTAGTTGACTTCAGATTTAAGAATTGTTTTTGATATGCATATCACTGCTTCTTGTTCAAGTTAATTTGTTTAAACATTCATGAAGGGGAAGGTTTTTAATAGAAATGTGCCAAATGTTTTTTCAATTACAGACAAACTGGGGTGTTTGCTGATCCATGAACAACGTGAATATTCAGTTGTGGAGAGTTTTACTGCCTAGTAACAAAGTTTTTATTTTTACCCTCTCTGTTAAATGCCAAAATCTGTAAGGAAAAAATGAACTGCTTTAGTGTCAGCTTGCTCACAAATGACTTGTTTTGAATAAGACAGAGGCTTTGTCAGGCTGGAAAACAAAAGCAAGTCAAACGTCTAGGGAAAGAGGCAGTCTGTGGGCTGACAACACCAGCAAGGAAAGAGAGAGATCATTAGCAGTGCACACAAAATTGCATTCATTGTGTGGGCCAACAGGTGGAGGTCAGCGTTCTGGGAAACTGTGTGGGAAACTCCACGGAAGAGTTTCATCAGAGGCATTTCTGCTGATCTGCCAAAAATAGTCTGGTCTACAAGGACGCTGAGTGTGGAGCTCAGGAAAGGATCAGAGAACACGTGTTTGGCCTAGAGGTTAAGACACCTGCATCCTATATCTAAGTGCATGAGTCCCTCACTCAGCTCTGTCTTCGGACTCCAGCTTCCTGCTAATCAGACCTTGGGAGGCAGCAGCGATGGCTCAAGTATTTGGGTAACTGCCACCCCTGTGCACCACCTGGGTTGAGTTCCTGTTTCCAGCTTTGGAGTGGCTCAGCTCTGGCTGTTACAAGCATTTGGAGAGTGAATCAGCAGATGGGAGACATTCTCTCTCTCTCCCTCTCTCTCTTTCTCTCCTTTCTCTCTCTCTCTTATTTGTGTCTCTCTGCCTCTCAAATAAGTAAAAATTTAAAAGTAAGAAAAATGTTAAAACAGGAGAAAAGATAGTCTGTGTGCAAACTGGGCCACTTCTGTTTTATTCTTCTCCCCAGCTCCAGCAGAGTATCTAGCAAATCAATAGATACTTTTGAATGAATGAATCCAGGAAGAGGATGTTTCAGCAGAGTGGCATTTGCAGATAGGAAAGGTCAGCTACAAATAACTTGTTTCCAATTAGACAGGCTGAGTTTCATAACTATAGAAGTCCTTACTATAGAAGTAAGGAGAGGGAGCGGTTCTGTGGTACAGCTAGTTAAAGCCCCAGTCTGCAGAGCCAACAGCCCATGTGGGCACAAGTTCAAGTCCTGGATGCTCCACTTCTGATCCAGCTTCCTGCTAATGTGTTTGGGAAAGCAGCGGAGGATGGCCTGGGTTTTTGGGCCCCTGCATCCACATGGGAGACCAGGAAGAGAGCCTGGCTCCTGACTTCAGATCAGGAAGAGATCCTGGCTCCTGACTTCAGATCAGCTCAGCTCCAGCTCTTGTGGACATTTGGGGGAGTGAACCAGCAGATGGAAGACCTCTGTCTCTGGAACTCTGTCTTTCAAATAAATAAAATAAATCTTTAAAAACCAAAGAGAAGTAAGCAAGGGTTTGTGCTAGTGAAACTAGGGTATAATATCATGTCAGTTATAATTATATTGTGAGAACTCAATCCTTATTGATAGGGAAAATGGGGTATACGTGGTTGGTTGTGAGCTGCTGAGCTTAACAGCTACTGACTTTAGGCTTCATATATTCCTTTGGTCCAATGGCTAGATTGATTCCAGAGACTAGGATGAAACAATAGCGGGTGATTTGAGCCCAGTGGATGCTAAAGAAGAATGAGTGCCAGGGAACAGTAGCACATATGATTTAAATTCCTATTTACAGAATTTTGGGGCACAAATGAAAACTACTTGACAAATATACTTATGAAACTATCAACAGAGAAAGGTAGCTCACTCTAAATTTCTTCAGTTTTGGAGTCTCCACAATTTCATTGACTCAGAACTCTACTGTCCAGTGGAGCCTGGTCATTAGTATCCGTGTCTTCATGCAAATTCCCTATGGGGCCAGTGCTGTGGCATTGCAGGTAAAAATTTTGCCTGCAGTGCCGGCATTACATATGGGCACCAGTTCAAGTCCCTGCTGCTCTACTTCTAATCCAGCTCTCTCTATGGACTGGGAAAGCAGTGGAAGATGGCCCAAATTTTTGGGCCCTTTCACCCATGTGGGAGACCTGGAAGAGGTCCTGGCTCCTGGTTTTGGATCAGCAAAGCTGTCAGGGGAAGAGTGGCTGAAGCTGGTGCAGCAACAGATGGCATTTCTACTTATTTTATTTTTTTTAGATTTATTTATTTATTTGAAAATCAGAGTTACACACAGAGAGAAGGAGACGCAAAGAGAGAGAGAGAAAGTCTTCCATCTGCTCGTTTACTCATCAGTTGGCTACAATGGCTGGAGCTGTGCCCATCCAAAGCTATGAGCCAGGTGCTTCTTCCAGGTCTCCCACATGGGGGGCCCAAGGACTTGGGCCATCCTGTACTGATTTCCCAGGCCATAGCCTAAAGCTGGATCAAAAGTGGAGTAGCCAGGACTCAAACTGGCAACCATGTGGGATGATGGCACTGTAGGCGGCAGTTTTATCAGCTAAGCCACAGTGCCAGCCCCCAGGGGGCATTTCTGATGCAACAAGAGGTGCCCGCCAACCAGCAGGGAGATCATTCACTAAGGAACATGAGCTCTTGGGCAACTGTGTGACTGGAGCAGGAATGGCAGCAGGAAATTACCAACATGGGTACCCCAGTCTCTCACACCCCTCAGGACATGGGCCAGATTGGTGTAGGCACTCCTCTGGGTCCTGGAGTTGCCACCCCAGTGGGGCACACTCCGACTCTTTTGCCCATTGGGCCCTTGTTCCTTGGCCTCCTGGTCCCCCACTGCCAACTGGGTATGAGAAGAGAGAGATGGTTGACCGCTCTGTGTTTCCCAAGATCCCCCAGGCTCTGGAGAAAACCCTGTGGCTGAAGGAGAGCTGCCAGGAAGTGATGAACGCTCAGCAGGATGAAGACGAGATGAGAACGGGCACTTGCTCATCCCGGGGCCAGTGGGCCTCTGAGCCTGAGGAGGGTACAGTGTCCACATCCAAAACAGAGAAAAACCGGAAGCCCCAGAACCAAAAGGAGAAGAAAAAGCCCCCATCACATGCTGGGGAGTCCGCGGAGAGCTCTGAGGATCGGGAGAAGCGCTCACTGCGTGCGATCGAGCATGCGACCAAGAACCTGAAATTTATGAGTTCAACTTCATCTTCAAGCGGATTTTTGAGCCTTCCAAGGTCACTGATGATGTGAATAAGGAGATGGAGAAGGAGTGAGAGAAGCTTTGGTAAGCTGGAGAACTCTGTGGCCCGGAGGAAGATGGGCTTTGAGGAGGAGCACAAGGACAGTGAAGACGAAAGCCGCGACCATGAGCAGGAAAAGAAGCCAGCAGCTCCCAAGTTGTCCAAGAAGAATCGCTTCTCCGTGGCTGAACTCAAGCAGTTGGTGGCTCGGCCTTACGTCATGGAAATGCATGATGTGATGGCAAAGGACCCGAAGCTCCTGGTTCACCTGAAGGCCCCTGTGCGGGTGCCGCAACACTGCTGTGTTAAAAGCAAGTACATGCAATGCAAAGGTGGCATCGAGAAGACCCTCAGCTTCTGGACATCATGAAACGCACAGGCGGAACAGAAGACCATGAAATCAAAAATGCGAGAGACGGTTCAGCCCAACATGGGCAAGGCTGACATTGACTACCAGCAGTTGCATGATGCCTTGTTCAAGCAGCAGACTAAGCCGAAGCTGACCATACATGGCGACCTATCCTATGAGGGGAAGCAGTTTGAGACTGACTGAAGGAAAAGAAGCCTAGTGGCCTATAGGATGAGCTCAGGATTTCCTTGGGGGTGTCTGTAGAATTAAACCTGCACAAGGTCCCGCTGCTGTGGCTGATTGCCATTCGTCCCCAAGTACCCCAATCTGAAAATCCCTGAGTTGAACTTGCCCGTCCCCGAGAGCTATGCCTTTGGGAACCATGCTCGTGGCTGGGGCAAACTCTCAGTAGACCACTCTATAGGGAGGTGTTTGGAGCCAATGCTGCTGAATTTCAGACCAAGACTGAGGAAGAAGAAATTGATCACACCCTTTGGGGAGAAGTGGAGACATCAGTTGAAGAGTCCTCAGAAGAGGAGGAAGAGGAGGAAGGCGATGAAGGCAAACTGGATGAGACAGGCTTCATTATGCCCACAGACAGTGGCGTCATCAGTGCCAGCTGGAATGGAGATCACAGAACTCATTGAGCTGAAGAAGAAGGTTGAGGAGGCAATGGACAGAATTGAAACACTTCAACTGTTCACCATGTTGCCAGAGAGGAGGACAGCCACCACTGTGGTGGTGGTGGTGGGGAGTCATGGTGGGGTCGACCCACATTTATGACGTGTCCACAGTTATGAGCAAGAAGGGTGCAGCCCCTGAGCTGCAAGATGTAGAACTGACCCTGGCACCTGAAGATCTGGAGCTGGACTCCATGGCCATGACCTAGAAGTATGAGAAGCATGTGCAGGAACAGCAGGGCCAAGTGGAGAAGGAAGACAAGCAATATGGTGGCAGAGCATGCTGCCAAACAGAAGCAAAAGAAATGGAAATTTCAGCCCCAGGGCAGCCATGGGGGTAGCAAGAAATACAAGGAGTTCAAGTTTTAGCACCCCCACCCCACCCAGCCTTCCTTCAGTCCCTTTTTCTGGATGCCTGGGTTTCACACACATGTGCCCTGGGTTTCACACACATGTTCTCCTGCAGGTCCCAAGGCTTGTCACTTCATATTCTTATTTTAGATATGTTTTGTAAATAAAGCTGCCTCCCAAGGGAAAAAATCACCAGTAACAGAGTATTCTTGGAAAATCACCAATATCATCAGCATCAGTATTTTAACCACCAAACTTGGCCTCAATCGCTTTCATAAAAACATTTATATTTTTGTAAGAAAATTCAGTTGATTATTAACTAAAAATCACAACCTTCCTGTCTCTACAGCTTGAATATACTTCAATAGAAATTTTCAGCCTGCTTTCTTTCAGTTTCAGAACGCATAATAGCCTTCTTTTTCTTCAATACCAATTCTCTAACTTTTAACTCAATCTCATCCCCACAGATTTTTCACTAAGGAATTACTAAATCAAAAATATATCTCTCTTCCATTATCCTAAGTTTTCCACATCTTTGTATGTTCAGGAGTATTCTGTCCTCATTCTGCCTGGGACCCCATGTGCCCTTCTAGTTAGCAGTTAAAGATTGATGGATATGAAATATTTGTGTTCATTTGTGTGTGTGTGTGTGTGTGTGTGTGTGTGTGTGATACGCTATCACAGAATGAAGAATGAGGGCACTTCAAAGAGTTTGTGGAAAATGGAATTAAAAGATAAGCTTATTTTGGTGTAAAAAACCTCTTGAAATTCATGCACAACATTTTCATAATATGCATTTTCCATGAATCTTTTGGAGACTCCATCTATGCAGGGATTTAAAATATTTTACAGCAAAATAAACTTTCTTTTATTTCCATTTCCCATGGACTTTTTGAAGTATCTTCCTAAATACACTATGATAGAATTTTTTATCCATTAGAGTACTCTAGGCTCAAGTGACAGAAGCTTAACTGAGACTAAAATAGAAACACAAGGATATTTTATTATCCTGTATGCCTAGGATTCTGGAAACTTGGTAGATGGGCATTTCAGTCCTAATCACCAGTATTCTTGTTCTCTCTTCCATTTTCAACATGTCAGCTTTTGTCCTTACATTTATTCTCTTGGTGGTTACAATATGACTGCTATATCTTCAGAGATCACAGCCTCAGACAATTATGTTCAAATGATAGAAATGGAGAAAGGGACATGACCATCTTTGTACATCTATTAAAAATTTTTACAGAAGTCCAACATCAAATTTAAGAAAGGGTCCAGATCCCCAAAAACATAAAGCACTTGATACCTAAACTAAATTATTGTTTTGACAGCAAAGAAGCATGGTGGACAGGGGATGCTCAAGGATTTTTAATATTTGTTTATTTTTCTCTACTTGAAAGGCAAAGAGAGAGATTCCATCCACAAATTCCACATTCCAAATGCCTGCAACAGCAAGGGCTTGGAAAGGCTGAAGCCAGGAGCCCATAATTCCGTGTGGGTGTCTCACACAGGTGGCAGGACCTCAGAAACTTGAGTCATTATCTGCTGCCTCTAAGGCTGCATTACAGGAAGCTGGATTGGAAACAGAGCATCTGGAGCTTAAACCAGCACTATAATATGGGGTGTAGCCTTCTCAAGCTGAACTTTAACCTATTTTGCCTCATTACTTCCCATATAGTTTGTTTAAGCTACAAATTAAATTAGTATAGTCACAGGCCTGAGCATCATTGTTGGCCATGTTGCTTACACTGTCTTGGCTCCCTCAAGGTCTCCAATAGGACATTTTTGTTTGGCTTTTGTTATTATTGTGAATGGACTGTAAGATGAAAGAGGAAATAAGCAAGTCTTGGTGTGCATCTGTTTGTGGATGTGATAAGAGCGGAGGAAATCCAATGTAATTTATGAGTTCACAACTAGATTTTAGGACAGAATTCTTAATCATTCATAACACTTCACTGCTTCTTAGACATGTTGGGAAATCTACCATTTAAATAGCCATAGGTCTATTGGTCCAGAAACGGAAGAAATTAGAATAAAGATCAGGCTGGAATTCAGGCTTGAATAAGCATTCTGTATTACTCTAAATCCTAGTCCCATTGCGTTTTCATTGCTGTGACTGTAAAGGAACAGTTTTGACAAAGTACAGAAATGGATCTCTTCTCATACCCATGTTCCTTCAAGCTAAAGACCTATAATGACATTTCGGTGGTAATATAGACTATTGGAAAATTGAAGAAGGACCTCACAGTGAACAGCAGTCTATATTAAAAGTGAACTTGAACATGTTTTGAACTTAAATATTCTGTTTTTTAAAATATATGTAAGTCTTCTTGACCTTTCTCTCTCTCTCTCTTTCACTGTCTAACTCTGCCTGTCAAAAAAATATATGTAAGTCTTCTAAATCAATCACCCATTTCCACCTCACTTTTCTTTATTCTCTGTTGGTTTTCTGTCATAACCACATTTTCACATTCATTGTTGACCTCTCTTCCATTTACGCTTTAAATTTTTGGTGTTTTGAAAGGAAGAGAGAGAGATCTTCCATCATCTGCTTATCTGTTGGTTCACTCCTCAAATGCCCACAAAAGCTGGGCCTGCATCAAAGCAAATTCAGGAACCCAGAACACAATCAATGTTTTCCATATGGATGGCAAGGTCCCAAGTACTTGAGCCATTACCTGCTGGTTCCCAAGGTATTCATTAGCAGTTAGCTGGATTCAGATGCAGAGCCAGGCACTGTGATGTGGTATCTAAACTCAAATCTAGCATTGAAGTGTGGTATTCTGGCATTTGGAGCAGTGTTTTATCGTTTGTATCAAATGCCTACCCATTGCATTTCTTTCTGCCTTTGCTTGGAGTCACATTTCTAGGCTTCTTTTCTTCTTCCTCTTTCTGGAATCCTGCTTTTTCCTTTGTTTCTTCTCTTTATGTTCTCTTTAATCTGAGGAGTCAACTGGTATGGACTTTTGCCCCTACTGGAGACTATTGGAGTCCATTCCCACTATAGCTTTAGAACTCTGCTCCTGGCAGTGTCAAGGATATCTGCAATAAGATGAGCTCCTCTTTGGTCAAATTTGACTAAGTAGACAAATAAACTAGATAAATAATTCCTACTGTCTGCTCACAAGAATACCCCTTTGCTCCTTTGTAGTATATTTTCAGCCTTACATTTTTATGTTCCTGGTTTAACACTTCACAAAGCAGTCATTAAAAATAATGTATTTTCTCTTTTGTTAAAAAAAGAATATCCTCCCAAGAAACTATCTCTCAAGATATGTTCAAATCCCAAGAGACATAATGCTTTACATTATAAAAATGTCCTATATTTTATTTTATTAGATGCTTTCTCAAGTAAGCGGGAAAGTGAAACTGATTGAGAGAAGTTTGGACAACAATATTACAAACCAATTAAGTATAGAACCAAAACTCTCTCAGGCTTCCTAATTCTGCCACTTAGAAGTTTGTATTTGAGTATTATAATATAAAACAAGCTGATATGGAAATATGCAATAAATAAAGAAAAATCTGTTGTCATTCTCCTATTTTAAGGGGGAAGTGATGCTTGCACTTACTTTCCTCAGGGATACAGGAACTGCTTCCCCAGGTGACAGACACACCCTTACCTCTGCAGGACCAGCCTGCAGTCTGTCTTTCAATGTGAGGTGACATCAGCAACAACCCAAACTTGAGCACTGCTCTCATCTTTTTCTTCTATCCTCTTTCCTCCCTTTCTTCTTGTCTTCCTCCATCCCTCCCTCCTCCTTTCTCTCTCTTTTTATTTATTTCTTTATATTATTTTTCTGCCCCCCCACCTTCTCCTTAAGAAGAAATAAAAAAATCTTCATTCACATTTTTTCTTTGTTTTTATCCTTTCCTCCCTCCTTTGGTTTTACAATGCAATGCCAATTATTAGAAAATATAATTTACTGTGTCTTACACTATTATTTATAATCTAGTCGGGCATTTTCTTCACATTCTTAATATCCCCAGTGTCAGGCAGAATTACAGCTTGGAAGCTGACTGTAAGCCTTTGTGTGTAAACAGCAGAGATCATTGTTTTCACAGGCAAATTTTCTGTTGTGTTGTTGGTTTTCATAATTTATTTAGGATGATTAGATATATAGTTATGCATTTAAAATTTTTTTTTCAAAAAACAGAATTCTATGTTTTCTTTCTGTTATTACGGAAATAAGAATATAAACATTTTTAGTAGATCACATTAAATGAGGGAACCTCTACCTATGCATTTACAAATATATCAGATATATCCTGTACATGATGATTCCTGAGCAGTTCAGATCTACAGCATGACTGAGCATGCATAGATCATTTTGCTGCCTTTAGCTCTAACTTCACTCTCAGCTCCTTGATTTCTCTCTGTCACCCCATCTTTCTACTTGCCTCTGCATGCACACACACACACACACACACACACACATGTTTTGTGACATCTGGATCATTTCTTCAAAATGTAGCAACTAACTTAGTCTGTATCCTAAGAAGTCTGGTTTACATTTTTTCCCCCAAAGACAAAACTACCAGGAGTCAAGACATATTTAGAGAGGAAAAAGAGATACATGAAAACAAAACATCAACAGGAGAATAGGAAAGGAAGTACAGATAGAACTGAAGATGGAGACAGAGTAGAGAGAAAAAGTTAATTCTTCTTAGGCTAACAATAGTCCTCCTGGTTCCCTGGATTTGAGAGAAAGCCAATAGAAGTGAATATTGAAACCCTGAATTCTTTGTTAAGCACAATACACACATATACACACATATACACATACACTCACACATTGGCATATCATCATTTTTTTTCTGTGCCACCCGAATCAGAAACTTTGTGACTGTCTTCTCTTTGCCATTGTAAGCACTCACTTACACCCTAGAACCTCTTTTCCTGGGAAAACTCAGGAGTGTACAAAAAACTCGAGCTTTCTCCCCATCTCCTACCCCCTGCCATAGTCTACTTGAAACACAGATACAGACATGACATGAAAATAGACATATAATGATACTCATAAACTAGAAAAGGTTAAACACATCTTTGATTTTCATATGGTTAAGCTCTCTAGTGTATGTTTAACAAAATCTTCTGAAATAGATCCATCCAACTATCCATAAAGTAAATGATACTCCTGAATATCACTTTTATAAAGTAAGTCATAGTCCCAGTAAAATCATCTTGAATGATTCATATATAGTTCCTCATTATCGGGTTTCATAGTTCAATTAGTGAATCAGTACATCCATTATCTTTGTTTTTTTCACTTTTGCATTCTTTTTTTTAAACTTTTAATTAGTAAATATAATTTTCCAAAGTACAGTTTATGGATTACAATGGCTGCTGTGTATCCCACTTCCCATGTTGGATGGTTCTCTCCCTTTTTTTTTCTATCAGTTAGTATTCGCAGACACTAGTCTTGTTTGTGTGATCCCTTTGACTCTTAGACATATTAGTGTGATCAATTGTGAATTGAAATTGATCACTTGGACTAGTGAGATGGCATTGGTACATGCAATCCTGATGGGATTGAATAGAAATCTCCTGGCATATTTCTAACTCCACCATTTGGGTCAAGTCCGAATGAGCATGTTCCAAATTGTACATTTCCTCCCTCTCTAATTCCCACTCATATTTAACAGGGATCACTTTTAAGTTAAATTTCAATACCTAAGAATAAATGTGTTTTTATTACAGAGTTCAACCAATAGTATTAACTAGAACAAAAAATACTGAAAGGAATAAAGTATTACATTGTACATCAACAGTCAGGACAAGGGCTGATCAAGTCACTGTTTCTCATAGTGTCTGTTTCACTTCAACAGGTTTCCTTTTTGTGGTTGGTTAGTTGTCACCGATGGGGTGAACCTATATTTGTCCCTTTGGGACGGGCTTAATTCACTCAGCATGATGTTTTCCAGATTCCTTCATTTTGTTGTAAATGACCAGATTTTATTGTTTTTGACTGCTATACAGTATTCTATAGAGTACATGTCCCATAATTTCTTTATACAGTCTACTGTTGATCGGCATTTGGGTTGATTCCAGTTCTTAGTTATTGTCAATTGAGCTGCAATAAACATTAAGGTGCAGACAGCTTTTTTGTTTGCTAATTTAATTTCCTTTGGGTAAATTCCAAGGAGTGGGATGGCTGGGTTGTATGGTAGCGTTATATTCAGGTTACTGAGGAATCTCCAGACTGAGTTCCATAGAGGCTTAACCAGTTTGCATTCCCACTGACAGTGGGATAATGTCCCTTTTTGCCCACATCCCCGCCAGCATCTGTTGTTGGTAGATTTCTGTATGTGAGCCACTCTAACTGGGGTGAGGTGAAACCTCATTGTGGTTTTGATTTGCGTTTGCCTGATTGCTCATGATCTTGAACATTTTTTCACGTGTCTGTAGGCCATTTGGATTTCCTCTTTTGAAAATTGTCTACTGAGGTCCTTGGTCCATCTCTTAAGTGGGTTGTTTGTTTTGTTGTTTTGGAGTTTCTTGATCTCATTGTAGATTGTGGTTATCAACCCTTTATCTGTAGCATAGCTTGCAAATACTTTTTCCCATTCTGTCAGTTGCCTCTTCACTTTCATGACTGTCTTTTGCCATACAGAAACTTCTCAATTTGATGCAATCCCAAATGTTAATTTTGCTTTGACTGCCTGTGCCTCTGAGGTCATTTCCAAGAAGTCTTTGCTGGTGCCGATATCTTGCAGTGTTTCTCCAATGATCTCTAATAATTTGATGGTGTTGGGTCATGGATTTAGGTCTTTGGTTGAGTAGATTTTTGTGTAAGGTGAAAGGTAGGTGTCTTGCTTCATGATTCTACACTTGGAAATCCAGTTTTCCCAGCACCATTTATTGAATAGACTGTCCTTACTCCAGGAATTGGTTTTAGATCCTTGACAAATATAAGTTGGCTGTAGATGTTTGGATTGATTTCAGGCGTTTCTATTCTGTTCCATTGGTCTATCCATCTGTTTCTGTAACAGTACCATGCTGTTGTGATTACAACTGTCCTGTAGTATGTCCTGAAATCTGGTATTGTGATGCTTCCGGCTTTGCTTTTGTTGTATAAGATTGCTTTAGCTATTTGAGGTCTCTTTCTTCTCCATATGAATTTGAGCATCATTTTTCCAGATCTGAGAAGAATG
This sequence comes from Sylvilagus floridanus, assembly GCA_949820135.1. Lineage (NCBI taxonomy): Eukaryota > Metazoa > Chordata > Mammalia > Lagomorpha > Leporidae > Sylvilagus > Sylvilagus floridanus. The sequence continues at coordinate 90,081,972 of OX463226.1, read as the reverse complement.
TCCTCGGTATCTTGATTGGTATCACATTGAATTTATAAATTGCTTTTGGGAGAATGAACATTTTGATGATATTGATTCTTCCAATCCATGAGCATGGAAGATTTATCCATTCTTTGGTATCCTCTTCTATTTCTTTCTTTATGGTTTTGTAATTTTCATCATAGAGATCTTTAACGTCCTTGGTTAAGTTTATTCCAAGGTATTTGATTGTTTTTGTAGCTATTGTGAATGGGATTGATCTTAACAGTTCATTCTCAGCTGTGGCATTGCCTGTGTATACAAAGGCTGTTGATTTTTGTGCATTGATTTTATATCCTGCTACTTTGCCAAACTCTTCTATCAGTTCCAATAGTCTCTTAGTAGAGTTCTTTGGGTTCCCTAAATAAAGAATCATATCATCTGCAAAGAGGGATAGTTTGAGTTCTTCCTTCCCAATTTGTATCCCTCTAATTTCTTTTTCTTCCCTAGTAGCTCTGGATAAGTCTTCCAGAACTGTATTGAATAGCAGTGGTAAGAGTGGGTATCCCTGTCTGGTACGAGATCTCAGTGGGAATGCTTCCAACTTTTTCCCATTCAATAGGATATTGGCCATGGGTTTTTCATAAATTGCTTTGATTGTATTGAGGAATGTTCCTTCTATACCCAGTTTGCTTAGGGTTTTCATCATGAAAGGGAGTTGAATTTTATCGCATGCTTTCTCTGCATCTGTTGAGATAATCATATGGTTTTTCTTCTGCAGTATGTTAATGTGGTGTATCACATTGATTGATTTGCAAACATTGAATCATCCCTGCATACCAGGGATAAATCCCACTTGTCTGGGTGGATGATCTTTCTGATGTTTGTTGTATTCTATTTACCAAAATTTTATTGAGGATTTTTTCATCTATATTCATCAGGGATATTGGTCTGCAATTTTCTTTCAATGCTGCATCTTTCTCTGGCTTAGGGATCAAGGTGATGGCGGCTTCATGAAAAGAATTTGGGAGGAGTTCATCTTTTTCAAATGTTCTGAATAGTTTGAGGAGAATTGGAGTTAACTCTTCTTTAAATGTCTGGTAGAATTCAGCAGTGAATCCATCTGGTCCTGGGCTTTTCTTTGTTGGGTGGGCCTTTATTACTGTTTCAATTTCTGTCTCAGTTATGGGTCTGTTTAGGTTTTCTATGTCTTCCTGGTTCAATTTAGGTAGTTTGCATGTGTCCAGAAATCTATCCATTTCTGATAGATTTCCCTGTTTGCTGGCATACAAGTCCTTGTAGTAATTTCTGATGATTCTTTTTATTTCTGTGGTATCTGTTGTTATGTTTCCTTTTTCATTTCTGATTTTATTGATTTGGGTCTTTTCTCTTCTTTTTTTTTTTAGTTAGTTGGGCCAATGGGGTGTCAATTTTGTTTATTTTTTCAAAAAAACAGCTCCTCGTTTGGCTGGTTTTTTAATAAATTTTTTTGATTCAATCCTATTGATTTCTTCTCTGATTTTAATTATTTCTCTTCTCCTACTAGATTTGGGTCTGGTTGCTGCAGTTTTTCTAGATCCTTGAGATGAATCAAAAGCTCATTTATTTGGTGCCTTTCCAATTTCTTGATGTAGGCAACTATTGCTATAAACTTTCCTCGTTACACTGCTTTTGCTGAATCCAGTAAGTTTTGGTATGTCGTGTTGTTATCCTCATGTACTTCCAGAAAGTTTTTGATTTCTCTTTTAATTTTTTCTATGACTCATTGTTCATTCAGGAGTATGTTGTTCAATCTCCATGTGTTTGCATATGCTCTAGGGATTCCTGAGTTGCTAATTTCCAACTTCATTCCCCTATGGTTTGAGAAGTTGCATCATATGATTCTAATTCTTTTTAATTTGCTGAGACTTGCGTTATGGCCTAGTATGTGGTCAATCCTAGAGAAGGTTCCATGTACTGCTGAGAAGAATGTAAATGCTTTTTGTGTAGGATGAAAAGTTCTGTAGATATCTGTTAGGTCCATTTGGGCTACAGTGTCATTTAAATCTACTGTCTCCTGGTTGATCTTCTTTCCTGTTGATCTGTCTATCTCTGAGAGTGGAGTATTGAAGTCCCCAGTACTATTGTATTGGAGTCTAAGTCTCCATTTAAGTCTCTTAACAAATCGTTTAAATAAACCAGTGCCCTGTAATTAGGTGCATGTACATTGAAAATCATTATATCTTCCTGTTGAATTGATCCCTTAATCAATATATAGTGCCCCTCTTTGTCTCTCTTAACATTTTTTGTGTTAAAGTCTATGTAGTCTGATATTAAGATGGCTATGCCCGCTCTTTTTTTCATTTCTGTTGGCATGGTATATATTTTTCCAGCCTTTTACTTTCAGTCCGTATAGATCTTCATTAGAAAGATGTGTTTCGTGTAAGCAACAAATAGATGGGTTTTGTTCCTTAACCCAATCAGCCAATCTGTGTCTTTTAACTGGACACTTGAGGCCATTAATGTTCAATGTGACTATTGATAAGTAGTAACTTTGCCCTACCATTTCCCAAAGATATCTTCTAATGTATGCTTTGAACTTCCTGTGATCTTTTGCTGTGAGGTTTCCCTCCTTTACCTTCTTTCATATTGATGACGTGTTTCTGTGTTTCTGTGTGTAACACATCTTTAAGTATCTTTTGCAGGGCTGGACGAGTGGCAACAAATTTTTTCAATTTCTGTTTGCTATGAAAGGTCTTTATTTCACCTTCATTCACAAATAAGAGCTTTGCAGGATATAATATTCTGGGCTGGCAGTTTTTTTCTCTTAGTACTTGGGCTATGTCCCGCCATTCCCTTCTAGCCTGTAGGGTTTCTGATAAGAAGTCAGCTGTGAGTCTAATTGGAGATCCTCTGAGAGTAATCTGACATTTCTCTCTTGCACATTTTAGGATCTTTTCTTTCTGTTTCACTGTGGTGAGTTTGATTACAACATGTCGTGTTGAGGATCTCTTTTGGTCATGTTTATTTAGGGATTCTATGAGCTTCTTGTCCTAGGATGTCTCTGTCCTCCAAACCTGGGGATTTCTCTGCTAGTATCTCCCTAAAAAGGCCTTCTAATCCTTTCTCCCTCTCCATGCCTTCAGGAACTCCTAGAACCTGAATATTAGGTTTTTTAATAGTATCCTGTAGATTCCCAACAATATTTTTTAGATTTCTAATTTCCTCTTCTTTTCTTTGACTGTATACTTTCCTGTGCTCTGTCTTCAAAGTCTGATATTCTCTCTTCTGCTTCATCAACCCTATTTTTAAGGCTCTCTAATGTGTTTGTCATTTGATCTATTGAGTTCTTCATTTCATTTTGATTTCTCTTCAGTATCACACTTTCCTGTTCTACTAGTTTCTGCATTTCATTTTGATTCCTCCTTAAGATTTCATTTTCACAAAAGATATTTTCTATACTGTCCAATAAGGATTTATGTAGCTCAAGCATTAGTTTTTAAAAACTTCTAAATGTTCTTATAAATTTTTTGAAATCTGTATCTTGCATTTCTTCCCTTTCATCATCTTCATAATCTTAGCTTGGGGTGTCTTGTTCATTTGGGGTCATCATAATGTCTCCCTTGTTCTTGTTTCCTTGGTTTCTTCATTTGTTGCTTGGCATTGTGGAGATATTCTTTGGATTCTTCTTCCCTTGCTGTGGTGTTTTTTTCTTGTTATACCATGACTGTATTAAGTGGACTGTCTGCTTTTGATGGAGCCTTAGAGGTTTGAGATGGTTGTGGCTGAGAGTTCTGTTTGGTTCCTCAGTGTTAAGGGTGTGCCAAAGGTGACACTCCCAGGTTAGGCATTGTAAATCTCTCTCTCTCTCTTTTTTTTTTTTTTGATTCAGAAAGGATGTAATTCTGCACAGCTGAATGGAATTGAAGGTAATTAGCATGTGAATGATATACCCATAGGAGCCAGAGATTGGAAGCTCTTTCCCAAGGACCACACAGGGAATCTCTGCTATCCTCAGTGTGGGCTCAAATTCTCCTGCAGTCTCCCACTGGGTTGCCAAGGTTACCGAATTGTAGTGTCTCTGGAGAGTACTCATGTGAATTCTATTAGTTCTCTCACCCACTGTCTCTTTTTTCACAGTCTCAGTTCTTTATCACCGCACATTTACTAGGTCCTAATCTCCTGTTTTGTCACCCCCCCAGAGTCAGGTTTTCCTGCTTGGCTGAGGGCGGATGCAACCCTGAGGTCATGCCACTTTTGATGTATGTCCAAAATGGTGCCTGATTTTTGTCTTGCTTGCCTTTGAGAGGTGAGTGGAGAGAGAGAAACTCGTGCCCATACCGGTCCCTATTTTTTTTTCCCTCTCTCTTCTAGTTAGCCTGGTGACTTTTCCCCATGGAGTTTGAAGCCTCATTCCCTCTAGTCTCCTCTTTCCACTTTCCCACTGGTGTCTTGGGCTATTGAGATTCGGCTCACCTCATGTTCCAGCACTGGTGCATTAATTCTGCCACTGGTGTCCCGAGCCTTGGGCTCCCATGCCCTCCATGCAGGTCCACCATGAATCACTAGTTCCGGAAGAGTTTCCTCTGCTGTTTCTTCCCCTACTATTCCTTGAACCTGCAGTATCTCCACTTTTATTAAACAGTCTGTTCCCGAACCATCAGTGTGCTCCCTTCCTATTCCGCCATTTGCCGCCATTCCCACTTTGGCATTTTAACTAGGTACAATACATGTTTCCATATGATATGTGTTCTGAAGAATACAATACTAGCCAATGTCTTTATGAAACCTACCTTGTTTAAATAAGAAAGAAAAGATAAATGAATTACATTTAGCAATGAACTATCACCAATATTCAATGGTGATCTACTAAGAAATGGTAGATTAATATAATAGAAATGTCATACCAAGTTACTATGAATGGGATGACTTAATTAATTAAAACACTCAAAATTTATTCTCTGGCATTTCTGACAACTTGAAGTTTGAAATCAAGATCCATTCTTTCTTAGGAGTGCAGAGGGATTAACTGTCCTATGCCCCTGTTCTGGCTTCTGGTGCTTGTTGGCAATACTTGGCATGTTTTGCTTTGTAAATGCATCACTCCAATTTCTGTCTCTGTGTTCACTTGGTGATCTACTTTATGTATATGTCTAGTCCAAATCTCTCTCTTATTAAAAAGATATTATTCATTGGGGCTGGCACTGTGGCGTAGCAAGTAAAGCAGCTGCCTGAAGTGCCAGCATCCCATATGGATGCTGATTTGCAACACGGCTGCTCCACTTCTGATCCAGCTCTCTGCTATGGTCTTGGAAAGCAGTAGAAGATGGCAGAAGTACTTGGGCCCTGCAACCACGTGAGAGACCTGGAAGAAGCTCATGGCTCCTGGCTTCAGATTGGCACAGCTCCAGCCATTGCAAGCAATTAGGGAGTAAACCAACAGATAGAAGACCTCTCTCTCTCTCTGCCTCTCCTTTTCTCTCTGTGTAACTCTGCCTTTCAAATAAATAAATAAATAAATCTTTTTCAAAAAAACAATACTCATATTAGATTTAGGGACCACCTAAATGCAGTATGATTTCATCTTAATTAATTGAATTATTTCCAAATAATGTCACATTCTAAGATTTTGAGATGGACTTGAATGTTTTAGGATATCATTCATCTGATGGCAAATAATAAACATGGGGTCCTTCTACATACCTGAAAAATAATCTGGAGCAAATGGATGTCCTTGATGAATTTATTCCTCTATATACTTAGTGTGTTTTTGAGCTGAATAGTGTGGTTTTATTCATTTTTAGGGTATAACAGCTCACATAATTGATGACTGCTTAATCATTCTCCAGACAATCACTTGAAAACCAGCACAACTACTTAACAGTCCTATAACTGAAACCTGGGATTATGAAATTAAAACATATTATTTGGTTTAGTTTAAAGTTATAAGCATGTAATTCACCAAGCTAGGCAGAACTCTAATGAAATGAACTTTAAAAAACTACATTGCAAATTTTCATCTGTTTAAAAATTCTAGTAAAGGGAGATGCAAGATGGCTGAGCTGGCAAAAGACGTGCAGATTTGGACCACTGGAAGATGACAGAAGAAAAGGAGAGGAACTGCATTCCCAGGGACAGAGGAAAATTTACATTAGAAATTTCACAAATAAAGAGAGAGAGATGCCATGGATCAGTGGCCTTAATACAATCCTACAACAGCAAGTGGGACACCATCAGCAACTGCCATAGCTGCTGGAGGGGACACCATCTACTTGGAACAAGGTAAGAGGAAATTGCAGCTTCCTGAGTCACTGGTGATATTGCCTGAGAGAGGACCCTGCTGTACTCATTGACTTTTAGTTTGGTTTAAAGCACTAGTATGTGTGTGTTGGGGTGAGGGGCCAGGCTGCCCATCTAACCCTATGAAGGGAGACTCCATTTCACTCCTCCACTTCCCTAACAAGGTATCCTATAACCAGCAGGAATGAAGTACCAGCTTAATAAGGTGAGTAAATACTGCTGTGGCCAGCATTAAACCAGGGGATTTTGTCCAGGGGAAAAATATGCAATCCATATTGATTTTGAGTATGGCTTGGAGGGTTGATGGGGGACAGGGAACACACTTAGCAGTGTGAAGCACTTCCTGCCTTCATTCTATCAAGGTGCCCAACCTCATTTTGCCAAGGTGCAGCACCAACTAAACTCTACAAGGCAGGCAGCTGTCTGTGGGAACCCTGAAGCTCTATCCATGGACAGAGGAGGTTCATAAGGCTCCCTATGACTGTGGAATCCCTAGCCCTGTAGATATGGACATTCTGTGGACTGTGTGATAGGACACGAGGTATGGCTGGGTCTGTGGGCAATCACTATGTCTGGCTTCAGAGGCTTAAAGTGACCTCAGTGTTGGTGTGAGCCATTGCAGAGGATTCTGTGCTTATACCAAGCAGTGCACAGATCCTTTGAGAAGTTCATGCACCTGTGAAAGTGGGGGGCATATGCACTATGGAATCATGCTGGGAAATTGGTTCAGCTTGGCAGAGAGGGGCTGCTCCTGTGCTCAAACCTGTTGACATAATCTTACTCTCCCCAACTGCTGACAATACAGGAGACCTACCAGGCCCAGCTTACATGTCAGTGAACTCTTGGCCCACCGTTGAGATTTGACAAAGCTCATTATCCCAATCTAGAACACCAGACTGTATATCTGTGGAAAGAGCAGACTAAGCTATTAAGGCATATTTCAAAGATAAAAGCCCTCAGAGGAAAAAGTCACCAATAGTTTCCACAAATGCCTAAAAAAAGATAGAAATACAAGGTACATGAATAACAAAGACAATATGACTCCCCAAAAGGAACATAAGAACATTTTAATATTACATGAGAATACAAAAAGATTAAAACAATTGCTGAAAAGGAATTCAAAAGAATTATCATAAAATTATTAAAAAACACAAGGAAGTAAATACATGAGTTAAAAAATGCATATGTGAGCCGGCGCCGTGGCTCAACAGGCTAATCCTCCGCCTTGCGCCGGCACACCGGGTTCTAGTCCCAGTCGGGGCGCCGGATTCTGTCCCGGTTGCCCCTCTTCCAGGCCAGCCCTCTGCTGTGGCCCGGGAGTGCAGTGGAGGATGGCCCAGGTGCTTGGGCCCTGCACCCCATGGGGAGACCAGGAAAAGCACCTGGCTCCTGGCTCCTGCCATCGGAGGAGCGCGGTGCACCGGCTGCAGCGCGCCGTCCGCGGTGGCCATTGGAGGGTGAACCAATGGCAAAAGGAAGACCTTTCTGTCTGTCTCTCTCTCTCACTGTCCACTCTGCCTGTCAAAAAAAAAAATGCATATGTGACATAGATGAGAAATTCTGCTTGGAGATAGAGACATAAATCTGAAATATTATAAATTAAGAATTCACCATGTCAAATAAAAAGCACAGTGAAAAACTTTAATAACAGACTTTTTGAGGCAGAAGAAGTCATATCTGAGCTAGAAGACAAATATTTGGAAATATCTTAGACAAAAAAAAGAAAAAATAGAAAGACTGAAAATAGTGTTCAAGATTTTGGGCCACTATCAAACAACTGAAGGTATGTGCTTTAGGAGTTCTTGAAAGCATGGAAAGAGAGAATGGAATAGTTATTTAGCAGAATAATAGCAGATAACATCCCAAATCTGGAAAAAGATACAGATATCCACGAATAGAAAGCACATAGAACTTCTAATAGACATGATCAGAAGAAAATCTTCAGCATGACACATTGTAGTCCAACTTTCAAAGGTAAAACATAAAGAAAAGATTCTATAATGCATATGAGAGAAATTCCACATTACCTTCAGAGAATCTCCAATTTGAATAATAGCTGCTTCAGCCTCAGAATCCCTATAGGCTAGAAGAGAATGGAGAGACGTAGTCACACTCCTAAATGAAAAAAAAAAGTAAACCCAGAATAGTTTACCCAGGAAAGCACTCATTTTTTAATAAAGGTGAAATAAAGACCTTCCAAAACAGAAATTGAAGTGATTTGTCAGCACTCATACCAGCCTTGCAAATGACAGTTAAGGATGTGCTACACAGAAGGAATGGTAGTCAGCATAATGAAATAAAATGAAGACAGAAGCTGGCGCCTTGGCTCAACAGGCTAATCCTCCACCTTGCGGCGCTGGCACACCAGGTTCTAGTCCTGGTTGGGGCGCCGGATTCTGTCCCGGTTGCCCCTCTTCCAGGCCAGCTCTCTGCTGTGGCCCAGGAGTGCAGTGGAGGATGGCCCAAGTGCTTGGGCCCTGCACCCCATGGGAAACCAGAAAAAGCACCTGGCACCTGGCTCCTGCCATCGGATGAGCGCGTTTCGCCGGCCGCAGCATGCCGGCCACGGTGGCCATTGGAGGGTAAACCAACGGCAAAGGAAGACCTTTCTCTCTGTCTCCCTCTCTCACTGTCCACTCTGCCAGTCAAAAATAAAAAAAAAATGAAGACAGAAAATCTTATAGTAAAACTACAAAGGAAATTTAAAACAAACAATAAGATTATTTATGGAGAAATGGCAGAACCATGTCATTACTTATTAATAATAACCTTGAATATAAATAGCCTAAATTTTCCAATTAAAAGATACAGACTGGCTGAATGGATTAAAAATAAGACCCATCTATTTGCTGCCTATAAGAAACACAACAAGAATCGCTGTGCACTTGCTCCTCATGTAGGACCTCTGTCCTTAATGTGTTGTAAAATAAGAATTAATGGAAAAAATAGTCTTCAAAAAGTAGTTTATACTTTGCGTGTCTATGTGGGTGCAAACTGTTGAAATCATTACTTAGTATAGAGTTGATCTTCTCTATATAAAGATAATTAAAGATGAATCATAATAAAGAATCGGATGAAAGAGGGAGTAGGAATTGGGATAGTTTTTACTTATGAAATTTATATTTATCCAATGAAAGATTTCTATAAAAAAGAAAGAAACACACTTTACCAACAAAGGTACATGCAGACTGAAAATGAAAGTATATAAAAAGATACTCTGTGTTAATTAACACTAATCAAAAATGAGTAGGTATAGCCATGCTAACATCAGATAAATAGACTTTAAGATGAAAACTGTTAAAAGATAGAAAGAAGGGCATTATGTAATGATTGATGGTTTAATGGGGCAATCAACAGGAAGATGTGATTTTAATAAATATATATGTGGGGCCAGCCCTGTGGTGCACTATATTAACCCTCTGCCTGTAGCACTGGCTGCTTTTCTTCTGATCCAGTTCACTTTTATGCTCTGGGAAAGCAATGGAAGATGGCCCAAGTGTTTGGGCCCCTGCATCCATGTGGGAAACCCTAAAGAAGCTCCTGGCTTTAGATCAGCTCTACTCTGGCTGTTTTAGTCATTTGTGGGGTGAACTGGCAATGGAAGACCTTTCTTTTTCTCTGTCTCTATCACTGTCTATAACTCTACTTCCTGAATAAATAAATAGCATCATTTTTAAAAGATATTTATTTGGGCCAGCACCGCAGCTCAATAGGCTAATCCTCCACATTGCGGCACTGGCAGACCGGGTTCTAGTCCCGGTCGGGGCACCGATTCTGTCCCGGTTGCCCCTCTTCCAGGCCAGCTCGCTGCTATGGCCAGGGAGTGCAGTGGATAATGGCCCAGGTCCTTGGGCCCTGCACACCATGGGAGAGCAGGAGAAGCACCTGGCTCCTGCCTTTGGATCAGCGTAGTGCGCTACCCACAGCACACCAGCCGCAGCGGCCATTGGAGGGTGAACCAACGGCAAAAGGAAGACCTTTCTCTCTGTCTCTCTCTCTCACTGTCCACTATGCCTGTCCAAATAAATAAATAAATAAATAAAAGATATGTATTTGAAGTCAGAGTTACACAGAGAGAGAAGGAGAGGCAGAGAGAGAGAGGTCTTCCATCCACAATTTCACTCCCCAATTGGCCACAATGGCTGGAGCTGTGCCTATCCAAAGCCAGGAGCCAGGAGCTTCCTCTGGGTCTCCCATGCATGGTCAGAGGCCCAAGGACTTGGACCATTCTATACTTCTTTCTCAGGCCACAGCAAAGAACTGGATAAGAAGTGGAGCAGATAGGACTTGAACTGGTACCCATATAGATGTCAGCACTGTAGGTGGCAGCTTTACCTGCTATGCCACAGCACCTGCCCACAATAAATAATATCTCATCTTTAGAAAACAAATGACATAGCTTTTTCCAGGGCCTATCTTAGATGCCTGTAACTATGTGCTAGTCTATTACATATATATATATATATATATATATATATATTACATATATATATTGTATATATATTACATATATATATATGTAATATATATATATATATATATATATATATGTACCCAATGCTAACATGACAAGCTGCTTAAATCAAATTTAGGTTAATGGACCTAAAGAGAGACTTAGATTCTTATACAGTAGTAATTGGAGAATTCAACACCCCAATTTCATCAATTTACAGATCAACCAGACAAAAAAAATCAGCCAAGAAACAACAGAGTTAATCCACACTATTGATCCAATGGACCTACTTGATTTCTACAGAACATTTCACCCCATGGCTGAAGAATGCACATTATTTTCATCAATGTATGGATCTTTCTGTAGGATAGCTAGTATGCTAGGCCATAAAGCAAGTCTCAGTGAATCCAAAAAAAAAAAAAAATTGGAACCATATCATGTGCCTTTTCTGATCACGAAGTAATTAAGCTGAAAATTAGGAAGTTAATTAACAACTCTATAAAATATACAAACACAAGAAGACTGAACAATATGTTCCAGAATGAACAGTAGACCACAGAAGAAATCAAACGGGAAATGAAAAATTCCTCAAAACAAACGAGATGACAGCACAATGTATTAAAACCTATGAGAAACAGGAAATCAGTGTTAAGAGGAAAGCTTGTAGCAAATGGTGCCTATGTCATCAGATTGAAAGGACATCAAATACATGATGTAACAGTAAATCTCAATGATCTAGAGAAACAAGAACAAACCAAATCCAAAATTAGTGGGATGAACGAAATAATAAAAATCAGAGAAGAAATAAACAAAATTGAAACTATTTTTTATCAAAAGATCAGTGAAATGAAGAGCTGGTTTTTTAAAGAAATTAACAAAATTTATATGCCACTGACCCAATTCATCAAAAAACAATAAAAGATAGAAAACCCAAGTTAATAGGATCAGAGGTGAAAAAGAATAATCAGGAATTAACAAGATCAGCTATATGCCAACAAATTTCAAAATCTAGAAGAAATGGATAGATTCCTGGACACACACAATCAAAATTAAGTCATGAGAAATCTACGAATAACCAAGATAGCAATTTAATCAGTAGTTACGACCCTCCCAATAAAAATAAAGCCCAGGACCAGATGATGTCACTGCTGAATTTTACCCGAAGTTTAAAGAAGAACTAATTCCAGTTCTTCCAAAAGTTTTGAAAACTATTAGCAGGGAAAGGATCCTCCCAAACTTCTCTATGGGACCAGAATTACCTTAAATTCAACACCAAAAAAAGATACAACCAAGAAAAAGAATTGAAGACCTATGTCCCTGATAAACATAGATACAAAAATTCTCAACAAAATACTATCTAATTAAATCCAGCAACACATCAGAAAGATCATTCACTTAGATAAAATGAGATTTATCTTTCATATTCAGGGATGATTCAAAATAAGCCAATCAATAACTGTGATAGACCACATTAATAAATTGAAGAACACAAACCATTTTATTATCTGTGTACATACAGAGAAAGCATTTGATAAAATACATCAGTTCATGATAAAAACCTTAAGTAAATTGGGTGTGGAAGAAACAAACCTCAACGCAGTCAAAGTACTACATGAATAACCCATGGCCAGCAGCATATTCACTTCAGAAAAGCTGGAAACATTTCCACGAAGATCTGGAACTAGACAAGGATGCCCACTCTCACTATTTCTATTCAATATATTTCTGAAACTGTTGATTAGAGCCATAAGATAAGAAATTGAAGGGATGGAAATGTGAAAGGAGGAAATAAAATTATCCCTGTTTGTAGATGATATGTTACTTTATATAGGGAAACCACAAGACTCCACTAACAGATTACTAGAATCAATAAGAGAGTTTGGTTAAGTTGCAGGATATAAAATCAATACACATAAATCAATAGCCTTTGTGTACACAAACAATGCCATGACTGAGAAAGAACTTGTAAAATCAGTCCCATTCACAATAGCTACAAAAAATTTAAATACCTGTGGATAAATTTATCCAAGGATGTGAAGACTTCTACAATGAAAATTACAAAACACTAAGGAAAGAAATAGAAGAAGAAATAAACACACAAAATGAAAAATCATCCATAATCATGAGTTGGAAGAATTAATATCATCAAAATATACACTCTACCCAGAGCAATTTACAGAAACAAAATATCAAAGATTTTCTTCCGAGATCTCGAAAAGATTGACCCTAAAATTCATATGTCATTACAAGAGACACCCAAAATAGGTAAAGTAATTCTAAACAATAAGCTGGAGACATCACAATATTGTATTTCAAGAAATATTACAGGGCAGTTATAATCAAAACAGCCTGGTACTGGCACAATAAAAGACGTGTGGACCAATGGAACATATTAGAGACCCAAGAAATTAACCCATGAATCTACAACTAACCTTGCATCATGAGTTAAATCATTCCCTGGAGAAAGGAAAGTCTCTTTAACAAATGATGTAAGGAAAATTGTATCTTTGCAAGTAAAGATATGAAACAAGCTGTATAAAAATCATCTCACAATGGATCAGGGATCTAAATCTAAGATCTGAAACCGTTAGATTACTAGAGGAAAACATAGACACGTTTCAAAACAATGGCATAGGCAAAGACTTTTTGGATAAGACCTCAGAAGCACAGGCAATAAAGGCAAAAATGAACAAATGGGATTACATCAAACTAAGAAGCTTCTGTACAGCAAAGAAACACTCAACAAAGTAAGGAGGCAACTGAAGAGTGGGAGGAAATATTTGCAAATCATAAATTGTTTTTATTTTATTTTTTATAAGAGATTTATTTATTTATTTGAGAGTGAGTAACAGCGAGAGGGAGAGGAACACACACACACTTTCTTCCATCTGCTGGTTCACTCCCCAATGGCTAGAATAGCTGAAGCTGGGCTGATCCAAAGATAAGAGCCAGGAGCTTCTTTTGGATCTCCCTCATAGGTACAGGGGCCCAAGGACTTGGGTCATCTTCCACTGCTTTCCCAGGTGCATTAGCAGGGAACTGGGTCAGAAGTGGAACAGCTGGGACTTGAACAGGTGTCCATATAGGATGCTGGCACCACAGTTGGAAGCCTAAAATACTATGTTACAGTGCTGGCCCCAGGTTATACATCCAATAAATGAATATCATATAGGATATATAAGGAACATAAGAAACCCAACAACAAAATAAGCTATTCAGTTAGGAAATAGACTACAGATATGAATAGGCATTTTTCAAATGATGAAGTACAAATGGTGAGCAGACACATGAAACAATGCTCAGAATCACTAGCTATCAGGGAATTGCAAATAAAAAAAACAATGAAGTATCATCTTACCCCATTTTGAATGGGTATCATCCAAAAATTAAAAAAAATATCAAATACTGGTGAGTATCTGGGGGAAAAAGGCACCCACATGCACTGTTGGTTAAAATGTAAACTAGTACAACACCATGGAAGATACTATGGAGATCCCTTAGGAATTTGAAAATATTCCTATGGTATAATACAGTAATCCCACTCCTGTGAATTGACTCAAAGGAAGTAAAATTAGCATACAAAATAATTTTCTGTACCTCCATGTTTATAGCAGCTCAACTCACAATAGCTAAGCTTTGTGATGATTGGATTAAGAAATTATGGGACATGCATGTTACCACTCATCCATAAAAAGAATGAAATCTTGTGTTTTGCTACAAAATGGACAAAATTGCAGACCACTATGCTTAGTGAAATAAATCAGTCTCCAAAAGACAAATATTGTGTGTTTAACTGGGTTTGTGGTAACTAATATACAGCATACAAAAATATGTAATGTATATGTGCTAAATTGACATTTTGAGATTTGATTATTATTTATAGCCCTTGTCTATATTATTGAAGAATAGTGTTTTTTTTCTACTTAATACTTGTTGAGTGCTTTATTTAGTGTCGGGTAACGCTTATTATTATAATGTAAGTTGAAAGTATGTCATGGTAAAAATAAAAAGAAATAGGAAATAAAAGAGTAGGGAGAGTGGGACTAAGGGAGAAGGGAGGATATGGTGGGAAGTATCATTATGTTCTTAGAGCTATACATATGAAATATGTGTAATTTGCTTCCTTTGTATAAATTTTAAAAATCCTAATAAAGAGTTAAGATCTAAAAACAGGGGGGCTAGTGCCGTGGCTTGCTTGTTTAATCCTCTGCCTGCAGCGCCGGTTCTAGTCCTGGTTGCTCCTCTTCCAGTCCAGCTCTCTGCTGTGGCCTGCGAGAGCAGTAGAGGATGGCCCAGGTGTTGGGGCCCTGCACCCGCATGGGAGACCGGGAGGAAGCACCTGGCTTCTGACTCTGGCCGTAGTGGCCATTGGGAGGGAACCAAGACCTTTCTCTCTCTCTCCCCACTCACTGTCTATAACTCTACCTGTCAAATAAAAAAAGAGCGAAAAACAAGGACTATTGCTTGGAATTAGTTTAAAAAGTTTGTCCTACTTGGTGGCAAAGTATAAAGCCATAGATACTAGCACACAAATACAAACATAAGACAAGAAGCAGGGATGTGATCATATCCTACACTTTTAACTTGGAAAACAGAAAATGTTCTATATTCAAATTACATAGTATTTTGCTAGTTTAAAAATAGATTGGTTCACTCCTTAGTTCTTCAGATATCAGATTCTCATTCTAACAGTTTTTTATTCAGTGTAGTTAAGTCAAACCTTCTACCCCACCATAATTTTAACTTGTCTCATGATTTAAAATAAAAGTGAATGTAGCTTAGGGGAATCCTAATTGTCTCTGGAAGATGATGGCTTGAATTCAAACCCACACTGTTGCAAAAATTAAGGATATAATGTATAGAAAATAGCTTTTGCCACACAGCCAAATACAAACTCAGCATTCAATATGTGTTAGGCATTTTACTAGTATCATGCATTGATGGATTTGAGTTAAGTGCTCTTAATCAGAGCTCTACCTTACAAGAGCTCCAGATTTAATTTCCTGCTCTAATGTCATGATATTAATTCTTACTAATTTAATATTTGAACTTTGGTTTATATGTGGCATCTGATGGGAAAGTAGAGCATGTATGTGAGCAGAGGTGATACTACCAACTTGTGTGATTATCAGCATTCTTTGCTAACCATTTGCATACAAAATTCATTAAGTACTAAGAATACAAAATTCCAAAGGATTCCAAGTGATTGGAGTTCAGTAAATCTCAAAAGTACAAAGTAAGAGTATTACATCTATGACTGAGTGATGGGGCCACTCTTTCCATTAGAAACAATTTCCTTTGAATGAGAATTGAAGATGATTGTTGTCTAAGGATCATGAATGACTGAGGATTTCTATCATATCATTTTCACTCAGATGATTTTTCTGTATACCAACTAACTACTTACACCAAACATAATGTCATATGATGAAAGAGAAAGATAGGAAACATATGGTTCTTTTTCTTTCAATTTTATCTTACTTATTGTTGAACCTAAAGTAGAGTATTAGAATGTATGAGTATCCAAAGGTGTAAATATTCAGCAGTTATCTTAATTTTGTGCAGTATTTCCACCATTCTTCTATGAATTAAATATATATGATTATATCAGCTTTAAACAAAAACTGTAATTTTTGTGATCCCACATATGACATAAATATTTTCAAATTCTGCATTTGTAATTGACATTGCAAAACAGAAAATGATTGATAAAGTTAATTCTAATTACTTAAATGTAAATTTCCAAGAAAGACTTTATTAATTGAAAAATAATATACCAATCAAAAAATTTCCAAGTAAATGAAAAAGGTTTATATTCCAATACCTTTAATGGGCATATTTTTCCTACTTTTTGAACTTGAATCCTTCACTTTCATTCTGCATTGAATCTCACTGATTATATGTCCAGTCTTACAGTCATTATTAGAGTCATTATCTACAGGTCTTGGCTGAGGTTTCATGGCTGAAAATGACTAGTGAATCTAGAAATAATTTTGCAAATTTGCTTTTCAGACTAGCAAACTGTACTTTATCTATGGTTAATGACAATTCCTACCCTGTAGTAATTCATTGCTAAAATTAAGAATATTTTAAATTACATACAGATTGGACTCTGATTAATTTTAAATAATTCATATTTTTCTCAGATTCCCCTCCACGAAGAAGATAGTAGCATAATGTTCCTTACATCTCAATCCATCTGGAATTGGTTTCTCCCTTCTATGAATGTGAGCCTCACTTCACATGGGCCACAACTGTGACCCAGAGCTTATTTTTACCTACCCTGTGGATATTTAGTGTGCCTTAACGCTCCAACTGTATTCAGCCTTGGGGAAATCATTTTACACCCTTCATAATGTCAATTTTCACACAATAAAATCTAGTCTTTTACTAATGAGTCAATAGACAAAGAAAATGAACACACTGTGGATCTATTGTTATAATCACCATGGTAAGTGCAGGGTCAGAATCTGACGTATTACATTAAATTCTGCTTTTGACTGCATTTATTCTTTCACCAGAAAGAAAGCAGCAATGTGTCAGCTATCATAGAATTTTGTCTTCATCTTTCTGAAATGAGGTTGTTTGAATCCACTATTTCCATTTATATTGTGAGATAAATAATTGTTCTTATAATTGAAAGTGAGCAGGAAGACATTGGACACAATTTCTAAAGGTGAAAACTGCCTAAATCTGTCTTCAACTGATGCAGTCTCTGCTCTGTTTAGACATCTACAAATCCCAATTCCATTGATATAGTCCTATCTCAAGCAGCAAAGACTTGCACCCCATATATTGCACTGCACAATTGACTCGCTGCCTTGTGGGGATGGGGGGAATTCGCTCTCCTCTGGTGCTTCATGTATCATCCGGCGCCAGAGGCACTGACAATACAACATTGATGGACCAATGGACTGATCCAATATGGCAAATCCTATATTCCTATTTGGGTACAAATGAATAACCTCATATAGTTCTGCACACATTCAACACAATGATGAAAGGGAGGGAAAAAAAACCCACAAATGGAATTTCCTGATCATTGCATTCCACTTTATTTCTCTGTTTTAACTTTGTAAGTGAATTCAATGTCTGTAGGAGGCAATTGATGGCTCTAAAAGAAAAAGAAAGAAAAATGTTAAAGCCTCAAACCACAATTTGAGCACTGTGAAGTTTGGTTCTCTCCCCTTAGGGATTCCTCAGCTGGGTTCGTCACCTCACAGCCTTCAAAGGCCATCTCAACATTTCAGGGCCAAGAGGTTATGAATTCTGCAGACTAGCACCACATCCCTGAGTCTACTGCCTTTTATTAGTGGGATGGGGCAGGGGGTGTTTTGAAAAGGTGTATTGAAAGAAAAACAGTGCTATCTCAACTGGCTCTAAATCTTTGAATCTTTCCTATATAGTCTAAGGGATTATACTTCATGCCAATAATTTTACCTTTTCCACAGCCCACCCTATACATATTTTCAATTTCTAACTTTTTAGAATATCCTAAAATTTACTTCTCTGCCTCTTTCCTATGATATATATTTTTCATGTTTTACTTCCTATATGACACATTTCCTAATCACCATGAGACTTAGTATATATGAATATTACTGCTTTGTCATCATGTTACTATTCATTAATTTTGTTTTGCAGAAATATATACATCTTTCTATTAAATAAGTTAATTAAGGGAAGGCTTGGAATTTGTTATCATTTATACTTCCTGGCAATGACTTTTACATAGTTTAAGAATTAATATGTTTTAATAAAATTACTGTTATAAAGTAGTCATAGATAGGCAATCTGTTTAAAATATGTATGCATGTGGCTGGCGCCGTGGCTCAACAGGCTAATCCTCCACCTTGCGGCGCCGGCACACCGGGTTCTAGTCCCGGTCGGGGCACCAGATTCTGTCCTGGTTGCCCCTCTTCCAGGCCAGCCCTCTGCTGTGGCCCGGGAGTGCAGTGGAGGATGGCCCAGGTGCTTGGGCCCTGCACCCCATGGGGAGACCAGGAAAAGCACCTAGCACCTGGCTCCTGCCATCGGACGAATGCGGTGCGCTGGCCGCAGCGCGCCATCCGCGGCGGCCATTGGAGGGTGAACCAACGGCAAAAGGAAGACCTTTCTCTCTGTCTCTCTCTCTCACTGTCCACTCTGCCTGTCAAAAAAAAAAATGTATGCATGTGTCAAAGTAATTTGCCCATATATTTACATTTTAAATTTTCAATAAAGTGATTAAAAATCAGTTGCTTCTACTTATTTTAACAATTCTACAATGTCTGAAAACTGCTAAAAGACAGAGTCTGTATTTCTAAATGCTAGGGTCTTCTTAGCACTGCCCTATCCCTTGAGCATCAAGGCCAGAAATTGTGATTCCCACTTGATTATATCTGGAGAGGAGGAGGAAACAATCCATCATAACCCAATCAGCCAGTTTAACAAATCAGGACATATTAGCCAAAAATGAAGATAAGAATGGGCAGGGACAATATGAAAAAGGTCCATTGGGCATAAACATATATATGTGATGCAAGGAGGCAATGTTGTACAAGGAGTTTGAAAATAGTTGAATGTGAACACTATACATAAATCCAGATGAGATTCAAGCTCTGACAATGAGGTGAAATTCTCCTTAAACTTCAACCAATATTCTAAAGGGAGTAATTCTCTGAAAATCATTCTTTTTTTTTGCATTCATTTTTCATACTTTGTAATGTTCACATAAAAGGGACAGATAAACCAGCAGTTTGATGTTCACTTCCTTGTGTTTCTTTTCTTAACAGATAGCCAATATTAGCTTTATTGCAGATCAGATTGGGTGAGACCTTCTCACTTTCTGATTACGGTTTGCAATTGTCTATACAAGGTTAGTGTGCTTTCTAATGGAAATTACTAATGCATGGAGGAATGATGAAGCAAACTGCTTATGTGGAAGTATAGGCTCTGGAGCCCGAGTCATCGTTTCTAAGACTCACAATAATTATGAGAACAATTTAGTAAATTTTGAATGAAACTAGTAACAGAATAGCCCCAAACCTACTGATGTCATCGCATTGAAACAAGACAGTAGCAGTACAGAAATAAAGTGTTCAAAGACATACAAAACTTTGCCCTGACTACTTTTCTTTTTTTTTAAGATTTATTTAATTATTTGAAACTCGGGGTTACACAGAAAGAGAAGGAGAGTCAGAGAAAGAGAGGAGTCTTCCATCTGCTGGTTCACTCCCTGATTGGCAACAAGGGTGGGAGTTGAGCCAAGTTGAAGCCAGGAGCCAGGAGATTCTTCTGGGTCTCCAACACTGGTGCAGGGGCCCAAGGTCTTGAGCCATCCTCTACTGCTTTCCCAGCCCATAGCAGAGAGCTGGATCATAAGTGGAGCTATCGGGACTCAAATACTGGCACTGCAGGTGGTGGCTTTACCTGCTATGCTACAGTGCAGGCCACAACCACAACTACTTTACTATGGCCTCGGAGTTAAGTTTCAAAGCTTGTGGCATTGAAAAGTTAGGTTCTTCCTTTCTCACCAGACAAGTGGCGATTATTACAGAGCTCAAACTTATTTTTTTTTATTTTGACAAGCAGAGTTAGACAGTGAGAAAGAAAGAGACAGAGAGAAAGGTCTTCCTTCTGTTGGTTCACCCTCCAAATGGCAGCCATGGCCAGCGCTCCACCAGTCTGAAGGCAGGGGCCAAGTGCTTCCTCCTGGTCTCCCATGTGGGTGCAGGGCCCAGGCACTTGGGCCATCCTCCACTGCCCTCCCGGGCCACAGCAGAGGGTTGGACTAGAAGGGGAACAAGTGGGACTAGAACCTGGCACCAGTGTCGGGATGCTGGCACCGCAGGCAGAGGATTAACAAGTGATCCACTGTGCCATCCCTGAGCTCAAACTTATTTAGAATAACAGCTACCACAACAGAAAATGGTTTCTTAGTTCTGAGCTTGAAAGGATTAAACTGGATTAAAAGAAGGAAGGATGTTTTCCCAATGGGCAATAGTTATAACAAAAAGAAGGATTTTTTTTCCCCAGCCACTCTAAAAGAATAACAAGGAGGAAAAGAATGAATCTGAGCAATGATTCTCAAAATGACAAGATGTGGGCAAGACTTAAGAAATACACCTTTCTAATTCCCAGGCAATTTATGTGTGTATGCCTAAGTATCCAATTAGCAGGCACAGATGCTATTTTACATTAAAAAATATAGGGTTTTACAACTGCAAACCAGCTGTGCCTATAAATTTCTAAAATCACTTTGCAGAGAACTACCAAGAATTTGGACTGGAATATTACGAATCTATTCTCCTCAGCATTAAAATAATCAAAATCTGATTGGAATTCTTTGTCAAATAAAATGTCTTCCTCAAAGTGAAGAAAATCACAACTCATGTACAATGATAAGGCTCAAAGAACTCAACAAACATTGATTAATTCTGGCCCAGGAAAAGCCTACATTTTACAACAGCTTGGACAGTCGAATTTTTTTTTTTTTGATAAGAGAAATGTTCTTTAACTCCATCTTTCTCATGTTGGCCACTCACAAAATGTGGAAATTGAATACATAGAATGTTGCTGATATTAGGGTGGACGTTTGGTGCACCAGAATAATTCACTGCCTGGCATGCCCACATTTCATATCCTGCCTGGTTCAAGTCCCAGCTACTTTGGTTCCAATCCAACTGTCTGGGAATATGCATTCGGGGAAGCAACAGATGATGGCTCAAGTGTTTAGGTCCCTGCCACCCATTTGGGAGACCTAGATCAAGTTCCAGGCTCCTGTCTTTAGCCTGGCCCAGGACAGGCTGTTGCAGGCATTTTGGTAGGAAATCAGCAGATGGGAGATATCTATCTCTCTGCCTTTTAATGAAATGAAAAAGAAAGTCCACTTGAAAAATTGTGTCTAATGAAAGTATTGGATTATGTGGTTTTGAGTTGCAATTTCCCTGATGGCTAGTGATTCTGAGAATTTTTTCATGTGTCTTTTGGCCATTTGGATTTCCTCTTTTGAAAAATATTTGTTTAAGGCCTTTGCCCATTTCTTAAATGGGTTGTTTGTTTTGTTTTTTGGAGTTCCTCAATCTCTTTATATATTCTGGTTAAATTATTTATCAATTGCGTGATTTGCAAATAATTTCTCCCAGTCTGTTGATTGTCCCTTCTCTTTCCTGAAGGTTTCTTTTGCAGTACAGAAGCTTCTCAATTTAATGCAATTACATTTGTTAATATTGGCTTTGATTGCCTGTGCCTGCGAGGTCTTTTCCAAGAAATCTTCACCTGTGACAATGTCTTTCAGGCTTTTCTCACTCAAAGCTCTCTAATAATCTCAGCATCATTTTTGTACATCTGAGAAGAATGTCTTTAGTATTTTGATTGGTATTGCATTGAATCTATAAATTGCTTTTGGAAGAAAGGACATTTTGATGATATTGATACTTCCAAGCCATGAACATGGACTTTTTGTCCATTATTTTGTGTTTTATTCTATTTCTTCCTTTAATGTTTTGAAATTATAATTGTAGAGATATTTGACATCCTTGGTTAAATTTATTCCAAGATATTTGATTTTTAGTGTAGGTACTCTGAATGGGTTTGACTTTAGATGTTCTTTCTCAGCCATGGCATTGTCTGTGTATACAAAGGCTGTTTTTTGTGTTTTGATTTTATATCCTGCTATTTTTACCAATCTCTTCTATAAGTTCCGAAAGTCTTTTGTGGTATCTTTTGGATCCCCTATATATAGAATCATGTCATCTGCAAATAGGGATATTTTGACTTCCTCCCTAATTTGTATCCCTTTGGTTTCTTTTTCTTGCCTGATGGATCAGGATAAAATTTTCAGGGCTATATTGAATAGCAGTGATGAGAATGGGCATTCTTTTCTGGTTCTGTATCTCAGTGGGAATTGTTCTGGCTTTTCCACATTCAGTAGGACACTGGCTGTGGGTTTGTCATAAATTGCCTTGATTGTGTTGGGGAATGTTTCTTCTGTACCAAGCTTACAGTGAGTTTCATCATGAAAGGGTGTTGTACTTTATCAAATGCATTCTCTGCATCTATTGAGACAATCAAATGGTTTTTGTTCTTCAGTTGTTAAATGTGATCTATCACATTGATTGATTTGGAAATGTTGAACCATCCTTGCATACCAGGGATAAATCCCACTTGGTCCACATGAATGTTCTTTCCAGTTTGTTATTGGATTTGATTGCACAGAATTTTGATGAGGATTTTTGCATCTATGTTCATTAGGAAAATGGGTCCACAGTCTCTTTCTCTATTGTGTCTTTTTTGAGTTTAGGAATTAAGATGATGCTGGCTTCATAGAAAGAATTTGGGAGGATTAACTCCCTTTCAACTGTTTTGAATAAATTGCAAAGAATTGGAGTTAGTTCTTTAAATGTCTGGTAAAATTCAGCAGTTAAGCCTTCTGGTCCTGTGAGTTTCTTTGTTGGGAGTGTCTTTATTAAAGATTCAATTGCTGTCTTGGTTATGAGTCTTCTTAGGTTTTATGTGTATTCATGACTCAATTTAGGAAGGTTGTATATGTCCAAGAATCTATCCATTTCTTGTAAGGATCCCTATTTGTTAGCATACAGTTCTTTGTAGTAATTTCTGATGATTCTTTTTGTTTCTGTGGTGTCTGTTGTTATTTTCCTTTCTCATCTCTAATTTTATTGATTTGAGCCTTTTCTCTCCTTTTTTGGTTAGTTGAGCCAATGGTGTGTCAGTTTTGTTTATTTTTTTCAAAAAAACTGTTCTTCATTTTGCTGATAATTTTTATTGTTTTTTGGGTTTCAATTTTGTTGTTTTCTTCTCTAATTTTAATGATTTCTTTTCTCCTAATAGTTTTGGGTTTGGTTTGCTTCTGTATTTCTAGATCCTTGTGGTACATTGATAGTTCATTTATTTGGTACCTTTCCAACTTCTTAATGTATGTACCAATTGCTATAAACTTTCCTCTTAACATTGATTTTGCTGTATTCCATCAGTTTTGGTATGTTGTATTGTCTCCATTTGATTCTAGAAATTTTTTGATCTCTCTTTTGATTTCTTCTATGACTCATTGTCCATTCAGGAGCATGTTAGTCATTCTCCAAGTTTTTGCATATGTTCTTGAGATTTCTGAGTTGCAGATTCACAGCTTCATTTCCTTGTGGTCCAAGAAGATGCATAGTATGATTTTGATTTTTTTAAAAAATTTGCTGACAGTTGCTTTATGATCTATCATGTAGTCAGTACTACAGAAAGCTCCATGAACTCATGAGAAAAATTTGTATTCTGTGTCTATGGGGTGGAAGTCTCTGTAGATATCTGCTAAGTCTATTTGGTCTAATATGTAGATTAACTTTTTTCCCTTTGTTGATTTTCTGTCTGATTGATCTGTCCATTGCTGAAAGTAGGGTGTTGAAGTCCCCATTACTATTGTATTTGAATCTATATCTCCCTTTAATTCCCTTAACATTTTCTTAAACAGCCAGATACCCTGTAATTAGGTGCATTTAAATTTATAATGACCACATCTTCCAATGAATTGATCCTTTAAACATTATATAGTGTCCTTTGTCTATTTTAATAGTTTTGGTGTTAAACTCTGTTTTATCTGATATTAGGAAGGTAGTATCAGCTCTTTTTTTTGGTTTCTGTTAACATGGGTTATCTTTTTCAATCCTTTGACTTTTATTCTGCATGCATCTTTATTGGTGAAATGAGTTTCTTGTAGGCAGTAGAGATGAATTTTCTTTTTTAATCCATTCAGCCAGTCTGTGTCTTTTAACTGTGGAGTTGAGACCATTGAGTCACCAGGTTGATTATTGTTAAGTACCAAATTTCCCCGCCATGTTTCCATAAATAGTCCTGTTTTTTTATTTTGTATTTCCATTGTACTTTTGCTGGGTCATTTTCTGTGTTCATCTTCTTTCATAGTGATGTTCCCTTTTCTGTGTTTCTGTGTGTAGCACATCCTTGAGCATCTTTGTAGGGCTGGGTAAGTAATTACAAATTCTTTCGATTTCTGTTTATTGTGGAAGATATTTATTTCTCCTTCATTCAAAAATGAGTTCTTTTCAGGGTACAGTATTCTGGGTTGACAGATTTTTTTTTTTATCTTAGGACTTGGAATATATCTCACCATTCTCTTCTTGCCTATAGCATTTCTGCTAAGAATTCTTCCGTGAGTCTAATTGGATTTTCTCTGAATGTGATTTGGCATTCTCTTGTTTGTATTTTAGGGTCTTTTATTTATATTTTACTGTGGAGAATTTTCCTACAGTGTGTCGTGGTGGAAATCTTTTCTGGTTGTATCTATTGGGAGTTCTGTGTACTTCCAGTACTTGGATGTTTTTTCTTTCTCCAGATTAGGAAAGTTTTCTGATATTATTAAGAAGGCCTTCAGATCCTTTCTATCTTTCCATACCTTCCAGAATTCCTAGGATCCATAAGTTGGTTGGTTTGTTAGAATCTTGTAGATCAACATTTTTAAATTTTCTAATTTCTTCTTTTATTTGGTCTGACTATAATATTTCTAGAAATTTGTCTTCTAGTTCTGATATTCTTTCTTCTGTCTCACCAATTCTGTTGTTACAGCTTTCCACTGCATTTTTTAAATTTGATCTATTGAATTCTTCATTTCTGGTATTTCATTCTGACTTGTCTTTAATATCTCAATTTCTTGTGAGTGCTTTTCATTTAGATCATGAATTTGCTTCTGATTGCTTCTAACTAATATGTTGATTAATTTTCTGAATTCCATTTCTGTCATATCCTTGATCTCTTCTTCTTTATCTTTTATTACTGCAGAGGTGTAATGTACTTTTGGAGGGATGATAATGTCTTCTTTATTCTTATTTAGGGTCTTTCTTTTGTTTTTTGGTATTTGTGCATTTTTTCTTTTGTCTGATTGCTTTTCTCTTTAATTTGTGTCTTTATGCTTGTGGTGAGATTTCCCTCTGCTATGAACTGCTACATGTCTGTGTGTTGCAAGTGGAAGCATGCAGCCCTGCCTCCCGGAGTCCAGCTCACTTTGCAGTCATGGTAGGAGTGGGCACAAGCTCTGGTGCACTAAGCCCTCTCTACTAAGGCCTGGCTCACTTCTCACTGGTACATGAAATGAGCTCAAGTTTTTGATATTCAGGAATTCTCCTTGTTGTTCAGTTTGTGTGGTAGTGGGGAAATTGCTCCTCATTCCCAGGTTGGGTTGTAGTGAGGTGGCCCCTGAAATTACTGAGCATATTCCCATGAGGCAAATGCAGTAGCCCCCTACTTATGTTTGAAAAAAATAGCAACTAATATGGCTTCTCCCAGCTGGCTGCAGGTCTTGTTGTGGGAAGAGAAGAGGGGTAAATGGACAGGGCCATGCCCATCCTATCCATTTATTCCCCTATACTTTCTTTTTCTTCCAGAATGGAACTTCAAATGCAGTTTTCCAAGCTCTCCCTCCTGCTATCTGCAGCTTTGTGGACTCAATTCCCCATCTTACCTGATCTGCTGCGGGGTGGTGCCAACTTCCCTGTTTTGCTTTCCACCACTTCAATTTCCTACTTGCTCCTTCAGCATGGACTTGACCAGTCTCTGTTGGATTCCTGGGCTTCCCTGCCCAAATTTCCCACTGATCTATCTTTGGCTTGTATCCTCTCTCCTTTTCAACCATCTATTTTGCTTCACGTAACTCAGATCGTCCTGTTGCTAGACTGCCAGCTTGGGCTCTCTCATTCATGTATATCCAAACCAGCAAGTTTTAAATGATTGATATTATATATTTTGCATTTTTAGTTTTGTTATATTTAAGAAAGTTTAATATTCAATGTTTTGGAACTTGTTATTTGTTCAGATAAAAAAAAACTAAATGCCCTACGTAGGTGTAATTCAAATAGGTTAATAAAAACTGCCCAAATTTCCTTTCTCCTGGACAGTTACTTCTTCCTTTCTGACTACTTTGCAAGGAGATACATCTGTTATGGATTGACTTTATCAGATTTTTCCTTTATATTAAGTCCCTGCCCCTAGTTATTTTTCTTTCCTCTTTGTCCTTCATCTACATATCTCTAACTTCTTCAATCTAACTCTTTGTTTTTTTGTCAGGTTGCTTTGATTTCTCTATTTATTTTTCCTGGGGGTTGTCAGCATAGCTTAGTAGCTTGGTCCAAAAGGACCTCTTTAGCACTTGGTAGGTGCTGAGAGGGAGCCTTCAGTAATTCTTTTGTACATGAAGTCCACACTTACAGTATGAATCCACAGGAAAGGTGGTCATGGAAATTAGCCATGTAACTAAAAGCCACCAGAAAATCATTAGTCTGTTAAGCTACAAATGACTCTTAGCAGTGTGGGAATACTTATTTTTGCTGAATTAACCTAATGGACAATTTATATTGTGCACCTGTAGAGAGAGAAATAAAACTTCAACATATGAAAGAAGCAGCTAGCATTTTGCAAAAGAATTCAAAGAAAATACTTATAAAGATATTGAATAGAATATGAACCCACATAAAAATATTGGAGATTCGAACAAGTGAACCACGTTTTAAAGAACAAGTAAGATATTTATGTTTCTATGGATGATAGCAAAATCACAGGCAAGAGAATTGTTTCACTGTGTATACTGCCATGATGCAAATGTAGGATGTAATAAACCAAAAAAAGTCAGATGCTCATTGACAAGAGGATCCCAGATGGTCCATAGAACATACTGTTTCTCACAACCTGCAGGTTTAAATGTTTACCTAAAGTTCCTAGTAAAGTATAACTAGCATCAGTTCCAGAACCATTCTAGAGAGCTTATTTTTTAAGATTTTTTATTTGAGTTTCGGAATTACAGAGAGGGAGATATATGAGAGAGAGAGAGAGAGAGAGAGAGAGAGAGAGAGAGATCATCCATCCACTTTTCATTCCCCAGATGTCCACAACAGCCAGGGCTCAGACAGGGAAAAGCCCGAAATGGGAGGTTTGTCCAGGTCTCCCATGTGAGTCGTAGGGACTCAAACACTTGGGCCATCATCCCCTGCTTTTGATTAACAGGGAACTGGATCAGAAGTGGAGCACCTGAGGCACCAACAAGTGCCCATATGGGTTGGCAGTATTTCAGAAAGCAATTTTCCCTGCTGCCCCACAACATTGGCCCCTCTCGAGAGTTTTTACATTTGGAAACACACACACACTTAGTGCCTTAAACATTCCATTTAATTTTCAGCTTTTGATTCAGTTGTTTTATGTCATTTATTTTTAATATATGCATTAATTTCACACGAGAGAGGTTTGAATGCACTGAGATGATTCTACCTATGAATTTCAAGAATTTGTGGTTAAGCACAAAGCCAGTTGAAGAGTACCACCATAGGGCATAGCTATGATCATGGCTAAGATCAGGATGTTCTTGCTCTGCCTTGACTTTCTACTCACTATTGAACATGAACTTTAAGGAAAATATGAGAAAACCTGCAGCAGCACATTGAGATGAAATACAAAAAAGTTGGCTGGCACTGCGGCTCACTAGGCTAATCTGCCTGTGGCTCTGACACTCCAGGTTCTAGTCCTGGTTTGGGTGCTGGTTCTGTCCCGGTTGTTTCTCTTTCAGTCCAGCTCTCTGCTGTGGCCCAGGAAGTCAGTGGAGGATGGCTCAAGTCCTTGGGCCCTGCATGGGAGACCAGGAGGAAGCGCCTGGCTCCTGGCTTCCGATCAGCGCAGCGCCTGCCATGCTGGCCATTTGAGGGGTGAACCAATGGAAGGAAGACCTTTCTGTCTGTCTCTGTCTCTCTCTCACTGTCTAACTCTGCCTGTCAAAAAAAGAGAAAGAAATATGAAAAAGCAAAGAAATAAAGATAAAATGTCTTCATTGATGTTCTCTGATATTTGCTTGATAAATTTGACCTCTCTAGAAATGTTTATATTTCCTATTCTGTCATTTTTTTTCCTTTCATTAGCTCTTGGAAAGATATCATGAAATCATTACTTCCCTTTTAAATAGATGCATGTTTAAACAAATTAAGTGTAATATTCAGACGTAAGAGTAGCAGAGAATTGACTAGGAGTCAGTTGCCTTTTCCCTAATGCAGATCTTTCCCTAGGGGCCTACTCTTTAATTGTTTAGATAATAATGCAAAAGTGTAGACTCCAATTAGACCCTAGATAGGTGGGGACCCTCTCCTAAGCTCACATCACTAAAAGTTTATTCCAGAAGGCAAGCCTTGTTTTTAAAACTTGGCAATTTTTTTCTTTTGCAACTATCATTAAAATGTGCCACTGGTATCCTGCATGCTGACTTTTGGAAGGTTTCTAAGAAAGGCATTGTTATTTGTTATGTTCAAGAGGGTTTGGGGGGGAATAAATTACATACACACAGTATAATGGCAGCTGGCAGTCAACTGCGACTGCTGTTGTGCACTGCACTTGTTTTATGTGGCTGGGAACATTTACATTAAGGTCAATTAGGTTGCTCAAATGGAGAATCGCAGCTGAGGGATGCTTAGTGGAGTGCATTGGTGTTTGGCAGGGGAAATGGAACTGATAACCCTATAAGTGCTTGGTCTGCCAGCTGGTGGGTGGTCCAGCTATGCTGCTGGAATGCTATTCAATTCAATTCCACAAATATTTATTAAGTAGATTGTGCAAACACTAGACAAAGTGATGATGGGGCTGCATGGACCATGATTCCTCTCTTAGAAGGGTTTCTAATAACAATAGAACCCAATATCTAACTGATTGCCATATGTGAGACATCAGTCTAAATGTTCTTTATACACTAACCCTGTAATATCTGTAGCAACAATATAAATTAGATGTATTTTTTAAAATTCTTTTTAAAAATATTTATTTATATAAATATTTTAGGCACAGTTAGAGAGAGAGAGAGGGAGGGAGAAAGAATCTTCCATTTGCTAGGTCACTCTCTAAATGACCACAATGGCCAGAGCTGGGCCTATCCAAAGCCAGGAGCCAATGGATTATTCCAGGTCTCCCATTTGGGTGTAGAGACCCAAGCACTTGTGCCATCTTCTGCTACTTTCCTGGGCTCATTCCTAGGGAGCTGGATCAGAGGTGGAGCAGCCATGACACTAATCGGTGCATATATGGGATTCAGGGAGCACAAGCAGTGCCTTCACCTGTTATACCACAGCACCAGCTCCATGTAGTTTTAGCATGGAAGAAACTTAGTTGGTGAGGTAGGAGAGTCATTATGCTTAATTTTTTTTCATAATTTCTCATTTCTGGACATATGATGCGACTACATTTTACCCTTACCTTAAAATTAGATGTGGTCATGTCTCTTTCTTAAGTCAAAGAAATGTAAATAGCAGTGAATGTGTCTCTTCTTAGTGAAGTGTTTAAGAGCTGAAGTACAATTTTCCTGCTACTATGGTATGCACAGCACTATATTGTAGAGGTTGACAGATATTGGTACCTGTAACAACAAATAATAGAGTTTCTGTTTGCTTGGATCCTAGAACAAGGACGAATTAGAGCAGAGCCTCCACTGACATAAAATTGGCATGTAAGAGATTTGAGATCTAAAACTTTGAGATTCTAAACTTATTTATTTTGGGAAAATGATCTAGCATGGGATTGCTAATAAACGATACAAGTAAGAATAATTGATACGAAGTTAACTGTCAAGAAACAGTACACAATTAAGTCCCAATTAAAAATAGCAATAATAAAAGAAGCTACTATTTGTTAAGTGCTTAGTAAGGTGCTAAGCTCTTTGCATACCTTTTTCTCTAGTACTTAAAAACAAACCTAGAAAACAGCAATCCATATCTTACAGATGATAAAGAGAAGCTAAGAGCTCAGATCTCATTTAGATCATGTAAGAAAATACTGAGCTATGAATAAAACAGGTCTATGTCTTCAAAGCTCAAACTTCTTATTGTACGAGCTGGAAGAGATCTCAGACAAACTTTCAGTTTAACTCCTCTACTTAAAGATTTAGACTAAATAGAAGGGTCTTTCTTTTCTTTCCTCTCCCTTTTCTTTCCCTATGTCTTTTCTTCTACATTCCCACTTTCTCATACCTATTCCTTCTCTCATTAATTCCTCTCTTTCATATCTGTTTTCCTTTCCTACTTTCTGCTGCTTTATTCTCTCTAAGTATTTATTGTGTAATATGTTCATGACCACAGAGTGAGCATGGTGTTTTCCTCAAGTTTGCCTCTACATTGCTATTCTTTGCCCCCCTAGTTAAGACTACCTGACAAAATTAGATATCAGGCAAACAATTTATACTTACTGTAGTTTTGTTTTTCTTTCCATCTTGGTTTTATTCATGCTTGGCTAATGGCAAAGTTGATTATAATTTCCTAATTTTTTTTCTTTTACTATTTTTATTTTATTTATTATTTTTTTAATAAAGCTTTTATTTAAAGAATATAAATTTCCAAAGTACAGCTTATGGACTACAATGGCTCCCCCCCACACACAACTTCCCTCCCTTCAAATTATTGCCCCCAACTCGGGTAAAACACAGTAATTAAATGTAAGACTGAACAGTTGAAAATTTGGTGTTGAAGAGTATTATAAACGTAGTGTTCATAAATCCCATGATTTTCTTCTCACCAACTTCTAGCATTTTCTCTTTAGTCAGTTTAGGCAGACTCTGAAATAATTTACCTTCTCTCATAGAATCAGCTCTTCCTGTATCAAACTGGCATAACACTAGCTGAACAATGGCCAGAGTTAAAGCCAAATTTCAATCAAAATATTTCACACTACAATTTGGGATGTGGGAATCCTAATAAGTGTGCTAAATTCCCACCCTGAGAGATAATTTTGTATCTTAGCATTTTGTTTGCTAAATAAATATGTTAAAATCCAGGGCCTTTCATTCAGCCTCCCCTGAAATAAGGGGATAGTAGGTATCAATGTTTTTTTTTACCTGTATTTGTTTACTTTGTATCACTAAACACTAGTGGTTCACTTGGCACATAGGAAGTCCTCAAAAGTGATTGGTAAAGTGAATTAAAGTGAACCTAAAAAGTTCTATCCCTTGTATCCCTTGGTTTTAGTTCACCCTATTGCTCTTCTATAATTCTACGCTTCCCATTCTTTGTAAAATTCTCCCTTTTCTCTAGGCAGTTTGTCCTTTGAATTTAGTGTTCTTAATGTATTTACTCAATGGTCGTAAATGGCCTTTCCCTAATCCAATGTTTACAGTACATTTTCTTAGTGCTTGTAAGAGGAGCTGGCGTCTTTCCTGTTTTTCTGAGTTAATTTTGTACAGAAATATTATTAGCCTCTCACAGTGGGCACTTGCAGCTTTTGTCATTTTTTCTAAGACTCCAAGTGGACTTCCCAAGATAGATCTCTCTCTGTTCTGAAAAGGCGTCAGAACTTCCATCAACAGTAAAAAGGGATACAACTCACATAGTCTGAATCCAATGTTGACTCCACTTTGTGTGCCACGGATCATGGGACTTATTCAGTTAGCAGATACTCAGGTTCCTGTTTCTTAAAATTATCCTTTGAAAAAAGGAAATATTTTATACAATCTGCCATATGGTTTGACAATATAAGAATATTTAAAGCATATTAACAACAACTGTTATTGTTTTTCAAAGGATGGCTATACAGTCAATCTGAATGTGATTTTTGAACTAGACAGGCAAGTTAAAATCTTGACTGAGCCATTGGTTAGGTATGTATTCACATTACTGTGTCTCTGTGAGTCTCCAGTTTTCCATATACAAAATGGTGATAATAAAACACAACTCATATGATTTCAATAATGATTAAATGCAATAGCACCTGGCATATAGTATGTGTTCAAAAATAGTCCTCTTGCCTTTATAATATTATTCAAGTAAGCAAAAGCTGAAGGATGAGAGACACAGTGAAAAATAAGAATTGGGACCTAAAAGAAATGAAATTAAGGGAAACAAATTTCCTTTGGACCTCCAATAAACTCTCTCTCTCTCTCTCTCTCTCTCTCTCTCTCTCTCTCTCTCTCTTCTCTCTCTCTCTCTCCATTTCTTTCTCTGTCTCATTCTCACTCTCCCTCCTTTTCCCTTTCCTTACTTGGCAGATGTAAAATTATCCAATACTAGGTTGTCACCTTATGGCAAAGGATGCATCTTTTTTTTAATCTCCATGAGTAGATTTGGAAAAACTTTAGGTGAGTTACAAACAAAAGACTATCCTTTTCATTCAAGGCTGCTCTCATGTTTTCTCACACATATCTTGCCAAGTATTTTTTACCACAAAAGTCCATCAAAATGTCCAGAACCCTTATAATTCTGAATGACCAGAAGAAAGTGGAGCCAGCAACCTACCCACTGTCCTGAATACTGTATCTCAATAGCCTTCATTACAACAAAATCCTATAGACTAAAGGAACAAAATTCCTAACATCTTAACACCAACTTCAGGAATAAACTATAACACAAGAGTGAGGTTCTTGGTAATGAATAGCTGCAATGTCCATTGCATTGCACTGAAGATGTCCATTACTTAATACCTTACAAAGAGGATATGTCCTTATTTCAAACTGGGAGGTGATGACTTTTGGGTCATTTGATAACTGCCAAGGATGTATGGTTTGCCATAATTGAGGGGACACTATTCACATCAAATGGGTAGAAGTCAGGTATCCTACTAAACATCCCGTAAGGTCCAAGAAAGTCTCCTCACCATGAAGAATTACCCAACTCCAAATGTCATCATTGCTGTTTGAGAAACTACTCCAAATGATCTCCATATCCTACTTATTGCTTTGTTTCAGGTTTAATCTGGGAATTCACTACATTTCAAGTCTCTTAGTTCAACATAAATTCATTGACTTTATTCTACAGCAGAATTCAACGTCTTTGGTCTCAGGAATCTCTCTGTTTAATTATTTCTGATCCATCTGGCTTTGGGTCTAAGATGGTGGTGCTCATGAGCAGATATAAGAATTGTATTTCAAATTCCAATTCACTTCTTCCAGTAAGCCGCATTATGCAGTAGAATACAAGAATTTTCAGGATCTAAAGTCACCTATGCAAGTTCATAAATTAAGGTGCTCATCTTCACTGGAAAAAGAAATTTCAGAGTATCTCACCTTTGGGAAAGACTGTGTGAAATTAAACATATTACTGTAGTGCTTCCCTGAGCCTTTAATATGTTACTATGTTTTTTTAAAATTTGTTTGACAGGTAGAGTTAGACAGTGAGAGAGAGAGAAACAGAGAGAAAGGTTTTCCTTCCATTGGTTCACCCCCCAAAATGGCTGCTACGGCTGGAGCTATGCCAGTCCAAAGCCAGGAGCCAGGTGCTTCCTCCTGGTTTCCCATGCGGGTTCAGGGGCCTAAGCACTTGGGCCATCCTCCACTGCTTTCCAGGGTCACAGCAGAGAGCTGGACTGGAAGAGGAGCAACCGGACTAGAAATCGGTGCCCATATGGGATGCCAGCACCTCAGGCAAAGGATTAACCAAGTGAGCCATGGCGCCTGCCTTGTTATGTATTTAAATTCTACAAGTTTGAGATGATATATAGAGTATTCCTTAAATATATCTCATCTTAGAACATTTTTCCCCAAAGAGAATCTTTGTGGGTTCTTATTCTGTAATATATTATTTGAAAATTGTGACCCATCCAACTTGCTCATTTGACTGAAGTCCAGAAAGTGCAAGAACTCATTCCAGCTCATATGATTAGCTCTTGACAGCTCTGGGGTCTGAATCTAAGAGTGTTCACCCTAATTTACTGTTCTTTTCAGTACACATTGGATAACAAAGTGACATTTTAATGCCAGTTCATTCTTATGCTACAGGTATTTCCATTTAATTAATTGTTTCTTTAAAATTTAAATATGTGCTCATTGACAAAAGAATAACTATAAATTGGTATATTATATTCACTTTTTCATGTATTACATATCATTTAATACTCAGGTTTATAACTAGGCTTACCAACCATTGCTTTTTCAAAAAATATTATTTATTTATTTGAAAGGCAGTGTTCCAGAGAGAGAGAGAGAGAGAGAGCGAGTGTGCGCTTCCATCTGCTGGGTCACTCTCCAATAGGTCACAATAGCCAGCACTGGGCTAGACCACAGCAGGAGCCAGGAGATTCATTTGCTGTCCAAGGTGGGTGCAAGGGCCCAAGCACTTGCGCCATCTTCTTCTGCCTTCCCTGGCACATTAGCAGGGAGCTGGATTGGAATAGGTGCAGCCAGGACACATATTGCCATTCATGAAAGATGCTGGACATCTCGTGCTGCAGCTTTACGCACTATGCCATGAGGCAGGTCTCTTACCAACCACTGTTAACATATATATGCATGCCTGGAACAGTTATAGTTTAGATAAAACTTACCTGTAGTTTATCAACTGTAGGTTGATGGATTTACCTAGTTCTATGAACCTATAATGTTTTATATTAATATAAGAATTCTTTAAGGTTCTTTTATAGTAAAGAATATCTTATTTCACTAAAATACTCTTTCTTCACACTTTTTCCTATAAGATGTTCTGGATCACTACACACAGGTTATTATTATCTTATCTTGGGTCCATTGAAAGCAGGATATAAGACAGGGAATAAAAGCAAGGAAAAAGAGGAAGGGAGGCAAGGAAAGCTATGAGCAATGTGAAGTAATCTGAGTGATATCAATGTGATCACCACATCTTTCTATGTAGTTTTATGTTCCTACATTTACTAATATATATTTCTTAACTGAGCAGATTTTTTGGGGGTTTTAAAGCATCTCAACATGATCTACCTTATTTGCAAACTCAGACAACCATTTCTCAAAATTTTCCTGACCTTCTCAGAGGTTTCTAAGAATCATATTTATGTATCTCTTAAACAGTTATTATTTTCCATATTTTATAAAAGGGTTTCATTCAGACATGTTTGGTGTTTCCCTTAGATTAGAGAAGTCTATCTGGGAAAATATGCTGCTTTTTAAAAAATCTCTGTCTCTCCCATAATACCATGTACCTTGTTTCTTCTCAATACACATTTGCTAAATAATTTCTACACTACCTTTGTTTGTATTTTCTTCTGTACACAAATATATAGGCTTTCTCTTTTTTCCATTTCTGACTTTTTCTTTTTCTTTCTAATAGGCTTTTTTTTAACCCAGTCTGTATAATGTTTTTGAAGAAAACACACGTGACAAGGGGTTTTCCTCATAAAGCTTTAAACGTTTTTGCCAAGAGGATTAAGGTGATAGAGGTATAAACACAACAGGCCCGTGTTTCTAGTCTTTGCTCTGATACTAATTAGCTAGGCAACCTTGAGAAAGTCATCTTACCTTTCTAGGCCTTCATTTTCTTATCTTTAAAATGAGCTATAGTGTATCCTATATGAGCTACACCCAGGACTCTTTGAACAAACAAACACTATCACATAAATACATTTTGGAGGTGCAGAACATCGTATAATTGCAAACACTATCATGAGTAGAAAATAATAGAGTCTCTGAAGAGGGCAGTACTTTGAAAACAGTTAGTCTAGTCCTCTTATATTAGTGATGAGGAGAATAGAAACCACAAGGGTATAGAACTCATTCAAAGTCACAGAACTAGTTGATGCAGAACCAATAAAAAAACACAAGAAATCAAATCTATTTCTGGTAAAATTCTACTCACAGCTCACTGGATTGCAGCAGATTATTTATCTGTTCTAACCTCCCATCCCCAAAGTCCTCACTTGCTAAGACATATGATTGTTCTTCGTTGATTCCTGAAGAGGTCAGAATCACTGCGGTGGGTACTTGTGCAGGATCTTTTTACCCTTCAGTGATTATAGGCTTTTATATTTTGATCTTAAAGTGGTGTCCTGGCCAGGTCTGGCAGGCTAAATGCCTGAGTTGGCTGGCATCTCCTTCCTCTGGCAACTGTGCTAAGCCAACCCCTTTTCAAAAGCCTTAAATAAGCTCCTTGTCTTTTCTGAGTTGATAATTTGTCCTCGCACTTCGTGTTTGTATTCCTCCCAGACAGAAGATATCCCCCAGCTGTTTGTGCATTTGTACAACAGAGGTGAATCATGTGCCCTGCAGGTGCCAATTGCTCAGATTAGCTCAGGGTATTCACCTTGCCCAATTCTCTGGGATAGTCTTCATTAGTTTATCTTTTAGGCATTCTCTGAGATGGAAGATTAGGTCAAAATTCTTTTATTTGCATATTTCTAATACATATTATCTTATGCAGTGAAATTAAATACAGATTTAATTAAATAAAGATTTTATCAACAAATTCTCATCTCCAGACACATTTTTACTTTTTGTACATGGTCATTTATTGTTAGTTAGCATTAGTGTTATTTTGTAGAATGTGAAAGGTAGAAATATTTTCCTCATTAACTCAACGCACTTTGTATTTTTTTATACTTGAAGAGGATGTTTTATTAGCTGGCTTTGAATTTCATCATCCTATTATTTCTTTTGACAGTGGAAAGAAACAGAAAGAAAATCGAAGTACTTCGGTTGGCAGTAGTCAGATGAAACTCGTATATACAAAATAGAATGAAAAACTGTTTGATGAGCTAGAATTGAGGCAGGAGGACAGGTGTCATATATCTCATTGTTTTATTCGCCTCCTTTGGTCCTCCAATAACTATTCCCAATTTTGTTTTGCATCATCTATTCCCCCAAAATATACTCCTTAGGCTTTTATATTTATAGAGCCTGCTTTCCTTTTCGTTCCTTTTATGTTCATTTTTTTCTCTTTTTCTTCTCTTCCCAATTATTCCATGAAGGTTTTTATTGACTTTAGCCCTTGATAGCTCTATGTATTTGAAAGCAACCATTCACCACTTCCTCTGGAGAAGTACCAATAAAGTGCAAAACCATTATCACGAAACTGTTTCTCAAAGTTTTGTCACATTCTGGACAGTTTCATGAAGATATGCTGAAAGGAATTGTTTTGTTTGTTTTTGCTTTAGGGATTGCTAAGGGCAACAGGCAGTCCTGAAAGGGATTGTAAATCATGAGATTTTTGTGACATATCTTATATGTTTCTGGGGGTGCTTTTTTCCTCTGGGCCAAAAAATTCAAAGTTTTGTTTAGAACTATTTTCTCATGTCCCATGTCACATCAGAAAAATAGTGTATGCTTTCTTGTATAAAATCTTGAATTTGTTCTAAAATTCCTTTGAATGATTTCCTATCTCAGGCCAACTAGCATTGCCTTAAGTAGCAATAGATTCTGAAAGAAATGAGAGAGAGATGATAGATGATAGATACCAGTAGGGTGAGAGAGAGAGAGAGAGAGAGAGAGAATTTTTCAGTATATTTGCAAGACAAATTCATGGAACCTATTAGGAAATCAAGGGGAAAACCAGAATCAGCCAAGGTAGGTACATGTACCCAGCATCCAATGAATGCTCAATGTGCTAATTCTTCTCATGGGAAACTCTTTGGTGTCATGGTCCCTGGGAAATCTTTTTGTGGTTTTATTTTGATATGCTGGGTCTCTGGTCAGGAAATATCAGCAGTTCAGAGACTAAGCTATACTTGCTGTGAAAGAAGATATTTGGATTTATTTTGAATGGAAGATGGTTTATATTTCTTTGTTATTGTTTTCTTTGAATTTTGGAAACCCTGATTTAGGAACCTGGAGATACTGATGCTATGCTTTAATGCATGGGGGAGCAAACACAGAGCTTAGGAGGGAGGCCAAGGCTGAGGTATTATCAGCCATACATTCTACCAAAATGTATCTGTCTTATACCTATACGGTAAGAACATTTGTGTGAAAAAAGAGGAGCCCTTATCAGAGAAGTTGGCTTTAGTAACATAAGAAAGAAAATTCAAGTAACACCTACCTTTCAGAAAGAGCTGAAGGAAAAGGAGTCACAAGGGCTTAAAAACAGAGAGGGTCATGTAATCCATGAAAGGAGATATAGTGAATAACCAGTTCTACCTTTGATAGAATGCTTCAGGCAGGTTGATCTTAAAAGGAAGTTACTGAAGTCAGTAAAATTAAGAAGACATGTTTGATTTTGTGGAAGCACAATTCTTTTTACATCTAAGAGAACCTTCTTAATAACAAAATAGTTGTCCATGAGACATAAAAATTCTCTAAACACTATTTATGATACAGGTGATTTTTTCTGAATTTATAGATTATTTTTGCCTAAATCCCTTTAGTGTTTACACATGAGTATACATGCTATGCTATATTCTCTTGTGCTTTTATTGATCATTGAGCATTCAACAAGTCTTTACTGATGGATTAGTTGATGAAAACAGAAAGAATATTCATTCTTCTCCCTTTAGCAGATACCTTCTGATAGTATATATTCAGTAAGCTCAAGCCAGCAACTTTTTAACCACGTCTCACACTTAAGACTTGATGCAGACACTGAGAAGAGGAGCAGATACATTAATTTATATACATGGAAAGAGTAAGCAACAATTCAATGAAATAATATGTATGCAACCAATAGAATTATTGTATTCCTTGGTTATTTCATTCATTTATGCAAAAGCAGGCAATTTTTTTCTCCATTGCCACTTGTAAATGAAATAAGTAGAAATATATATATATATAAACAGATATACAAGAAATATTTGTGTTGTATAAGTATAGGCTTAGGATCTCATTAAAAATTTGTATAGTGCACAGTATTCATTTCTTATTCCAAGAAGTGTGTTCCTAAACTGTAGCATGAAGTATCATATCACTTGGGATAAGGTAATATAACTGTTTTAACATTACCAGTTTTTTCCAAAAGCTATTTGCAGAATTTTTAAAATTTGGTCCTGTCAATGTATTAATTCATCATTTTGTAAAATCTCTTTGTTTTTACTTACCAGGGAGTTCACATAATTGAAGTCTCCACCAACCTGATGTGGGTCAGGTAGGGAATTAGTGAATGACAAGGAGTTAAGAGGCTTCCAGAAGTCTCTGTGCCGTAACCCTGCACCACTTAAAGCTTTACTTGCTTCCATGTCCATCCAGCATACCCAGTTTCCCACAGTGCACCCAAGCTTCATCTATCATGTGGAAGAACCA
Organism: Sylvilagus floridanus; assembly: GCA_949820135.1. Taxonomy (NCBI): domain Eukaryota; kingdom Metazoa; phylum Chordata; class Mammalia; order Lagomorpha; family Leporidae; genus Sylvilagus; species Sylvilagus floridanus. The sequence goes on along the minus strand of OX463226.1, from coordinate 90,042,373 downwards.
TGATAAACTGTATATGTTGTGTTCATGTGGAGATGACTCGAAGCCATTCCAGAGGTCACCATGTGTACTGAATCCCACTGAAATTCCACTCCATTTGTATATTCAATTAGGGTACCATCTTTAACCCAGTAAAAGGGGTGATTGAACAGGGTTTGGGGTGATTTTCTCCCATGAGGTTGCCTGCATTCACTTCTGAGTGTGTACTATCTCTTTAAATAAATCCTGCTCTCGTTCTACACTTATCTATGTCCCTACTTTGAAATCAACTCACTCCAAGAAAAGAACCTGGATTGAATCCCTCTGGGGAAACCTACCAGAACCCTACAAGAAACCCATTATTTTTTAAAATATTTAAATATTTATTTGAGATGTAGAGTTACAGAGAGAGGGGAGATAGAGTTAATGGTCTTCTATCCACTGGTTCGCTCCCCTACATGGCTGCAATAGCTGGAGCTAGAGCTATCCAAAGTCAGGAACCAGGAGCTTCTTCTAGATCTCCCATGCAGGTGAACAGGGCCAAACACTTGATCTATCTTTCACTGCTTTTCCAGGCCATTGCAAAAAGCTGGATCGGAAGAGGCTCAGCCAGGACACAAAAAGTGGCCCATATGGGATGCTGGTGCTGCAGGTGGAGGCTTAACCTACTATGCCAGAGCGCCAGCCCCCTTCAAACACATTCTTGATCTTAACTCCAATACAAGTCCCATCCCTGGGGTGAGGTCAGCAAAGAAATGTCCTCTTGTTTCAATTATTTGTGTTTCTGTCAATTTCTTTTCTATACAAAATTCTTTACATTTCCAGTCCAAATTACAGAAGAAGCTAGTCTGAGTGGCAAATTTAATTTCCACTAAACCCATTTAGTAGAGTCATATTTGACTGAAAATGCTATTGTCCATGAAATAATCTGGTCCAGTTACCTTTCACTCACAAGGGCATCTTACTCTAAATCTATCAGTAACCACTTCTGCCTGAAGAATATCTCATTATTCATATGATAAGCTTTGGTCTGTGTATAAGGCAGGTTCATTAAGAAGGAGAACTTGTGTAGAGGTCAACTGATCTTTGATTCTAATTTATATGGTACAGTCCCAGTTTGCATCTGCTGTTCTGGTCTCCCATATCTCTAGTTCATCAGGGTTTTCTGGGTAGTAATGCAGATGCTGTGTCCTTCTCATTGGTTTCCATCTCCCTACATACATGATTTTGAGGATGCTACTGTCTGAAAATAACCAGAGAACAAACCTAAACACAATTATTGTCTTCCAAGGGGGGGGGGGGGGCAATTCAAAGCCATTTCTGGTTCCAATACCCACAGAGAGTATCACTGGATCCTTTAAATGCTGTTTGTCTTGGAATTCACGGTCTCCATATGTTGTATATTTCTCCTTTAATTCCATCATAATCCCACCCAGATGTTACAAGATCATCTATAAGCTATGGACTACATAGTAAATTTAGCTACCAGAATGACACCTATTTTTTTTTGTAGTAAAGAGGGAATAATTAAAATGCATGCAGTATACGTAAACCAACAACAATAACAGTACAAATGAAAGCAACAGCCCTCATTTCCACTACATATTACAACATTTTAGCTAATATTTTTCCATGGCATATTCTGTAGTCATTGGCCTTCATTCAAAATCCCAGTGGCTAAGAACTCTGTATAATAGTGTGAGACAAACCCTCATGGTTAGGAATTTAAGCCTTTTGTATTCATGGCTGTGCAATGTGGTTTAAAGCAGTCAGTAACTTTCATCAATGATTGTGTTTATACAAGAAGGTGAAGAGAAGATATCCTCTACCTGGTACCAAAATTCACTCCTAACATTTTTGGCACAGCACATCTATGTTTACCCATTTCGCTGAAATTAAGGAATCTTGAGATGGTGAACATGAGGGTCCGATTTTCAAGTTAATGAAACACATGGATGTCTTTTCTATAGGTTGAAACATCCTTCTTCGCCTTTTATGAGTATAGAGGAGCAGAAACTAAAGACCCTGAAAGGTAGCCATTATGAACAATCATGAAAGATTATATCTAATGGCTCCAAATCTGAGTTTTTTGGGACTTAATTTTGCAAGTGGATTTAAGGATTGTAAAATTCAAATGCAACTGATAAGTTTACATATTCAGATTCACTTTTAGAAATGCCTTGAGAACATGACATAAGCACAGAGAGCCATCAGCAGGCAGTTAAGTTAGTAAAATGGGTGAAAGAAGTGAGCAAGCTTAAAAAAAAAAAAAAGGAAACAGTTTTACTTAATTTACTGAGCCTTTCTTTAAGGAAAAATCTATGCTCTGTTGCTGCCCCAATACAGGGTGGATTTAAATTTGGCTTATATCTGCCAATTTATCTGGCAAGTCTTTTCACAATATTTTCACGTATATTTCATGTCTTCAACTTAAGACCATTAACAACTCTAAGTTTTCATATCCTTTCCCCATTCTTAAAGAACAGTATCAGTTGTTTTTATGTTGTTTTCCTCTGTCCTCAATTACATTGGAAACGTCTGCCAAAAGCATAAAATCATCATTTAAAAAAAAATCAGTCTCCCCATCTGTTGCAGAAGTGCCACTTTCCCTGAAGACTTACATTTTTCTCCTTCTCCGGTAGTCAATGTTGCTTTTAAATTCCCCAATAGTCTTTGAGATTATTGAAATTCTTTTCCAACTTTTTCAGCCTCACTTCTAAAAGAGGAACATGTTTTAGGCAATGTTGAAGGGAACAAATGCTCATTATATCAATATTTCATTCAGGGAGGCATTCAGCCTCTAGGTTGAGACACTGATTGAGATCCTGCATTCTACATAGAATTGCCCGAGTTTGATACTCCCGCTCTGGTTCCTCACTCCAGCTTCCTGCTAATGGAGATCTGAGAGGCAGTGTTAGTGGCTCAAGTAGTTGGATTCCTGAAACTCAGATGGGAGACTTGGATTGAATTCTAAGATTCTTTGGACTGTTTCAGCCCTAGATGTTGTGGGCATTTGGGGTGTCTCAAAAGATGGGAGATCTTTCTTTGCGTGACTGTCTCCTTATTTCTCAGATAAATAAGTTAAAAGAAAGTTTGCTGGAAAACATCATTCTGACTGAATTAAGACACCCAAAGGGACAAATATCATATGTTCTCCCTGATCGGTGACACCTGACTGAGCACCAAAGGGGAAACCTATTGAAGTGAAATGGACACTATGAGAAACAGTGACTTGATCAGCACTTGTGCTGACTGTTGTTGTACAATGTAATACTTTATCCATTTTAGTACTTTTTTATTCTGGTACTAGTGGTTGAACTCTGTAATTAACACACAATTATTCTTAGGTGTTTAAATCTTAACTGAAAAGTGATCCCTGTGAAATATAAGAGTGGGAATAAGAGAGGGAGGAGATGTACAATTTGGGACATGCTCAATCAGACTTGCCCCAAATGATGGAGTTAGAAATGTGCCAGGGGATTCCAATACAAACCCATCAAGGTGGCATGTACCAAGGCCATCTCACTAGTCCGAGTGATCAATTTCAATTCACAGTTGATCACACTGATAGGTCTAAGAGTCAAAGGGATCACACAAACAAGACTAGTGTCTGCTAATACTAACTGATAGAATCAAAAAGGGAGAGAATGATCCAACATGGGAAGTGGGATACACAGCAGACTCATAGAATGGCAGATGTCCTAAATAGCACTCTGGCCTCAGAATCAGCCCTTAAGGCATTCAGATCTGGCTTAGGAGCCCATGAGAATATTTTAGGCATGGAAAGCCAAGACACTCTGGAAAAAACAGAAGACCTAAATGAAAGATCTCTGCAAGTGAAATCCCATTGGAAAGAATGGGCCATCAAAGAAGGAGGTACCTTTCTCTGAAGGGAGGAGAGAACTTCCACTTTGACTAGGACCCTGTCGGAATAAGATCGAAGTTGGCGAACCCTAAAGACTTCCATAGCCTCGGCAACTCATGACTAGAGCCTAGAGAGATTACTGACACCATAAACAAGAGTGTCAAATTGTTAAATCAACATCAGGACTCACTGTGTACTTATGTCTCATGAGGGCTCTGTCCTTAATGTGTTGTCCAATGTGAAGTAATGCTATAAGTAGCACTGAAACAGTATTTTACACTTTGTGTTTCTATGTGGGTGCGAACTGATGAAATCTTTACTTAGTATATACTGAATTGATCTTCTGTATATAAAGATAATTGAAAATGATTTTAAAAACTTGGTGTTAAATTGGAAATTGCATAGATAATTAATCAATTTTTTAAAAAAATATCATGTAGGATCTCTGTCCTTAATGTGCTGTACATTGTGAATTGATACTATAACTAGTACTCCGACAGTATTTTTCACTTTGTGTCCCTATGTGAGGGCAAACTGTTGAAATCTTTACTTAATATATACTAAACTGAACTTCTGTATATAAAGAGAATTGAAAATGAATCTTGATGTGAATGGAAGGGGAGAGGGAGCGGGAAAGGTGAGGGTTGTGGGTGGGAGGGAAGTTATGGGGGGGGGGAGAGAAGCCATTGTAATCCATAAGCTGTATTTTGGAAATTTATATTCTTTAAATAAAAGCTTTATGAAGGTTGTAAAAAAAAGTAAAATAAAGGATATAAAACAAGAAAAAAATAGATTAAAAAAAGAAAGTCTGCTTCCATTTTGATACAATTTATGTCTTTTTGACTCTCAAAGTATGCACCCTGCCATCTCTCTATTGATCTTCAATAAAGTTTGCTGTTTGTATAGGTTAATCTAGCAGATGAGCAGAACCACATTACGTGTAGATAATGAAAGTCCTTTCACTGGACCTCAACTTCAAAGAACCCTTGACCCAATGTCTTCTGTCATCTGTGTACAATGAGAAGTCTCCAATGAGCTGTGCAAATATGCTATTAATGGAACCTCTGTTCTTTATGTAAACCATGTTCTGAGCATCTGGGACCTTAGATTTTTTGTCAAAATAATCACACTTCCAAAGTCTGTTCACTAAGTCTTCTTCCAAGCATATTGCCGGTGCACTTACTTCTAGGAATGAGAGACTGTTCTGACACAGAGAATTGAAAATGAAATAATTCTACATTCACAGGACATTTCCAGGTTCTAAAGAAGGTATTGTTTTTAAAATAGGAAGATCAAATAAAATAGCTTGACTTACTAAATAAATGCAATATTTAAGCACATGCTATGTGGGTCTTCATTTGTTCTCTTGCCTCAGGAATCAAATACATTTGGAAGAGCAGATGATGACGTTTGATTTGATGGAGGGTAGACAGCTTCTTTGCTCTAAGATGTTCCACCAAGGCCATTCGTGATGGCTGAAATCCCACCGTCATTGTTCCTTATTCAAATGTAAATTCACCTGAGGCTATGGCTTCTGTGAGACTGGCGTTTCCAAATTCTTTCCAGATGGTAGCTTTGGAAAATAAATTTTAATAAGTGGAAGATGAAAAGCTCTGGAAGCCATGATTTTATGAGTCCATGAACAATACAGGAAGCCATAGAGGAAGGAGTAACAAAGCCAATGTAACTAGTGGGTTTTCTGAGGTGCCAGTTCTCAAAAGCTTATCAAGTTCAATTGCATCAGATCAACATCCCTGACCTTTGGGTCACATGTGCATTTTATCCATGTCTGCTGTGTTCTGGGACTCAGGGATCGTACTTTTCTGAGATTCATAATGAAGGGAACAGATGGGATAAAGAGTATTGTACCCAGTGCCATCTCTAGCACTGGCAGGTTTCAGGACCTTAGAAAAACCACTCTCTGCCTCTGGTTTCCTCCTTTCTAGGATGGAGATGTATTTCCAGACAAATTCATTCATAGAGTATTTTGTACTTAGTTTGACCTGCATTTCTTCCTCATTCTTTACTCTTTTTTTTGTTTGTTTTAAAAATCAGGCAATAATGAATTTGAAGGGACTTTACAAAATTCATGCTTTGATACAAAAATAGACTGCTAAAATTGTATGTGTGTGTGTGTGTATGTGTGTAACCGAGTGAGTGTTCCTTGGGTTTATGATCATATCAATGGCAGTGTTCAACAAGAAACATTGTCACCTGATGGGTTGAAGTTGCTGTAATCATTGTTGTTTAACACACAGAGGGGTCATCTCCATTTACCAAGGGGAATAGCACACAGAAACAGAATTAAAATAGTTCTTCAAATGACAAATCCCTGACCTTTCTCCCCAGTCAAGGTGGAGGTTGGATAGGACTCTGACTTAATGATTTCAGGACCATTAAAAAAGCAGACTGTATGTTTAGGGTGAGATTTATTTTTGAGTGCTTTAGAGTAAGAAATGTTACACACTGGTGCTTTTTCAAGGCTGTGTCTTAAGTAATTCAAGTTGAATCTCAAGTCAGGTATTAATCCAAACAATTCTTGTAGTAAATACCATGGCTCAATGTACTTTCTGCCTGTAACGTTAGATACCATATAGTGAGGGCTTACTGTGTGCCAACCCTGTATTAAATAAAACATTATCTCATTTTAGCTGCATAGCAATTCCCCAAATGTTAGGTCGAATTTCTGTTCTCATTACCAGGATGGATCAGACTGGAAAACAAATCCCAAGAAAGATATATCTTGAAGTGGAGAGAGAAAATCAACTTAGAAATGATGCCTGAATAAGGGGTAAGCTGCTGTTTAAAAGGATACTAACAGGAAAAAAAAACCTACTAAAAGCAATATTTCATTTCCAACTATCAGACACATATTCCAGTGGAAAAGAACAATTAAAAACAATGTACACCTAATAAATGCCAAGCCTAGTAAGGTCTCTGCAGGAGGTAAAAATGTGAAATAAACATAATTCATACTTCTTATCTGAGGAAGATAATCAAACATAAATTCTAGTAAGAAATTAAAAATGCTCAGGAATCTTTGGTAATCTCCAACCTAGACTAGAAAGAAAAACATACACTTTAGAAAATGACTAAGCAAAATGAAACTATTCCTACATCTTACTGGAAAATCACTTTCCTTTACAATAAAGAGAGATAGAATTAGAGAGAGAGAGAGAGAGAGAGAGAGAGAGAGAGAGAGAGACAGAGAAAGAGCACTCTCATTCACTGGTTCACTCCCCAAATTCCATAGTGACCAGCACTGAAACAAGCTAAAGCCGGGAGCCAGGAATTCAATCCAGGTCTCCCACGTAGATGGCAGTGACTTAACTACAGCTATCACCTGCTGCATCCCATGTATAGAAAAGTGGTCTGGGAAGCAGAACTGGGACATGAACCTAGACACTGATATGGGGTGAGAGTGTCCTAACCAATGCCTTCGCTGCGGGCCAGATGTCGACCCTCAAAAGAATTTTTTGCTAAAATATTATTCTGAATTTCATCAACTATAGCATTCCATGCATCAAATTCTCTCAGATCAAAAAAAACAAAAAACAAAAAACAAAAAACATCGTGAATGAGGCAGAGCTGAAGGTTGATTTTGCTTTTCTCCAAATACTCCTTTAAAAGAACATATGCTTTACAGACTGCTTCTCTCAGTTTACACAACCCCAAGCTAGGTGCAATAGTGCCCAGACAAATGCATCCTCCAAAGCACTAAATAGTATGATTTCTCCTCGGGAGGCAGAGGTTAAAAAAAATTTAGGGTGCTGCTTGTCACCATTCAGAACTCAACAGTCAGGGGAGCTATCCATACCCTGAAAAGACAAATGAGGTCAAAATAGCATCTGAAAATAGCCAGAAGTTAAGGAATCTCATAATGGGAAGCTGTAAAGTGGTACCCAGACAGATGAACAAGAGAAATCAAGCAGAGAGAGAAGCAGAAATGCTGCTGATTACTTTGCCCTAATATAAATCATTCTGTGTGGGCTTTGTTGGTATTACAGTCTCTGGGGTGTGTGCTATGCTGGGAACCTCTGGAAGCATCTGATTAGAAAGGTGCAGTTGTCAGTGCATTTCTACTCTTTGGAAATGTGAAGTGATGAAATATCAAAGTCAATATTTTTGCCAATCTTCCCTGCCCTTTGCAAATCTCGCTTCTCTCCAGGGGTCTGAAATCTGCCGATCCTGGAGCGGATCCATGTGTGACTGCCAACAAAGCCTCTCTGAGGAGAGACTGAGTGTTTGATGCCACACTGGGCAGACAAACATGCTCCCCTGTGTTCCCCCCAGTGAGAAGAAGCAACTCCAAAGGCAGACACAGTGATGGAGCAGAGCTTTCTGCAGCAACGAAGCAAAAAGATTTGGTGGTGATTTTATCTTCTTACTTTTTTTTTTCCCTCCCCACTTTTATTTTCCTTTATGAGAAAATTAATGTAAAATGAATATATGGTGAGAAAATAATGAGAACAATTTGTTGCTTGGGGCAATGTTGTAGGGGAGACTACAACATTCATTGGAGTACAATTTGCCCCTATTAATATTACTTTTAGAATAGTTCTATCCCTTTTGCTTTTTTCTAAGTAATTAGACCAAAGATTGGCTATCCTTTCCGTTATCTTTGATGAGACTCACTCTCAATCACAAGATCTTTTTATTGGTTGTATTTATCTTTTTATTTTTCCAACATTGCTATTCATGCAATGCCTATTTACTTTCTTACATATTTGAAATATTAAATACTTATAAACATTTCATGATACTTACAATTTTTGTCCTATTCATGGAAGGAGGGTGTTCTGGAGTCTTAAACTCTAATCGTCTCTAGCAGTTGCCACAGAGTAGACAAGGATCCATCAGGATTTTTATTAGGCATCAGGTTCACAGTATAGACCCTTGGAATTCTGGTTTTATGTGCCTGTTCTTGAAGCTCAGGAATCTGATTTTTAAAGTGCACTTTCAGTAAGTCTAATATAGGTGATCTATGAACCAGACATCCTGAATGTTGATAGATAGTGTAATGCTGACATTTCTTAGTGAGTCATCCAAGGACCTTCACAATTGACTACCCAATGCATGGTTAGTTTTCAAAATTCAAACTGCCATAGAGGGGGTTCAGAGCCATTTACCTGTAATCTCTTCTGTCCTTATGTCTTATTTATTTTTCTCAATGTCCATAATTAAATTACATGGTATAGTAGTATGGGGTACAGAACACAATCTCTGTTGCCAGGCATTCTTTACAGTCAGGATGCTTCTCTCCTCCAGCTTCATGTTAGTCTCATAAGTTTATGGAAGCTGATTTACAATTTTGTTCTCTGTTCATTTGTAAAATTGAAATAGTTTAGATTGTCATCTGAGTTCACAGCCAGATTCATGATGATATAACCTGTGCCACCATTTTTAGAAGTGCCCACACTTGATTAAATGTTTTACTTTGAGAACATAGCTTTACAGATAGTCAAAGGAAGAAAATATTGAAATAGTCAACCTAAGAGCTCTTCAATAATGAAACTAGATGTGCTACTATATTCTCTGGAGAAACCATACACATTCATCTTTGGTTCAAGTTTTCTGTATCTTAGGTTAAGTCTTCTGGCTAATCCTACTCTCAGAATTGGTTTCTAGTATCAGTGATTTAAAAAAAATATATATATTTATTTATCTATTTGAAAGGCATAATTACAGAGGGGGAAAGAGAGAGAGATAGAAAGAGAGAGAGAGAGAGACTTTTCATCTTCTGACTCATTTCCCAAATATCTGCAATTGCTAGGACTGGGCCAGGCAGAAGCTAGGAACCAAGAGCTTCATTGGGGTCTCCCATCTAGGTTGCAGGGGCCCAAGCATTTGTGTCATCCTCTGCTGTTTTGCTCAGGCCATTAGTAGGGAGCTGGATTGGAAGTAGAGCAGCCAGAACTTGAACATGTTCCTAAATGGGATGCTGGCATCATGGGTGGCAGCTTTACTCACAAGGCCGGCCCCTTTGCCAGTCATTTGACAGATAATTATTTACTTCTGCTTTGAGACTGTCAGAACATTTTATCCAATGGCTCCTAAAGCCAAAATAACTGTAAATTATTCAACCTAAATTAGCAAATATGGGATTATGTAAATAAACAGGAAATATAATAGGGAGTAAATTGTCAGCTTTCTCTTTCGATAATCAATTATCTTGTTATACTGCAACTTTGAATAAGTATTCTGTTCTAAAAAGTTAAACATTAGTCCAATACATTTTCCATGTGGGATTATTTGTTTACTGGAAATATGTAGGATAGATGAATAAGTACAGCAATACTGCATGCCCTTTAAGCAGACTTAACAAAAATGTAACAACCTGATGTAATTATTGACATAGTTGGATCTTGACTCAAATAAGCCATCAAGACAGTGTAATTGAAGGAAAAATAGACATATTGATCAACAAGAAAAGATTTCAAATTCCAGAACTAGACAAATACACATGAGGAGTTTTTAAAACTTCATGGAAAATGTGTTAAATGAAAACGATGTATGATTTCAAGAATTTTATGCACTGTAATAAGCCTATTTTTTAATCCTTTTTTCCATGAGCATTTTGAAGTAGCATTGTATATGATCAAATGTTTTTGAGATGGAGCTGACAGATTAATTCAATAGACTAACATTGTATATTTGTTACTAACTGGCATTGGAATACTTGGGTGCCCATGAGGGAGACATAAAACCTTGGATCCTACCTCACATGACATACAATATATAACTTAAAATAGATATAATATCTAAATGTTAAAGTAACACCACAAAATTTCTACAATATATCCACCCTCCTTATCCACAAGGAATATATTTGAAGACTCCCAATGGAGTCCTGAAACCATACAGACTTCCAAATCCTACACATCTGGTAAGTAGACAGCTACCAAGAGATGACTGAGTGTGTATATGGTGAAGATATGCTAGACAAAGTGAATATTTGCCTCCTGGGCAGGATAGAGTGGAATGGGAGAAATTTCATCACACTGCCAGAATGGTAAACAAGGTAATATGTGAATTGCAGTCTTTGAATATGTAAAATTTCTTCATAAACAAAAACTATGAACCATAAAAGAACTGAAAAGATTAGACTTTATTTAAGAATTCATTTCTTGAAAACTCTCAATTATTCCAAATAAAAAGAGAAGTTAAAGAATTATGTTAGTAGCCCTATTAAATCCCCAAATGAGAACAAAAGCCCTCCAAAATTGGTCAAAGATGTGAACAAATACTTCATAACAGAATATACCTGAATGACCAAAAAGAACTATGATATCATCATTATTAGTTATGAAAAGAATGCAAATTAAAACAATAGTGGGATACTCTATTAGTCAGCTTTCTGTTACTATAATGAAATACCTGAGCAGCTTACTTTATAAAGAAAATAAATTTATTTTGGCTCACAGTTCTGGAGATACAAGCAGTAGAAGTCTGATTTTCTGATGGTTTTCTTGCTGGCAGGATTTTTAGGCAGCACAAGTCACCAAACAGTTAGGAGACAAGTTATGTGCTTATCTGTATATGTATCCCTCCACTGATAAAGCTGTCAAGAAGTTATTCATGAGGGCTCCATTTTCATGACCTTCCTAGTCACATCCTGAAGGCCACATTACTTAGATTAAGTCTCTATACTCTAAATACCTCACTGTATGGATTGAATTTCCACACTTGAAACCTTGGATAGCATTTGAACTATGTTCACACCATAGAAAATACCACTATACAACCATGATAATTGCTAAAATTAAAATATTGACTAGAAGATGCCAAATATGGACCAAATAGAATTTCTATATTAGTTGATGGAGATATTAAATAAAAAAAACCTACTCAGAAAAAGTGTAATTTCCCAGAAAGCTAAATACAGAATCAGTATATAATCTAGAACTTTCTTATGTGTCTACCTAAGAGGAATGAAAACATCTTCAAATAAAGATTTCTTCTCATATATTCATAATAGTTTTATTCATATTATGCTCCTAATTCAAATTTCACCAACATAAACAGAAAAAAATGTGATACTTCCACGTAGTGAAATAGTGAAATACTACACAGCAATAACACAACAACCATAGATACATAAAACAACGTGATTGCACCTTTAAAACATCATGTACAGTTAAATATGCAAGGTTAAAAATGTATATATTCTATATGATTACATTTATGAGAAATTATAAAGCCATAGACTGACTATAATTAATTGTATATTGCCTGGTGCATAGAATCAAATGAGGAGGACTGAGTGAATTTGAAGGCATGCAAGATGATTAGGGAGATGATTAAAATGTTCTATAAATCAATTGTGATGGAAAGGAAATGCATGTATATAGTTATTAAAATTCACAAAAAGGCACATTTAACATGGTTGCATTTTATTGCATGTACACTTTGTCTCAATTAAGTTAAAATGCATTTCTTGTGATTGAAAAGTCACACTCAAATTAATTGAGTTGACTATTACTGTAAATCAAAATTTTTTATGGAAGTTGTACATTATGTCAATTCAGTCTTTTCACTGTGAATGGAGTATATGGTACTGGCATTAAGGAAAGGTTGAAGCCATTTTCAACAAAGTCAAGAAATAGTTGGCTAAGATGTAAGGCAAGGCACAGCTCAATACAGTTTTTTTTTTTTTTTTTGAAATCAGGGTCTTTATGAGTATAGATGGTGTGGTGAAATTAGTAGAGTAAATGAGGATATGAGAAGTACATACTGGTACAAGACAATGCTAGAGGAATAAAATGACAAAACAATGACTAAATACATATCTTCCACCAGTTGCAGATTAATTTGGACTAAGGAACATAATTTGAAGACATCAGTTTTATCTACTTGAGGAACATTCAGATTGCATTATCAATGTAACTAATGTAACTAATGGGATCAAAGCTTTGATGTTATATGACTTAGTGAATTAAAATGTTGATCAGGAGGGCAAGTAATTTTTTAACTAGTTTTTCAATGAAAAGGACAAAAGTAAATGCAATGCGACTTACTTTGAAATTCAATGTTTCTTGGTAAATGTAAAAAGAGTCACAGACAATCAGAAGAAACTGGATCATTATTTTCAAGATATTTTGTTGATTAATAATTTCTCTTGGGGCCAGCGCTGTGACACAGCGGGTTAATGCCCTGACCTGAAGCACCAGCATCCTATATGGGCGCCGGTTCTGCTCCTGGCTGCTCCTCTTCTGATCCAACCCTCTGCTATGGCCTGGGATAGCAGTAGAAGATGGCCCAAGTTGTTGGGCCCCTATACCCAAGTGGGAGACCTGGAAGAAGCTCCTGGCTCCTGGCTTCAGATCGGCGGGCACAGCTCCAGCTGTTGTGCCCAATTGAGGAGTGAACCATAGGATGGAAGACCTCTCTTTCTTTCTACATCTCCTCTCTCTGTGTGTAATTCTGACTTTCAAATAAACAAATAAATCTTTTAAAAAAGTAATTTCTCTTGGGACCGGTGCTGTGATGCAGCAGGTTAAAGCCCTGGCCTGAAGCGCCAGCATCCCATATGTGTGCTGGTTCTAGTCCCAACTGCTCCTCTTCTAATCCAGCTCTCTGTTATGGCCTGGGAGAGCAAGGGAGGGTGGCTCAAGTCCTTGGGCCCCTGCACCCATGTGGAAGACTCAGAAAAAGCTCCTGGCTCTTGGCTTCGGATCGGCACAGCTCTGGCCATTGCGGCCAATTGGGGAGTGAACCATCGGCTGGAAGATCTCTCTCTCTCTCTCTCTCTCTCTCTCTCTCTCTTTCTCTCAACTCTGACTTTCAAATAAATAAATAAATCTTAAAAAATAATTTCTCTTATATGCTCACACTGTTTTGTTTAACTGATCACTATCCCCCCCCCCAAAAAAAATTTTTTTTTTGTTCTGCACAACACCTGCAGAGCCTGTTAAAATTGGGATTACAGGGATGAACACATGGCATAGTGTTTAAAACCGCTTGAGATGCCAGTATGCCATATCAAAGTGCCTGAGTTTCAGTCCCTCCTCTATTTTCAGGCTTCCTGCTAATGTATACCATGGAGGCATCAAATGATGATTCAAGTCCTTGGGTCCCTGCCATCCACAAGGGAGACCCAAAATGAATTATTGGCTCTTGGCTTCAGCTTGGCCCAGTGCCGCTGTTACAGGTACAAGAGGAGTAAAGCAGTAACTGGATACAGTTCTCAGGTACTTGAGGAGTACAACAGTAGATGGAATCTTTCTCTTTCTCCCTCTCTCTCTTTCTTCCCTCCTTCCTCCCTCCTTCTGTCAAATAAATTGCAAATAAATGTATAAAAGTTTTAAAAATTGAGATTCTAGAAATTTATCTAAGCATACCAAACTGAAATCTTTGTGAATTTTCTGTTGGAGAATCAATGAACATCAGTGTTAATCACTTTGTGGGTAAAATAACAATTTAAGATTGCATGTATTTAAATACCGACATTTTGTAAAGTTCTGTAGCACATAGTTGAAAGTTAGGTTGTAGTTTTGGTCATTTAATTCATCCAATTTCCTGTAAAAGAAGTGTGAAAACCAGATGAAGGACCCCCAGGAAGAACACCTGAGGAGTTCATGCAGTTAGAGAATGACATTATAATTGTTTAATCTTGAGGCATGAAATGGTTTCAGAAAAGGGGTAACTGAGAAGAATTACGCTTTCTGAAACTTCAAAGCAAAATGAGAGGGAAACAGAAGATTCATAAGATACACATGTATATTTATAAGGTTATAATCATTAAGGAATTTAAAAATAAAGCCCATTCTATGATTAATTGTTGACTAGAACTCTTGGTTAATTCATTCCTTGTTTCAAGCATTCCTTGCATATTTAGTATGTAGTTTTATATCAATACTCTGGATAATAAAAAGGAAGTTTGTCATGACAAGTGGAAATTTTACTCCACTTGATGAGATCATAGTCATATAGATCTTTTAGAAAGCAATAAAAGTTACATGCAAAAGTCTGTGGAACACTCTATAAATAATATACAAATAGAGAATAAATTAGTGGAGGTCAAAATATGTGTGAAAGAAAGTTTCATAGATATAATAACAGATGTCCTGTTCCTTAAGAATAGTTTAAGGATGGCTAGGATTCAGACCAGGCTCTGTCTGATGGCTGTTCCTCAGGAAGTGGTAATCTGAGCAAGTTATGTAACACAGGACAGAAAACCTCTCCAGTGTTATTTGAGGGGTATCATGCATCAATGGACCACCACACTGGAGTTAAAATAAGACATGAGACTTAACAGCGGAAAGTTTCAATTTATTGGTGGGGATTTGACCTAGTAGCTAAGAAGTCAGTTAAGAAGTTCATGCTCCAGGACTGACATTGTGGAATAGCAGATTAAACTCCACCTGTGATGTCGGCATTTCATATGGGTGCCCTTTCAAGACCTGGCTGCTCCACTTCCAATCCAGCTCCCTGGTAATCCACCTGGGAAAACCGCAGAAAATGACCCAAGTGTTTCAGCCCCTAAACATGCATGGGAGACCCAGAAGAAGCTCTGAGCTCTTGGCTTCAGTCTGGCCCAGTCCTGAGTGTCGCAGTCATTTGCAGAGTAGACAAGCAGATGGAAGCACTCTCTCCCCACCACCCCTGTTCTCACTCTTGCTCTCTCTCTGCACATCCTTCTCCTCCTCTCTGTAACTCTGTTTTGCAAGTAAATAAAAAAATAATCTTAAAAAAATTTCCGTGTCCCCTATCAGAGTATCTAAATTGGATAACCCAGCTCTGGCTCCTCTCTCCAATTTTCTGCTAATGCAGTTCCTGGGAGGCAGCACTGGTGGTTCAAGTCATCTAGTTTCTGACACCCATGCGGAAAACCCAGATTCCTTTCCAGCTCCCGGCTTTGGTCAGACCTAGCCTGGCTATTGTGGACATTTAGGGAGTGATCCAGCATATGAGAGCGCTCTCTTTCTCTCTCTCTCTCTCTCTCTCTCTCTCTCTCTCTGGCTCTCTCTTCTTCTCTCTCTCTCACTCAAATAAATAAATACATTCAGAAAAGAAAAAAGTTACTTTAAAGTAACAATAACAAACTTTAAAGTTTTAATTTATTGGAGCAATAATAATATACATCTCCAGCAGTGATGAACATTAAAGTATCATTTACAAAGGGAAAAAAATTATTCTGGAGAAAAATTTCTTCAAATTAGTGAAGCTTGAGGCAAGCTTAGAAGAATGGCACACTTAGTTTGTTATAGTCAATGAAACTAACCCAAAACCAAAAAACTGAGGGACAAAAAATAGACATATTGAGAAATATGGCTAGGGATTCTACCATATGATGTTGTGCGTATCATACCGAGCAGGTTTTCCTTGTCTGTAGAGCTCAAAGCCTTTATGATTTGTTGTCAGAAACATAATAGATAATGAGAGACAATTGTTGCTGCATTGTGGGAAGCAAAGCAGAGAGTTTCAAGTGGAGGCAGAAGAACCCATTAGAAAAATAATGTGGCATTCTACTTCATACCGGACTGGTAGTGATTTCTCTAGAGTGAGAATGACTGTTCAGAGGATGATGCAGGAATAGAGGAGTAATGGGAACAGCAGCAGGAATGAGACATTTTCTGTTATTCACATCTGTCAAGATACACAATCCATATTCCTTCATTTTTTCATTGTTTTTAAATATTTATTTGAAAGTCAGAATTGCACAAAAGGGGGAGAGGGAGAGAAAGAGAGAGAGAGAGAGAGAGAGAGAGAGAGAGAGAGAGAGAGAGAGAGAGAGAGAATCGGAAGTCTACAGCAGCCAGGATATGAAACAAGCTGGTGTCCATATAGGATACTGGTGTTACAGGTGGCAGCTTTACCTGCTACACCACAACATCAACTCCATTCTTTCCTTTTCTAATACCAGGGTGCTCATATATAAAGAATCAAATGTTTTCATTTGTATTTAAATTTGCTCTGGTGACTCCATATTGCCAATGTGTATGCTTAAACTTAAATCTGTGGGGTGTATGTGTGTGTGTGTGTGTGTGTGTGTGTGTGAGAGAGAGAGAGAGAGAGAGAGAGAGAGAGAGAGAGGGAGATAGATGGAAAAATGGGAAAAGGATGGGGATATGCATTCCAAACACAGGGGCGTTTTCTTGCACTATTGTAACATCTTGTTGGCTAAATGGAGATGCCTGTCATCCTTCATTAATAAAAATTAACTGTAAATCTCCCTGCTTCCCACAGGAGGGCCTTTTAAACATTCCATCAGGGGCCTGTGGAGGACGTCTGGCAGCGAGTCAATCAAGAAGCAGCAGGAACTGGCAGCAGAATCTACAAGGATTTTTAATATATATATATATATATATATATATATATATATATAATTCCACACTTTTTTGTCTATTTGCCAGTCCTAGGCAGCTTCCATCTGAATTTATTTCCAGAGTCCCTTCACAGACACCCTCCCTCCCCTACCTCCTTGTTCTTCCTTCACCACCCCTATGCTACCCAACCCCCACCAGCCCCCTAGTGCTGCAGACCTGTGCAATATCATTTTCCGCATAATGAAATCTGAAGTGACATTAATATAAGTGTAATTTCATAGAAGGGAATGGGCCTGGCTGATAGTTTCTACCTGCTGTGTTTTGATGATAGACATCGGGATGTCACCATCTGTGTAATGAAATTTCACCTCCGTAATGGTTCAGATTATCAAACGTTCCTCCAAGCTGGCTCTGGAATCTATTTATTTATTTATTTTTGTATTTATTTATCTGAAATGGGTGCTGTAGACCTGTTTATCATATCAGGTATGGGTGAGGATGGTATTAGGTGCATTAAGCAAAGAAAAGGCAGAGTGAATCCATTTGTGATTGCCCCACTATATACATTGATCAAGAACTGATTCCTGGACAGGAGGCTTTCTTCTTATTAACCCCCATAGCTCTCTAATTGGATCATATTACACTGATGGATTAATTCCAGGTGAGTATAAAATTAAGATAACATGTATAGAGTGTCTATTCTATAGATGTTGATCCATTATCTCATTTAATTTACAAACAGTGTTTTTAGTATCCAATGAGTTAGTCTGTCTAAAGCTTCAGGAGACAAATGCAAGCCAAATGTTTAGTGCTCAATAAAAGATAGGCACTGCTCCCTTCTTAAGCAGAAAGCTGAGATTCACAGAATATAATTAACTCAAGGATGAAATACTTTTTAACTAAGAACTGCCTGTCTCATAAATTCTTGATCTTTCTATGACTCTAAGCTGCTTCGTGTACACTAAGACCAAATTAGTACAGTTGAGTTGGATTCAGTGGAGAGAATCTCAGATATGTCCAACTGCCCCAGTATGGCTAAATATTTCCAAATTGTAATACTGACTGTGCCTCCAGTCATTAGCATTTTCCTGGAATTTGCTTGTATGCTATTTCCTTAATCCATAGCTGAGACATTATTATTAAAAATAAGACATCCGGGGAGAGAATAAATATTGATATGTGATCATTTCCGTTAGATTGCAAGCTTATTACAAGCTGCTTCTTCCATTATATAACACATCCATTTACACAGGAATATTTTCAGATTATATTCTGAATACAAACGATACATATTTTTGATAGTCAATTTCTGGATATTATAGTTGATTGTATCATCTACCTACTTTTTAAGTAAAAACATTCATAATATTCCAGTGTTGTTTAATTCCTAGTTTTATTTCAATTTTTTTTTACTTTTAAGCTAAAAAACCCTTGACAGATTCATAACTGTCTCAACTTTTTCTATTGGGATTATTTAACTTTGAAGTTTGCCACTAGTGGTAAAAAATATAAATAGTTAAGGCAACAAAATTTGAAATTGTTTGTCTTTGTTGCAAATTCACTGGAGCAGATTCAAGGTGATCCTACTCCTTAAAATATTTTTCACTCACTTATAATCTCCTATGGCTTCTTTAATAAGAAAGAAGGGAATGGAGTTAGTAATGCGATGTAAAATCTAAACTCTCTCCTCTTGACCTCATGGCCACCATACAAGTGTGGAATCCACCTGAGAGTCCTAGGAGTCCTCACAAAAGCTGAAGTTTCTCAGATCTATTGTTCCATTCAACTGACATTCTAGCCTCTCTTCAATAATGTCATATTTTCCCAACCCCTCTCACCCACCCCATCTGCACAATTTCTATTTTTGTAGTGACTTCCTTCGTATGCCACCCTGTGTATTTCTTGCACACCCCCAATTCTATTAGAATCCTAAAGTGAGGGGTTAATTTTACTCTGCTTAATATGACACCTGATACAGTGCAATGAAAAAAGCATAGCCTCTATTTCATGTGTTCAGTCACCAGCTTACACACTTAGGGAGCATCATTCTGCTGTAACTCAGCTTTTTGAGATCCTGTTAAATCTAACCCACAAATGTTCTTATAGTGTTATGTCAACACTGGTTCTTGGGTTCTTCAACATAGAATCTTGAACCCTTCTTCATCACCTCTCTCAAGAGTCTCTATGATTAGAGATTCCAAGAAATCATCCTTGATTGCTGCTTTGTATGGCTAAGAGAAGAATCAAAATTCTTACTACCTGGACAGATGGCCCAAGAGTCATTGGAGTGTGAAACTGGCAATATTTTGTTGGTGGTGAGCACATGCTTATCCACTTTAGAATAAACAAACCCAGTGGTATAGGTTTGTTTATCCACAGGGGGTAGGGATAGAGGTGGGGGACAAGTTTATTTTCTTGACATCTTCCATCTGGGTCTTGGGCAAAACTGCCTGCTAATTTAAGATCAGAATATTTCCCATGAAATATGTTTTTTATGGCCTTTAAATTTTTTCATGGGTCAGAGACCAGAAAACTATGAGTTAGTTAATGTAACCCTCTAATAACTTTGCCTACAATAGCAGCTATGTTCTCTAAATTCCATCTTGCACAGCATATTATCTAATTCTATCTTCTGTTTAAATCAAACCTAAATCCACCCAGTGCAATCTAATCAAGTAAGGAACGATGGCAGACATAGGCTTGCTCATCGTGTACATCTAATGAGATGAGGTTATCCTGGTCTACATTTGTTGACTGAAGCCAAAATCTCATCCACCAACTTTTGTCATAATCTCCTATTTCTTCAGAATCCCTCACCTTTCACTTTCTGGAAGATGCCATTTTCCAAGACTCAACAAGAGATGCCATTCACCAAGTATTTGCCATAATGTCTATGACAGCTACAGTCACTGCACTACTAATCCTGAAAGCTCAAATACAAACACTGGCATATGCATACACAAAGCTCACACATGTGAAACTTACTCTTCATTTTTTCTGGATGTTGTTTTGCCCTCCAGGGATTTTAAACTTCTGTTTCGTTGACATTTGTTATTCGTTTTCAGGTTACAGGTGGGGAGATAAAGAGTTCAGATGCAGTCAATTTCCTTCACAGTGGGTCTACAGTCACATTAGTGGAAATATTCCATGTTAGGACTGAGTTTCAGTGAATTTGGCTCTGAATCAAAAAGCAAGGTTCAGACACTTTGCCTTTGTTAGATATTATAAACAGGCAAAAGCAAAAAATCAAAGAAACTCAGGAAAAATAGGAGCACTAGGAATAGACACTCACCATAAACAATATGAGCACATGGGCTACTGACCTGCAGGAAGTTACATCTTTCTGAATAAGCATGAAGTCAATATTCAAGATCCTACTCAGTGACAATAAAAATGAGGTTAAAGGGTTCATAATTAGGGCCTCATTAATTCGCTGGAAAGTTAGGAACAAAGTACCTATTTCAGATTTCCGGGAGTTCCTGGGTTTATGTAATGTGTTGGCTTTAGAAATGGTTGGCCCATTGTTTCCCGTTTCTCTAAATCTACTATTCTGGCAGAAAAACCCAATGAGGAACAACACATGTACTTGTTTGAGAACTTTATTTTGTAGAGAATCTCCCTCCGCTCAGTCACTCTTTGGTGATGTTTTCCTACTTTGCAGAAGGAAGACAGGCAATAATTATAATCATAATGTTATGACTTATGGATATTCATGGATAAAAATAAACAAGTAAATATCCCTCAGATTCAATAGAAAAAAATAAAGAAAAAGACAATGATACATACAGTATTTGAAATCTCATAGATAAAAGGATTGGTTGGAATACAGAATGTTTATACTACCTAGTTAGTATTTTAGGTAAGATGTTAGACATCAGGAAGGTATACACATGATAGGTATCGCAATAGGGCTTACAAAAAATTGTCCTTTCAAATTGTTTGAAACTGCAGAGCTTCTCATTCCTCAGTCACCCAGTGATCTCAAAGGGATGATCTGTTCACCCAGTATATAGAAATGAATGGATCAGATTTATGAGAGTTAGCATCAGGGCCAAATCCAGCCCACATGAGTAAATGAAGCATTATCAGGCATGAATACTTCTGTGTTACTGTTACAAAGCTGGGTGGTTGTGACATGCGGCATGCAAAGCATAAAATACTTGCTTTTTGGTTCTTTACAGAAAGAATTCTGCTGATTACTGGATTACAGAATGTGGACATTAAAAAGTGTCATGTAAGCATATTTTAAGTACAACATTGGAGCAAATAACAAATAACAAATAGAAATGCAGTGTGTACTAATTTATATATAACAAGTAACTAAAAAAAGAAACATTAACTCATTTGAAAAAAAAAGAAAATCTGACAGTAAATCCTGTGAAAAACGGGTTGACAATAAACTCTTTGATTTCAAGATACTCCATCATGATGGACTTTTGAGACCAATTGTCTCAGTTTATAGAGGTAAAAGAAAATGAAACTTAATAAAAAATGGAAAAGGATTTGGAACTTTTATAAAGGAATAAACAGAGGGTGGCATTGTGACATGGTAGGTTAAGCTGCTACCTGCAATGCCAGCATCCCATATAGGCACCAGTTCATGCTCTGGCTGGTCCACTTCCAATCCATTTCTCTGCTAATGTGCCTGGGAAAAGCAGGAGAAGATGCAAAGTGTTTAGTTCCCTGCACGGGTGAAGGTGATGAAGCTCCTGGCTCCTGGCTGTGGCCTGGCCCAGTGTAGATGTTGGGGCTATTTAGGGACTGAACCGGTGGATAGAAGAACTCTGTCTTTGTTTCTCCCTCTCCGACATTCAAAATAAATGAATGCTTAAAAAAAAACTAGAAAAATATAAAGTAGTAAAGAAATGCTAAAATAAATGCATTTTATCTTCAGAGTGATAAAATTTATTCTTAAGAAATGAAATATAAATATTACAGAAATAATAGAAAAGTAGAAGCAAAACAAAAAGAAAAAATAGCTTTTCCTCTATATCTAATTGAGTGAATGCTTGTCAAAGATTACTGGATTGTTAGATGGTGAGAAATAATTACAAACAACCACCTTTCTAACCACCCCTTTATATTAAAAAAAATGATGAGCAAGAAATAAATAGCTACCAGGAAGTTTAACAGAAAGCACAAAGTACTAACTCTATTATTGAAGATAGCCATTGAGACGGCCTATGTAGCCAGCCTGCTAGAGATGCCATGAAGAGCAGGTGGCAGTTCGAGGCAAATGGAGTTTCCTCTACCAGAAACACATCCAAGTATCTACTCACTCAAAGATCTGTATTTGGAATTTTAATTAGAATGTTTCCTATCTTCCTTTTCTTTTCCGTTTTTCCTCTTGATAAGCAAGAACACCTTTCTCAGAAGTTGACTATCAGATACCCCTTTCATCTCACCTGCCAGGATTGTCATCCTAATTGTTGCTGAACAAATCATTAGCAAGATAATGGAATTATTATGCTCGGATTAATTAGAATTCAAAATTCAGCCTCTGCTTTAGGAATGGGTGAAGGACTCCTTATTCTGAAACAGGAGGCAGAAAGTGATTGGAGTTGGATACAAAGAAGGGAAACAGGTTATGTTGGCTGGGAAACCTCCGACATTTTCTAGGAGCTCCTATGTAATGAGATTGTGCTACCAACAATAATTTCACAGGGATGCTGGTACCAGTTGTGACATCTGCTGGTGTCCTCATTATGTGGATGAATAAAATCTTAACCTGTGATCATTTCGTCATCTTACAACGATTATGGTTTTATTTTTTTCCAATTATCTTTTAACAAGCAGCATGGTACAGAAAAGATAAAAGGAAGCAGAATGTTAAACAAAAGATGAAGTGGGGAGAAATTTTACTTAAGGAAGTATCACAAAGTAATTTGATACTCAATTTTCCTTGA
Source organism: Sylvilagus floridanus (assembly GCA_949820135.1). Taxonomy (NCBI): domain Eukaryota; kingdom Metazoa; phylum Chordata; class Mammalia; order Lagomorpha; family Leporidae; genus Sylvilagus; species Sylvilagus floridanus. Next base: position 90,019,358 of record OX463226.1, on the reverse strand, counting down.
AATATTTCTATATTTTTCAGTCTTTTGACCCCATGTACTTTTTTTTAATTTGGACACTGCTAGTGATAATTACCTAGCTATATTTCAGGAACTGGTAAAGAAATGGATTGAGTTAAAAAATGATTATTTACAAGGACAATTCCTGTGCTTTTCTGCTATTTTAATGGGGTTTAAGTGCTCACTATATATTCCTGAGTGAATGAATGGAATAACTATTCACAAATGGAATAACTATTTTCACATCTGAGATTTAACAACTTTACAAACTCTGAATATTTGAGGAAGGGAATTCTTATATTCAGATTGTTTGCACAGGATTGTTGGTTATAAATATCCCACTGTTATCACAAATGAAACAGATCCAAAATGTAACATGTTTTCCAAGATATTTCTGCTTCTCTTCCTGTGTTTCCTGATTCATTACAAGGTATCACTACCTACCTGGCTGCCATTGTTAAATACCTGAGCCTAATCTCTAGCTAGCCATAACTCATTTCCTAATCAGATAAATCTCTTTGTGAGGTATTTCAAATCTACTCCTTTCCATTCCGAATTCTTGCTATCTCTTACCTGGATTTCCATACCATATTGATAACTGGCCCTAACTACTCACATCCATTCTCCATAGGGCACCCAGACTGTCACTTCCACATACAGATTCAATTATTCCACTTAAAATTGTTAAGAGTTTGTAACTGTATTGAGAACAGAACTTAGTTTTCTTAACCTGGGAGCAGCATTTAGCCTGGCAGGCAAGACTATGCTCAACATCAGAATACCTGGGTTTAGTTCCAGCCCCTTACTCTAGATTCCTTACAATGCAAATGCTTGAAAGTTGTGGTGATGGACCAAGTTATCGCTTCTCAGCCTTTTGGCTAAGATCAAGTGTAGATTCCTGTCACCACCTGGGAAACCTAGATTGTGCTCTCTGTTCTTGGCTTCAGCCTCCAAATCAAATCCTGCCACTCTAAGCATTTGGGAATGAACCAGTGAAAGGGAGCTCTTGCTCTCTTTCTGTTTCTCTGCCTCTTGAACAATTAAAAAAAAATTTTTCCTGGTCTCAGCTGTAGGAAACTTGTTCATCATTTCTTTTCTAATTCATAATACTGGACTCAATACTTGTCCCTTCACACTTTCCACCATAAACTGAATGAATTGCACTTTTACAAGTGGACTAAGCTCTTGGCTGGCGCCGTGGCTCACTTGGCTAATCCTCCACCTGTTGCACTGGCACACTGGGTTCTATTCCTGGTCGGGGCTCTGGATTCTGTCCCGGTTGCTCCTCTTCCAGACCAGCTCTCTGCTGTGGCCCAGGAGTGCAGTGGAGGATGGCCCAAGTGCTTGGGCCCTGTACCTTCATGGGAGACCAGGAGGAAGTACCTGGCTCCTGGCTTCGGATTGGCACAGCGCGCCAGCTGTAGCAGCCATTTGGGGAGTGAACCAACAGAAAAAGGAAGACCTTTCTCTCTGTCTCTCTCACTGTCTAACTCTGCCTGTCGAACACACACACACACACACACACACACACACATACACAGACACAAACAAGTGGACTAAGCTCTCAAAGTCTTCAGCACTTCCGTTCTTCCTGTTTTGCCATAGAATGTTTCTTCCTGCACGTAACCTAATTTTTCATTAGCAGTATTGAGGTTGGTAAGAATCTTCCCATTCCTTTACCAGTGGAAGTGGACTCAGTTTTCCCCATAATCTCCTGATCTATTCCTATAATGACACCATCACACTGTATTAAATGCTTAGCTGCCTCTGTCCCTGGGAAGTGGAATCAGCTTGAAGACATGGGTCATGGTTTCTTTATTCTTTTATTATGAGATTTTAACCTATTTGGCACAATGTTGAAGCCTGAGGTACTCTTTCAAATAGTATAATACGTAAGTACATGGACAGATGAATTAAATGAAATAAAAAGAAGGAAGGAAAAGACAAAGACAAATTGATTACATCTTTTTCAAGAAGAATATAAAAACAATATTGTTGGTTTTGGAGTTATGGGCACGGGATCCAAAGCACACGCTACTGTAAGATGCAAGTGTATTTTTAGAGAAAATAAATTACAGTATGTTTCTTGTATAACAAACTGTAAACCTATCACCTCCTGCTATAAATCTGGCCCTCTATGGAATAAATCTGTCCTGTAATCTCAGTATTTTTCCTAAAATAGTATTTTATTCATAAAAGAATAAAATGATCTAGTCCGCAGTTCCAAAACTTCACTTTTTTATAAAAGGATTATTGAAATTGGTAGATTTGGCCATGGCAAAATGGCATTTATGTGTTTCAGAATTAAAATGAAATAAAATACACAACTTGTTGGGTTTTGCTTTCATGACAAATAGGCCCTGACAAATACATACCACATTACCATCCTTGATTGCTCTGATGGAACTCATTTTCATCTTGTGTTCCTCTAATTACATGAAAATTGCATACTTTTTATGCATGACACATTTTGCACAGCTTTAGCAAAAGGTTGTGAAGAGAGAGGGATAAAAAAACATTTATCAGGTTTTTTCCCCTTCACAGCAGCAATTGATCATCTTCTCAGCAATCCATCTTGCTTTATAGTCCTACTTTTCTCCACTATTGTTGTAACCAAGTGGCAGCAGGAAGGCACTGTACACAAAAAAATATGGTAGAGTTTTTCAGGTGTTTTTCTGCTCTTAATAGATGAGATTTAGGATGTCCTTCCTTTCTGATGGTTGCTCCTCAGTCTTGACTCCTCAATTTTCCTTTTGCCAGGATCTCAAGTTTTTACCTTAGAAAAAGCACCTGTCTAAGGAGCTCACCACACCTCTTATTTCTCAACTAAACCACCTTATATTTATAGTGAATATTTAAAATTTCTAATCTCTTTTTTCTTATAGCTTCATAATTAAATGGACTATATTTAGAAAAGGCAAAGCCAGTCCTCATTTTTAAAAATGAGGAAACTGAAGGATCATATGACTTGTGGTTTGGCTAAATCAATGTGATTTATTTGTTTTGAATCCTGAAGTTGGTGCAGACATCCTGGCTCCCAGTCACAGATTTCTTCAGAGATTTTGCCTTCTCTTTACTCAAGACCTGGGGAAACAGCTTTTCAGCTACCCATCCCTAAACTGCATACAAAGAATGCATCAATAACAGATACCAGAGTAAGTTACAGGCAATCAATTGGGTGTTTCTTTTTCCATCCTTTTTTTTTTTCTCTTTTCTTTCTGAGAAAAAATACATTGGAATTCACAGGAAGCTCAGTGTTATTGTATTTTACTCGAAAAGGATTGTAGAAGGCACATCTCATTCCTTGAAAATAATGACAAATTATGCAATTTTTGTTTTACCCAACTAGATTGAAAACGCCTGGGGAATAGCCAAGCTGCCTGGCAAAGGGAGGCATTTGATGTTCGGGGCTTTGGAGCTGAGGGAGCGACATTGCTTTTTAAACAGGTGCCGGCTCCTAAAGCTGCATTTGCTTCCCTTTTTTGGACAGCCACAGCACCTGACCAACTTCAGCAGAACAAAGCATCCATCTGGACAGAAGGGAAAGAGAGCTGGTTGCCTGTGGAGCAGCAAAGAACAAGGCTCTGCTTTCCTTTGATGCACTGGCGTTCTTGTTAATCACCTGGCAAAGTCTTAATTTAAAGAGGGACTCCTAGAGAAGGAGGGAATCTCAAGTATATTTGACTTTCATATCGAATCTACTTACCTTTCATCAGCTTTATTGAAATTAGTGATGTCTCATATATTAGTTGTGAACTCCCTTTGTATCCAAATATGTTGTGTTGCCTTTAAGGGCTTCCCTTATTCGGGCCTGAGATGCACTCACATGGGTGCATTTGCCATGGAGTAATTATTTCTGGGGATAAATACCTAAGTGTCAGGCACATGGCTTGCAATTGTTGCATGGAAAACACAAGGGGACTTTAGGTTTTTAGAATGCCTAATTAGACAACAATGAATGTATTGTGAGATGGCTGACAAATACAAGCCTGCGAAGTATGTAGACTATATGCACTGATGCATTGCATTTCATGTCTTTGCTCTTATGAAATAAATATCCTAAAGGGATTCACTTATCATTTAAAAAGTTACCTGAAATATTCACGTTGGAGAAATATAAAGCTACAGAAAAGCTGTAGTCTTGGTAGGAGAGGTCAGCTCCTCACTGTGAGTGTAGAGTATGTCAGTGTTTCAACCCTGTGCATCTAATATAACTTCACTTCTATTTGCAGCCCTATTAAGCAAAGAGATTTAAACATATTTTCAATACATACATTTCCACATATTTTGGAGACACATGCATGTAAGTTATATTGAATGATTTCTTGATTTTACACTAGAGTTTGAGTGTTGCATGCAGCCATATGCTAGGAATACAAGAATCATGGGGGATAGTTCCTACCATAAAAGATTTTGCTATCTATTTAAGAAAATATATCATCTGCCAAGACAACTACAAATAATAGAATTCAACATCACAGCAAGATCAATGAGAAATCAGAGTAAGATAGGTTTAGTCAAAGCCACAGGTGACAAGGTTCATAGAATTGCAGTTTAAGATGTCTTAAGGGTTTTATAGATATAGAAAGGAAGAGATGTGGACAATGTGTTCTTGATTTTGATGATCTGAAAAATAAAATTGTGTTGGAATCAACAACTAGTTTCTAGTGGGAAATTTCAATATTTCTTTCTTTCTTTTTTTTTTTTTTTTTTGACAGGCAGAGTTAGACAGTGAGAGAGAGACAGAGTGAAAGGTCTTCCTTCCCTTGGTTCACCCCCCAAATGGCCGCTACGGCCGACGTGCTGCGCCAATCCAAAATCAGGAGCCAGGTGCTTCTCCTGGTCTCCCATGCTAGTGCAGGGCCCAAGCACTTGGGCCATCCTCCACGGCCTTCCTAGGCCACAGCAGAGAGCTGGACTGGAAGAGGGGCAACCAGGACAGAATCCGGCACCCCAACCGGGACTAGACACCAGTGTGCCTGCGCAGCAGGCAGAGGATTAGCCTAGTGAGCCATGGCGCTGGCCAATTTCAACATTTCATGATAAAGATTTTTAAATGATTCCTGAATAACAGAGACCTGAGTTTTGGTAGTTATTAGATTGCAAACTAAAGACAAAGTTTAACTTTTGCTGAAAGGTGTGAGATATCTCTCTCCTTCTCTCTCTCTCACTCTCTCTGTGTGCATGGCTGTGTATGTGTGCGTGTGTGTGTGTGTGTGTGTGTGTGCTTTCATCCAACTCCTGTCTTCTTACTTCACTCCACAGATTCCTATGATGTAGCATACCCTGACACTACTCACTGGTCTATGACCCACACTTCAAAATTTCCCTGTTTCTCTTCATAATAACAGATTTTCTCTTTGGGGACCTGTTTCTGGCTAACATAGGAGGACAGCACCCAGTAAAATGAATTTATACCAAATCATGCTTGTTTATTTGACTGCAGTAATACATGCCTGTTCTTCAAAGACTATTTATTTTTGCAAAGACCATGCCTAAACAAACAAACAAACAAAAAAGGTGGATTAGCTCTCTAAAAGGTAGATGACCAAGGGGAATGTTTGCCAACAGGAGGAAACCCCCTCTGCCTCTTTGGTATGTTCATGTAAGTTGCTGTCTACTCACTGAAATGTGCACTAGGTCAGAAAAGGACTTGTTCCTCAAGTACACAGACCTGCAAACAAAGGTGCTTGTCACATTTCAGGGTTAAGAGTGAAAAGATAGGTGGGGAAGTAGTGCTCACAAAACCCCATTTAGGGAATTATTTATTATTCCAATATGAAGTTGATGCTTATAGCAACTGTGATAAATAAACACACTCTAGAAGAAGCACAACTTAACAAGGAGTAGATGAGATTGAATGTGACGATTCCAGCCCAGTACAAGAAGCACTGGCCCATTAAATGAATGCACACAGTTACTTCTTAATGCTCTCCCTAAGTAATCAATTTCTGAAAATACCAAATAATTTTAAAACAGCCCTGTCTGACCTCACTCTCCAGTGATGCTGGACCAGCCTTTGCTGATTTGCCTACCCAGTTTTTAATCAATCAGATTTGACATTTTTGGTTTTTAGTTTGTTTGTCTCTTTCTTTCCTTTGCCTACTCTTGCACCGTTCTCTTCTTATGGCAATATTAATTGCCAGCTACCCTCTCTCAAGGTCAACACCCCAGTATGTAGCTTAGTATTTATAGTTTTAGGCATCTTTTGAAATAGCAGCAGAGTAATCTAAAAGCCACTGCAAGGGGCTAGAACATTGTGATGCTGCAGTGGGATTTGATTTTCTATTCAGATAAAAAGACCCAGGTTTCCCAGACCCTGAAAACAAATGGAAGTTGAGAGCGAGGAGCTGTCAGCCTGCAGTATTCATATTTCCTGAACAGTGTATGATTCAGACAAAAGGGTTAAAAATCCAATTTGAGTTACTTTTCTCTTCTTTGAATAATTAAATTCTCTAGGTGACTCTAATAGGAATATTTTCTAGTTTCCTAGCTTATAAGAGGTAATATTTGTGAAACACAATTATAGCTTCCAATTTTAAATATATCTTAAATACAATAATCTTTGTATTTGTTCATTTCTTTCTTTGCTTTCTCAATTCTTTCTTATTTTTCTTCTCTTTCCTATATTCTGCTTATCCTGTTACTTCTCTTCATCTTTTCTCTTGTCACTGTTCTTATTTGGAGTATAATTACGTATGTTATAATATATCTTAACGAGTATGGAACACTGGAGGTGGGAGAATGAGAATTAGCACAGAAGGAGTCTTCGGAGTTCACCATTTGATATGATATGGAAAAGAAGAAGAAAAGTTACTAAGCTTATTTTAGAAAGAAAGTTTACTGAGATTAGAAGTGATGTTCCACTAAAAATTAAAAACTTTTAGGGGCCAGTGGTGTGGCTCAAGTGGTTAAACCATGGCCTGCAGGCCCTGCATCCCATATGCGCATAGGTTCAAGTCCTGGCTGTACCACTTCCAATCCAGATTCCTGTGAATGCACCTGGTGAAGCAGCAGAGGATGGCCTGAGTCCTTGGGCCCCTACACACATGTGGGAGATCTGGAGGAAGCTCCTGGCCTCTGGCTTCTATCTGGCCCAATCTTGGCTGCTGTAGCCATTTGAAGAGTGAACCAGCAGATGGAAAATTTCTCTCTCTGTGCGTTTCCTTCTCACTCTCCATAACTCTGCCTTTCAAATAAATAAATAAATATTTTTAAAAATTGAAAACCTTTAGATAATGGAAGATATTGCTCTAACAGATGAGAAATGGCAATTCAGGGAAAAAAAAATGTGTATTCCTAGGAAGTAAGTTGATTGCCACTGAGAAATTAACTGTGATGATGGGGGTATGCCTATGAAGCAAATGTTTCTCAAAGAGTAAATCACACAGAAGCTCTGTGTTCATTCTCAAATTATTATAAAGCATGGGCCAGGATCTCTGCCTGTTCAAAATACAATCTTAATGTGTATTAGAAGTCAATAATTTAACATACTAACAGCAAATAAATAAGAATATTCATTGAAAATATAATTTAAATATGTTTACTTTGATGCAAAAATTTTAAACCCATGCAGTTTCTGTTACAATGTATACTTCCATACACTTTTTAAATAACCTGCACAGATATGCTTTCAAATAATTTGCACCAGTGTAAACTCTTCTATTAATTCCATTTTCTACAAATTTTGGAAGTACTCTTATATATCTAAACTGGTGACCTGGCAGACTTTCTGGTTAGCGATATATCTAAAACAACTGGTAGAGCCAAGCAATGCCATTGATAGGATTTATGTTATTAAATACAGCAGGCAAACTGTAGAAGGCACAAATGCAAATGTGGTACCACACGAAGAACTTACTGAAAAAGGATGTGAAACCCATGATGAACTGTAGCAGGAATCAACAAACTTTGGACCACTGGACCAAATCCAGCTGTCGCAGTGTTTTGTTCATTCTTGATCCAATTGTTTCAACAATTTTAAATGGTTTAAAATCCAAAAAAAAGAATACTAGTTGTGAACCTAAAATCATATTATACTCATAAAATTTTATTGAGACTCAACCCCGATCATTCTTTTTTGGCTATGGCTACTTTCATGCCACAATGGAAGACATTAGTAGCTAAAACAGAGACATATGTCCTGCAAAGCCAAAAATAATTTCTATCTCTTCATTAAAGATAAAATTTGAACTCTTGATCTGTGGGTTCTGGTTTTGGGGAAACTGAGTCCTTATCCACAGATTTAATTGAACTAAATAGCTATTAATTGAATGCCTGTTGTTTTCAATGATACTTCCTGCAATGTCTGAAATTACATTGTAAATATCTGTTTGATTAGGATTCTTTAAAAACAGAAACTAGTACAGGGTTTTACTACATTGGAAATGATATTGGGAATGATATTAAAGGATAAATATTAAGCTTTGGTGAGAGTTTTCCAGATTGGAAAAAAAAAAAAAAAAAAAAAACAGAAAGCACTTTCTGAAAGTACAGTACAGAATGAGCTCTGTACAAGGGACATCATCAAATGAATTGTGTTCCAGGAATGAGCGTGTGTTTAGCATGCTCTGAGCATGGCAGAATGCAAATAAGACGTGTCAGAATCAAGATTTCACAGAAAGTAACTTAGCCAGATTATGAAGATTTTTCACATTATATTAAGAATTTTTTTTCTCTTGGTAAGGGATCATCATTTCAGATTGATTATGAAAAAGACAGATAGGCTTAATTGGATGTGGGTGGTGATCAGATGAAAGTAGGAATGTTGAGGGGTTGAGTTAAGCTAAAGGCCCACTTCCATATTGGACTACTCTGTCTTACGACTCCAGTGCACACCCTGGGAGGCAGTGGTGCTGACTCAAGTAGTTGGGCTCCACCCATATGGGAGACTTGGATTGTGTTTCAGGATCCTTGTTTCAGTACTGGCCTAACTCCAGCCATTATGGACATTTCAGGAGTAAATCAGCAGATGGGAACTCTCCCTTCCCTTCTTTCCTCAAAATAATTACAAATTGAAAGCAGGAAAGAAAGTGTAGGGAAATTCTTGGATGAGGTGATTGTGAGGATGGTAGTTTTCCTAAGGTGGTAGATTGTGGAGGAGGAATAAATGGAAAGAATGAGGTCAGAAGGCAGGTGTGAAGACCTGTCAGACAGTCATGGGCACAGATTCAAGCATAGGAAAGTGGTATCTCTGAATTAATAATAATAATAATAATAATAATAATATAAAAGACTGAGAATCATTGTTTTACCCAGTGCCAACTGAATCCATGGGGTAAATGAGACTGCTCAGAGAAGACAGATACAATGCAAACATAAAAGATTAGGGGGCATGATTAGATACATAGTATTCTTAAAGAGTTATCAAGAGAATAACATATCAAATATTCCTTAATCATCCTTAAAACTTAAGACCATGGAGAACTGAGAACTGGACTAAATAACCTAAATGCATGAGTAAGAGGAAAAATAACTTTATAAAGGGCTACATGGATTCGCCAAAGACAACTGGTCACGTTCATGGTTTTGATGACAGGCTTCTTCATGTCCCTGATTCCTAATTCTGAACACAATTTCATAAACTTAAAAATTAAAAAAAAATATTTTACACAGCAGGGTGATGTCATTTTGCCCACTTCTCCTGGGACAGCCATTTCTTCTCCCTCCTTAATTAGTTACATTGTCATTTTTTGATTCCTCTTCCTTTTCAGAGGCTGATCATATTTTGTTTTCTACCATCTTCCTTTATTTCTTCCTTTGCCAGTTGCTAAGCACTCCCTTGTTGCTAAGTGGGATATGAGCACTTAATTTACTCCATTCTTTTTTCTTGTACCAGATTTTAGAAATTGCAGATCCTGTTTAATCAATGTGTAAATGCAATGCTTTTGATGTATTTTTCCTAAGAGCAATATTTTGATCATTCTTAATGATACTTAATGAAGTCACCGCATGATTTCTGATTGTACCTAATTGAAGCTTGTGACTTGCATTTCAATATTATCATCTTACAGCTTTAGGTCTATGAGATGAAATTTTTCCAGGGCTCAAAAATATTAGAAAAATCTGAAGAATTGATGTTGTATTTTAGATAAAAATTTATTCTAAAATATATGTATATGCATATGAATATATATTTATGAAATTAACGGAAAACTGAGACAAATTTCCCAAAATATGTTTCATACGTTGTTGATACAAGTAGTAACCTCTTTAATGAAGAAGTTTAACCACCAGTTTGCAGTCTTACAACAGAATCTAAAGGGCCTTTATCTGAATACATTTATACAAGCTCTATGATAAAATATACATGAAATTCAGTGTGAAGATAAAGGCTGGCCATTGCAGAAGATAATAAACAAGATATCTATTTTTGATACCCCTCTACAGATCTAATCCCCATGATTTAGTGCCTAGAAACCATGCTACCAAAATTGTAACTGGACCCAAACTCAGTCTCATTCTCTTTATTTTACTTCTCTTTCATCAAAATGTATCTATTATGTGTCCCACTCCCCCAGGGCCCTTTTCTTTGCTGCAAGACAGTGGGTAGTAATGACTTAATCAGAGACGATAACCCCTGCTAATATGTTAACTAGCTAATATATGAACCCTCCTAGGATAACACATTAGCCTTGACCTAGATCAGAAAAAAAAAGAAAAAAAAAAGAAAAGAAAAAGATAGAACTATAGCTTTACTTGAAGCCCTCAAGGAATAATGCCATTACAGTGACTTAACCTCATAGGAGGCCAGCAGGAGAGCTACTTAAGGACAGCTTTTAACATCATTGGTATCATGTGGCAGTCTCCATGTTGAGTCACTGGTGGAAATAAATAGCAATTGTAGTGCTGACAGAAATCAATTTCACTAGTTACTTCTAATACTTCTCTCAGGGATTTCCATAAAGAATCATAAAGCATATCGTGGGCATATATTTTTGCATAATATCTCTATAAGAGTAGAGAAGGCACCAAAGTCAAAGGAGGGGGGTGATACTTTAATCATCCACATCACTTTCATTCCTTCCTGTTTTTCCTGGGTAGTAAGAGATTCCAAAAAACATTTTAATGAAATATTTATTTTTGTAGCCACTACATAAGAATTTGTTTTTGCCTTTTATTTTATAAACAAGAAAATGAATACCCAGATGATTTAAATTAAATAAGCTTCAATGTTTAGTAGATACAAAAGCTGAGACTCAATTCTAAGACTTATAGACAGAGCTTCTCTCTGTCTATATGTATATCCACAAGCCTACTTCCTAGAGTGATTGTGGGGAGTATGAATAACCAATATACATGGAATAACACCAACAGGATATAACTTCTGATATCCAGGGCACTGAACCCTGATATCACTTCCTTTCAGCTTTGGACACTTCAATTTCTAAGCAAGAGATACCAATTCTGTTGAAGTAGGAGTACACAAAAGCAGTAAATGTGTTGTCTGATAGCCACGTTATCACAATGTGGTTATACATAGAAAAACTACTAGTGGTAGTACTGACTATAATAAACCTAGGGTAAAACATCATTTCCTGGCTGTGCATTTGTGAATGAAGTTAAGATCACACTGGAAAATGTATTCCTACTGCCAAACTGTCTCAACTATGTTTGGACAGTAAGACAAATAGCCCAATCATGGTCTAAGGAATACATGTATAAGACAATATCCAATCATTAAGGTTTTTGATCATGACTATGTTGGCAAGATACAAAAGCGTATGTTATGAACCAAAGCAAATACTGTACTTAGCAGTCATAGTATGAATTCAGAAAAGAGAAACATTTTGCTAAGCTATTTACATGGATTATGTCATTTAATCACAGCAAGGTTGGAGACAGGTAATGCTAGTATTCTCAGTTTTTTTTTTTTTTGGTTTGTTTGTTTTGTTTTGTTTTGTTTTTTGACAGTCAGAGTCGACAGTGAGAGAAAGAGACAGAGAGAAAGGTCTTCCTTTGCTGTTGGTTCACCCTCCAATGGCCGCCACGGCTGGCGCACCTCACTGATCCGATGGCAGGAGCCAGGTGCTTCCTCCTGGTCTCCCATGCAGGTGCAGGGCCCAAGGACTTGAGCCATCCTCCACTGCACTCCTGGGCCACATCAGAGAGCTGGACTGGAAGAGGAGCCACCGGGACAGAATCCAGAGCCCCGACCAGGAATAGAACCCGGTGTGCCTGTGCCACAGGCAGATGATTAGCCTATTGAGCCACAGTGCCAGCCAATATTCTCAGTTTTAAAATGAGGAAGCTGAAACTTAGGTGGGCAAATGGATCAGTTTGTACTGGGAGTAAGTGCCAAGTGAAGATGTGAAACAAAGCATCAAATCTCTGTATTCAGCCTCCTTGGCCATGGCCCATCATCACTCATATTAAGAGCTACAATCCAGGGCCAGTATTATGGTATAATGGGTTAAGCCACTGCCAGACACTGCATCCATGTGAACACAAAGTTCTGGCTGTTCCACTTCCAATCCACCTTCCTGCTAAAGCACCTGAGAAAGGAGATGACCTAAGTACTCAGGTCCCCACCACCCCTGTAAGAAACCTGGATGAAGCTCCTGGCTTCTGCCTTTGGCCTAGCCCAGCCCTCATTCTTTTATTTTTTTTTTAAGATTTATTTTATTTATTTGAAAGACAGAGTTACAGAGACAGAGACAGAGAGATGTCTTCCTCCCATTGGTTCACTCCCCAAGTGGTCAACGGCTGGAGATGAGCCGACCTGAAGCCAGGAGCCAAGAGCTTCTTCCAGGTCTCCCACATGGGTACAGGGGCCCAAGGACTTTGGCCATCCTCTGTTGCTTTCCCAGGCACGTTATTAGGGAGCTAGATTGGAAATGGAGCAGCTGGGACTCGAACCAGCGCTCATAGAGGATGCTGAAGCTGCAGGCTGGGGTTTTAACCTGCTAAGCCACAGTGCCAGCCCCTATCCCCCATCCTTTGTGTCCATTAGTGGAGGATGAAGAATTCTCTCCCTCTCTCCCTGTCTGTCTGTCTGCTACTCATATATACATAAAACTCATATATATTATATAATTAATATATAAGTTGTATATATAAATGCTTTTGATCTGTGTAGGAAGTGATGTAATATTGCTTAAATTTAATAATCATTTAAGGTGCTCTTTTACTTTTTGAGCCATCATATGCAAAGAGTTCATTAACCGGTCATTAGTAAGTTAGAAGAAATTCTCTAATGGGATGCATTTGATAGTTTTCTCATTCCAATGAATAAAAATTAAACACAGTGTTTCTCATACTTCGTTCAACTTGAAATTTTTTAAAATCATATTCTGCTTCTAAATTAAAGATATGAAAATCTACAATTCTCACTAGCTTCTAGATGGTACTAACATTATACACCCATGAACCATTCATTGAGTATATGGGAGGTAGATTATATATTTATCTAACAGGAGGTAGATTATATATTTATCAAACAGGCATAAGATAAAAAAACTTTTAGAGGAATGGTTTATTTATTAAAGCTTTGAATGGCTGAACAAGATTTTTAAAGCACCATGAGCATCTGCAACCAAGTGCCCAAACTGGAAAAATAACATTTAATTGAGAAGAATTCATAAGGGGGCATTTAGTTGGTTAAAGCAATACACAAATGAAAAAAAAATTAATGCCAACAGATTAATAAGCTTTCTCCAAGTCTCTTAGCTGTGAATGGTCAAGCTGGGATCTAAACCCATTTAAATCTGGCTCCACAGCTAATTATCACACTGGCTGTGCATACTGGATACAGATTAGAGCATGTATACAAGATTAATATTAGGACATGGAAGGTTATTCAACCAGACTAACAACATCATAGAGAAAACATGAGGTAGAGTGCCAAAAAGAAAAAAAAAAAATATATAAAAAAAAAAATAATGGTCCTGTTGAGCTCTTGTATTCACACTTATCAGACCATACATGGGGTCTTTTATTTAGTTAAGGGGTCATAGTTTCCATATGAGATTGACAGTATGCTTAAATGAAAGGACACGTCATGTTAAAGAAATAAGTCATAGGAGCCATTAGGAAAACCAATGATACTCGGAGTGAAGGAGAACTTATTGAGAAATTCTGCCCTTTAGTGAGAGACAGTAAAGAGGGAGTAGGATTATTTTATGTGCTGCTTGAGATCACCACTAGAACTGGTGGACAAACATTGTTGCAAGGCAGTTTTTTTTTTCAGACAAATATGAAATTTTAGCATTCAATCAAAGGACTTCAAAATACCTCCCAGTAATCATGCAGGTGAGATCTCAGTCCTGTGTGAGACATAGGAGCAGGTGGCTTTATCAAGAAGACATCTAAATTTTTGGTATATAAATACTGTGAACTAGGGATCAAATGGTATAGTCTTTTTACAATGTTATGCTCAAGAGGTGGCTTAGCTACCAGAAGAAATTAAAATAGAATTCTATTATTTAGTTACATGTCTTGAAAGATGTTGGGCTGGCGCCACGGCTCACTAGGCTAATCATCCACGTGAGGCCTAGCACCCTGGCTTCTAGTCCAGGCTGGGGCACCAGATTCTATCCCAGTTGCTCCTCTTCTAGTCCATCATTCTGCTGTGGCCCGGGAAGGCAGTGGAGAATGACCAAAGTGCTTGGGCCCTGCACCCACATGGGAGACCAGGAGGAAGTACCTGGCTCCTGGCTTCGGATAGGCGCAGCGCCGGCCATTATGGCCATTTGGGGGTGAACCAACTGAAGAAGGAAGGCCTTTTTCTCTGCCTCTCTCTGTCACTGTCTAACCCTGCCTGTCAAAAAAAAAAAAAAAAAAAAAAAAGATGTCAAGAAAATCTGATAACCCAATGAAAACACTCTTAAAAAAACCATCCCATCCTCTCTCGAACTCTTGAATCCTTTTGTATCCCATGCCTGTTTAAAAGATCCTACACATTCCAAACTATAGACATGTCTGCTCAAGGTTAGCCATGTTGGATATTTCTTTTCTCTTCTTCCAGAAAGCATGAAAAAAAGGAGAAAGGAATTTATACACGAAAAGATTAAAAATAAATGGCTTCCCTTACTTGAATTAGATTGAGAATCTGGCACCAGTTTCTGATTCTCAACCATGTGCCCACGGTTAGAAGACTCAAAATGCCTCTGTCTAGCTCACTCTGATCAAAATCCAGCCTGGACTCTAGTGTGTACGTAATTGGTAGAGCTATGGTATTGCAACAGATACCAGGACAAGGAGCATGAAAAAGAAGCTGGCTTGTTTCCTCTCAGATTTATGGGATAGAAACACAATTATCACCAAGGAAATAGAATCCCCATTCCCTTCTATTCCACCATCTTATGCACTGCTGAAAAAAAGACAAAATTGCAATCTAAAATCCTGTAACTGCTGAATCACTTTCCTTTCTTTCAGGACCTAACTCACTTCCTTGAAAAAATTGATCATCATTTGATGACCATAGAATTTCTCCCTGGCTATAAAACAGAATCTACCGAGTTGGTGACAGTTTAAAAAACATCAATCAATACCTCGGTATTTGCTGAGCACTGACCATGTGCTCTGGAATTTCATTGGTGTCCTGAGAGGGTGTAAGAGAGAGAACAGAGTGGATCTTCTGAGACTGAGGTTTTATGTTTGTTTGCTTGTTTGTTTTATGTGTGTGTGTATGTGTGTGTGTGTGTGTTAGTTTTGTACTAGCTGGTAGTCTTACACTCTAGTTATAAACCTCTGAAAGTATTTGTGTTTTTATGTATGTTGAAATGCACTTGTGTCTTATAAGTGAGTATGTTTGTATCTGTGGAATAGTGTAAAATAGTGTTAACAAAAGCAGATCCAGATTATAGGAATTTTTTATTAATTATTTAGCATAAGATGTCACTTTAAGGGTGCCTTAGTGGCACTAATTCTGGAACTCTATTAATCTCTTTAGTAAGAAGCTTCTGCTTTTTCCTATAAGTACAATAAATGCTGGAGAAACTGGTGCATATTGTTACATCACATGCAACTAGTTGGTAATGTGTGCCTCTAAGTGAAAGTTAAACTAGTGTCTTTTGTAATGGCTCTATTGATAATAGCTAATACACTATCACCAAATCATCATATAGACTGTGATAGATACACCTAGAGTATACATAATGCTTATTGGGTACTGCAAACTGTAAAGAAAATGGCTCATAAAATTTCCAGATGTCTTTTTTGTCCTCTCCTTTTTCTCTGTTTCTCTTCTGTTTGCTCAAAGTGTCACTGTGCTATGTAAATAACTGTACTATGGTATGTGATGGATGAATGAGCAGATGGATAGATATCCCTGTCATTTTTGTTGATGGTTCTAGGGACAATTCCTATGAACAATGAAAAGTAGAAATGCAGATGGTCCAATGAACAAAAATTGTGTGCCAAATTTAAAAGAAAAATGAAGACAATAGAAAGCATATACTATTTTGGAGGCCTAATTTGTTAGGCTCTGTGAGACAGTTCATGATATAATGTAGGATAGTGGATTGGGAGTTAGAACACCTGAGTTCTTGTCTGAATGGCAACCAATACTGGTGTGACCTTGAACAAGTTGCTTAAATTTTTTGTATTTTGAAATGTCTATATTTGTGTATGTGTTTGGGGAAAATGGTTGTATTAAGCACATTTCTGGTTTTTTACATTCTTTGTTTTAGCTGATTCTTTCCAAAAATCATTCAGTGAACATTTATAGGCTTTTTCATAAGTTCTGACCCTTAATAGAATGGAGAATACAAAAAGATAGAGAGCATATTCTCTGCTTCACTTCAAATCTAATTTATTGGGGAAAATATAAATCTAGAAATCACAAAGTACATAAGCAAAGGTTCACTCATGAGTCCAGATGGTATGAGGAGCAACCTTTGAGGTACCAGAAAATGATGGATATACTGAAATTCTTTGTGGAAAGTGGTTGATGAAATAATGCAAAAATGCAGTCTCACCTGTCCACAAAGTAATTGTTTCTCCCTCTTCCTCTTATCCCTAAATGTCCTGCTGAGCAAAACACTTACCTTGGAAATATTCTTTTATGCTTTTTCATGTGTATTAGAAATAATATTCCTTGCCTAATTTTTAACATATGAAAGCTTAGTCATTGACAAGAATTAGGGTTGTGGGTTGAGAGCAATGAATCATTGAAATTCTAGTAATCACACAGCAACACTAATCAGGTATTGTTTTTATCATCACAATCCTTACTATCAGAAAATACATTTCTTGGTTGCAAAATCATATGTGTAAAATCAAATCCTATCCAAGGTTTCAGTTTTCTCCAGGTTGAACTTCTGATACACACAGGCTTTTAACTTAGAAATCTTATCAGGTGGTGGAACTGCAGAAGACTGGTACATCGAACCTTCAGTACTGCAACGCCTTCAGTATAGCCCTAGGATATATTTCAAGGTACCCTTTTGGTCAAAGGTTGGTGGGTGCTCCCTCTCAGGACCTGTCAGATGGTAGGCAACTGTGGAAACTGCAGCATTTAGTAAATAAAGCTGTATTTCACACACCTCTTTTTTTCTAGTGGTAGGAAGGTCACCCAAATTCCATCACTTGTAGCAATTTATTCCTATTCATCAATAGGAGCAGTGAAAAGACCTGCAGAGATCCCATAATGGAATTTCTAATATGAAGTAGAATCTTTATCTTTGCTAGAGAATCCTATAAGCAGGAAGAAGAATTCAAGTATGAGAACTCTGGCATTAGCCCAACTTCAATTCTTGGCTCCTTCAATTGCTAGTTTTGTGGTTGGGGAAGTTATTTATATTTTCTATACCTCTTTTAAATCATTGGTAATAATAATTAAATCTACCTATGGTTTTTATGAGAATCTTAAATGACTAAATAATTTAGTTCAGTGCCAGAAGTACTATAACTATGTAGTTAATGTTTGTGGTGGTTGCAGTTGTAATCTTCAATGAGACTGGAGCATGACGGATCAAAAATCAAGCTCTGCACAGAGAGCACAAGACAGTAGAGAATTACTCCTCTAGTGACTACTTCTCAACATTCCTTGTTTTGTAAACGTCACAGTCTAATAGCCCTCTGAGACTTATGAATACCTTAAGATAGGCTATGGAAAGGGAGGACTGAGAAAGCTGAGAAACTATAGCCAAAGGCCTATAAAGCCATATATAAAATAATCATTCCACTGGTTACACAAATAAGAGATAGATATATGTTGGGTAGATTGATTGAATATAGTAGTGTATCATATACTTATAGAATCCCATGTAATATATGAGTGATAAGTTACAAACTTATTTGACCAATTATCAAATTACAGCATGTATACTATTAATGAAGAGGTAACACATAAGTACTACTTTATGGAGATCGAGAAAAGTTTAGGACTTGCAGAATTCATGTATATATTGGCTTTTTTAGAAACTTCTGATAAAGGCAAATAACCAATGGTATTTGTGAAGGTCCCTTACTTGACTGTTGTCCATATAATCAAGAACGATTCTTCTGAGGACCAAAAGCTATGATGACAACTAAGGTTAACAGCAAAGGCATAAAATGAGTTCAATGAAAATTCTAGCCATTATTAACCCATCATCTATGCTACCTAACACCTATATTTGCTACAGAAAGAAAATCCTAAAGAAAGCTGTTTTGTTTTATTGACGTTTATGTTTGTGTGTGTGTGTGTGTGTATTTTTTTCACTTGTGCTGCTGACTATAGTATATAAAGGTAAGGATGTGAAAAATTTGAATAAAGTAAGAGAAGCAACACAATATGTTTTGGGTAGAATTAAAATTCTATGGCAAATTTTGCTAATTAAAATTCTGAAGTGATAGTCCAGAGCTCACTCCAGTCAGTAGAACTTTAAAGAGTAAGTGAGTTGTTTTTTTCTTGTATATGTTGTACTACTGTAGATAAAATCTTTATATATATATAAAGCTTTTATTTAAAGAATATAAATTTCCAAAGTACAGCTTATGGATTACAATGGCTCCCCCCCACACATAACTTCCCTCCCTCCCCTTACCCTCCCCTTTCCCACTCCCTCTCCCCTTGCATTCACATCAAGATTCATGTTCAATTCTCTTTATATACAGAAGATCACTTTAGTACATATTACGTAAAGATTTCAACAGTTTGCCCTCACATAGGGACACAAAGTGAAAAATACTGTTGGAGTACTGGTTATAGTATCAATTCACAATGTACAGCACATTAAGGACAGAGATCCTACATGATATTTTTTTAAAAAATTGATTAATTATCTATGCAATTTCCAATTTAACACCAAGTTTTTAAAATCATTTTCAATTATCTTAATATACAGAAGATCAATTCAGTATATACTATGTAAAGATTTCATCAGTTTGCACCCACACAGAAACACAAAGTGTAAAAATACTGTTTCAGTACTAGTTATAGCATTACTTCACATTGGATAACACATTAAGGACAGATCCCTCATGAGATGTAAGTACACAGTGAGTCCTGATGTTGATTTAACAATTTGACACTCTTGTTTATGGTGTCAGTAATCTCCCTAGGCTCTAGTCATGAGTTGCCGGGGCTATGGAAGCCTTTAGGGTTCGCCAACTTCGATCTTATTCCGACAGGGTCCTAGTCAAAGTGGAAGTTCTCTCCTCCCTTCAGAGAAAGGTACCTCCTTCTTTGATGGGCCCGTTCTTTCCACTGGGATCTCACTCGCAGAGATTTTTCTTTTAGGTTTTCTTTTATTTTTGTTTGTTTTTGTTTTTCAGAGTGTCTTAGCTTTCCATGCCTAAAATATTCTCATGAGCTCTTGAGCCAGATCCGAATGCCTTAAGGGCTGATTCTGAGGCCAGAGTGCTATTTAGGACATCTGCCATTCTATGAGTCTTCTGTGTATCCTTGGACAGAGGCAAGACACCAAGGTTTCTAGCAGGAAGCAGATTTTATTTTATGCCAGCCATCCCAGAGGATTTGTGTCCAAAGACTGGGCCCAAAACAAAACAGGGCATTGTCTTATATACCCTGGCATAAACAACTGTAAGTTTCCTTTATATATTTGGTTATAAATATTTTGATTGGATATTTTAGTCACACACACAGCACTGCTTACATAATTTTACAAGGCTGCACATATGTACACTAAAATAGCTTAAGTTGTGATTTGGCTTTTCTTAGAAAGTCCCTTTTGCTCCCTTGTTCTTGAAAAGCCCCTGCTGGAAAGTCCCTACCATATCTGCCCCGATCAGTTTCCTTTTACAGCTTAACTATTCCTTCTCTTCAGTTTTGGGAGAAGTCTGAATTCAGTGGTGAATTTTAAGTTCTTGAAGGTATTCAAAATGAGCTCTGCCGTGGATGTTGGTCAAAAGCAACTCGAATTTCAAGATAATCTGGACTGGGGAACTGGGATGACCCTTTAAGTTGGAGAAAAGGATTGAAATGGTGTCCTGTGGAAACACTTGATTTCTCAATTCAATTTAGACTGACCCGAGAGAAACTTTGTGATTACTATGCAGGTAACATGAAGCATAGACTTAGGGAAATAACTCAGGGAATTTAACCAAAATACAATTCTGTTCTTTTATTTTCAGCTCAAATTTACAAAATAATCCCCTAGGAATTAAGATTTTTAAAAACCCTACTGTGGATGAGCTTGGCAGCTCAACATTGCAAGATGGGACTAGGTATCTTACAAATGTCTGCTGTATCATGTTGAATCCCAGTGTCCTGCTCTGACCCTCTGAAGTCCTGATGTTGTGTATTGACCCTAGAGTCTCCGGCAACAGTCCTACCCCCATTTAAATTATGCTTGTACAGGGAGAGAAGGATCCAACATGGGAAGCGGGATACACAGCAGACTCATAGAATGGCAGATGTCCTAAACAGCACTCTGGCCTCAGAATCAGCCCTTAAGGCATGGGGATCTGGCTGAAGAGCCCATGAGAGTATCATAGGCATGGAAAGCCAAGACACTGTGGCAAAAAAA
This sequence comes from Sylvilagus floridanus, assembly GCA_949820135.1. Taxonomy (NCBI): domain Eukaryota; kingdom Metazoa; phylum Chordata; class Mammalia; order Lagomorpha; family Leporidae; genus Sylvilagus; species Sylvilagus floridanus. Next base: position 89,998,446 of record OX463226.1, on the reverse strand, counting down.
AAAAAAAGAAAAACTATATGAAAGATCTCTGCGAGTGAGATCCCAGTGGAAAGAACGGGCCCATCAAAGAAGGAGGTACCTTTCTCTGAAGGGAGGAGAGAACTTCCACTTTGACAATGACCTTGTCTAAATAAGATTAGAGTCGGTGAACTCAAAAGGCTTCCATAGCCTTGGCAACTCATGACAAGAGCCTAGGGTAATTACTGACACCATAAACAAGAGTGTCAAATTGTTGAGTCAACAACAGAAGTCACTGTGCACTTACTCCCTATGTAGGATCTCTGTCCTTAATGTGTTGTTCAATGTGCATTAATGCTATAATTAGTACTGAAACAATATTTTACACTCTATGTTCTGTGTGGGTGCAAACTGATGAAATCTTTACATAGTATATACTGAATTGATCTTCTGTATATAAAGATAATTGAAAATGAATCTTGAGGTGAATGGAAGGGGAGAGGGAGCAGGAGATGGGAGGGTGCAGGTGGGAGGGAAGTTATAGGGGGAAAAAAGCCATTGTAATCCATGTGCTGTACTTTGGAAATTTATATTCATTAAAAAAATGTTTTAAAAAATACGCTTTTTCACTGGTTCTCACACCCCAAAGCTTTGATTTTTAATAGAGGTGGAAAAATGTACAGGAAGGCCCATATTTAGAAAAACTTGGCTGAGATGAGCATTATTGTTAAAAATATGGGAGAGGTTGCTGCTGCAGGAATTTAGTGTTTGTAAAGCGGGAGACTAATCTATGCTATGTGCAGGAAATCTTATGAAAAATATTTTTCCATGCCCCTCTCAATTTTTCATTGCCTTACTACTCTATCTGTATATAAGCTGCTTGGCTTTCAAGTGTCCCCCAAAGTTCATGTCTGTCCCCTGTGCAACAATGCTGAGATGTGGGATCTTTAAGAGGTGAATACATCATGGGGGCTTTCCATTGGTGAATGGGTTAATGCCATGACCACTTGATTGTGTTAATTATTATCAGATTGGGTTCCTGATAAAAGATGAATATGGTCCTTTTTCTTTTTTCTTTTTTTTGAGAGGCAGAGTGGACAGTGAGAGAGAGAGACAGAGAGAGAGAGAGAGAGAGAGAGAGACAGAGAGAAAGGTCTTCCTTTGCCGTTGGTTCACCCTCCAACGGCTGCCGCGGATAGCACACCACACTGATCCGATGGCAGGAGCCAGGTGCTTCTCCTGGCCTCCCATGGGGTGCAGGGCCCAAGCTCTTCAGCCATCCTCCACTGCACTCCCTGGCCACAGCAGAGAGCTGGCCTGGAAGAGGGGCAACCAGGACAGAATCTGGCGCCCTGACCGGGACTAGAACCCGGTGTGCTGGCGCTGCAAGGTGGAGGATTAGCCTATTGAGCTGCAGCAGCGGCAGTCCTTTTTCTTTTCTTTCTCTCTAATGTGTTCTCTTGTCCTTTGGGATTCTGCCAGACTCAGGCCTCTTGATTTTGGATTTCCCAAGCTTGAGAAAGGGAAGAAATAAATCTCCACTATTTACAAATTACCCTCTATCAGGTGTTCCGCTTTGGGGACACAAAGACTGAGACATAAGCCTATACTTTTCATTGATTTTGTACATTAATAAAGTTTGTTTTAAGGGCTGGTGTTGGGGCATAATCGGTAAAGCCACTGCCTGCAGAGCCAGCATGCTATACAGGTGCCAATTTGAGTCCCGCCTGCTCTACTTCCAATGTAGCTCTCTGCTATGGCCTGGAAAAGCAGTGGAAGATGGTCCAGGTCCTGGGGCCCCTGCACCCACGAAAAGATGAGGAGATAGCACCTGGCTCCTGACCTCAGATGGGTCCAGCTCTGCCCATTGGAGCCACTTGAGGAGTGGACCAGGGGATGGAAGACCTCTTTCTCTCTTTCTGCCTCTGCCCCTGTAACTCTGGCTTTCAAATAAATAAATGAATCTTAAAAAAAAAAAGTCTGTTGAGGGTATGCTAGCTTTTTCACATATTCAGATGCAATTAAAATCAAATGAAGACTACTTTTATTTTTTCCCAAAGTATTTTTCCCAAAGAAACCATTCAGTTAATGAGTACAAGTTTCATATGTACAACTTTTGAAATATAGTGGTTCTTCCCATCATACCCACCCTCCCAACCCCACGCCTACTCCAACTCCTCTTCCCTCTCCCATTCTCAGTCTCATTCTCCATTAAAAAAAAAATGTCCTCCACAGTCAAGACAAGGGCTGTTCAAATCATTGCTTCTGAGAATGTCAATTTCACTTCACCTTTTAGGTGCCCTATTAGTTATCACAGGTCAGGGAGAACATATGGTGTTTGTCCCTGTGGGATGAGCTTATTTCACTAAGTATGATGTTTCCAGATTCATCCATTTTTGTTGCAAATGACCAGATTTCATTTTTTATTACTGTATAGTATTCCATAGAGTACATATCCTATCATTTCTTTATCCAGTCTTCAGTTGATGGGCATTTAGGTTGATTCCATGTCTTGACCATTGTAAATTGAGCCGCAATAAACATGGAGGTGCAGATAACTCTTTAATTTGCTGATTTCATTTTACTTGGGTAAATTCCCAAGAGTGGGAGGGCTGGGTCATATGGTAGAACTATATTCAAATTTCTGATGTATCTCCATATTTCCTTCTATAATGGTTTTACCAGTTTACATTCTTACCAACAGTGAACTAGGGTATCTTTTCCCCCACATCCTCCCCAGCATTTGTTTTTTGTTAATTTTTGTATGAAAACCATTCTAACTGGAGTGAGGTGAAACATCATTGTAGTTTGGTTTGCATCGACTTAATGACTAGTGATCCTGAGCATTTTTTGTGTCTGTAAGTCATTTGGATTTCTACTTTTGTTTAAGACCTTGGCCCATTTCTTAACTGGGTTTTTTGTTTTGTTTTGATGGGGTTTCTTGATCTCTTCATATATTCAGGTTATTAATCCTTTACTAGTTGCATAGTTTGCAAATATTTTCTCCCATTCTGTCAGTTGCCATTTCACTTTCCTGAGTGTTTCTTTTGTAGTACAGAAGCTTCTAAATTTTATGTAATCCCATCTGTTGATTTTGGCTTTGATAGCCTGTGCCTCTGGGGGCTTTTACAAGAACTCTTTGCTTGTGCCAATATCTTGCAGGGTTTCCCCAAAGTTCTCTAGCAATCTGATGGTATCAGGACATAGATTTAGGTCTTAATCCATTTGAATGGATTTTTGTGTAAGGTCTAAGTTAGGTATCCTGCATATAGAAATTCAGTTTTCCCAAGACCATTTGTTGAAGAGATTGTCCCTGCTCCAGAGAATGGTTTTAGCTTCTTGGTCAAATATAAGTTGGTTGTAGATGCTCGGATTAATTTGTGGAATTTCTTTTTTTCAACTTTTATTTAATAAATATAAATTTTCAAAGTACAACTTTTGGATTATAGCAGCTTTTCCCCTCATATCCTCCCTCCAACCTGCAACCATCCCATCTATCATTCCCTCTCCCATCCCATTCTTCATCAAGATTGCGTTTTCAATTATCTTTATATACAGAAGATCAGTTTAGTATATACTAAGAAAGATTTCAACAGTTTTCAACCACACAGAAACACAAAGTATAGAGTACTGTTTGAGTAGTAGTTTTACTGTTAATTCGCATAGTACAACACATTAAGGACAGGGATCCTACATGTGGGGTAAGTGCACAGTGACTCCTGCTGTTGATTTAACAATTGACACTCTTGTTTATGGAATCAGTAATCACCCAAGGCTCTTGTCATGAGTTGCCAAGGCTATAGAAGCCTTTTGAGTTCACCAACTCCAATCTTATTTAGACAAGGTCATAGTCAAAGTGGAAGTTCTCTCCTTCCTTCAGAGAAAGGTACCTCCTTCTTTGATGGCCCGTTCTTTCTGCTGGGAACTCACTCACAGAGATCTTTCATTTAGGTCATTTTTTTTGCCACAGTGTCTCAGCTTTCAATGAATTTATGGCATTTCTACTCTGTTCCAATGGTCTATCCATCTGTTTTTGTAGCAGTACCAGGCTGTTTTGATTATAACTGCCTTGTAATATGTCTTGAAATTTGGAATTGTGATTCCTCCAGTTTTTCTTTTGTTTGTTTGTTTGCTTGCTTGTTTGTTTTTGACAGGCAGAGTGGACAGTGAGAGAGAAAAGTCTTCCTTTACTGTTGGTTCACCCACCAATGGCCACTGCAGCCAGAGCACCATGCTGATCTGAAACCAGGAGCCAGGTGCTACTCCTGGTCTCCCATACGGGTGCAGGGCCCAAGGACTTGGGCCATTTTCCACTACATTCCCGGGCCACAGCAGAGAGCTGGACTGGAAGAGGGGCAACAGGGACAGATTCTGGTGCCCCAACCAGAACTAGAACCTGGTGTGCCGGCGCTGCAGGCAGAGGATTAGCCTATAGAGCCGTGGCGCCGGCCCAGTTTTATTTTCATTGTATAAAATTGCTTTAACTATTCAGGGTCTCCTGTGTTTACATATAAATTTCTGCATCACTTTTTTCTAGATTTGAGAATGTCTTTGGTATTTTGATTAGTTTCACAATGAATCTGTTAATTGCTTTTGGAAGAATGGACATTTTGATGATATTGATTCTTCAATCCATGAACATGGAAGATTTTTTCAGTTTTTTGTATCTTCTATTTTTTTTAATGTTTTGTAATTTTCATCATAGAGATCTTTAACATCCTTGGTAAATTATTCCAAGGTATTTGTTTGGTTTTTTTGTAGTTATTGTGAATGTGGTCAATCTTAGAAGTTATTTTTCAGCTATAGCATTGTCTGTGTATAAAAAGTCTGTTGATTTTTATGTGTAGATTTTATATCCTGCTAATTTTCCAAACTCTTCTATGAGTTCCAATAGTCTCTTTTTAATTAAAGATTTATTTATTTATTTGAAAGTCAGAGTTACACAGAGAGAGAAAGAGAGGCATAGAGAGAGAAAGAGTTCTTCCATTGACTGGTTCACTCCCCAGATGGCTGCAACAACTAGAGTTGTGCTGATCCAGTGCTGGGAGCCAGGAGCCTCTTCCGGGTCTTTACATGGGTACCGGTGTCCAAGAACCTGGGCCATCCTTCACTGCTTTCCCAGTCCATAGCAGAGAGCTGGATCAGAAGTGTAGCAGCTGGGACCTGAACCAGCACCCACATGGGATGCTGGCACTGTAGGCAGCAGCATTACCCACTATACCACAGCACTGCCCCTCATGAATTCCAATTGTCTACTGGTGGATTCTTTGGATCTCCTATATGTAGAATGAAGTCATCTGCAACTAGGCATAGTTTGACTTCCCCCTTCCCAGTGTGAATCTCTTTGATTTCTTTTTCTTATCTAATGGCTCTGGCTTAAATTCCCAAGATTATACTGAATAACAATTGTGAGAGTGGGCATCCTTTTCTGGTTCTGGATCTCAATGGGAATGCTTCCAACTTTTCCCCCATTCAATAGAATCCTGGTCATAGGTTTCTCATCCATTGCTTTGATTGTGTTGCGGAATGATCCTTCTATACACAATTTGCTTGGAGTTCTCCTCCTGAAAGGGTGTTGTATTCTATCAAATGCTTTCTCTGCAACTATTGAAATAATCACATGGTTTTCGTTCAGCAGTTTGTTAATGTAATGTATCATGTTGATTGATTTGCAAATGTTGAACTATCCTTGCATACCAGGGATAAATCTCATTTGGTCCAGGTGAATGATCTTTCTGATGTGTTGTTGGATTCGATTGGCCAGAAATTTGTTGAGGATTTTAGCATCTATGTTCATCAGTGAAATTGGTCTGTAGTCTCTTTCTCTGTTCTATCTTTTTCAGGTTTAGTCATTATGGTGATGCTGGCTTCATGGCATGAATTTGGGAGGATCCCCTCCCTTTCCAGTATTTTGAATAATTTGAGAATAAGTGCTGTTAGTTCTTCTTTACGTTTGATAGAATTCAGCAGTGAAGCCACTGATCCTGGGCTTTTCTTTGTTGGGAGCGTCTTTATTACTGCTTCAATTTCCTTCTTGGTAATGTTTCTGTTTAGGTTTTCTATGTCTCCTTGGCTCAGTTTAGGTAGGTTGTATGTGTCCAAGAATCTATTTCTTCTAGGTATCTCAGTTTGTTGTCAAACAGCTCTTTGTAGTAATTTCTTATGATTCTTTTTTTTCTGTGGTGTCTGTTGTTACATTGCTTTTTTCATCTCTAATTTTATTGATTTGAGTCTTCTTTGTCCTTTTTTGGATAATTGGGCCAATGTGTGTCAATTTTGTTTTTTTTCAAAAAGCAGATCTACATTTTGCTTATCTTTTGTATTATTCTGGGGGTTCAATTTTGTTGATTTCTTCTATAATTTTAATTATTTATTTTCTCCTACTAGTTTTGGGTTTGGTTTGCTATTGTTTTCCTCGATCAGTGAGATGCATTTATTGTTCATTTATTTGGTATCTTTTCAATTTCTTGATGTAGGTACCAATTGCTATAAACTTTCCTCGTAACACTGCTTTTGCTGTATCCCATAAGTTTTGGTATAGTATGTTGTTTTCTTCATTTGTTTCCAGATTTTTTTTTATTTCTATTTTGATTTCTTCTGTGACCCACTGTTCATTCAGGAGCATGTTGTTCACTCTCCAGGTCTTTGCATATGTTCTAGAGATTCCTTAGTTGCTGATTTCCAGCTTCATTGCATTGTGGTCAGAGAATATGTATCATTTGATTTTCAATTTCTTGAATTTGCTGAGACTTGTTTTATGGCCTAGCATATGGTTAATACTAGAAAAGATTACATTCACAGGTGAGAAGAATGTGTATTGTGCAATTGTAGGGTGAAAAGTTCTGTAGAGATCTGTTAGTTCCATTTGGTCTATAGTGTCAATTCATTCTCTTGTTTCTTTGCTGATTTTCTGTCAGGTTGATCTGTCCATTGCTGAAAGTGGAATATTGAAATTCCACATTACTATTGTATTTGAGCCTATGTCTCCCTTTAGCTCCATTAACATTTCTTTAAAATAGCCAGGTTTGCCCAGAAATCAGCCAAGTGGAGACTCCTGAGTCTGATGGGGAGAATAGTTGGGTGCTTATGACTGTGGGAGGCTTCTGTTCCAGGACTGTGAAAACACTGAGGCTGCAAGGGAGGACTTAGGGTGTTGCTGGGACATTGGGCAAACACTGTGGGAGGCTTCACATGATCAGAGTTCCCTGGTTACCTGGTGAGAGACATTGCTGGGAAATCTGAGCTTATCCTGAGGACTGCACAAATCCTTTGTGTGGTTCTTGTAGCAGAGCAGATGAATAATATACTCACTGGGGCTATCACCCAGGCACTGGTCTCCTTTGAGGAGAGAGCTGAATGTCATGTTTTTCCAGAGTTCAACTATTTTGAAGTGTCATACTCAAATGGATTAAATTTATTCTTGTTGAATGGGAAGAACAATTTTTGAGTGGAGGAAGTGGTTGAGAACCAGAGAAACACCAATTAAACCACTTCCTTTACATTGGGCAAAGTTCAGTTTTGTGATTAATTAAGTATAAAGGAAGAGACAGAGTAGTGAGGAAAGGAAAAAAAATCTTTTCATGTTGAAAGTTAAATTGTGCGTTGCCTTTTGCAGGCAGTGAGTATCTGTTTCATCTCCTCTTTCAATTTTGCCTGTCATGGCCCTGTGAAAGCTACTCTTAGCATTCTTCTCTTGTGATGAGCTTTTAGAGAAGTGCATTTTTTTTTAAAATTAAGGTTCTACCCTAGTTTTTAATTCTTTATCTCTGACTAACTTTCCTCCTATCTGTAACATTCTACACATAGAGACATCAAAAGTACGCATACTTTTAATCAAAGTTCAATGACTTTTTGGGGAAAGCATTCCTGGCAAATTTTTTGTAACTCTGTATTTTTTCTAATTGTTTCATTCATATCATGATACTTATTCAATCTACATCTCTCTGTGTTAATATATCTATTCAACTAGATCAATGTAATAAACAATCAGTAGATATTAACTGAGTTTATACTAGGTACATTTCATATCATTCTGCCAGATGCTATAGAGCTCTGGAAGATATAGCAATTCATTTCTTAAAGACATTAGATTTAATTCAGAGAGACAAAAAATACATATAAGAGGAATAGATAAATTTTTCTGATTATCAAAATGTTCACAAGTCTTCCATCTCACAATTGTGAGGTAGGTAATATTTATTGTTGTCATTTTGCATACGGGTTAATATAAGGATGCTCAGAGAGATAAAATTAGGTGTTCATGGGTAATGGACCAAAAAGTTCAATCTCTTTAAAGCAGATTTCAAGAGTTAATTCTGCTACTGATGCTGCTTGCTAGAAAATAATAAGTGACAACCAACTCATAACAAAAGTCAGTTTATAATTAAGCTCCAACCAAGAGATCATCAATAAATGCTCCAAGAACTCATAGAGGAGACATACCACTGCAAGTTTAATGGATGGGGAAACCTTCTGAACCAGTGAAAATAAAATAAAGTATGTTTCAAAAAACAAGGTAGGGGGACTTTCCAAGGAAATAGGAGATTGTATTGAGGAAGGAATACATGACACTTACCTGAAGAAAAGAGATTATTTAATGGTCATTGACTCAGTTCATCCAGACATTCTTTCCAAATTTTTATTGGAATTATTTTTGAATCCACCCAGTATGAACACCATTATCTAGGTTAACATCCAAGGAACAACAGTTCTTCCAACATCTCACAGCAGAGAATGTATTCATTTTCCTAAAATTCCACTCCAGGGGCTGTCCTGTGCACCTATCAATGCCAGCCAGGCTACATTGTCTTGCCCTGAATTTGGTGAGGTGGGATATATATCCATGAGACAAACAAGTCTGAGAAAAGTCAAAGTTTATATATTTCTCTTTTTGTATTCTGAATTTCTATGCACTTCTCGATTATCAGTACCTAATCTTGTCTTGGCTGTATGCAGTGGTTGGCTGACTTCTTCGATCATTTATCAGCACACGTGCATGTTATAATGTGTTTTTTAATGGAATTCTATGAAATAAAAACTAAATATTATTCCATTTTAAAGATAAAGTAAAAAGGACATACTTAGAGGTCATGCAAAACCATGTTCTCTGCTTTTTTAAAAAAGAATTATTTATAAGGTAAAGTGACAGGAAGAGAGAGAGAGAGAGAGAGAGAGAGAGAGAGAGAGAGAATATTCCATTTTTGGTTCACTCCTAAATGGCTGCATCAACCAAATCTGGGTCAGAGTGTAGCCTGAAAACTGTAAGGTGAACCTAGTCTCCCAAATGGGTGACAAGGGCCCAAGCACTTGCCCATCATCTGCACCTGCCTTCCCTGGCACATTTGCAGGATGCAGGATCAGGAGCAAGGCAGCTGGGACTCAAACTGGCATTCTGATCAATGATGTCCTTGTCACAAACCATAGCTTAAACTGCTGTGCCACAAAGCTGTCCCCTATTTTCTGTTTGTTTGTTTTTTTCTGCTTCTTACATCCTGCCAGAACCACCACCAACTGGGAGATGTCACTGTTGTTAGTGCATCCCTCCCTCTTCTCTCTCAAAGGATGGCATCCCACACAGTGCTCACAATATATTGCATGTGTGGAAGAGGGTAGGAATGCACTCCCTTAAGTAAGTTCCTATTCCTCAGTAAGGGAGAATAGAAGATGGGGAAAAAGGAAATTTTTCACTTTGTGTTGCCATGTGAGGGCAAACTGTTGAAATCTTTATGTAATATGTACTAAACTGATCTTCTGTATATAAAGAGAATTGAAAATGAATCTTGATGTGAATGGAAGGGGAGAGGGAGCGGGAAAGGGGAGGGTTGCGGGTGGGAGGGAAATTATGGGGGGGGAAGCCATTATAATCCATAAGCTGTATTTTGGAAATTTATATTCTTTAAATAAAAGCTTTATAATAAAAAAAAAAAAAAAAGAAATTCCAAATTCCATGTCCATGTGCCAGCAGCTGTGTTTCAAGGGCCCTAAAATATTTTAGAAGTCCAAAATCTCACATGCCATGGCAGACATGCCATTGGGGAGGGGACAGACAAGGAAAGAGCCTGCAGGGAAAAAAAAAAAGAAAATCCATTACTTGTGACCAAAATAAGCTGCACGCCTAAGCTTTTGACTTGTTATCGACTCAATTGGCTATATCCTCTACAGAATTTCGTGTTTCAATTAAAAGCAGAGAGAAAAAGAGAAGGGGGAAAACTATAAGAAACCTTAGGAGATTTCAAGCAATAATGGACTTTTACCCTATTAGCCGGACTAATTTCCAGTAACTTTATCACCTCCACAATCTGTCAGGGCTGTTTTTCTTTCCTATCCTCTCTTCAAACAATTACAAGAAAGTAGTCCAGAAGGGTGGCCAGGCCTGGCCGTGTTGCACCTGGAAGCTGAGACTCCTTGCTTGGGTTGAGCCCCAGAAATTAGCACCAGGCAAAGGTTTCCATGCACACATTATTATGACACAAGCCTCTTTAAAGCTGAAATGCCCACAAGCTTCAAACACACATGTCCCATAATAAAGACAAATGTCCCCTTGCAGCAAGTTCAAACTGAGGAATTCATTTTGCTGTGGAACTTTATTGCCTTCTAATTAGAATGATATTTGGTCATTTGTGTTATATTTGGAATCAAACCAGAGAATTGGAGGTAAAACCCGTACATGCATTGTGTCCCTTCCAGAATTGTACTGATTCTGTGTGCAGGGTTAGGTACTGTGCCTGCTTGATAATTATGGTCTTTACCAACTAATTTTGAAGCTATTATTTGTAAAAAATGTCAGAACAGAAAGTGCATGCAATAATCTGATTTTTCTTTTAAAACATAGGGAGTCTTGGAATAAGTGTGCAACCTAGTGATTAACATGCTAGTAAAAAGACCCATGTCCCATATCAAAGTGCCTGGGTCTGATGCATGACCCTGGTTCCTGACTCCAGCTTCCTGCTAATATACACCTTGGGAGATAGTAGATGATGGTTCAAGTAGCTGGGTCTCTGACACCCATGTGGGAGACCTGAATTGCATTATGAATTCCTGGTTTTGGCCTAGCTCACTCTTGGCTATCATGGGGATTTGGAAAGTGAACCAGAGAATGGGATATGTGTCTGTTTGTCTGTGTCTGTCTCTGTCTCTATATGTCTCTCTGCCTATTGGCCTTTCAATCAAGTTAATTGATTAAAGAATAAATACAATAAAATATGGGGAGATTTTAATCAGCTGTATTCAATTTTTGGAGTAAATACAAAAGTGAATCCCAAGGTGTGTTCTTATCTTGTCCTCTTCCTTGAAGAAATGAAGTTGTGAGAGCACACATTTGGTTAACAGAGAATGGGTAGTCTCTTTATTTGGAGAGATGACTGGCAACGGAAAAGGAAAACAAGGGGTTATATTTGGTGACCTGATATCTGGAGAATTAAGAACATAGCATTTAAACTATGTGGAGATAAAAGGTCTCTCCTTGCATGTTAATCACTGTATTCTGTGGTGTTATAAGAACAGTGGGGTCTGGGTGTTAAATCTTCATTTAGGCCAGAGAGCTACAGTGAAGGAAAAGGAAGGGATCTATTAGAGGAATGGGGTCAGGTGTTTGTTTTAATCTCTATGGCCACAAGTCTGACACCAAAGTCCTGAGATTCTTCCCTTTGTGTCACTCAGGCAACATCTGTAGATCTACATTTCATTTAACAAACTAAATTTGCCAGCAGGTCTCTGGTCTATGAAAGCTACCCTACCTTGGTGCTGTCTCACTCAGGGAAGATTTTGTCTTTATAAAGCCTTGAAAATCTTTACTCCTTCCCCATCTTCACATCCTCCTTGCCTTCCATGGCGAGTAAGATATTTTGGTATCCAAGGTAAATCAAAAATGCACAACATAAAGACATCAGGGTAGGCTACCTGCAAGCTTCATAAATTTTTAGTTACTAGCAATATCATTTTTCATTAGATCCCTTATATTAATTATAATTATTTTAACTTTGTGGCATGATTATTCCAACATCTGGTTCTGATGCTTTCGCTGTCTCCTCAAACTCAGCTTTTAGCCTGTTTACCTAATTTTAAGTTTGTGTTAAAAGCTATTCATGTTGTTCTGGGTAAAATGACTGGATAAATAGGCCTTTCACAATAGTAAGGTGTGTGGAGGGGGATGTGGAGGTGGTAATAGCCTAATAGGTGAGTCTCTGACATTCTCTTTTGAGGACTGGCCTTAAAAGAAAAATCAAATATGTTACCCTTCCTTGTCTCTTCAGGAAGCGTAAGAGGCTTTTGCACCACTCTTCATTGTGAGAACTGGAGAGGTTTCTAGAGATGCAACCCGAGTCCCCCAACCTGGAATTTTTTTTTGAAAGACTTATTTTATTTATTTGAAAGGCAGAGCTACAGAGAGAGATGGAGAGGGAGATAGAAAGAAAGGAGAGAGCGAGAGCGAGAGTGAGAGAGCGAGCGAGCGAGCGAGAGGCTTCCATCTTCTGGTTCACTTCACAATGGCTGCAGTAGCCAGGGCTAATCAGGCTGAAGCCAGGAGCCAGACTAGGAGCTTCATCTGGGTCTCCCATGTGGGTGCAGGGCCCAAAAGCAATTGGCCATCCTCGGATGGTTTCCCAGGCACATTAGCAGAGAGTTGGATCAGAAGTGGGGCAGCCAACTCTGTTTCTCTCTCTCTCTCTCACTGTCTAACTCTGTCTCAAAAACAAACAAACAAACAAACACCAAAGAATTGGGGCATCCAGGGCTTGAACCCGTGTCCCTATGGATTGTTGGTGTTAAAGGTAGTGGCTTAACCGATTGCGTCACAATGCTGATTCCCTATCCTGGAATAGTTAAACTCAAGAACTTATCTACACTGAGCCACTAGCAATTTGCAAAATTATAGTCCAGATTTGCCTTCCTTGTTACTGGTTCCTATGAATGTTGCTGCTCATGGATTTCTGCCATCATTACGTTGTGATTCTCTGTTATTTTCATCTCTCTCTCTAATGTTAGGGGAAGAAGTCTTCTTTATGACTTTAATTCTCTAATATGTCTAAGAAGAGTTATTGATTTCCAGCTTGTTCAGATCTTTTACCTGTGATTAGGAGGGCATGGAAGGGCCCAGGCTTCTTATGCCACACGAGAAACTGAAATAACACTGTGCTTTTCTAGCAGAGATGTTTTTTAGCCCTATAAAAACTCCGGTATTCTCACATTAGTTTACTTAATATGATTAAAAATTGGTCCTTTACTTGAGTGTCTACAGATTTAGCTAGCATCACATTTAGATTTGCTCAACACCTGTGTCCTCTCAGCAGAACCCAGTCTTCACACATGAGCTGAGAAGAATACATTTTCATGACTGAACAAAGTCAAGAACTGTTGAAAGTGTTAGGAAGAGGGAAGATACTCAATGGGGCTCATAGCACTCATAAAATATGAGGGATTTGCATTCTTTAAGTATACTTATAGTACCATCACAGTAATAATTCTCATTATTAAAGCACTTATTTGTGTGGTGTTAGATATAGACTTTTGACTACGGCTTTCACAAGTTTATATACTTGAGCTCAGGGATTGCATCTCCAGTGCCTATGGGGTCCAGGAAGATAATGAGTTAAGTCATTCAGGGTGGGTCTGGGGGAATCCTGGCACTTACACTCTAAAGATGGCAGTGCTAGTCATTTCCAGGAGTTGTTGTTATGAAGAAAGACAGGTCAATTTTGCTAGCTTGTCAGGCTTTTCAACAAAGCTATATGTGCAGATTTTTATGTTAAATCTCTAAATTGCTTAATAATGTCAGCTACTCCAAAGATGTCTTAATTGATCAAAACAAAACATATCGGTGTGCTACTGTCACTTGGTGGGCTCCCTGTTGTGGATCCTGTGCCTTAAGGCGCTATACCAAAAGTGGTGCTTTACTGAGTTTGGCAGTTACTTATTCCTTAAAGATGAAACACAGTGCTTAAGAACCTGCCATGTTTATCCAATGATCCACTCACACTGACAAAGAACCATGTGATTAAATTATTCTGTACACAAAAATAGCTCATTCTGTGTAGGCCACAAAACATTTATTGGAAAAGTCCTGTGAGGCAATAATTGTGCTTTATAAGGCTGTTTTAAAATTAGAAATAAAACATGGCTCCTTATTAAATATCTTATGTATATTTGTCCTGCAGAATACTATATAGCTGCAAAAAGTAATGAGGAAGTTCTTTGCATCCTAATATGCAACAATTTCCAGGATACAGTGTCAAAATGAAAGAGTTAAATGTGTGGTAGTGAGTATGCTGAAATTTACACTAAAAGCAAGGAGAAATATATGTTTGTGTTTTTACAGACTTAAAATATCTCTTATTGAACACAGAGACATTCATAAAACTGTTTGCCCTAGGGAAGGGATTGTGGAGGGGAAGACAATATAAGAAGAACATGTTAAAGCCTGTAGTTAGGTTTCCTTTACGGTCAATTATGCTAGCAAAATGCAAAGTCAATACATCTTGCACAAATATATCTATCAGGGGTCTCTCATAACTGAGTTACAGAACATGGTGGGAAACACAGAAGGACATACTGGCTTCACTCTTCCACCCATTCATTTTTAAAAAGTACTAAATAAGAAAATTAACACTATGCAAATGTATTTCAGAAGCAAAGCTCTCCATGGCCCAAGCAGCTTTTGTTTGTAAGAAGCCAGCATTGTAAACTATGAAGCAAATCCCAAATTGAATTTTCTTGGTCCCCAAAATGTATTCTGGCTGCCTGGCTGGTGAGAGACCAGAGATGCCACAGCAGAAATCTCTTAGTTATTCATAAATTCTCTTAAAAAAAGTTGTTGTTGTTTTAAACACAGAGTGAAGATGAACTCCAGAGCCCAGAAACCATTTTCATGCAAAACCAGGCAGCTCCGTATACAAATAAAGACCTAGCTGGGAACGCTGAACAGAGCAGCATAAATACTCACATCTGGTATAAATAAACAACAAGATACATTGTTTTACGATTAATGCCCAGCTCATGAATAAGTACACACAATGGAGACAGAAATATTTAATTTTGTGTTGTAGAACATAATTAGAAATTATTAAACAAAGTCAGAATGCAGTTGAGATTTCTCAAAAAGCACAGGTCCTAGATACAGACTGGGTGTGTTTGGAACCAGTTGTATGCAACATCAGAATTATTTTTTTAAGACAAATAATTACAGAATGTTGCATTAAATAGTTCAAGAGATTCTTTCTTTCTCTCTCTCTCTCTCTTTTTTTTTTTTGCTATTTCCTTCTGGGAGTTTAATGCACTGTGATAAGATAAATATCTCCCTTTTAATCATGATCACACCCTATTAAAACACCTCACCCTGTTACTGATAATGTATGAGATTATGAAAGACAAAAAATGCAAAATGTCCTATTTTTCCTCCCTGCTGATGCCGTTTGCTTACCTTTCCCATTTCCCTAGCTTACACAGTGAAATAACAACAGCTAATTTTACTAGATTTCCATTCATTCTACTCTGATTTCTCACACAGATGAAATCCCTGCCAGTTTTATTTATTATTTTCTTCTTAGATCAAGAGAAGTAATTTTGTATCATTAAACTTAACTGGACACATCACTGCAGCTCGCTTTAATCAACTAGAACAGAACAGAGTAGAACTAGGACAAATTGCCAGAGTTTATTAAGATAGCAGAGGACACCCAATATTGAAGTGTGGGGAGGGACTGTGGCAGATCAAACCCATCATAGCTGTGAGACGCATGTAGCTGCACATGGTCCCCTGCAAACATGGATAATACACTTCAAAGAAGCAATGGACTGATTTTTTTCTCCTGATTCTAATTCTTAAGGAGTGCTCTGTGTCAGAAAAGGGTGAGAAATGCATATCAACTTTGTGTTTAAGTTTTAGGGAGGGACAAGTGAAGAGGAAGGGCAGACGAAGAGCAAGTTCAGAGTTCTATGCTGAGAAAACACAGGAGGAAAAACAGCATGATTCTTGGCTTTGCTTTGTACAGAAAGCAAAGGCAAGGCTTTTGTCCTCAGAGAGTATTGTCCCCTGCTCCAACTTTCTGTCTGAATAACCTTTCTAGCTGATTTATCTACTTCCTAGAGGCCAAAATGATAAGGATGCAGAATATCTTCTTTCTGGCCTTTTCGTCCATTCCCTCACTGGCACCTTAACTCTTATTTGTTTCGAACATTAGCCGTTTAACAAGGCATTGCCTTTACTGACTATTTGTTCTGCTGACCTATGGGGGAAGCTGGGATTGGTGCTGCAAATGTGCTCCTCTAACAGGTCTGTTAGTGCATTATTCCTTTATGGGGACTTCAACGTAATTACACCAAATGTTGTTATAAATCCCACCGGAAGCCACCTCTCCGCCGATGTCTAGAGGACACTTTCAGTGTATATCTCCCTCATCTGCCATTAGCACAGCTCCATGTTCTTCCCAGTATATTAGAGGACACACTGAACAGGGACAAGGTCTGCATGATCCAAATGGAGAGTGAATGATTTGACAAGAAGCCAATCAGCACTTAGAGCAAAACTAACTACCGTCAAAACAGTTCTCTCACAACAAAGGTTGAATCAAAACCTTATTCCCCTAGCATATGAATTAGAAGAACAATTGTCTGATTATGATTAAAAAAAGAGCATTACATTTTATGTTCAGCCATAATTGGTATTTATGACAATTTATGTAAACAGTAATGAAGCCTATGTGATTTTTGTGGGGAAATTGCATTATGACACCAATGATCGTTACTGTTAATTTTCCTGAAGATGATGGCAATCAGCAGGCATAGTTTCATTGTAAATAGGTTAATTTAAAATTCAAACACTGCTGGTATTTCAAAATGAGTTCACATTTGATTTCTGAAAGCTTTGGCCCAGGCTTTTGCCATGTCAATATAAAAATTAGTGGATAACATATGTCAACATATAAAACTTTTTTCTTCAGGATCCCGTGGGCATAAACATGTATATAATGCATGTACAAGCCCATGTCTTCCATATTACATATCCTTTTAATTATTTTCCTCTTTTTGTGCTACAAAGGAGCTTCAAATCTTACTACTAATATAATCACAAAATACAGTTATCAGAAACTAATTGGCTAGCTTTGTAGTGTGAGGAGTGACATATCAGCATATTCTATTATTTCTAAAGCATATTTGAAAATTACCTAATCAAATTTTTAACAAGATATAAAAACATAAATGTATTCTTCTCTATTGACCTTACATTTCAGGTTAGTTATTGAATTAAATTGATGTTTTGTCAGTATGTATTTTTGGACCACACCAACCAGTTGATAATTTCTATTTTGTTTTAAGATGTATGTGTCCTTGGATATTGATCAGTTCCTGCCAACTTGTCCAAGCAAAGTAAAAGTGTCTCATTTTCACCATTTGACACTTTAACAAAATAGTAACAGCTTTAATATTATTGGGCGTATGTTATATATATTAACATCAAATGTCTAACTAATAACATATATGGAATCATAAGAAAAAAAGATGTTTAAATGCTGAACAATGATTATTTAAGTAAGATCTAAGTAATCATATATTGCATATATCTTTTAACTATAATAAATATATATAAATATATATTATAAAATATATTATAAAATATAATATATATATAAAATGTAATAAAATATTGTCGACTCTGGTTATGCATTATTGAGATAGATTTCATTGACCATAGAAATCAAGCTTGTCTGTTAATGATTAGCTCTCTTTTTCTGTTTCTCTTTCTCTGTTTTTTTTTTTTTTTTGTCTCTAAGACCAGTTTTGGGGTTATCAATCAGTTGCTTAGAGATTATTATTCCAATGAAAGAAAACAAATATAAATATTCAAATGCATTTTAATTTTCACTGTATTTACTTACACTAATATTGTCTTATTAATTTTATAATTCTAGAGAAGTTACATGACCATGCTTATATTTTTTTCATTTTCAATTATCTTTATATACAGAAGATCGATTTAGTAAATATTAAGTAAAGATTTCATCAGTTTGCACACCCAACAAAAACACAAAGTGTAATATACTTTTTCAGTACTAGTTATAGCATTACTTCACATTGGATAACACATTAAGGACAGATCCCACATGAGAATATGCTTATATCTTAAAAATATCTATTTTTTATTTATTTGAAAAGAAGAGTGACAACGAAAGACCAAATGACAGAAACATACAGAACTTCCATTTTCTGACTCATTCCCCAAATGTCACCAACAGCCAGCCTGAAGCCGGAGGCCTGTGATATAATCCTGGTTCTTCACTTGGATAGTAGAAATACAGGTACTTGGGCCATAATCAGCAGCTTCCCCACTGCATTAACAGAAAGCTGGACCAGAAGTACAAGCCAAGACTTGAAGCGGGCACTCTGATATGGGATGCAGGCATCCCACGCCCAGACTCAACCCATTGTGCCACTGTACCCATCCAATATGCTTATCTTTACATGTAGTACTTTTAATTAAAATATTATTTCCAAAAAACATATCCAAATCATACTCTGAACCACTTATTTGAAGGAAGAGGGATTAAAAGGCATATATTAGAAAAGCAAATACCTGGAAGTTTGGAAAA
Organism: Sylvilagus floridanus; assembly: GCA_949820135.1. Taxonomy (NCBI): domain Eukaryota; kingdom Metazoa; phylum Chordata; class Mammalia; order Lagomorpha; family Leporidae; genus Sylvilagus; species Sylvilagus floridanus. The sequence continues at coordinate 89,979,907 of OX463226.1, read as the reverse complement.
AATACATTTAAAATTAGATGTTATAGTTCTGGATTCATTTGGGTTTGTATTGTATACTATTTTTAAACATCAATAATTTAATATGAAATTTTATTTGCAGAAAAATAAACATAGGATTAAACAAAGAGTAATTACCATTTTAATGTCAACTTCTTTCAAGATAAGGTCATATATGATGTAGAAGAGGCTGGTTCTGATGTTTTCTACATTTTTCTCTCAATATGTATTAGAAATTTGTCTTGCATTCAAATAGCTCTTGGTAGTATAATAGTAGTAACCATTACCAACGTTTTAAGGAGGGGATTATGAAAAAAATCTTAAAATTAGGGAAATTGTTACTTATTAAATGTTCTGAGAATTGAGAAGACTACAATTTGAATTTACTCCTTTTGTAGTTATTCCTTCTTTAAGAGTTTATATGGAGAATTACTTACCTAGTACATCAACAGTGACCCAGATTCTATTTGAAGGTTTTGTTTCTAATTTTTACCCTTTTAAATTTGATCAACAATTCTATAATGTGAAATCAAATTCTTGTTTGATTCTGGGTGATCCCATGCACTACTCTTCCAGTTCCCTGTAATCAGAGTAATTCCTAAATCTAGCAAGCTCCTTAGTAAGACAGAGTGAACTAGTTAACACACACTCTTCCCCATATTTTAAAAACAAAACAAGAATCAGTACAAGAAAACAACAATAACAAAGATTAAAAAATATATTCTATTACTGAGAATTCAGTAATGTTGAGAGTATTCATTTTCCTTTTTAAAAAAAGATTTATTTATGTATTTATTTGAAAGTCAGAGTTACACAGAGAGAGAAGGAGAGGCAGATAGAGTGGTCTTCCATCTGCTGTTTCACTCCCCAGTTCGCTGCAATGGGTAGAACTGCGCTGATCCAAAACCAGGAGCCAGGAGCTTCTTCCTGGTCTCCCACGTGGGTACTGGGGTCCAAGCACTTGAGCCATCTTCTACTGCCTTCCCAGGCCATAGCAGAGAGCTGGATTGGAAATGGAGCAGCTGGAACTCAAACTGGCATCCATATGGGATGCTGGCAATACAGGTGGCGGCTTTACCCACTGCGCCACAGCACTGGCCAAGTATTCACTTTCAAATGACAAACGAGTCTCAGTAATTTTTCTAGTTATCTCTTCATAGATATTTTTTGCAATTAAATCTCATGTAATATTTCACCTTTTCAAACTTTTTATAATTCCCCATCTTGTATGGGTTAGCAACTAATAAAATCTAATTATATGACCAGGTTTGATTTAGTCGATGTAGTCAAGCAATTAGTAGATTACTAACAACAGCAAAAGGGTTCAACCAAATTGACCTATTGTGTAAATGTTTAATTTCAGTCCCACAAGGGTGGCAGCACTGCGAGTCCTTGAACCATTTTCTGATGCTTTCCCAGGCACATTAACAGGGAGTTAAATGGGACATGTCACAGAAGGGACTCGAACAGGTGCAACAACATGAGATGCTGCCTTTCAAGCTTAACTCATTGGACCACAATTCTGACCTTATAGTAACTTATTTTATAGGCTTCATTGTTAAGTCAAAATATATTTCTAAACTTAGATGCAAATCAAACCCATAAATGTCACACATAGCTTTGGACAACAAGAATTTCAAGTGCAGTTCAACCAATCTACACTTAATTAAGAAACAAAACAAAGTAAAACATAAGAAATTTACTGAATAACAGCATCACACTGTATTATATAGAACATAAAGAAATTGTTCCTGGAAAATATTAGCTTCTACCTTCTTTAGCTCCACCATATTGCATATGATTGTGTAAATATATTTGAGACCTGTATATCTTAAATCCATAAGGTTCTTACCTTGTGGGCTGGACACCATGACACAATTGATAGTGTTAAGAAGTATCTATAAAGATTCAATTCATCTGCATGTGTCTTACATTTGATTTTAGCCAAAATGCTAGAAGCAATCATATATATATATATATATATATATATATATCATATATATCATATGCAGATGAATTAAATCATATATATATCTTCAATATCAATCATATATATATCTTAATGATTTTTGCTTAATTAGAATTGAAAAATGTTTTCTGAATATGGTTGATGATTTTTACAGATGTCATAAGTTTTGACTCATGATAGACATTTTAAATTCTGATGTTTTGTTGGAAAAAGGATAATATACCTGCAGGTTCCTTGTCTTTACCTTATTCATCAATACACTGGATGCAGCATGCAGACTATGTAACTGGTTCCTTCCACAGACCATGTCCACACTGCACAGTTTGTAATGCATACTCCTCATTGTGTTGTGGTAGGAGCTTACTAGCAATTATGCAAACATTATGCTCTCTGTCTTAATGGAGGAAAGTGGCTGACAAATTGATTTACTTCTAGATTTTTTGATCTGAAGATAGGTAGAGTGAATCTAATTCCATTTGTTAGTATCTGTCTTTCATCACTCAGGGCTCATGAGAAAGAAAGTAAATCACACTCAAAAAGCATTCTTTCATTTATGAGTGGAAAAGGAATTTGACCACAAATGATGACAGAGGTCCAATTCTTTACTTTTAACAGGCAGCCTTTGGAGGATGACTCTCTCATTCTAAAAATGCAAGCATTGCTTTTTTCTTTTGTACTCTATTAAGAATCGTGCATGAAACCACTCAGAGTAGATGGGGACTAAGGGTCAACAGAACAGTTAGAAAGGTGACAAATAGCAATTCATTTCACTGTTTGTTTTCTTGATGATGGCTGCTTCTTTTTTCCAGTGTTCCCATGTTTCTGGGGTGCTACACAATGAGTTCTATGTCCTTTTAAATGGGGGCAGAGCTGCCACAGTGTAAACTAATAAATAGCACAATTGAAGATTCCTTGGTCATGAAATACAACAGATTCTTCTCAGTTACTTTATTCATCCTCACAATGCACTTTCCTAAAGAAAAAGAGGGGAGTTATTTTATGACTTTACTCTAAAATTTATGGATTAAAATTTATGGAACCCAATGGATTTAAGGTATACAGGTCTCAAATATATTTACACAATCATATGCAATATGGTGGGGCTAAGAAGGTAGAAGCTAATATTCTCCAGGAACAATTTCTTTATGTTCTATATAATACAGTGTGGTGCTCTTATTCAGTAAATTTTTTTATGTTTTACTTTGTTCTGTTTCTTAATTTAGATTGGTTGAACTGCACTTGAAATTCTTGTTGACCAAAGCTATGTGTTACATTTATGGGTTTGATTTGCATCTAAGTTTAGATTAATCCACAATTTAGGAAAAACTAGTGTTGCTGCCCTATACTTCTTGCAAGATTTGAATTTAGTTTGTATTATATTTGTTAAATTAGATGGAAAATATCCTATTCAAAGAATAGTCCTAAGGATATTACTTTATTTAGTACTTGGATTATTTTTGAAGCATTCAATTTATATTTTACTTTTGTTAAAAAGACAAACCTAAGACAAAAACAAAACTTGACAACTGGGTGAGAAAAATGCAATATTTTCAAAGTGAACATTCTAGAAATTTCTGTAGGATCAACCCAGTTAGATTGGCAAAGCTAAATCAACAATGGAAAATAACTGTTCCCAATCAATACACTAATTTCACTTGTCTTTATAATTAATATCCATCAATCCATTCAAATAGATATTCAGTGATCCATATTGATCTTTAAGATTTCCTGAAAACAACAAGAGATGAACAACAGCATGTCAATGTGTGTTAATTGCACTCATATTGACATTTTCTAAGTGCCAGAATTTCTATGATATTGACAAATCAAATATTAGAATGCCAAACCCAAGAAACATGATATTATGGTATTGATTTAATCAGAGAACATTTCCTCCATAAATGCTAATCATTTTTTCTCTAAACAAATCTTCACATATTTTTTAGCTGTCATGCTCAATAGCCCTATATTTAAACCTGCTGATTTTATAGACCAATGCAATTCTCAAAAACTTTTGTTTGAATCTACTCTATTTGCTCACTTTACAACCTTTCTTACTGAAATTTTTAGTCTAAATTCTTCATTACCTATTACAATTAAGAGACATCTTTCCATAATACCCTTTATTTGTGTGCACAGTTGTTCAAAAGGTTTTTTGTCCTCCCAGTGGAGTCATTATGTTTTTCCTTCATATTGGTATCCAGCTAAACTATGGGAGCTCCTTGAGTCAATAATATGGACACTGAAATGACCTAGAGCATTTCTTAGTGGAAGATGACAAAAAAAGTAAAAAAAAATCTATTTTTCGTTGTGTTTGATTTTCACTTGTCCATGAACCTAGCAATGCCACAGACAGATAGTTCTATCAACTGAATGAAAATCTTGTGAAAGAACTTTACCCAACCCATAAAGAGCATGTGTTGCTGTAGATTCATTCTGAGAGGAGGAGCATGGTGGGAGCAAGAGGTGTGGCATCACCACACAGACACTGGGAGTCCAGTGAAAGCAGGCCAGAGGCAAGCATCCGACAGACTCATTTATTTCAGTTGGTGCAGCAGCTTACATAGCCGAGACAGCCAATCTGGTCAAGGGGTGGTTTATGTCCTAACGAATTACAGCTTGTTGCCAGGCAGATTCCATTGCCAGGTGAGTTTCAAAGCCGTTCCTGAGTAACTGACGCTCACTTGCCAGCGGCCATCTTGGCATGGCCTTCTCATTCCATCACAAGCATGTAAACTGAGTTGAAAGTAAACAGCTTTTCAAATTTTTATATTTTATTTTTATTTGAAATGCAGAGAGATAGAGAAAGAGACAGAGGCAAATAGAGAGAATCTTCCACCTGCTAATTCACTCCTTAACTACCCACAAGAGCCAGGGTAAGCATGAAGCCTGGGGCCAGGGACTCAATCCAAGTCTCTGGGGTGGGTGCCAAGGAGTCTATCACTTAAATCACCACGGCAACCTCCCAGGTTGTGCTTTAGCAGGAAGCTGTAATCAGAAATGGAGCTGAGACTCTAATCCAGACAGTCAGATACAAGATGCAAGTGTTCAGCCTACAAATTCCAGCCCCAAGAACAAAACCTTATTGTTGTTTCCTACTTTTAAAGACTGTTGACCGTCATGGTATAATCTGGTATAAACCTATTACTACATAAAACCATAGAAACAGAGGAACGTCCCTTACGTCTTGAGATTTGATTGTTGTATATAGCCCTTGTCCATACTCCTGAGGAACAGTGGGTTTTCTACTTACTATTTGCTAAATTATGTATTTAGTGGAGGAGTAAGCTTGTGATTATAAGGTAAACTAAAAGTATGTCATTGCAAAACTTAAAAGAAAAACAAGAAAAATGGAGGATAGAGGGTAGAAGTGAGGGGCAGGGTGGGGGGTAGGGTGGGAAGTAACATCATGTTCTAAAACTATATGTAAGAAAAACATGAAATTAGTTTCTTTAGTACAAATATTAAAAATGAAGAAAAGTATACCAAAGATATGACATTCCATTCAGCACAAAGTAATAAAAAAAAAGTCAAGAAAAACAACTGTTGAAAACATAGGGAGGGGCCGGCACTGTGGCATAGTAGTTAAAGCTGCCCAGCCTACAGTGCCAGCATCCCATAAGGGAGCCAGTTCAAGTCCCAGTTGCTCCATTTCCAATGCAGCTCTCTTCTATGGCCTTGGAAAGCAGTGTAAGACGGCCCAAGTCCTTGGGCCCCTGCATCCTCATGGGAGAACCGCAGGAAGCTCCTGGCACCTGACTTTGGATTGGCACAGATCCAGCCATTGCATCCAACTGGGGAGTGAGCCCATGTATGGAAGACCTCTCTCTCTCTCTTTCTCTCTCTGCCTCTCCTTCTCTCTCTGTGTAACTCTGACTTTCAATTAAATAAATAAGTATTTTTTTAAAAAAATAGAAAACATAGAGAATAGTACAAAATTTAACAAGATTGTAACCTTTACTACCTTGGATAATATGTACCAAATGAGATAGCTAAGTTAACTCTGAGAGCCAGATTTTTATGAGCATGCTTCAATTGCAATGGGCTACATTTGAAAAAGAGTACAGGAAAGAGATGTCCTAAGAAAATATAAACAAACAACAAAAATGTCTTGCACAAAAGGTGGGTGCGGGGTAAGGGAAATGATGAAGACCAAAAACTATCCAGAACTGAGGATCTTTTGATATTGAAGCTTTCAACTAAGCATCAATTTCCACCACTACAAGAACAAGCTAAGCAAAACTTTGAGATCCACAATGTAGTCAAAATTAAATATAAAGAAAGAAATAGATATCAAAAAGAATTGTGGGCCTGACTGTTGATAAACAGAATTGTCTGGAAACAAGAAGTTAAAAAATGAAATACAAATTTTAAAAAGAATTGCCATTTACTTATAAATACTGGATTCTTCAAGCTAGAAAATGACCATTTGGCTCTGACTTTTTAAATGCAAGAAATAAGGTTAAAAACTTCTCAGGCAACAAGAATTTATTCCTTTGGGAAATCATTTTATTTTTCAGTAAAATTTAAGGATGACTCTAAGTCCAAGGTCGAGGTCCTTCATAATTCTTCCAGAATAGCTATAGACCAGTAGCTGTTACACAATATCACTTCAATATGGGAATGCTTGTCCTAGTTATAACATCCTTGTCACAACAGTGCATATTTTATGAGAAGGGACTCAATAATTACTGTTTGGGACACATCTCTGGAGTCAAAGCACTATACCTCTATTTGTTATTGAGATCACCATAAAACTCCAGGCATAAATCTGATGCTTTTATTAGATGGGACTGCTGGGATTTCTTCTTTGATGTATCTATGTAAAGATATTTTAGGATATGTAAAGATATTTTTTGAGAGGTGAAACTGATTTTAAACACCCCATCCTCTTTTGCATACTGGGTATTTATATACCTTTATCACATTAACATGATTGTGCTCCAACCTATGAGATTAGGTTTAGTTTTCCTCTGGATGTCAGACTTAGCCATGTGATTTGCTTCGTCCAATAACATGACAGAAAAAGTGACAGGTCACTTTAAGAGCACACTCTATGACTTTTAGTTCACCTGTGTTACAAGAATAGAAATCTTTTCAATAGGAATTGCTCCATCAGCTTGGATATTTGAGTACTATCAATTGTGATTTTACGCCACTGATTTTGTCTGACACCCTTTTAAGACATTAACTTTGAAATTATAAAATCTTTGTCTTTCTCTTTGCCACTTATCAATATATTGATTTATATTAGGGAAAATAAGAAAATATACAATTTGATATCACTGTAAATTTGTGAATTCCAACCTAAATTCGATGATCAATACAGTAGACAAATTTTACTGTGGAATTCTAGGAGCATTGCTCTATCAATTTCTGTAGCAACTACTGTTCTGTGTATTTCTGTTTTCTAACTTTACAAAGCAGCTTTACTGAGGCATTGCCACCTTCCTTCACCTGTAATTATTTTCAGAAGCAATCATTTTGCAATGTCATTAGTTAATTATTTTTTGTTATCAACCAGTATCTCGTATATATCACACAATATGATTATGCACTCATCTGTTTAAAGGCAATTGTTTATTCTTCAGTTTTTCCTACTACAAATAAAGCTACTATAAAAATTCATAAACTTTGTATGCTTTTTTTTAATCTTGAGTAAATTCCTTGGAATGTAACAGTTAAAATATACCTTAGGGGTATATTGAACATTTTAAGAAACGATCAAAATTTGTCAGTGAGGTTATAGTGATTTCACAATTTTGCATTCCACCACTAGTGTGTGGGAGATCCAGTTCCTCCACATTCTCATCAATAGATGATATGGTCACTTTTTAATTTTAGACATTCTAGTGGGTATGTTGTGATATTTTATTATCTAGTTAGTTGCACTTTTCTAATGACTGATAACATTGAACCTATATTTTCTTTGAAGCACAGTTTATTCTAAACTGTTCACTTTAATTTTTATATTACTTGTTTTTATACTAAATTTTTAGAAATGTTTGTGTGTTCTGAATGCAAGATATTTTCTTCAGATATCTTCCATATCTGTGGTTTATGCATCCCAGAATTAAACTGTGCAGAGAAAATATTTTTAAAAATTGGTTTACAATAAACATATAAAAACATTTTCCTCTCAGAATTCTCTTAACATTTTCACATTTATATTTTATTAGATATTATAATAATCTAGAAATGATTTAGACATATAAAGAACGTACATAGGCTATAATGTTTGCAATACTATTCCATTTTATATAAGCGATTGCATAGTTTTGGATTTTTATACCACGGTGGGGAGCCTTGACACCAACCCCCCATGTATATCAAGGGATGGTTGTACAGCTTTGTAATTATTCTATCCTAGTCTGAAACATGTTCTTTCATTTTTTTAAAACACTATCTTCAAAGAGCAGAAGTTATCAATTTTGAAGAAGTCCAATTTATCTGTATTTTCTTATAGTAAGAAACCTTTTCTTACTATATTGGTACAAAGATCTTTTTCTTCTTCATTCCAGTAGTTTTATCCTTTAGCTTTAGGTTTTAAATCCATAATTCACTCTCAGTGCATTTTTATTATGTTGTGCGAGGTACAGATTAAAGTTCATCATTGTATACAAAAATTTCTTATAATTCCAACATCATTTGTTGAAAGAAACATACATTTTTTGCTAAATTGTGCTAGCAATATAGCCATAATTCAGTTGTTATATATGTGTGAGTGTATTTCTGTATTCCATATTCCAATATTGCTACCAACAATATGAAGGTGCTTCAGAAAGTGTGGGGAAATGAAATAAAAACATAACTTTATTTGGGGGACAAAGCTTTTTGAAAACCATGCACAGCTTTTTTCTTAGTAATATTTTTCACAAACTTTTTATTTATTTAGAAAGTCTGAGTTACAGAGAGAGGGAGAGAATCACAGAGAGAGCAAGAGAGATCTTCCATCCTCTAGTTCACTCCCCAAATGGCCATAACATCCAGGGCTGGGTCAGACTGAAGCCAGGAGCCAAGAGCTTCTTCTGGGTCTCCAATGTGGTACAGAGCCCTAAACAGTTGAGTCATCTTCTGCTGATCTACTCAGGCATATTAGCAGGGAGCTGCACCAGAAGCAGAACATCAGGGAGTGAAACTGGTGCCCAAGGAGAGGGTGCTGGCAGCAAAGGCGGCAGTTTTACCCACTCTGCCACAATGCTGACCCCTGTCCTAAACTTTTTGAAGATAGGCAGCATACTCTATTCATCAACATATTAACACTGTCATATTTGTTCATATTTGTTTTGAATCTTCTATGCCCTTTTAATTTCCAAATGTAAGAGTGAATAGTTTATCAATTTCTTTATTTTTAAAGATTTATTTTATTTATTTGGAAGACAGAATTACAGAGAGGGACAGAGACAGAGAGAGAGGTCTCCAAACTCCTGGTTCACTCCCCAGGTAGCCACAACAACCAGAGCTTCACCGAATCGAAGGCAGAAGCCAAGAGCTTCTTCCAGGTCTCCCACACTGGTGCAGGGGCCCAAGGACCTGAGACATCCTCTACTGCTTTCTCAGGCCGTAGCAGAGAGCTGGATCAGAAGAGGAGCAGCCAGGACTTAAACCGTCTCACATATGGGATGCAGGTGCTTCAGGCCAGGGCTTTAACCCGCTTTGCTACAGTGCAGGCCATTTATCAATTTCTTAAAAGAAAAAAAACACTCTGCTTCTGGAATTTTATAATGATAGTGTTGAATCTGGGGATCAACTTGGGAAAACTGAAATCAAAACACTATGGAGGGGCCGGTGGCTGTGGCGCAGTAAATTAATCCTCGGCCTGCAGCACTGGTATCCCATGTGGGCGCTGGCTCTAGTCCCAGCTGCTCCTCTTCCAATCCAGCTCTTTGCTATGGCCTGGGAAAGCAGTAGAAGATGGTCCAAGTGCTTGGGCCCTTGCACCTGCATGGGAGACCAAGAAGAGGCTCCTGGCTTCGGATTGGCACACCTCTGGCCGTTGCAGCCATTTGGGGAGTGAACCAATGGAAGGAAGACCTTTCTCTCTGTCTGTCTGTCTGTCTCTCTCTCTCTCTCTCTCTCTCACTGTCTGTAACTCTACTTCTCAAATTAAAAAAGAAAAAAAAAAAGCTTTGAAACCTTGAAATTCTTGAACAAAATCTGTTTCTTCACTAGGTGAGCACTTAATTCCTCTCAGCAAAATTTTGAAGTTTATAGTGTATGGTTTTATACATCTTTAATCATATTTGGCTTTGTATCTTAACTGTTATGTTATTTAAAATTATATCATTTGTGTTTGTATGTATTTCTTCATTGCTGGTATGTAGAAATGCGATTGAATTTTGTACATTTAATCTAGTCTCTAAACTCATTAATTCATTTATTATTTTTAGTAAATTTTATATAGTAATACAAGGCTTTTTTTAAGAGATTCTAAAAATGGAATTAAAAGATAAATTTGTTTTGGTGTGAGGTTAGTTTGAAATCTATGCATTGTCTTCTTTTTTATTCAAAAGTTCAGGGAAAGTACATATGAAAAAATGTCCATGGATTTTAAAAAAAATTACAACAACGTTAACATCATTTGTTTCTATTTCAATTGATTCTTGATGTATACTTGTATAATAATTTCTATTCAGATAACCACTTTTCTAGTAATCAGGCCAGTTTTACTTGTTCCTTTATAATCTACATGTATTTTAATTCTTTATCTTGCCTTATTGCATTGGATAGAGTTTTTACTACATATTGTAGAGATGTGGTAAAGCAGATTTTTTTTTCCTTTGACCATAGGAGTAAAGCATTTGCCTTTGAAAACTGTACAATATTAGCTGTAGGTTTTGTAAGTATTCACTGAAAGAATTTTAATTAAAATAATGTAATTAAAATTTAATTAAATGTATTTTTTAAAAAAAGCACTTTTCTTAATCTGTTGATGCAATCGTGTTTTACTTTTTATAAAAACATTAATTAAACCCTGAAATCCTGGAATAAATCCCACTCAGTCTTGATATACTACCATTTTTTTGTATATTTTAGGCTTTGATTTGTTAAAATTTTATTTAGAATATTGTCACATGTGTTCCTGAGGTATGTGTGTTTATATTTTGATTTACTAGTAATGCTTCTGTATGGTTTTACTAAGAGGATAATGCTAGTCTCATAGAATAAATTGAGAAATATTACTTCTACTTCATCTTGAGGATTTTGTACAGCACTAATTTTATATAGTCCTTAAACATGTTGCAGAATTCTCTAGTAAAATCTGGGCTAAGAGTATTTTTTCTTGTATAGTTTAAGCTTTATTCATTTTCTCTCATATTTCCACCGAGTTACACTTTCTCCTGTGTTGGTTTTCAGTGAGCTTTAGTATTCTGTGCCTTTCAAAGAATTCACTCATTTCATCATACTGTTATATACATCAGTTCATATAAAGTTACTCATTGTAGTCACTGTCATTTTATTATCATTGAATCATTATTGATATTCATTTTCCAATCCACCATATTAGTGCTCTGTACCTTTGCTTATTTTTTCCTGATTAGCTTGGGTAGAGATGTATCATTTCTATTGATTCTTCTCATGTACACAGCTGCTGGTTTCATTGACTTTTCTTTATTGATTTTTTGTTTTTATTATATGTATTTCTGATACAATTTTTATTTTTTTTTCAATTTGTTCCTTTTTCATAAAGGGAACATTGAGCTCATTTATTTGAGGCCATTATTTTTGCTCTATTTTCCCATTTTAGAAGATATTTTTGCTGATTGTTCATCTAGTTTGACAGTTTTCTCCCCAATTTTCTCATTTACTTTGTTTTTGAAGAAAAATCTGTCATTCTTACACTTTTTCGTTGTATAAAATGCTACTTTTTGTTAATTGCATTTCAAATTTGCTGATAGTTTTTGTACAATTTGTACAATTCAGTTTTTAATATTTTGGTGGTTTTCTTCATAGTTATTTTGTTTGAGTTTCATTTAACTTCTTGAATTTATGACTTTATAGTTTTCAACAAACATGATAAATAATAACACATTATTTCTTCTTTTTTAAAAGATTTTATTTATTTGAGAAAGATTACAGGCAGAGAGAGACAGAGACACAGAGAGAGGTCTTCCATCCACTAGTTCATTCTCCAAATGGCCAGGGCCAAGCAGATCCAAAAGCAGGAGCCAGGAGCTTCTTTAGGATCCCCTTCTGGTGCAAGGCCCTAAATACTTGGGCTGTCGTCCATTGCCTTAACAGGATTTAAGCAGAGTTGGATCCCATGCGGAGCAGCCATGACACAAACCAGTACACATTTGGGATGCCTGTGCCACAGGCAAGTCTTAGCTTACTACACCACAATACCAGCCCCATATTTCTTCAATTTTAAAATTGTTTCTCTTTCTTTATATGTATATTCCATTTATAAATATATACAATAACTACTTTCAATTTTTAATTATTGTTTTCTGTATATTTCATTATGATTGTATGATAAAGAATATAATTATGAGAGCACTCATAGCTCTACTTTTCCTCTAATTCCTGTTCACCTTTTAGATCTCTATAGCTCATTTTTTTTTCTGAGAAACTCTATTTGGTCTCCTATTCTTGATCTGTTTCCTCAATTATAATCTACCTTGCATTTTCTGTGTTTATAACATTAAATTTATTATGGCTGTGTATTACTTACTGTAGTAACAGTAGCTATTATTTATAAACAAATCTTCAAAAAGCCATGGCTCTAATAATTGAGACTGTTGTTAATTAGATGTTGATTATTTCTGCAAAGAATTCTTGGCACTGTTCTTTGGGGCTCTTCTTTCTATACTCTGGGAGCTACAACATTTTCATTAACTTGTAAAGCTATATCAGAAGAAATTTAAAAAAAAGATTTTCATGAAAATGCACATATACTCTATAATTTTGATGGCATATACTTTGTTGTTACTTTTTTGTTGTTTTCCCATTTTTCTTTATCCTAAGGACACAAAACTTTTAAGAAACTATTTTTCAGTTTAGACTTGTGGCTTCTTTGTAAATTCAATTCACTTCCAGTCTATTAGCTTATAGACAGCTGTATGTGCTATTGCATGCTGGGAAACAAACCTCCATGTAGCCATTTTGTACAGAGGCCTAGGACACCTTTGCTGTTGGACTATCCTCTTAAGGATGCTTGCACAACAAAGTCCTTTGGAAAATAGAGCTAGTGCATCACTCTGGGGCAAAGAACTGTTTTATTTAAATCCTTAAGATAGAGAATGATATGTCCTTCCAGGTAGAGATCCATCATGCTTACTACTCATTATGAAATATTTGGATTCACTGGTCTAATGTGCAGCCATCATGTGTACAGTTTTTTTTTCAAACTGCGTGTGTGAATTATGATATATGGAAAGAAGCAAAAAATCAAAGTCAACTCCTTGGGTATTGCTTTGCTTGATGAAATTTTTTTTTTTTTACTTTTTATAAGGATTTATTTATTTATTTTGAAAGTCAGAGTCATGAGGTGGGGGGAGATATTTTCCATCTGCAACCCAAGTAGTTACAATAGCCAGGGCAGGAAAAGGCCGAAGCCAGGAGCCAAGAGCTTCATCTGGGTCTTGCACATTCTGGTAGGGGCACAAGCACTTGGGCCATCTGTCATTGGTTTTTCTAGGCCATTAGCAGGGAGCTGGATTAGAAGTGGAACAGCTAGGACTTGAACAGGCACCGGTATGCAATGCCTATGTCACAAGTGACAGCTTTACCAGCTACATCACAATGCATGGATATTTATTTATCTCCAATCCAGAATTCTTCTACTTGTGCTAATATATATGAAATTGTGGCAGATCAACATGTTAGTTTCCAAGTAAGATAAAACCTCAGAGTCTTCAGAATTTTGACAGTTCTTATGCTCAGTATTTTCCTTTAACATATTTCTCATGTCTGATTCATTTCTGTTTGCTCACCCTCACGCTTCTGCTTCTCAATTTAATGGTGGCTTGGAGCATCTAAAATAAAAGGCTTATTATGAAAGTAACACCCTTAGTTTAATCTTTCATGCGGAGCTGAGTCATTTACATCAACTGAAAAGTCTTACTGTGCAATGTTCACTTTTAGCTTATCTTCTTTTCTTTGGAGTCCATAAGTAGTGTTTTTCCAATCCTTTAAGGACTCCGTATTCTTTTCTAATTCTGTTTGAAAATCAACGAGTTTTTGTCTGAACTCACCTTTCTTATAATATCTTACCAAAAGCAGCCAATAAAAAACCACGCTTCACACTAGTTCTCTGTGTCTTGTTAACCAGGTGCCCTAGAGCTACATATTCAATACTCACAAGTTCCAAGTTATGCAAGAACAATCCTGCCAAACTTTGTGCTACTGCACAGCATGGAACATCATCTTTCTAGTAAGAGTGACAGCAGGAGAAGTAGAAACAGAAAGAGAGCTTCCAACCATTTGAGCTGGGCCAGAGAGAAACTAGGGGCCAAGAACTACATCTGGGTCTGCCACATGGGTATAGGAGTCCAAATACTTGGACCATCTTTCATTGATTTCCCAGGCACATTTAGCAGGATGCTGGATTGTAAGCAGAGCATCTGGGACTCACACTGCTGCTCTGATACAGAATCTGGCCTCACAGGCAGCAGTTTAATCGGCTGTGACACAATGTTTTGCACACTTTTATTTTTAAAGGCAAATCCCTCACTTGAATGTACAAATTTCTAATTTTGGTGGATAATATGAGCTACTAACAAAATTAACTTGAAAATGTGTAGTACACTCTATTTCTCACCAGCATCAAATCCACAATATATATATTCCTATCTGCAGATGAGTTTTCTCCATGCAATGATTCAAAGACCCAGTTCATTTCATTTTGTAACCTTCCCATCTGTGATACATGATTTCCAAAACCACTCTTTTTTAAAAAAAATATTGATTTGAAAGACAGAGTTACAGAGAGAGGCAGAGACAGAGAGGTCTTCCATCCGCTGGTTCACTCCCCAGATGGCTGCAACAGCTGGAGCTACACCAATCAGGAGCCAGGAGCCAGAAGCTTCTTCCAGGTTCCCCATGTGGGTGCAGGGGACCAAGGACTTGGGCCATCTTCCACTGTTTTCCCAGGCCATCTTCCATAGCTTTCCCAGAGAGTTGGATCATAAGAGGAGCAGCCGGGACTAGAACCAATGCCCATATAGAATGCTGGCACTTCAGGCCAGGGCTTTAGCCTATAGTGCCACAGTACCAGCCCACCACCCTTCTTATCTCTAGCGAGATGGTAACCACTGAGAGTTATTAAACATCAGAATAATGTGTACGTGACTTTCCTAGGCCAGACCCAAAAGTATACACATCACTTTTAGTCATATTCTAGTAATGCTGTACCTGCAAGAGAATGTGGAAAACATAGCTTATGTATTAGTCTAGGAAGAACAGAAAACTATTTGCCCAATAGTTTTCCTGTGTCTGATACTGAGACTCTATATTTATTGGTATTGTTGTTAAGTATCTCTCTGGAAAACAATAATCAGCTACCCAAAGACATATTTTGTGTGCATTAGTTCAGTGTTTTAGTATTAAATAAAATATCTTTTTTTTTGACAGGCATAGTTAGACAGTGAGAGAGAGAGAGACAGAGAGAAAGATCTTCCTTTTCTGTTGGTTCACTCCTCAAATGGCCACTACGGCCAGCATGCTGCGTCAATCTGAAGCCAGGAGCCAGGTACTTCCTCCTGATCTCCCATGGGGTGCAGGGCCCAAGCACTTGGGCCATCCTCCACTGACTTCCCTGGCCACAGCAGAGAGCTGGACTGGAAGAAGAGCAACCAGGACAGAATCTAGCACCCCAACCGGGACTAGAACCTAGTGTGCCGGCGCTTCAGGTGGAGGATTAGCTAAGTGAGCTGTGGCACTGGCCAAAATAAAATAGCTATTAAAGAAATGAGTGGAAGAATTTAGGAGATTCAATGTGATTACACAATTCTAGAGATAACACTGCATATGATTCCAAAGGATCGAAGACATACTAAAATCCAGCTCTGCAAATTAGTTATGCAATTTCTATGTAATTTTATCATATTCATCAATAAATTTCCAACATTAAAATTATAAATATATTCAGAAGGGCATTGATTTTTAAAACCATAGCAACAAAAATATAACCAGTGTATTTGGAAACACAAATTTAATTTACAAAGGATTTAGTCTTCAAACTAGTTAGATTCTGATTCAGTTCCTTTTAATATGTTTAAGGATGTTCCTTGCCCAAAAGTTTGAATGCCCTCATGAGAAGGCAGTATTCACTCAGTTTCTTTCTCAGTCCTGTGACTTTTGATCTTATAGGACAAGTATCTTCAAATTTTCAGTCATAAAATCTTCCCTTTAACAAGAGACTTTCCTTATGTGCTAATTTAGGCTGTATTTGTTTTCATAATATACTGTTCTAAAACAGTAGTCCTCACTTATCAAGGACTACTGTTACCTGTGGAGAACTCTGATCTGAAAATATTAAATGGAAAATTCCAGAAATAAATAATTCATAACTTTTAAATTGCAAACTGTCCTGAATAGCTTGATAAAATCTTGCACATTCCCACTCTGTCCACAGCCTAGGAGATGAATCATCCTTTTGTACATCTCTGTCTACTCTACCTACCAATGACTCACATGGTAGCTGTCTTGGTTATTAGATTGTTGTAGCATCGGGATGTTTCTGTTCCAAGAACTCATACATAGTAGCCTAACACTACCTAAAAATGTCTAAATCATTTACTCATGTAGGAATCATTATTATTTTATACCATCATATGGAGAAGGGTGGTTATAGTTCAATAAATATTCCAAGAGAGTAAGATCACATTCACATAACTTTCATTCCTGTAAATATTTACATTTGGCACAAATCTTCTAGTTTATTATTAGTTGGCATTGTTATTCTTACTTGCTTCATTTATAAGCTAAACTTTATCACAGGTTTTTTTATGAATATATACAGAATAAAATATTATATATAGGATTTCATACTATTTGATAGTATTTCATACTATCGATCATCCCTTATGGGTCTTAGAATGAGTCCTTCATGGATAAGGATGGGGTGGGCAAGGCAGTTTATGTATTTAAGGAGTTTTTGATAATGGGAGGAATTCTGTTTATTTCAATCATTGTGCAAAATCTTCCTTCAAACAATGTCACTTCCCAGCCTCTGTAGTCATGGTAGTTATATTGGTATGAAAACTTCTGTGTGTTTGGTTTATTCTTATCATTAGCTAAGAGCAGAGATATATTTCCACACTGTGAGAAGGATGATGAAAAAGGAAGATAGCTCAAACTGAAGACTGTGGAACACTGTCTACATTTCTTTCTGACAAGGTCATCTTCAAGGGCGACATTAACAACTTGTTCTCAGTCTAATGACACATTTAGATTAGAATGTGCAATGTATACAGTCTCCATTTTTTCTTCTTTTCATTGCCAGATAAGATTCTTGATAGGTATCTCCACAGTAACCTTTCAGAATTCATTTATTTAGATGAATCAAAATAATGAAATGCCAAATGAATTAAGAGTGATATTTTTTATATCAACTGAAAACAATTTAACAAGTCTATATGCATAAGCTCTGTGACATGAATGATCCTTTCATTTCATGGTTTTAAAAAAGTGAAGGATTTGTGAGTTACTACTGCTGTGTTTTTGTGTATAGGAAGGGGAGAAATGATTGCAAACTGGGAATTCATAGCCACCTTTTCCCCTAGAAGTCTCATTAGATCTATCATAACCAGTAATAGAATAAGAAGACACAACTGGAAGGTTTACTTACACTTCTAATGTTTAAAAACAAAATTAATAAAAGCTGTATTTTCCTTTGGTTTCTATCTTTTGAAAATTTTTGGCTTGGGTTTCAGGAATGTGACATATATTTCTATAGCTATATGTTTGTAATTTGCAAAAAGCTGTCGTCATTATTTGCATCTTTTCTCTCTATGATGTTCTTCCTCAGTTCCCTTTCCCTGGTGGAATTCTATGACTAGGACAAAGAATAAGTCAGAGCTGCCTATCACTAGGTATCTGGCAAAGAGTCCGCCTCCATAAAAACTCCAATAAATATATTTTACATGCACCTCTGTGTGTAGTCTGAATATACTATGGAAATTGGCAGCTTGCAAAGTCCTCAAATTGCTTCACATACGTGTGTCTTTAAAATCTCATATAGATACCCTAAGGCAAGGATCAAGCACTATCTTTATTTCAAATCTCTTACGCATTTAATATAATGTTGCGCATATAGCAAACCTTCAAAAAAAAGTCTTTGAATTGAAACAGGTAAATAGAATTGCTGTGTGTGACCCTGGAATTGCCATCCTTATTGACAAGGAGACACCGGTATGAATGAAGCCTGGTATTTGTTGAAAGGATGCTGAATACCATTTTGTTTAACTACCCATTTATTCAAGATGGCTCCCAGCATTCTTTCGTGTTCAGTGGATAACTAACGTGGGACTACAACAGAGAAGCATGGGCAGATGAAATGCCATACTCATTATCATGTGTAAATGTCAACAGAGTTCATGTTTTAAAAAAAAACACCTTTTAATGTGAGAATAGGCATTGGGCCATGCTTCCTCATGTACCATCTGTCACAGCACCTTTGAAGTCCTACTGAATCCTCATCCTTTGAAGTCAGACACTCATCCTTCTACACAAAGGAGGCTGCTACATGCAGCAGCAGCAAAGAGATGAAAGAGTGTGCCTCAGCTATGCTGAATATACTGTCGGTGTTTTAATTTAAAGAGCTAATATTCACCTTTGACATAGAAAATTGGCCCCTGGTTACAGTTCTTCGAGAAGTGTGTTTGGAGCACACAGACGCAACCTTTACAGAAATTTTCTCTTCGTGCAAAAATTTCGACTGCAAATGTTTTTCATAAATGCGTATTATAATATGATAGCAGCGATGATAAATAACAATGTAAAAATCAGTATAAAAATGACAAAGATACTCTTCTTGACCAAACTTTAGAGAGGCTCCTCTGTACCTCTTATTGATTAGGCTACATCTTTAGGTTCTGGCTTTAGTCTGTTAAGTCCAATTTAAACAATTGCACACTAATGTAAGTTTAGCTAGAATCCTCCACTCTCGGTATGTGATCACCATCAATAGTTACTCAAATTCTTCCTTCTTCAGTTCTTTATAGCAGATCACCCTGTCCTGACTTCAGCAGAAATGTGACTAGGTTGATTTAGTAATAATTACCCTAACCTGAGATCTCTCTTTATTTCTATCCACTATCTCCCCTCATTCGTTCATTGGCTGTAAATCGCCACCTACTCTTGCTGTGTTTGGAATTAAATCCGTTCTATATTTTGTTTTCTTCCCCTTGCTGTATTAGTATCTAGGCAATAATTGTTTTTAACACTTTAACCATTTTCTAGCTTTGTTTTTCTCTTGTTTAACAAAGAAAATACTTTTATATGGATAACATGACTGCAAAAGATATGTCACATGGATTAGTAGTCATGTGTTGTGACTTTAAAATTACTTTAATTTGTTAGAAGAGAAATTATGGTCTCAAAGCAACAACTGTGTTCTGTGTACTTTATGTTTCTATCAGAAAAGGCATTGCCAATCAGAAAATAGACATTGAATGCCTGTTACGTATCATGCAATGTGTTAACCCCTAGGAGCAAGAAATTAAAAGCAATAAAATAACATACCTCCTATGAACATGTGTCTTGGTGATGAATCAGGATAATAAAATCTATAACAAAAAGGGGCAATAGTATAATGTCAAGGACTTTAAAATCACTTTTTGGAAGGGGTTGTTCTTAGAGTTGAAGCTATTTGAGCTAATGTGTCAGGTAACTAGAATTAACTACAGAAAGTATAATGATCATGAATTAGGAAGAACAAAAAGGGAACAAAATGCAGGAACAGAGGGAAATCAGCACAAATTAAGTAAAAGAAAACACAAATGTAAAATAGATGTATTCTAGTGGTTCTCAAGGCATGATTTTAGACATAATTTGAATGGGAATCATATAGGACAGGAAAATTCACATGTTCCAGTTATCTTTAAAACTATTAAGACATCTACTTTAACTAGTATGGAAAAATAAATTATAGATAGTTTCTATCTCATATTTAGTTAAATAAATTTTGAGCCTTTGGCTTAAGACACAGAACATAACCTGTTGCCCTCAATGTAATCCAAATTATACAAACCAACATTTTGTCTAGTCATCACTAGTCTAGCACAAAAAAACAACACAGCATTTTTCAAAGACGAGGTGATTAAGACTATTATTTAGAGAAAAGTGATGAACTTTAAGTTTTTTTGAAAGAGCAATGAACCTTTATAAAAGTTTGACAAAAATCTGGAGGATTAAGAAACTTTTTTTTTTGTGACAGGCAGAGTGGACAGTGAGAGAGAGACAGAGAGAAAGGGCTTCCTTTTGCCTTTGGTTCACCCTCCAATGGCCGTTGCGGCCGGTGCACGGCGCTGATTAGATGGCAGGAGCCAGGTGTTTCCTCCTGGTCTCCCATGGGGTGCAGGGCCCAAGGACTTGGGCCATCCTCCACTGCACTCCCTGGCCACAGCAGAGAGCTGGCCTGGAAGAGGGGCAACCGGGACAGAATCCATTGCCCCAACTGGGACTACACCCTGGTGTGCCAGCGCCGCAAGGCAGAGGATTAGCCTAGTGAGCCGAGGCGCCGGCTAGGATTAAGAAATTTGAAGGAGCATACAGGATACTATCCTACAAATGTAACTCTGAAATCATCACAGAGTTAACAAGAAAGCAAACAGAATGTCTAAAGAAAAATAAATTAATTAAAAGCTAAGTACATAAATGAATGACAGTCAATTAAAGGAAGAAGGAATTGTAGACAAAGGAAGCAATAGCTCCAGGATAAGGATACTGGCACTAGGATTCACAGAAAAAAAAATGCCATAGTTTCTGATAAATGAAGAACTTGAATTTGAGACAAAATTAAGCCATTCTCAAAAGGAATACAATAGAATCTTGTCACTATCACACCCTGGTTTTCACTAGAAATAAGAGCGTAACTTCTCTGGATTAAAGTCTATAGTATTCCACAGAATAATTTCAACAAAATAAAACTGCCAACCTCAAATAACCAAGTACACAAGTAAATACATCACCAGCAGTAAGAGTCAAAATAATAATACAAAGAAACCATTTAGACTCCAGGAATTTCATGAAATGAAACAGACCAGATTATGAATTAATTAAACATGTTAAATTAACCAAAAATAAAAAATTAAACAATTCCACTAATATTTTATTTCTTCAATATTGTGCTACATTTATAATTCCTAATCAGAAACAAAAAAAGTAAAATAATTAGCTATAAGAATTAATCAGAAAAAAATCATAAACCAAAAATTAATATATCAGCATAAAAATTGATCTAAAAATAAAAATAGCATTTATTAGGGAAGTTAGCAAGGTGCTAGATAGAGCTCATCTGCATTTTATTATACCAGTAACAATATGACTTTAAAATATTCCTATCACCTAAAACAGATTACAAAATAGGGATAGAAATCTAGAAATACATTCACTGTAAGATGTGGGTGACCTTTATAGAGGAGTTTAAGCATTTGATAGAAACTCACTAGAGAAGTTCTCAATAGAGAGATACAACATAGTCATGAGGGCAATAGAAAAGTGAGCTAACTATGCTAATTAAAACTGCAAAAGAGGTCTATAATATACTTGGCCAGCAAATAGCCAAAGCACTCTCAAAGGAAAGTTACAGCAATGCATTGTGCTAAAGGCAATTTATTAATAGTGGGACAGACAAATTGATAAATGGATAAATTGATTGATGGGACAGAACTGAAGGGCCAGAAACAGAACCAGACACAGATGGACACCTGGTTTGTGATAGATTATGTTGTTCTCATCTGACAAAAAAATGTGTGGGTATGTTTTTATAGTGTTGTTTTGGAAATACTTAACTTTTATCTCATATATCACTAATTTTTAAGACAATGTGAACATAAAAATGATAGGCTGTTGGAAGAAAAAAATAAAGTATAGCTTTATGATACCAGGTTATGAAACAATTTCTTCAACTAGGGACAAACAGCACAAAAATATATCTGAAACTGTTTAATTCATACATTAAAAACCAGCAAATCTTCTTTTTTTTAAGATTTATTTATTTCATTTGAAAGACAGAGTTAGAGAGAGAGAGGAGAGATACAGAGAGAGAGATCTTTCATTTGCTGGCTCACTCCCCAGATTCCTGCAATAGTCAGAGCTAGAACAGACTGAAGCCAAGAACTTCTTCCTGGTCTCCCACGTGTGTTCAGGGGCTCAAGCACTTGGGCCATTTTCTGCTATTTTCCCAGGTGCATTAGCAGGGAGCTGGATCAGATGTGGAACATCAGGGAATCGAACTGAAGCCCATATGGAAGGCGTGTGCTGCAGGCAGCAGCTTTACCTGCTACACCACAATGCCAGCCCCAGCAAATCTTATTTATAAGAATACTTACATAGGGAAAGTAGAGACCTACTAAAAGTGGCATAACATGGATCAAACCTCTGCAGCTCACATGGCATTTGTGTCCACAATATAAAATAATTGCACGTTACTCTAAAAAAAATAAGATCAGATAGCAGGCATACAGAATCCTATGTTTTACCCACAAAATCAACAAAATTTAATTTGAAATTATCAAAAGTGTATGAGATTATGAAGCAATGAGAATCTTCTTCCTTTGTTGGTATCAGTACTAATAAGCACGACTCTTGTGGAAAACAACTTGACAATTTCCTATCAAAGTCACACATGTACATGAATATTATCTATGAGTTCCTCTAGAGATACTCCAGGCCATGAGCCCAAGAGGTACACACAGAAACACTGACTCTGTGGTATGGCAATTATAACATAACAGTGTAAAAATATGCACATGACCCAAGTGCCAGTGAGGGAATAAATAAGATATATTAATAACTTATATAGAGCAAATAAAGTGGACAAACTAAAATAACTCACAAATATAACAATAGAAGTGAGAAATGCAGCATTTAATGAAAAATCACAAGCAATATAGAATCAACATGTTTCATCATATGACACAAGAATCTATCACTCATGAGAGGCCTTAGTGGTCGCTGTTTAACTGAATTCAGAAAATATTGGTTAAGTGTGTGCTTTGGGTAAAGCTTTATTCTTGATTCTTAAGCATACCGGTGTTTGATCCTTTGTCAGTGGTCTGCTGAGGCTTGGTTAACACAGACTTCTGACAAGTAATTTCCCTTAAAAATGAAGACCAAAATAGCCTGTGTAACATGGACAGAACTGAACGTTCTGACCAGATAATGATCTCCTATGGCTATTGAAAATAAGAATCAAGGCGAAACTCACACATTTATTTTCAAGGCGGGAGACTATTTTTCAATCACAATGTCCAATTTCATTTTTGTTAATGTTATTAGAACAAGACATTTTATGACCAAACATGGAAAATAAAATAAATAAAATTAACGAGATTCTGAATTAATGAGTTCTGTGAACCTCTCCTGATTGAAGGTTAAGCATTCTTAACTGATAACCTTCCTTGTAAGTAAAAGTCTATAGAAGTCTATAGTTAGCAAGATATTTTGCATTTATATTTTTCATAAACTTTGTGTTTAGAGATTCCCTTTATTTCTGTTAGTAACTTTTCGTATCTCCATGCCCCAGCTGCCTACAAAGGAGAATATGGCATATGCCTATTTATAGACAGAATTTACTTGCCTATTGAGAAGATAAATAACCTATCCAATCTGAAATTTCTTATTTCAAACTCTTTTTTCTCTCTGCTGTCCTTCTTTTTGTTTTGTCTCAAATATCAGACAATTGCTTCAACTTTTCTGAATAGATATGGTCTTAGATAAAGAATCTCCCTGAATTGCTGAGCAATTGTAAAATACAGTTACAACACAACACTGAAAAATGTGTTATTTCTTTGACACAGATAGATAGTATGCTGAAAGGCATTTTTATTCTAATATCTATATCTCACTAATGTTTATCCACTGTTAGCAGAGGCTGTGGGATTTGGAAATTGTTACTAGGGTTTCTGAAATTCTAAATCAAAATGCCACAGTTCTCAATGGCTTATCGTGAAGCATGTGAAGCTAAAAGCAAGAAATACTTCCCATCCTCAAAGACTATTTCACATGTCATCAGCCCCCATTTGAAAAGATATAATTATCCCACTCTCACACTCCATGTTTAATTGCACAATTCTAAGGAACCATTCATATCAAATCACTGTATTATTAACTTATGAATTTCTTTGCAAGTCTTTACTTTTTTTAATATCTTTTAAAAAGTGTTCAACTTGACTTTCAGTGAAACAAGGAATCCTACTACGCAACAGGAATTAAACTTACTTTCCTTAATGTTCATAATGCATCCTCTCTATATCTCACATTTATTCTTGCTTCTGATTTATGCACCTGTGGTCATAATCTCCTCACAATCCATAATGATCTCCTTCAAACCAAGTACATCCTTCAAAGTCAACTTGACACCCAGTTTTCTCATGTTATTCCCTTTACTTCTCTGTCCTTGGCATTCTTCTATTTGCCTTTGGGGTTGACTTCACACTCTTGGGCTTCTGCATATGTTTGTGCCTGATCTCACCATCGAGGCAGAGCCTCCTAAAAAGTAGATCTCAGCTGAATGCTATGCTCAATGGATTCTAAAGCACTGAAAGCAAGTATAATGAAGACTTGGACGTAAGGACTTGAGCAATGGGATTGACTGAGAGATGGGAATGTAATAGAATTTAATGAAGACAACATATTGTCAAGATATTGAAATTGAAATAGTCTCACATGGAACATTTTTGGGGCTGTGTTTTTCAGACTGTATTTTCTACTATCTTGGTACTTCTTATATAAGTAACACTATTTTCTCACCACTTGATATCCTGAGTGATGTTTGAATTGATTCCTTCATCAGAGAATCAAAGTCCCAAGAGAAATCCATAGCCAGTGGATATAACAAAATGAGAAAATATTTATGTTGAATGGCAAATCTCATTTAGCTCAAACATCTGTTCATGATATCTGATTTAGAAGTGTACTAGTCTGTGCCTTCATTTCTCTAATACTGATTTATGATGACCTTTTATCAGATGCCAGTTATTCAATGCCTGTTTGATGATCTCCATCTCCCCAACATGTGGCCTCTGATCTTTCAACCCCAAGTGTAGCTAAAAGACAAGGGGGAGACTTGTGCTCTTCAAAGCTTTCAGTAGTTGATTTCTATAATTATGATCATACAGTGTTTACCCAGGATCCCTTTCATCTGGGCTTCTTTCAAATACATTATAAACCAATTACTAATTGCAAACAGGACTGTAATCATATCTTATTTTTTAAATATTTTCTTTATCTTCTCCACTTGTCTTTCTTTTATCGATCCTAATTTTATTCTTTCTGTGTATCTATTCCCTATACTTGTGTTGAAAATCTGAAAAAAAAAATGTTGGAGAAAAAAAAACTGTAATTGAATTAATGGACAGGTATAGGTATGAGGTTCACAAATAGTAATGTCTCTTTTATCTAGATAATTTGTGTATACCATATCCCATCAGTGTCTTGAATTCATCTTCCTGTGTAATTATAATTGAGTTTTATAGTCTCTACTATCATATTTTTCTGATTGTCCAGAAATCTAGTTGTTTCTTTGTTCTATGGTATGTCTTAAAAAAGAGTTTACTCTCAGGAAAATTAATTTTTAGGGACATCTTCATCCTTTTTGGTCCCTGGTTTTTGTTCCAAGATCATTGTCATGGAAACAATGTCTTCCTACATTTTAATTCTGCTCAAGGGACTCTATGTTAACACCAAAGTAGGACTCACTGTCTAAGCAGCTTCCATTTTTTCCCTCTTGAGTAGTCATCATAATATTCTCATCTTTTACTTCTTTACATTAGGACAGTTGTAGGAACTGGCTAATTTAAAAGCCTAATGTATGATAAAGTGATAAGATGCGAATTCTCATGGGAGAAGTTATAATCAAAGTATTACCAAGTAGTCAGAGAGGAAGTGTGCAGAATCCCTAAGAACCTAGTCCCAGCTGGTGAATTTCCAAGTATTGTGTCAGACCAGTGGGGGAGATAGTTTTGCTAACAAGTGTCTTCCTCTGAAATCAGTGACCCTTTTCCCAACAGATCAAATCACAAGGGTACACTTCTACTGTAGTCACTACCTAAAGTGCTTTAGGATCTTTAATGCATGCAGGGAAGACATAAGGGCACAGGTGCTCTCAGAAGCCTGAGAACCTCTGAAAGGAAATATTGCCATCAACTCTCCCCAACAGAGAGATCTGCTTTCATCAAAGATATTTGCACAGTGGTTAAGTGCATGGGTTTTGTAGGCAGATCTGGGTACAAACTAGATAGCAATGGCTCAAGGGGTTTTTAGAACTTTGAATATCCTCACATACCTATCAGTTCTGTTCTCATAACCAAAATAGATACACAAATAGTGTAATCAGTATAATTTTTATTCAAATTTAGCTTAAGACATGCACAAATATAGCACTCTAACAAAAATCTCTATTCTATATAAAATCTATACTTTAATTGACTCCAATGCCCCATCCATATTCTTAGACTCTTACCACTTCATTAACTGAGGTCTAATAGCCAATTCTTGTTTCTAGAACGTTTGCCCAGGGCCTGGTCTGAAGACTAAGAAAAGTGTTCGTTTTTATAGTGAGGAATTCCACCCCTCCCAGAAGTCTTCAATGTGATTGAGCATTAATATATGCATTGCCCATGCATCTGGATTAGGATATATCTGAGAGATGCAGTCCATGGCTTCCAACAGTTTTTATATGCGATCAAAGCTCCAATCAACCCTAATGTTAGCCTGCTTGATGAGAGATCTAATATAAGTGTATTTCTGTAATTTGATAGAAAATTAATTTAAAAGATTATTTTAGTATAAACATTTGAAATGCCAGGCGGCTGGTTTTGTGGCGCAATGGGTTAAGCTGTCTCCTGCAATGCCAATGTCTCATATAGGGCACTGGTTCGAGTCCCAGCTGCTCTACTTCTGAATCAGCTCTCTGTTAATGTGCCAAGGAAAACCAGAGAAGATGGCATAAGTCCTTGGGTCCTGTACCCACATAGGAGATCCAGATGGAGTTCCTAGCTCCTGGCCTCGGCTTGGCCAAGCTCAGGCCATTGAGGTCATTTGGAGAGTGATTGGTTGATGGAAGTTCTCTCTCTCATTCTCTCTTTTCTCTCTAAAACACTGCTTTTCAAATAAATAAATAGATATTTTTAAAACTTGAAATCCATTAATAGTTTATCACAATGCACATTTTATATGAAGTTTAGATATTTAAAAATTTATTTACTTATCTATTTATTTTTATATGAAATGCAGAGAGACCAGAGAGAGGACAAGAGACAGACAGGGAGAAATTTTCATCCAATAGTTTGTTCCCCAAAAGTCTGTTATAGTTGAATCTGTGCCAAGTTAAAGCCAGGAGCCAGGAACTCAACTGGGGTGTTCCACATGGTTGGCAGTGATTTAAGTACTTGAGACATCTTCTGCTACCCCTAAGGTGTACATTATCAGAAAGTTAGAATCAGAAGTAGCACAGGCAATCCGATATGGGATTCAGTCTTAAGCACTGTGTTAACAGCTGTGGCAAATGCGCACCACAACTCATTATTTTATAGTCATCAAAAGTTGAGAGTTTGGGCCTTTTTTTGCTTTAATATAGAATACAGGGATATAGGTGAATACTCACACAAATGTAAATTCTCATGACGCTTTATTGAATTAGAGGTGTGTGTGTGTGTAATTTCACAAAAATGAACAGAGAGAAGTAAGATAATTTGAATCTGTACCATGATATACACACAGAAGTAAACATGAAAGAATGTTACAATCGAGCAGTGATGATATGTGGCTGATAGTTCAGCTATATGGCCATATGCAAAATCAAAGAGAGAAATGAGACCAGCTTCCAATTTGAAATGCATTTTCACCTGATATATTCAGGTCAATATCTGAAGCAAAAGAAATCATTTTATTTAAAAGATGCAAATAATAGAGTGGATTCTGGTTATCACTATATCCAGAGTTTAAACCATGGTGTGTAGGATGTTAGGAATTCATTGGAATTATATGTGTAAAGCATGAGTACAAAGTGGATTTTGTATGTCTGCAAAGCAACCTGTTCTTTGGGTTGACATTGGTTTCACTATTATGTTTTTATTTGCATGAATTGGTGTGTGTGTGTGTGTGTGTGTGTGTGTGTTTATGGGTATGAGGGCAACAGAGTTGTTATAAAAGAAGCACATGTGTTTGTGGGTGATTAGATGAATAATAGTTTTATTACTATCCGTTAGAGAGAGTTCTCTGCCTTGTCCCCCTAAGGTGTGAGTGGGAATTAAAGCGAGTTGGCAATTACAAAGCCCCTGCTGCTGAATGTGAGAATAGGCACTGCAGTTATTGGCAGAGATTTCCCCCCTTTCTTTCTTTCTTGAGGCTTAAGACAAGTTTGGAGGCCAGTCGTTTCTCCTCTGCACTCTACTGGCTGTTGCAGCCTGAAGCTACCTTGTTATAACCTACTTAGGCAGTGGGGAACTGTCACTCACCACTTCAGAATCAATGGTTGCAGATGGAAGCTTGGATGCAGTGCCTTTTCCCCCTGCAGTAACAAGCAGTTAATAGATTTTATTATAATTATTTTAACTGCACAAGCTCAGAAGGAAACTTAGAGGAGGTGTGCAGCTTTGCTAATCAAAATCACACACTTGCACACAACAAAGGGCAGTGGAATCTTTTGAAGGCATCCTTCTCAGAGCCAAGTGTAATATTAATAATGATACAAATAATAAATTCATTCTATGGGGAATTTGTTTGCATGAACCTGAAATGTCAGTTCATCAGAATTCTGCTAAAGGAAAGAAATATTCAGCAAGCTTTCATCAAGGGAGGGACATCTTGTTGGTATATGTATGTACACAGCACAATGTCTCCATGGGTATGCACAAACATATATATATATATATGATTATAGTCATATGAAATTTTTTCTTATTTTTCTCAGGGAAAATAGAATGCTTAAATATTTTAGAAAACTGAGGTCCACTTCTCAGCTCAATGAAAGAAAATTCTAGTTCTGTTAAATTTGTTGATTATACTTCTTGACCTGGAACTTACTTTAATATAGATTGCTGGGGTTGGGGGTGAGCAGACTGAATGTCTGCCATCCTTCCAAATTTATATTTACCTGAAATGCCTACTGCAGGCTGGCAATCACATTGCATCTTCTTCGCTTCTGAATTTTATGATGTGGATTAAGAAAAGTTCTGAGAATAATTCATGAAAATCAGTAACACAGATGAAAGAGTCCTTAGAAGGCTGATCAAATATATACTGTTTGGGGTATTAGCAAGCTCTTCTTATTTAAAAGTTTTTTCTCCCTGGTCACAGAATGTTAAATCCCACCTTATTTTAATATTATGGTAATGAATTTTGTTTTAAGAAATTTGACACATTGTCAATAGTGATGGTCATGGAGGAAAGCCTTCTGGAAATTTCTGGAGAAACTTTACTTCCCCCATAAAGCATGAGAATAGAGCCCTTGACCCACATTACTTTTCTTTATTTGTTATTTATAAGGCAGAGAGACAGAAACAGAGATAGAGAATCTTCCATCCACTGACTCTATTCCTCAAATACATGCAATAGCCATTGCTGGGCCAGATAGAAACCAGGAGCCAGGAATCCAGGAATTCAACCTGGTTTTCCACATAGATGGCAGAGACCCAACCACTTGAATTGTCATCTCCTGCTGCCCCCCAGTGTGCATAATGGCAGGAAGCTGGAATCAAGAGCAGAGCAGGGACTCAAACCCAGGCATCGCAATATGGGAGGCTGTGTTCCAAGTAGTGTCAACCACTGAGCCAAAGACTCTCTCTCTCCATGCTACTTCATGCTATCTACTTCAGACTTCTTTAAAAGGTTTATTTATTTATTTGAGAGGCAGAGTTACAGATAGAAAGTGGGAGAGGCAGAGAGAGAGGTCTTCTATGTACTGGTTCATTCATGAAATGACCACAATGGCCAGAGCTGGACCTATCAGAAGCCACACAGGTGCAAAGACCCAAGCAGTTGGACCATCTTCTACTGATTTTCCAGGCCAGCAGGGAGCTGGATCAGAAGTGGAGCAGCCGTGACTCAAACTGGCACCCATAAGGGGTGTTGGCACTGCAGGCAGAGGCTTAACCTGCCATGCCACAGCGCTGGCCCCAGTCTTTAGGCTTTTTTGATGTAACAACCAGAAGGTTGCTGTAGTAAGCTATCTAGTAACGAAGAAAAGATATCACTTATTCATTATGACAAAACAGTAAGATAGAAGAATTTAGCAAGTGTTTTGGTAGGACAAAAACATCTTTAAACTGACAAATTTTGTGGAAAACTTTATACCTTCCAGAAGTTAAACATATTCAAAGCATAATAAATATAATTTTAATAGCT
Source organism: Sylvilagus floridanus (assembly GCA_949820135.1). NCBI lineage: Eukaryota > Metazoa > Chordata > Mammalia > Lagomorpha > Leporidae > Sylvilagus > Sylvilagus floridanus. The sequence goes on along the minus strand of OX463226.1, from coordinate 89,949,426 downwards.
ATCAGTCAAAAATACTCTACTGTATACTCTTGATAACAGCATTACATAATTCAAAAATTGAATGCATATTAAGTCAATTATTCTCTGCATATTAAAAAAAAATGTAGTTTTGTCTGCCTTGTTTCTTCTCACCTTATTTTTTTTTCTAAATCTAAAGTTACACATACCACTTCAAAATCAGTACATCTGAGAAGTATTGGGGAAGATAAATTAGGAATAGCAAAATGTATTTTTGTCATGATTGTATTACATTTTAAATCTATAATGTGATTCTTAAGTCCCTGCATTCCTTCTGTGTCTAAGGAAGAGAAGTATTTACTGGAGGACTCAACTACCCAACTTCCCCCCTTCCTTACAATACCTAATGATTCAATTAGTTTCTTTCTAACAGTGAAAGGGTACAAATGTATCAAGATAATGGTATGGTTGGTAAGTAAAATTTCTTTAAGTGATATTTCATTCTGCCTTTTGAGAAAATCTTACATTTTATAGCAAAATTTAAATACATTGCTTGTAAAACCCCAATAGATGTTGTTTCATTTGAAAGCGTGCGTCCGAGTTTTTAAATGTAGCTTCAAGTCTATAATAAGTTACATTAAACAGTACATTTAAATTTTATATTGCCAAATGGAAGTTATACCTCTTTCTTGGTAAACATATCCCTGGAATAGTATGACAGCATTTTGACAATAGACTCCCTATTTTATTAGATCTCCACTTCTGATGTTGCTGGGTCATACTCCCTCTCATGCAGGTAACACACTGTCTGGAGAAAGAATTGGGAGTTAGAGACCAAAGTGTCTGCTTTCTGATTTATCCTCAGTGGAAGAAGGCTATTACGCCAATAGCATGAAATTTCAGGCATTTATTCAGTTTACCTAACTTCCAAGATTGTTGTGAACAGACCATGTTACCCAGTCACTGAGATGCTTGCTTTATTTCCTGATACAGTGACAAGTTCAGAAGAAATTTCTTCCTTATTTGCAGGCTTACTCATTCACTCACTCATTTATTAATTTATACAGTTATTCATTTGAAATATTTATTGATGAAAAACTGTTGAGTGTTATAATCTGAAGAATACAGTACAAATAATATCATAGTGATTCAGACACAGTCCTTCTTGTCACTTATCTTCAAAAAGGGGAAACTGACAACTGAAAATATGACGTGGTTAGTATCCTGAGAGTGAAGTTGAGCAGCTATGAATGACAACAAAATCTGAGTACAGAATGTTTTCATTGAATTCTCATATCCAGCCGCTCTCAAACATTGTCATGCATCAGAATCCCCAGAGTTTATATACAGATATCTGTATGCACCATCTTTCCCCAGCTCAGAACTTTTGATCAGTAGGTCTACAGTGGTGTCCAAGAGTTGCATTTTTAACAAACTCCAACCTTGGTGCTGCTGTTGTTCTGGATATCCCATTTTGAAGAACTATTATTACGCCATCATTTGCTGTGTTTCTTCTGATAATCTTTAGGAAACTAGAGACACATGAGTATATTAGGAGGGGAATGAAATCTAGCAGAAAGGATTTCTTTGCAAGCCCATTCTGCCCAGACTGAGCCTGTATACTCCTCCTGCTTGGACTTCTCAGAAGTTAGGATGGGCTGCTAGAGACTCAGTAGGACGGCAAAATGGGAAAGGTTGTTTAAAGGATTATTTGACTTGTACTGGCCCAAATATGCCAAATGAAACATCTATTTCAGAATTAGTATCATCAACTCACAAAGTACTCTCTGAACTTCCCATAACATAATGCTCTCAGATGAGACTAATATCCACTCTTAAGTTGTCTTGCTGAAATGAAGAAGTGGAAAAGAGATGACATGTTTCTGTCATTCTAGCATCCTCATCTCTTTAACACACATTTTGCTACTCTGTATAATCAATCCTGTTCCAAGTGAATTCTTCTTTATTTTTTTAATTTTTAATTTTTCTTTGTTTTCACTTAATCCGTTGTGATTCAGATTCTTTATTTAACAGAATCTACTCCAAAGTATCCTTGTGAGGATGAATAATGCTTACAAATGTAAAACATTTAAAATAAAAACGGCACATAATAAACTCCAAATTAGTGTTAACTAGAGCCGTATGTGTAGCATTTAAAATAATTTGGTATAAATGTTTTCAACACAAAAGTTGAAACAATTGTATAGTTGAAGGAATTGTATATCAAACCTCTTATATCCACCAGTAGGTTATTTATTCATTTCCAAGTAAATTGCATACTTGAGTATACTTTATTTAAATATTTCAAAATGCTAATGATTAATTACAACTTAGTGTATTTATGGATTTTTTCTTTTGAGTTAAAATTAATACCAAAGAAATTTATAAGTGAATATTATCTGGATTTTGATGATTGCATATATCTTTGTAAACCAAACCTCCATGAAAACAGAATATTATCTGTGTCTCAGAAAGTTCCAGTCAGTTTCTGTGGCTATCACCACCCCTACTTCTGACCCCATGAATTCTGGTCGTTCTGCATCTTTGCAACCAACTGTTGCTATTTTACTGTGATGTTAGATGTTAGTGTCTTGTTATAATTTTTAAAATTTATTTATTTATTTGAAAATTCGAGAGGCACAGACAGACACAGAGCTAATGTCTTCTGATTTTCACCCCAAATGTCTGCAACAGACAGGGCTAGCATAGGGTTGGACCAGGCTGAACCTGAGTCCAGAACACTCTCTGTGGGCCATTGCTGCTGTCTCTCAGAGTGCAGCATGTGTAAGAAGCTGGAATTAGAAACAGAGTCAGCACTTGAACCCAGGCATTCTGGTATTGGATGGGGAATCCCAAGTAGCATTTAAGCACTGTGTCAAATGCTCCTCACTGCATCCTCTTCCTTTTTTTTTACTCATTGATATTTTAGAAATTTATCTATTTATTTATTTTTTGACAGGCAGAGTGGGCAGTGAGAGAGAGAGAGACAGAGAGAAAGGTCTTCCTTTGCCTTTAGTTCACCCTCCAATGGCCGCCGCGGCCAGCGCACTGTGGCTGGCGCACCACGCTGATCCTATGGCAGGAGCCAGGTGCTTCTCCTGGTCTCCCATGGGGTGCAGGGCCCAAGCACTTGGGCCATCCTCCACTGCACTCCCGGGCCACAGCAGAGAGCTGGACTGGAAGAGGGGCAACCGGGACAGAATCCGGCGCCCCGACCGGGAATAGAACCCAGGGTGCTGGTGCCGCAAGGTGGAGGATTAGCCTAGTGAGCTGTGGCACCGGCTTAGAAATTTATTTTTATTTATAAATTTATTTTATTTTTCTAGATACATAAATACTTTAAAATTGTATTTCATATTGGATAGAAAGCATATACTGTATGATATTGATCTTTTTAAAGTTGGTGAAGCAGATTTTTTTCTTACCATTTGGTCTATGATGGTAAACACACCATCTGTCCTCAATTTTTAAATGTCAGTTAGGTCAAAAGTCTGAGAATATTGTTTGGTTCATCTAGTACTTTATTGGGTTTTTAAAAATCAATTCCTGGGGCTGGCGCTGTGGTGAAGCCGGTAAAGACACTGCCTACAGTGCAGGTATCGTATATGGGCACCAGTTTAAATCCTATCTGCTCCATTTCCGATCCGGCCGTCTGCTCTGGTCTGGAAAAAAAGTATTAGGTGGCCAAGTGCTCGGGCCCCTGCACCCACATGGAAGATCTGAGGAGGCTCCTGGCCCCAGGCTTCGGCTCAGTGCAGCTCCGGTCAATGAGGTCAATTGGGAAAGGAGCCAGCGGATGGAAGACCTCCCTTCCTCCTCTCTCTCTCTGCCTCTCCTTCTCTCTGTGTGTAACTCTGACTTTCAAATAAATTAATAAATCTTAAAAAATCAATTTCTATGGAAGAGTTGTTAAAATTATCAACTCTTATTGTAAAATTCATTATTTATGTATGTCCATCAATTTTTCTAGGTTCATATATATTTATGATTATAATTTCTTTCTCAAGAATTGACACTTTATCATAACAGTTGAATTTACTTCTAAAACTTTCTTTGAGTATCATTTAAATGTTTATTTATTACTTTTATGTGTTACTATGAGACACAGAACTAAACTCACATATGTGTAGTTCAGGTAGGATAGAAATTCAGAAAGAGTTAATATTAAGAATTTAGTTGACCACTCCTCCTCCACTTGGCTTGCTCTTTCTGCTATTTCTACTTTGTGTGACCATTCTAGTCATAAACTCTATCAAAAAATCTGGTTGTTTAGGACAACAAATTGTGAATGCCTTACTAGATTTATACAGTGTGGAGTAGGGCCAGTCTCTAGGCTAAAGTCTCTGAAAATGAGAAAGTCACCCAATGAAATTCCAAGTGAAAGTTTCTTCCAATGTTGACTTCCTTCTAGACTCTACTTGCTTCTGACAGCCATTCAGTTCTTCTGAAAAGATATTTATTTGCATCCAGAGATCATAGTTTTTGCCTGTAAGAAGCTTTACCAGATAGGAGTTTATATGTCCATTCTTGGAAATAGAATCCTTATTTTGATTTTATAATAAGGGAGATTAAATCTTAGAAAATACTCTTTTACTTTCCCTCTTCCTCTCCCTCTCTCTCCTTTCCTCCTTCTGTTTTTAGAATTATATTTCTGTCATTTTGTTCAAGGCTGAGCCTATTTTACCTCTCTGCCTTGGCCTTCTGTATTCACGTATTTTCAGAAATGTGATTTCTGCTTGTTCTCCTGTTGAAGCAACTGTCAGACTTGCAATTTTGATCAGAAGAACTAGAAGGAAAGAGAATGAACTTGGTGATCCAGAATTCATTAGTGATAGGGGGTCTTATATAAAAGGGGAGGTTTTTACCCATCTTTGACATTTTCTTGGTGGGAATCAACACCCACATGAGTAGAAATTGTTACTGATTTACAAAATGTTGCAAAATGCTCTTTATTCTAATTGAGTCAAGGTAACAGTGGTCAGAATTATGAAATAGGGTGAAATTGGCAATGACATTTGACATGCTTGAAATTTGATTATGAAGAATTCTATATTTTTCAATGTGTACAAAGGACTACTAACCACAATCATAAACAATTTCATGCATTTCTGAAACTTTGTTTACTATGTAACATTATCTTTTAAAAATAAAACTTTTATTCTTTTTTATTATTTTATTTATTTGAAAGAGTTACAGAGAGAGGTAGAGACAGAGACAGAGGTCTCCCATCTGATGGTTCATTCCCCAGGTGGCAGCAATGGCAGGAGCTAAGCTGATCTGAAGCCAGGAGCCAGGAGCTTCCTCTGGGTCTCCCATGTGGGTGCAGGGGCCCAAGCACTTGGACCATCTTCTACTGCTTTCCCAGGCCATAGCAGAGAGCTGGATCGGAAGAGGAGCAGCCGGGACTAGAACCGGCGCCCATGTGGGATGACAGCACTTCAGGACAGGGTATTAACCCTCTGCACCACAGTGCTGGCCCCAAAACTTTTATTCTTAAACTTCATATGCAGAAAATTCTTACATTCTCCTTGTCTGAGATGAGTCTGGAATTGCACTTGACCTAATCAAGGAGGTTATCACTCTGCATCATTGATTTCTGGGAGAAATAAATTGTATTTGGATAATTTTCTGTTTATCCACATGGATAATTTTATGTTTATCTACATGGATATTCAAATTCATAATCACAGAGTGGAGGTACTAGAAATTAAATATCTATTCTTTTGAGGTGCTTAAAATTTTATATTACATCATTAGTATATTTTAAACATTTTTTTTAAATTAAGTTTGTATTTTAAATTATTACTTGTCTTCTCTATTTGCACGTACAGATGTTTGGTGGTCATTAGAAGGCTTTTCAATGCATGCAGTTCTCCTGCCCTCTGTGCATATGTTAAGGTTGCACTTCTGTCTTGGTAGTTCAGTGGGGCCATGTGACTAGCTCTGACTATGGAATAACAAGACTGGAGCACTCCATGATACAGTGGGTGCCCTTCAGAGCTTTCACTTATTTGTTATATTACATAGATAATAATGTTTCAAATAGTGGCTACTCATAAGATTCTATTCCAAATGAGCATGGTATTTTATAGCATTGCTTGCTGCCCATCAGAAATATGTAGAAATGCATTAAAAATTCTCTGTTGTTTTATGTCACTGAAATTTGTTCTCATTGCATGTTGCAAATGATCCTGATAGTGCAGTTGAGGCATGGCTTATAAGGAATAAAGGGAAAGTGTCCTCTATATTCAGTCATGATACATATGATGGCAAGTTTGTAATAGAATTGGATTAATGGCATCAATATTTCTTAATTTTGATAAACATTCAAGAAATTTTTAATCCTATTATGTATAGACAGTAAGTTAGATTTTTCAAACAGGGTATGGAGCCAAAATCATGCATACTGTCTGCCCCTAGGTGAAGTTTTCTGATTGAGGAAAGGTATATCACATCAAATCACATCATCATAATTTTCTGTGTCATGCCCATGTGTGCCCGAATTGTGCTCCAGCTGAATCAAATCAAGCAGAGGACATATTTTTCACTCCTGTTCCTTTTTTTGAAATCGGTGTCCTATGAAACAGAGGAAAATATCCCATGGGATAATATTTAAGTAAATAGGCAAAAATCTTCAAGAAGAGGGGTTGTAGGAGGACATACCGGATGTCAGGAAGAGAGTCAATTTCATTATGTTCCAACACAGGGAGGTGAATCTAATGCAGGATATGGGTTGTATATAAAAATGAGGCGGGAACCCAAAAGGAAAAAAGCTACAAATCTAAGAAGTATTCAAAGTTCAAGATCAAAAGACATTCCAACATCGAGGAGCAAGGATGAATTCACTTTATACATCAGTTGGTGCTGTGTTTACGAACATGCGCTCTGAAGTCTTCACATTTTTTACAGGGTTGCATAGCTTGAGCTTCCTCCAGAGTGCATTACAAACTATACCCCAGAAAGGCTGGGAAGCAAAAACTTACTCGGCAAAAGCAGTGTTTTTTTTTTTTTCTTTTTTTGAAAACTATAGATTCATTTCTCATCAACATTTGCTGTTCCTCACATACTGATTGAAGGAAAAAGTAAAAAATAAGAAAACTGGGGTCCAAGACTATCCACAATCCATGAATACAGTGGGAAGAGTCTAAATACAGTGCATGTAGAAGCCAGATATTTGAATATATTCACTAAATCTTTTGTTTACAGAAGGATAGAAATTTGAATTCCAGACAGTTACTTCCAGAGCACTTGTTTTTGATGTCGTTAGACATCTCTTTGGAAGCTGGACCACTTGGATGGCAAAATGTCATTAAGGCACAACAAAAAAGAACCAAGGTTTACTTGGTTTAAGATTTTTTTTCGTTAAGAAATGTATTTACTTTATACACATTGAAATGAAGTTTACAGTAGCATATGAGAGCAATTTCAGTCAATGTATTCAGAAAGTGCCAGACATTTTAGCCAATGAGACAGCAAAAGCAATAGTACTTGTCTTTCTCCTTATCTTTTTGGACAACCATTTTAGGAAAACATTCAAACTGCTAAGAATTCCAAAGTGTGATAAGAAGGTATTATATTCTGATGGAAAATTTTAGAATTTTTCCTGAGAACATTTAAGTTGTATGAAATGTGTGCTAACACATCATTATGTCACATTTCCACTATGTAAACAGGATAAACCTAAGTATTCACAAGAGCTTGTGGGTAAATATTTAGGAAGATACATTTTTGTTTTTAATGTAATATATTTAAATACGTGAACAGAATTTAATTTTTAGTAATGTCTCTCTTTAGTAAGTTTTTCAAAGTTCCTAAAAATTTAAAAATTGTTGCTCATGAGCCAGAGTTCCTAACACATCACTGATTCAGTAAATAACTTGTCTGAAATATAAAATAGAAGAGAAAACTAAAATAAAAGCTGAATTCTATAGGAGAAAAAATGATGCTCCACTGAGATTTGTAAACTTTAAGATGATGCAATACAACTCTGCAGGAAACATTTCCATATAAGAATTTTTCTTGTTGAGTCTTTTACTTATCATATTTAGTTTCAGGGTGAGGTCATCAACTAAATTTAGAAAATCATATGTCCTTTCTGGAAGACTTATTTAACATGGAGTCAAGAAAGAAATTATTTATAAGAAAATTGAAGATAAACCTGATACAAGTAATGCCTCGTAATAATGATAAGCCTAATAAATTGACCACATCCCTGCACCTCCTGAATTGTTCTTTTGTAACATCATTTTTTGTTTGAAAGCAACATTTTTTCTATATCTAATTTCAGATGAACTTTATCAATAACCAGCACGGCTGTGCTTTTCTGTTGGAGCAAGCTCTTGGAAAAAATGGGCACAGCAAGGGAGGGCCTTCGGTCTAGTGGTTGAAACATCAGTTATGACATCTACTTTCCAAATCAGAGTCGCTGGATTTGATCCCTGTCTCTGATTCCTGCTGAGAGCTTCCTGTCAATGCAGAACCTTGGAGACAGCACGAATGACTCAAGAAATTTGGTTCCAGGCTCCTGGGTACTGCCCAGGCCTTTCTCAGGCATTGTAGGCATTTTAGAGAGTGAACCAGGAGATGAAAGCTTTCTCTTTCTGTCTGTCTTTTTCTCACCGACTCTGTGTCTTTCAAATAGTAATAATAATAACAATAGTAATAAAATTAAGACACAATAAATGTGAAGATTTTTGTGTGTCATCTTTGCATACTATTTATTTAATTTTTATTTATATAAAGGTAATGAATTTTATGTATTTCATAAATAACAATCCTACCCTCCGTTCTTCCCTCGCTGCTACCCTCTTTTTTCTTCTTTTCTTATTTTTCTTTTAATTTTTGTGCTGACATACTTTCAATTTACTTTATTTTTTAAAGATTTATTTATTTATTCAAAAGTCAGAGTCACATACACACACACACACACACAGAGAGAGAGAGAGAGAGAGAGAGAGAGAGATTTTCCATCTGCAGGTTCACTCCCCAGTTGGCTCAACTACCAGAGCTGCGCTGATACAAAGCCAGGAGCCAAGAGCCTCTTCCAGGTCTCCCACGTGGGTACAAAAGCCCAAGGGCTTGGGCCATCTTCCACTGCTTTTCCAGGCCACAGCAGAGAGCTGGATTAGAAGTAGAGCAGCCAGGACTTGAACTGGCACCTCTATGCCACAGCGCTGGCCACTCAATTTATTTTATAATAATAAGTTTAATCCTCCACTAAATAAAGAATTCAACAAGTAGGAAGAAAAATCGCTGTTGCTCAATAGTAATGTATTCTTAAAAAGAGTAATCTAATCTCAAAACATCAGTTTCACTCATTTGCATTACACTTTATGTATTCTCTATGTTAGTTACCACAAATCAGAGAAAATATATTATATTTATCTATTGGGTTCAGGCTTATTTCACCACACGTAATGGTTTCCAATTTCATTCATTGAAAGAAAGGATTTCATTATTTCTTGAAGCTGAATATTATTATATATACATGCTGGTGTTATATATATATATATATATATATATATATATATATTTGGACAGGAAGAGTGGATAGTGAGAGAGAGAGAGAGACAGAGAGAAAGCTTTTCCTTTTGCCGTTGGTTCACCCTCCAATGGCCGCTATGGCTGGCGTGCTATGGCCAGCACACCGCGCTCATCCAAAGGCAGGAGCCAGGTGCTTCTCCTGGTCTCCAATGGGGTGCAGGGCCCAAGCACTTGGGCCATCCTCCACTGCACTCCCGGGCCACAGCAGAGAGCTGGCCTGGAAGAGGGGCAACCGGGACAGAATCCGGCGCCCTGACCAGGACTTGAACCCGGTGTGCTGGTGCCACTAGTATATATATGTTTATATATGTGTGTGCATATATATATATATATACACATATATATATATGATCTATCCATATATCATAATTTCTTTATCCTGTCATCAGTTGATGGACATCTGGGGTGATTCCGTAGCTTAGCTTACATGAGTTCAGCTGCTCTGAACATGGGCGTATGGATAAATCTTTCATATGCTGCTTTCCATTGGGTAAATTGCTAGGAGTGGGATAGCTGGATCATATGGCAGATCTATTTTCAGATTTCTGAGGAATCTTGATACAGTCTTCCCTAATGGTTGCACTAGTTTACATTCATACCAACAGTGTATTAGGATAATTTTTCTCGACATCCTCACTAGTATTTTTTTCTATTATAGATTTATTTTATTTATTTGAAAGGCAGAATTACAGAGAGAGAGAGAGAAAGAGACAGAGAGAGAGAGAGAGAGAGAGAGAGAGAGAGAATCTTCCATCCATCAATTCAATCCCTAAATGGCTGCAATTGTCTGGGTTGGGCCAGGACAAAGCTAGCACAGGAACTTCATCGGGGTCTCCCGCATGGATACAGGCGCCCAAGGACTTGGACCATCCTCCACTGCTCTCCCAGGTGCATTAGCAGGAAGCTGAATCAGAAGCAGAGCAGCTGGGACTCAAACCAGTACACATATTGCATTGCAAATCCTGCAGGCAAGTGCTTAACCTAGTAGGCAAGAATACTGGCCCCATTCATTATTTTTTTGGTTTTTGTTTAATTTTGTTTTTTTTGTTTAAATATTTATTTATTTATTTTAAAGACAGAGTTACAAAGAGCCACAGGCAGAGAGAGGGGAGTCTTCCATCCTCTTGTTCACTCCCCAAAGGGCCACAACAGTTGGAGCTGTGCTGATACAAAGCCAGGAGCAAGGAACTTTTTCTTGGTCTTCCATGCAGGTGCAGGAGCCAAGGACTTTTTGGGCCATCTTCCACTGCTTTCCCAGGTCATAGCGGAGAGCTGGATTGGAAGTTAAACAGCCAGACTCGAACCAAACTGGCACCCATGTGGGATGCTGGTACTGCACTTGGCAGCTTTATCTGCTAAGCCACAGTGTCAGCCCCTATTTTTTGATTTTTCAATGATAGGCATTCTAACTAGTGTGAGGTGAAACATCATTGAGGTTTTTATTTGCATTTCCTTGATAGCTAGTGATTCTGAGCATGTTTTCATGTGTTTGCTGGCCATTTACATTTTATCCTTTGAAAAATGTCTGTTCATGCCCTTAGTCCATTTTTTACCTCGATTGCTTATTTTGTTGCTGAGTTTCTTGAGCTTCTCATATATTCTGGGTTTTAATCCTTTTTTTAAAAGATTTATTTATTTGAAAGTCAGACTTACAGAAAGAGAGAAGGATAGGCAAAGAGACAGAGAGGTCTTCCATCTGCTAGTTCACTCCCCAGTTGGCTGCAGCAGCCAGAGCTATACCAGTCCGAAGCCAGGAGTCAGGAGCTTCTTCCAGGCCTCCCATGTAGGTGTAGGGGCCCAAGGACTTGGGCATTCTTCTACTGCTTTCCCAGGCTATAGCAGAGAGCTGGATCAGAAGTGGAACTTAAACCAGCACCCATATGGGATACCAGCACTGTAGGCAGCAGCTTTACCACTATGCCACAGTGCAGGGCCCATGTTTATTAATCCTTTATGAGATCAACATCTGCAAGTATTTTTTTCCCATTCTGTCAGTTGCCTCTTCCTTTGCTGTGCAGATGCATCCTTGCTTGATTTAATCCTATTTGTCTATTTTTGCTTTTATACCTGTGCTTCTGAGGTCTTATCCAATGAGTTCTTGACTATTCCAATGCATTGCAGTGTTTCCATGTATTGTCCTTTATTTTTTAACTTTTATTTAGTAAATATAAATTTCCAAAGTACAGCTTATGGATTACAATGGCTTCCCCCCCATCACTTCCCTCCTAAACACAACCCTTCCAACTCTCACTCCCTCTCCCCTTCCATTCACATCAAGATTCATTTTCAATTATCTTTATATACAGAAGATCAATTTAGTACATATTAAGTAAAGATTTCAACAGTTTGCACCCACACAGAACATAGAGTGTAAAATACTGTTTGAGTACTAGTTATAGCATTAATTCACATTGAACAACACATTAAGGACAGAGATCCTACATGAGGAGTAAGTGCACAGTGACTCTTGTTGTTGACTTAACAATTGACACTCTTATTTATGGTGTCAGTAATCTCCCTAGGCTCTTGTCATGTGTTGCCAAGACTATAGAAGCATTTTGAGTTTGCAGACATCTATCTTATTTAGACAAGGTCATAGTCAAAGTGAAATGTCAGGCCTCCCTTCAAAGAAAGATACCTCCTTCTTTGATGGCCAGTTCTTTCTACTGGGATCTCACTCACAGAGATCTTTCATTTAGGTCTTCTTCTTCTTTTTTTTTTTTTTTTCCAGAGTGTCTTGACTTTCCATGCCTAAAATACTCTCATGGGCTCTTAAGCCAGATTTGAATGCCTTAAGGGCTAATTCTGAGGCCAGAGTGCTGTTTAGGACATCTGCCATTCTATGAGTCTGCTGTGTATCCCGCCTCCACATGTTGGATCATTCTCTCCCTTTTTGATTCTATCAGTTAGTATTAGCAGACACTAGTCTTGTTTGTGTGATCCCTTTGACTCTTAGACCTATCATCATGATCAATTGTGAACTGAAATTGATCACTTGGACTAGTGAGATGGCATTGGTACATGCCACCTTGACGGGATTGAATTGGAATCCCCTGGCACATTTGTGACTCTACCATTTGGGGCAAGTCAGCTTGAGCATGTCCCAAATTGTACATCTCTCCCTCTCTTATTCTCACTCTTATATTTAACAGAGATCACTCTTCAGTTAAATTCAAACACCTAAGAATAATTGTGTGTTAATTACAGATTTCAACCAATAGTATTAAGTAGAACAAAAAAAAAATACTAAGAGGGATACAGTATTAAGTTGTACATCAACAGTCAGGACAAGGGCTGATCAAGTCACTGTTTCTCATAGTGTCCATTTTACTTCAACAGGTTTCCCCTTTGGTGCTCAGTTAGTTGTCACTGATCAGGGAGAACATATATTTGCCCCTTTGGAACTGGCTTATTTCACTCAGCACGATGTGTTCCAGATTCCTCCATTTTGTTGCAAATGACCGGATTTCATTATTTTTTACGCTGTTAAGTATTCTTTTGAGTACATGTCCTGCAATTTCTTTATCCAGCCCTCTGTTGATGGGCATTTAGGTTGATTCCAGGTCTTAGCTATTGTGAATTGAGCTGCAATAAAACATTAAGGTGCAGACAGCTTTTATGTTTGCCAATTTAATTTCCTTTGGGTAAATTCCAAGGAGTGGTAAGGCTGGGTTGTATGGTAGAGTTATATTCAGGTTTCTGAGGAATCTCCAGAGGGTTTTAGGTCTTAGGTTTAGATCCTCAAATCACTGTGAGTTGATTTTTATGTAAGGTTTAAGGTGGGAGTCTTGTTTCATGCATCCACATGAAGAGAGCCAATTTTTCTGACACCATTTGTTGAAGAGACTCACCTTTCCCAGGGAATGGTCTTAGCTTTTTTGTAAAAGATTAGATGGTTGCAGATGTTTGGATTAATTTCTTGGTCTCTAATCTGTTCCATTGTTCTGAATGTTTATTTTTGTGTCAGCACCAGTCTGTTTTGATTATGACTGCCTGTAATATGTTATAAAATTTGGTCATGTGGTACTTCCAGCTTTGCTTCTTTTCATTTAAGATTGTTTTATCTATTTGAGTTTTCTTGGGTTTTCCTACAAATTTTCAGGTCATTTGTTTCAACATCTGAGAAAGTCCTTGGTATTTTAATTAAGATCACATTGATTCTGTAAATGACTTTAAGCTAGTACCAACATTTTAACAGTATTAATTCTTCAAATCTATAAACATAGAAGATTTTTCCATTATTTTACATGTCTTGTCTTATTTCTTTCCTTAATATTTTTAATTTTAATTTTAGGTCTCTTCTGTGTCCATTCTTAAATTTATTTCAAGTGTTTAAAAATTTTTTGTGGCTATTATTAATGGGACTGATCATACATGTTCTTTTCAGCCATGGCATTGTTTGTGTATACAAGTGTTATTGAATTTGAGATGTTTTTTCAGGGTTATATAATTTCAAAATAGCTCCTGTGAGTTTAAAGTTTATAAATGGAATATTTAAAAATGAATGATAACTATTTTCAAACTTTCCAATCAATATCTTGTCTTCATCTCAAAAATATGCTTTAACCCATAAAATTCATTCAGCAACTAAAAGGTCTACAAGGTTCAGGAAAATTTTATATTTAGCTCAATTAAATTTTAAATTTAAAATTTGCTTAATTAAATCCAAAATATGTAATCAACTGAAATGAGAGATTTCCTAAACTACAGAGCAAATCTGGATATAGCACAGTTCTATCTCTTTCTAACCATAGTTACTAGCTATCTGTTTATCCATTCTGTGGTTTCAGCTATTTCTTGCCAGAATTTCCAATGGTCTTTGGAGGTTCTTAAAGATAACAAAGAGGGGAATTAAATCTCCTGATGCAAATGAGTTAGTAATTTTGTTAATGAACTCAACTAAATCACAAAAAACTACTGGAAATATTTTGGACAAACTATAACCATATCCTAAATTGAATACTATAAAGATGGAAATTATATGGTATTGAATTACATAATTTGAAATGTGCAAGTGTTATGGATCCTTATAAAGAGATAAATTGTCCATAATAGTTAATATATATGTGTGTGTGTCTGAAAAAGAAAGAATGACAGAAATACATAGGTATACATTACTATATTTTGGTCGTTACTTTAAGATTATGTGTAAATTTGGTAAAAATTTATGGAGATAAATTAAAATCTAAGACATGTTCTCTTCCCTCTGGGTTGCTACTAGATAGAGGAAAGAAAAGACACACAAAATAGTTAAGTTGAAATAGAAACTTGATATATTTAGCTCTTCTACAGTAAGGCAGTACTCGCTGAGTCTGTCATGATGGGAGGTCATCTTTGCCTAGAATTGGCTGGGGAAGCCCAGCAGAGAAGAAAGGATTCAGTCAAAGCTTGTAGGCAGGTTCATTTTTCTATGCTGAATAGGACAAAGGAACTCTAGGATAGGAGAAGAAGGGAGTCAAGAACAGGGAATCTGAAAGGAGGTTGGGATGTCTGACTAGTAGGGATGGATACTTGAATGGATTACTCAATTGTTTCCTTTTAGAATTAATCCTAAATGGGAAACAGAGGAGTAATGAATTTTGGAAGTCAAGCTAAGGAATTCATTTTCCATCCTCAGAAAGAAAGAGGACATGGGATGTAGTAATTCTTCCAAAGAATTAAAAATTAACAAAGTTAGAGTGTCAAAATGTCTCTCTAAATATCCTGGGGTCCCAGGATTTCTTCTGATATCCAGTGCACTCAACAGCTCTCTAACCATCCTCTCCTGCAGTATCTGGTTAACTGTAATATTTTGCTACTGTAAAATCATATAATGCTTGCTCAAGCTGAGGACTAGGGTAAAGTCAGTGAGCCATTCATCTCAGGAGAAAAATGTAATGAACAGGAAAAAACTCAGTAATTAGATAAAAATTTGTTTTAATGCAAAATATTTCAAATAGCAAAATCATTGCAAAATTCTGTGTGATCAAGACAGTCACCATGAATATTTCTATGCCCTATCTCATTTCATCCTAACAAACACCATGTAAGTACCATAACACAGTAATTCTCATTTGATAATCATGGGCAGTTGAAAATCAAAGTTCACTCACTTGTTCAAAAGCTGGGGACTATAACAAACCTGGATGTTCCTAGAAGGAGAGTTGTACATCCCCTGCTTCAAGAGATGAGCATGTTCTGACACTGATATGGATCCTGGATGAACAGACTCAGGGAACTAGTGCTTTCATGGTTCTCACAGATTTAAACAGGCAGATTTGCTTTGCATGACCCTGATTCTTTGATAAATTCTTCTCCTGAGTATTTTTACTTGAGTAGAAAATAAACTTTTAGAAGAGATGAAACAAGATTTTCCACATAAGGAAACAAAATTAAAACAATTTTCACTTGAAAAGAAACTGAGAACAAACCGCAGAGTCTAGGTGGATAAGTGTAAATTATATGGTAATCATATGCAAATAGTATATGGCCTGCTATTACATACACCTGCATATGACCCTTGGGGATTAAAATGAGCTGAATTCATTGTACTTCATCACAGTCCCCGAGATAGATTTACTACTAAAACCAACTCAGATAAATTTTTATTTATGATCTAGCCAATGAGAATGGTTCCAAGGTCACTAATTAGCAGGTTTAATCTCTCTAAAACCCCCTCATATTTGGATGGGATTTTGGTCTACATCTTGTGTTCCCATCTGCATTTACTTTGATTTGCCACTTGGATATTCATACTGACCCCATCTGCACAATTGTTTCTGCCAGCCCAGAAACTGGTCAGTTGTATTAGGGCGCTAGATGTAGGGCCTGAAGGCTATGAGGACTGTAGGCAGCACTGTCAGGGTATAGGAGGCCAAGGCTTGAAGCCAGAGCAAATATTCAGTTGATTGGGCCTAGGAGTTGGGACTAAAGTGGTAGGTGCATGGCAAGTGGACTGATGAGATCGTCAGGCAGCAGCAGTTTGGAGTTGGCAAGGTTCTGCTCACAGTTTGAGTGCAGCAGCCTTATTAACAGGGTTGAAGCACTGACTTAATCCATTGAAGTTTCCTGACAAAAGCATTGTCCCAGTTTCAAAACTCAAATAAAATCTCAACAAGAAAAAAATCTCCTGCATGTGGAAAGGTATTGCTCTTTGACCATTTTGCTTTTAGTGGGAGACAGAAGGATTAGAAAGGTATCAACCTGCTCACTAGATTAGCAATAAACCTTTGTTTATCTCAATTACTCAACACATAAAATGGAAATAATTACCATCTTCACTACAGCAAAGGTATGTCATGATTTTTAAATAAAATAGTTTGCATGTCAGAGTTTGAAAAATAACAAAGCTTCATACCTTAGACATTATCTTTTATTCAAAATTAGCATTTTTTGAATATCATAAATTGCACCATTTTGATTTCTCCTGAGAAGGAATCTAGAATCATCTGAGCCACTATTCATCTTGAACTCATTTATTTTACACCCCTAATTCTACCTACAGTGCCCTATATATTCCTTAGTCATAATCCTTTATATATTTTCCTGTTTACATGCTTCAATTCATGGTATTTTTTTCTGCCTGGAAACTTTCTTGCTTTCTATTTGTCTAAGTCAGACCTTAACTTATTTCTTCAAATCCCACCTTAAATATCATTTTCTCCGTGAAAAATCTCTTGTCTTCTTGCTACTTTAAACTTTGAAAACGCAATCTTCGAATTTTATTATGCTACAACCTGCCTCCTCTTTACAACATAGTCATTCATGTCCTTGAATTATTCCTTTTCACAGATTTTAATCTTCTTTTGAGCAAGGACACCTATAGGGCCTGGGGAAGGGCTCCACCCATAAAACTCATCAATAAATATGTTATTATAAACCAAAGACTCTGGATTCTTCTTCTACAAATTTCCTTGGGTAAAATATATATGAGCAAATTTGGAATGAGCCTTCACTCTTCTGAAATAGGAGTACTGAAGAACAGCTGAAACTTCAGTTTTTGCTTTCTTTTTCTGAGAGGAGACACAAATACTTGTGCAATATTCCTGTATTAGTCTGCTTTCTATTGCTGTATGACAATAGCTGAGACTTGACAATTTATAAAGAAAAGAAGTCTGGGGCTGGTGCTTTGGCATAGCGGGGAAAACTGTGTTGCCTGCGGTACCAGCATTTCATCTGGGCACTGGTTCGAGTCCCAGCTGCTCCACTTCTGATCCAGCTCCATGCTGATGCACCTGAGAAAGCAATGGAGGACTATCTAAGTGCTTGGGACCCCGCTACCCCATGGGAAACCCAAAGGAAGATCTTGGCTCCTGGATTCAGTCTGGCCCAGTTCCACCTATTATGGCCATTTGGCGGGTGAACCAACAGATGGAAGATTTCTCTCTCTGTCTCTGTCTCCTCTGTCTCTGTCTCCCTTTCTCTATGCAAAACTACCTATCAAATAAATAAGTAAACCTTAAAAAAAGATAAAATTTTATTTTGTTCATAGTTCTGCAGGCTGGGAAGTCTGAATGCACGACTCTGGCATGTGGCTTCTGCTCAGCATTTGATGGAGGTCTTCTTGCTGCATCATAGCATGGGCGAGGGCAGCACATGGTGATATAGGGCAAGTGTGCAGGCTCAGGTCTCTCTTCCCTTTGTATAAACCTACTAAGGCCTTTACTGGGGCCCATCCTCATGACCTACTCAAATGCAGATTACTTCCCAAAGGACTCACCTCAAATGTTATTAACATATGAATTTGGGGATTAAGTTTCTAACACATGAACTTTTGGAGAATACATTCAAACCACAGCAATTTCTGAAATAATGATATTAGCAAATCTTTCACAAAAGGAAACTGGAATGAAGTGTCCTGCAAATGGCTTCTTATGTAGTCTTATGACCCATAGGAGGCAAATAGCCATGAGATGCAGAAACAGATTCATTAGACACAACTAGTGGAAGAAATTATTTAAATATCAACATGCAATAAATCATGGTGATGGATATAAACCCTTCTAGCATATTTCTGGAGCTAAGACAAATTAAGCAAGAACAAACATGTCATGCAGATATCATAGTGCCAAATAGAGCAATCAGAACAATGGAAAATAAAACATGCAAACAAATAAACAAAAACCTCAGTTGATCACCCCTCCCTGTTCAGAAACAGGACACAACGATCTCACACCCAGGGAATTGGTGAGGTGAGTACATATGTACAGGACGTCATCATGCCTCTCTGACAATTTGACCAAATCAGACTGTATACTGTCAGCCTGGATTAGTTTGCCCAGGGGGGAGTCATGCTGTCAGAATTCTTTATCATCTCAAGTCTAGTGAGAAGTTAGAAGAATGCAGTTGCAACATTAATTTCATTTATCTTAGGTCAGTGATTTGATGTGACTCGTCTTCAGACCTTGGGCAATGTGATCAATGCACATTTCATTACTTTATGAAGTTAACTCTTCTGTTACAGTGCACTCTTAATGAGACACTAGGAAATCTTGTTTCTGGTGACATGTGGCACTTATCAAGGCTTGTAACCAAGGCCCTTAACTACTCTATGCCTCAATAGCATGGTGACTATTCTCCCCTTATTGGATGTTAAAGTCACTGTTTTTGCATATGCCTTATTATTAACAACATTCCTTTCATTCTCAAAACTAACTAAATTTGGACAGTAAATTATGTTGTTATCTTACTTATCGAATAAATATTGTGGGAAAAATATCTTTAAGGCCTTTGCCTATGATGTGAATCTATAATTTTTGATTAATTGAATAAACATGTGTAAAATGAAACACATATATGTATTCTATAAGTTGTTCTCAGTATATTCACCATACTCAAACCACCTCTGCAAATTCAGACTCAACTAGGGGAGCTCAATGACAATCCTCTACCATTGCTGTTTGTTAGAGAAAAGAGCACATAACTTCACAAACTGTGTGAAATCTTATTTATTATTTTTATTTGTTCTCTTCTGTGCCAGTATATAAAGGAAGGGAGTGCTTTTCCTCTGAATGTCTTGTCTTTAGGAGTTCTTTGGGTTTCAATCTTCTTGAAGTAATGTCTTCTAACAAAAAATAAAATTTATAACAGCAAGAAATGTAAATTTAGTTTGTGGATAAAAGTAAGAGCATTGAAATAAGAAGGGTTGCCATGGTTCGAGGCAGGTTGACAAATGCTACTGAATGAAGGGGAGATAAATGCTAAAATATGAGAAAAATGAGAGAGTGCGCTCTGATTTGCTAGGTCATATCCTTGACTATGGGTATTTGTCAGATGTTGTGACAGCTATGTCTCAAAGTATGACTTTTGGAAATAGGCTATTGTGTTTGTTTAAAGAGGAATTCATACACTTAGTCATTATCCTGAAGGTAGATATATCAAGGAATATTTAAGATAGAGGGAGGAAATCTAAGTGGATCATAAGCATAAGTTGTGAGTGCAAAGCTCCCTATCTACAGCCAAAATATGTGCACATGTACACACAATGCATTGCATACTACACTGTCTGGACATGTGTTTCAATGGTGAAAGGTGGCTGCCTGTAGTAAGCTGAGAGGAAAAGTAATAGCAAAGACAATGATGTATGATGTCTTTAAAAATGCTTTGACTTTAGCCTGCCTTTGTCTCTTAGATTGTTCTGTTTAATGGAGTTAAATAATCTGAAGTACACTTTGAAGTTGGGTAACCCACAAAGCTCTTCTGAATAGCTTTGAAGTTAGATTCTGTAAAACCTCAAATTGAAGTGTAATTCAGGATTCCTGGATATGGAATACATCTTAGGTAACTGTACTATGAGGCTGCCTCTGAAAAGCACAAAGTCAAATGGAAAGTTGAATATGAAACTGTTGAAATGACCACTTTTATGCAGCAAATTAGTATTTCCTATAATTTCTTCATTATTATTTTAAAAAGTTATTAGGTTAATTTTTTCAAATATTTTAAATCTTAAGAATTTCAGGTTTTTAAGAATCATGCCATGCCTCCACTTTGATGAGAATAAACGAAGCCTGGAACTAGAAAAATAAGTGAAGTGATAGGGAAAATGGAGAGGGTTTAAATCAATGTGACTACCTGTTCAAGATTTCAAGTTCCTAAAAAGAAGGAATTAAGTAATGTGTATTTATCATTGTTTTCTGCCCAGAAAAGCACCATATAAACTTTAAATCTTCCTATAGGCTTTTGAATTGAAGAGACACAGAAAGTCATAGAAGCCATTCATCTTATTGAGGAAACTTCTGCTGGCAAAAGACTTTTGTGGATACCATTTGGGAGAATCTAAAGAAGAGAAAAAGAGTTCTCAGCCTTTTAAAACTCAGGTTTAATGTAGCAAGATAGAGCATATACACTCAAAAAAAGCTGGAACACACATTGAAAGTATACACACACACGCACACACAAGTAATCAGTAAATATGATGAGATCCTCAAATGTCTTAATGAATAATATAAATAAAATCCATGATAAAGTTATATTCAATACAATCTTATTGACAAAAAATTGTAAGTTCCAATGCAAAGATGTCAACAGGATCTTTAAAATCCTGCTGGTGGAAGTATACACTGTTCAACCTCTTTAGCAAGTAGTTTGATGTTGTCATGTACTCATAAAAGTAAATATCCAGACAGTTTAATAGTAGCAATTTGATTCTTTGGTATATACCAGAGAGAAAGTGCTTCAACATATTCATCAGAAGATGTATAATACAAATCATATACCAACCTCTTTGTAATGACAAAAATATAACTGTGAAAGAAAAAAATCCTTCTCCAAAACAGAACATTAGGTTTATCAATTACCAGAACAACGATATAGTACACTTCATGGGGAAAAAAGCATATTTCACAAATTGGATAAGTCTATTTAGAAATATTAAGTCTTTAAGGATGTTTATTAATAATTTAAGAAAAGAGCTTTGCTAAATTTTATATTATTGAAGTATATTCAGTCCTGGCTGTGTGTGTGTGTGTGTGTGTTTCTGTTTGTATAATACATACATGAGGGGACTTTAAAAAATTCATGAACAAAGAAATTAAAAGAGGTTTATTGAGTGAAAAAATGTTTTGAAATCCCTTTTTTCAAAATACAGATTTCCACGAACTATTTGAAAACCCCTCATATATAGTTTAGCATTACTATTCATAAAACCCAAAATCTAAAATGCTCTACAAAACTGAAAAATTTTGGGTATTGATAACTCCACATATGGAAAATTTCATATAATAAAACTGTATTTAAACTGCAAAATTATAAAAAATTATATAAAACTATCTTCAGGATATATATTTAAGATGTAAATGAAACATGAATGAATTTTGTGTGTAGACATGAATCTCATTCCCATAATATCTAGTTACATGCATGAAAATATTCCTAAATCTGATAAAAAGCTAAATTTTAAATACTTCTAGCATAAATCATTTCGGATAAAATATACTCAACGTGTACACACAAACACATATTTATATTACATATACATTGCTGGTATACACAGTATATGAATATATATTAATTCCCGATTCCTGATTTCTTCTTTTAAATTTTCTTCAGCATATACATATTCCACATATTTCATATATAAAGATTTAGGAACATAGTGAAACTTTCCATCCTACCCTCCCTCTTGCCCACAATCCCACCTTCCTCCTCCTTCTCCTAATCCTTCCCTTAATTTTTACAATGACTTACTTTCCGTTTACTTTACACACATAAGTTAAACCTACACTAAGTAATGAGTTCAACAAATAGTGTGCTCAATTCACAGTGGCTAAGGTATGGAATCAGCCTTGATGTCCATCACCTGATGAATGGATAAAGAAATTATGGCATATATGCACTATGGAATACTACTCAGTTCCTAATTTTTTTTCAGCTATGAAGTAGAAGGGTGTGGTCAAAAGGACTACACTAAAAGATGGAAGTCATCTTCAGTCTCCTAGTTTCTGGATAGGTTGGAGCTTCAGAGATATTTACTATATTATTGAATAAACACATGTATATTTTAGTAAATGAGGGGCATAACTACAATAGTTCTATGATTTTTTTTTTTAATTTTTGACAGAGTGGACAGTGAGAGAGAGAGAGAGAGAGAGACAGAGAGAAAGGACTTCCTTTTCCGTTGCTTCACCCTCCGATGGCTGCACTGCGGCCAGCGCATTGTGCTGATCCGAAGCCAGGAGCCAGGTGCTTCCTCCTGGTCTCCCATGGGGTGCAGGGCCCAAGCACTTGGGCCATCCTCCACTGCACTCCCGGGCCACAGCAGAGAGCTGGCCTGGAAGAGGGGCAAGTAGGACAGAATCTGGCAAATGGGACTAGAACCCGGTGTGCCGGCTCCACAAGGCAGAGGATTAGCCTGGCGCCGGCCAATAGTTCTATGATTCTTAAGAGGTACTACTCAACAAAGTGAAGCCACAAATGATGGAATGGAAGAAAATATTTGCAAACTCTGCATCTGATAAAGGATTAATATGCAAGATCTATAAAGACTCAAGAATCTCAACAAAAACAAAAGGAACGATCCAGTTAAGAAACGAGGAAAGGACATGAAGAGGCATTTTTCAAATTTTGAAATACAAATGGCTAGCAGGCACATGAAAAAAGAGATTCTCAGCATCACTAGTCACCAGAGAAACTCACTGAAAACCACAATGAGGTTTCACCTCAGCACAGTTAGAGTGGCTATCATCCAAAATTAAATAAATAAATGCTGACAAGGATGTGGAAAAAAAAAGTGCCCTAATAGCCTGTTGGTAGGAATTGGTAAGAATGTAAAGCAGTACACTCATTATGGGAGACAGTTAAAGATTCTTCAGAACTGAAAACAGATCCACCATAGGACCCAGCTATTCCACTCCTGGGAATTTACCCAAAGGAAATGAAAGCAGTAAGGTTATCTTAGGTTTGTAGGTATGAGGGGCTGGTGCTGTGGTGTAGCAGGTAAAGCAAGACTGTAGAAACTGCATCCCATGTGGCCACCAGTTCAAGTCCTGGCTACTCCATTTCTAATCCAGTTTTCTGCTAATGCCCTGGGAAAACAACAGAAGATTGTCCAAGTACTTGGGCCCCTGTACCCATGTGAGAAACCTGGAAGAAATACCTGGTTCCTGGCTTCAGATTGGCCCAACTCCAGCCATTTCGGCCATTTGGAAAGTAAACCAGCAGATGGAAGATCAATCTCTCTCTCTCCCTACCTCTGCCTTTGAAATAAAAAACAAAATAATTGTACTTATGAAATACATGAAATCTGTTCTCCTTATATTAATAAATTTAAAAAAACAATTTGTGCAGAGCAAAATGGATCATCAGAAATTGTAAATTATATAGTGTTTTCCTGAAGTATTGTGTTTATTCAAAAATTGACATATTCTAGATATAAGCAAGCATTAAAATAAATAAATGCAATATTGTTAAATATCATAATGCTAGAGAAATCAAAGTGCTATTATCCTCTGTCTTACATTTTTCTTACAATTTTTCTTACATTTTCTTACAATTTTTGTGTATGCTGCTTCTTTCAAACATCTCAGGATCCAATGTTATAGATGTTGTAGATGAAGAAAGATGAGAATTAAAAGAGAGTAAAGTGATTGAATCATAGTCTAAGGGCTAGTCCGAAAGCCAGAGCTTAACAAACACTTTCTGAAATTAAATATAGTCTACTTTATCTGCACTAGGTCACCTCTCAAGGAAAACATGTTATCTATATGAAACTTTGTATCATGTACAAGTTGTTTTGTTTTTACAATGCTTTGGTATTAATATGATGCTGTTAGTGGAAATAATCACTCTCATCCTCAGTATTATTAAAACACTAAAGGGAATAATAAAAAGATTATTTTAAGATATTGGTCTGATTTTGGGGTGGCTAATTGAATGAGATTTCATCTCTTTGAACTTTGACTTACTCATGCTATAGAAGAGCCAAAATGATTGAGAGGCTCATTATCTTTTCTTTAAAATTTTACTTATGTTAGGAAAGTTTCATAAATTTCATAAATATGCAGATTTAGAAACATCATGGCACTTCCCCACCTATCTTCCCTCTGGCCCATGCTGTAATCCTCCCCTCCCCCTTGCATTCCCCCTCTTAATTTTTATAGAGACATGTTCTCAGTGTATTTAATGATCATAAAGTTAACCCTACTCTAAGTAAGAGAGTTCAACAAATAGTTTGAAGTAAAAACAACAACAACAATAACAAAAAAAACACTGTTCCTCAACAGAAAAGACAAGGGCTATACACAATCACCAAATCTCAAAATGTCTATTTTACTCCAACATATTACATTTCGGATACTCCATTAGTTAACTCAGATCAGGGAAAACATATGATATCTGTCTTTTTGGGACTTGCTTATTTCACTAAGGGTAATGGTTTCTAGTTGCATCCATCTTATTGCAAAAGATAGGATTTCATTTTTTTACAGCTGAGTGGTACTCCATAGTATATATATACCATAATTTCTTTATCCAGTCAACAGTTAATGGACATCTGGGTTGATTCCATAACTTAGCTATTGTGAATTGTGCTGCAATGAACATAGAGGTAGAGGTAACTCGTTCATATGCTGATTTCTTTTGGTTTGGCTTAATTCCCAGGCATCATATGATATGTCTATATTCAGATTTCTGAGGTTTCTCTATACTGTCCACAGTGGCCGCACCAGTTTACATTCCAACCAATAGTGGACCAGGGTATCTTTTCCCCACATCCTCACCAGCATGTGTCACTTGTTGATTTCTGTAGGAAAGCCATTCTTACTGGGGTGAGATGAAACTTCATCATGGTTTTGATTTGCATTTCCCTAATGGCTGGTGGTCCTGAGCATTTTCTCAAGTGTTTGTTGGTCATTTGAATTTCCTCTCTTGAAAAATGCCTATTCAAGTCTTTTTCCTCTTTCTTTATTGGACTGTTTGTTTTGTTGTTGCTGAGTTTCTTGAGCTCTTTATATGTTATGGATATTAATCCTTTCTCAATTGCATAGTTTGCAAATAATTTCTCCCATTCTGTCAGTTGCTTTTTCACTTTGCTGAGTGTCTCTTCTGCAGTGCAGAAGCTTCTCAGCTTGATGTAATCCCATTTGTTTTGTTAAAATTTATTTGTTCCTCTTTAAAGTTTTATTTATTTTCATTAAATTTGAAATGTAGAGAGCAGAGTAGGGGCAAAGAGATAGAGATCTTCCATCCTCTGATTCACTTCCCAAATGCTAGCAACAGCTGGGCTTGGCCCAGGCTGAAGCCAGGAGCCTGGAACTCAATGCAGTACTTGAGTCATCACTTGGTAACTCCCAGGGTGAACATAAAAAAGAAGCTGGATTGGGAGGAAACGAGCTTGGACTTGAATCAGGCAGTCTGATGTGGGATGCAATTACCCCAATGACTTTTAACAGCCACTGCAAACATTTATTTCTATTTATTCATTCTGTGATTTACCAGGAAATGATGAAAAAAAATCCTTCACCTTCAGGGTAAAGGTTATACTTCTATTTGATTTAAAATGGAAGAGAAAGAGAAAGATTTTTTTCTTCACCTACTAGAAAATTATTTGTATCTATAGAATTCCTGAATGTAGTTGTCAAAATTTCAATACAGAATATGCAATACAAAAAAACCACGAATTTTGATTACTTCAACTCTTGTGAATTAGCCATCCATTCCCCCCACCTCACATTCTTTACAGAAATTTAGATAAAGATGAGGCCATCATCTGAAAGAAGATTAAAACAAAATTCATGGACAAAGATTTTGATGCCATTCAACCACATTAATAAACAGAAACTCAATCTTTCCAACCCTGTATTTGTAGATTCCTTGTCAAATATGTCCAATCGGGAATAATTTATCTCCATTGACTCCACTTAAACATAAACATTAAGTTCATTGCCAAGACAAACCTAAAATATAAATATATACATTTAGATAATAAATATCACTGTAGACTTTCACAGGAAAATAAGGCTGAGTTCAGATTGGAGTGGCTGGAGAAGTTTATCAAAAAAGAGCAATCCAGGAGACAGAGTTACATACTGGGTCAACAGGACCTGTGTCAACCTTTGTCAGAAACTATATTTTCATTTGAAAAAGACTCAACATTCCTATCAATGTTTCCTGGACAAGATGTTTCTCTCAGACTGCAGCCGATGAGTACATCTCAGCTACACCAGAATCATAAAATGAATCATAAGCTTCCCTGAGGGTGGCAGCAGTCTGCCCCATGAACTTGAGGGCAGAGTCTCCTTAAATTAAAAATGAGTATGAGTATGATTCTATATCACTGGCTGGTGTGCATTTTGGTAATGGACTTTCTTCCAGTGTAGCTCTCTTGTTACTTGCTCTGAGCTTTGGTATCATGTCTGCATCCTGTGAAAGTTTGAATCTCCATGAAGCTTTTTTATGTGCACATCATCTTGGGATGAGGAGTAGCCAATGCCTTTAGATTTAAGCAGCATTAAAATAGCTTAGTGAAAGCAACATGTAGCTGGAATAAGGATAGTAATAAAATAACCCTCTAGACCTCCAAATATTAGTGAAAAGAAACTTGGAAATGCATCATAGGCGATCATTCTCTCTATTTCTCTTCTCACGAGAGCTCCGCTGAAACATAGTTTTAGAAAGATGAACTTGGATATACTTCAGTAGTCCAATCTCTTCCCACCAGGGTGAGCCAGGTCATTTCCCTATTTTGGTGCTTAACCTAATTTGGAATCCTCTTTTGCAAAATGCCTTTACCACCTGCCTGAGGTGAAAGGAACAAAGCTCATGCCAACTGACAGGAATGTTTTCTGCAAGGCTGAGTTAACAGGGCAACCTTACGTTATCTTTTGCTGAATAAGGAGATTTTTCCTAACAGTGAAGGCTTAAAAAGTACTTTTCTTTATTCTTTTAAATGAAGCTCAGGTTAAGTGGAGAGTAGCCAAAGCAGCAAATTTCACACAGTGTGGGTGATGGAGGTGCTATTGTGTCCTGAGGAATGAAGACAAGCAAGGCAAAGGAAACTGTACTCTTCTATAGACTACTGTTGGAAAAGCAACACAAATCCCATCCTTCATGGAACACTCTGTGGTAAGCAGGTGGTTTCCATGGGATGACAGTCCTGTTATTAATTTGCATTAATAGTTATGGAAAAGTCTTCGAAATTTATCTAGACTCTCATTCCTAAAACACAGTCTTCACTCTGTTGCCACAGTTACTTTCTCTCAACATTGTCTACATCATGTCTATGTAGGCTCAACTATTTAGAGGGCCTCTCCAGCACCCATGGGATGATGCTTGAAATTAATTTGCCATCAAAAGTCTTCTACATGCAGACCTTGGTTCATCCTTATAATCCTAAGCCCACCCTTTTGCTTCATAATTGCCTTTCTTTGGCTAAACCTCTGTGGCTTGCTTCAGGGATGGACTGAAGCTGTTTTCCCAATTCTACTACTTTATTATGTTCCTTCAATTGGACATAACCTACTCTTTTCATAAAATCCTATCAACTTTTTTATGTCTTCTCCTTTTTCCCTAAAATCTTCATTATTTCAGCATCTGCTGCATCACTTTATTCCATGTCTTTTGTCGTATTTATCGCTAAGAGAAGCTCACACTGTGCACTGTCATAATACATCTTGACTTGTGTGCATCAAGTATGTTCATCACATTTAATAAACTAGAGTGACTAAATGATTACTTTCCCAAGTCCAGTACTTGATTCTAGGTTTAATGCTCTCCTCCATGTAAAAAAAAACAGTGCAATAATGATGTCTAGCTTGACATTTTTAATAACTTAATGTTCATGTAATCAGTCAAAAAAAGTAGCTAGGGGTCAGCATTGTGGCACAGGGGGTTAAGCTTCTGCCAAGATACTGGTTCAAGTTTCAGCTGTTCTGTTTCAGTTTCTGTCCACTGCTAATGCACCTGTGAGAGCAGTGGCTGATGGCCCAAGTGTTTGGGCCCCTGTCACCTACATGGGAAACTGTTAGAGTTCCTGATCTAGCCCTAGGCACTGCAGCCTTTTTGGGGTTGAAGCAGCAGATGAAAGATCTCTCTTTCTCTCTTTCTCTCTTTCTCTCTCTGTTTTTCAAATAGATAAAAAATCTTTTTTGAAAAATAAGCATAGTTAAAAGAAAACTTTTCCCATCAGGTGCATTATAAATTTCTTTTTTTTTTTTTTTTTTTTTTTTTTTTTTTTTTTTTTTTTTTTGTGACAGGCAGAGTGGACAGTGAGAGAGAGAGACAGAGAGAAAGGTCTTCCGTTGCCGTTGGTTCACCCTCCAATGGCCGCCACTGACGGCGCGCTGCGGCCGGCGCACCACGTTCGTCCGATGGCAGGAGCCAGGAGCCAGGTGCTTTTCCTGGTCTCCCCATGGGGTGCAGGGCCCAAGCACCTGGGCCATCCTCCACTGCACTCCCGGGCCACAGCAGAGGGCTGGCCTGGAAGAGGGGCAACCGGGACAGAATCCGGCGCCCCGACCGGGACTAGAACCCGGTGTGCCGGCGCCGCAAGGCGGAGGATTAGCCTGTTGAGCCACGGCGCCGGCCTATAAATTTCATATTGACTGTAAGAAAGAATGATTATTATTCCTTTAAAGAAATTACTGATATTTTTAACTTCAGGAAAAATTTTAAAAAATGATGTACTACTATCCTCCAAAAACTCATGTCTACTAAGAAATTCATGATGTGAATTTACTTATAAATGTGATATTTGCAATTGTAATTAGCTAAGGTGGGATAAAGTCACACTGGACTAGATTGGGCCTTAGATGATATCCTTATAAGAACAGAAGAGAACATACAGACAAACACAGAGGAGAAACCCTTGTGTCAATGGAGGCAAAGACTGCAGTAAGATGGCTACAAGCCAAGGAGGCCAAGAATTCCTGAAGAGCTGCTTGGAGTTAGAAGAGGCAAGGAAGGTTTTTCCCTGGAACATCCATGGAACACTTGATCTCAGACTTCCAGCCTTGGAAAGTATGAGAGAATCAATTTCTGTTGTTCAAAGACACCCAGTTTGTGATGGTTTGTTAGGGTAGTCTGGGGAAATGAAGGCAGATCATGAATGTTACCTAAAGTGTTCTGAATGCGAGTGAGGCCTATTATTCGGAAAAGAGATTTCAGGACTAAGTGAAAAGCTGTCTGATGGGAGAAAATTTTCCTTTGCCTTCAGCTGTAAAAATAGAATAGCTTCACATTTTTCTGGGATGGTTTTGGTGTGATCCTACTTGAAAGGAGGTGAATGAACTAAGTGACCTTTCAAGATCTTCCTCAATCCTTTGATACTGAGATTTTATGAACTCTGCTCAGTGGATAATCTGGGCCAGCTTTACTTATGCGTTTTTATTTCCAGAACAGTTCCCTATCTCAAAACTTCTACAAAAGACAGATAAATTCTGTCATGGTCCCTACCCCTCCTCATTTATACATATATATATATATATATATATATATATATATATATACACACACACACACACACACACATAGTAAAGCAAGCCACATTTTTGTTCAGATTGATGTATTTGTTCTTACTAATGCCCCCATTGTTTGTCTTCTAGGCTGTTTTGTTTCTCCATTTTAGTAGACTTTATTTGATAAGATTTTCATTTTTTTTCAAATAGATTTAAAGCTTCCATCAGATTAGGCAGTGATATTTAAAAAATTATGTATTAATCACAATTGAGTAAATTGCAATAAGCAGCTCAAAATTGCAATGGCTTAATAGAAAATTGTTTCCTGTAGCATGTCCATCTGTGGACAATGAAAGGCTTTACTCCATGTCTTTCTCATTCTAATGACTAAATCAAAGAATCTCTGCCTTCTGGCACATCTTGGAAGCTGGAAAGGAATGTAGGGTATTTTGCAAAAACTTTTCCATTAAAAATTTTTAATTGTTTTTATTTGTTTGAGAAGCAGAAGACAGAGATCCCTCATCTACTGGTTCAGTCTCCAAATGTCCTCAAAACCTGTCTTGGCCAGTCTGATGCCAGGAGACAGGAATTCAGACCACTTCCCTCATATGGGTGGCAGGAATCCAGTTACCTAGGCCATCACCTGCTGCCTCCAAGGGTGTGCTTTAACAGTAAACCAGAATCTGGATCTCAGGCACCTTGAGGTGAGATAAAAGCATCCCAAGTAACATCTTAGCAGTCACACCAAGTGCCCACCCTAAGCCTTCTCCTCTTGATAGACATTGCAGGAGGCCCAGCTCATTGAATGCTAGTATTCTTGTCTCTTAAAGTTCCCTTTCACTCTCTCTGTCTCTCTCTCTCTCTCTGTCTCTCTCTCTCTCTCTCTCTTTCTTTCTAGCTCTTGCTCTTTCTCTTGTATGTGCTAAGCACAAATACTTATCATTAATCTTCCTTGACTCACATCTCACACAAATCACTCACCATCATATTTCATTAACCAGAGCAATAACATGTCCATGCCTAACTTCAAAGGGGCAGGCAATGCAATCTTACCTCATCTTTGGAAGGAGGAGAGCTATAAATACTGTTCAACAGCATAAACAATGACCAACATCCCAAAAAACAATTCAGAGCATTTGCTATTGTCCTTGATATACAGTATAATAGGCCCTTCACTGTTGTGAATATACAGTCTTAAAGGAATTTATACTACTTCCAAGAAAGGTAGTTCTTCCTGAGGAAAGAGTCGCACAAATATGGATACAGAATTTGTGTGGAGCATGTAAGTGGTAGCAATGGTCCCAGAGTAGAGTTTGGAGTGAGGATTATTCTAGGTACTCTAAACAGCAGAGGAAATCCAGATGCAGAAGCTAATAAACTACCTGAAACGGATGGAGCTGAGAGAGAACTGAAAGTTCAATGTGACCAGAATAGAAGCGTGGGACACCGGGGAGAGGTTACTTAATTATTTCTGTTCTCCTTTGACATTTATGTTTGCACTCATGCCTTCGGCTCCACATTCCCTTCCTTATGGGATGATGATTTTCAGTTCTTATCCAGGATTTCTCCAACATATCGACTCCAGCTTGCTACAGGTCAGGAACTGAGTTAAGGCAAGCAAGATACTGAGGGTGCAACATTTGAAAAGATACTTAGTTCCTGAAGCTTGCCTTGAAATGGCTTGAATCAAAGAAAGAGTTATCTCCTTAGCAGTGAAGTATCAAAACCAGAGTGAAAACTGAATTTAAAAAAGCGAGCATATGCACTAAAAATGCATTGTTTCCACGTTCCTTTTTCTTATACACCAAAAGAAATCGATCCAGAGCCCCTGCTAATCCATAGATTCATATCTTCATTGCTGATTTTCCTTCATCTGTACCCGACCTATGTACACACACACACACACACACACACACACACATCCCTCTTTATATCTGTCTGTCACACCCTATGTTCTTACTGTGTGTGTCTTCTCCAACATATCTATTTCTCAGTGTGCTCTGCCAGCACTCTCCCTTCCCCAGAGTCCTTTGGCCATAAGATAAATAAAGTATTTGCCCACTTGCTGGTCTCTGAATGCCTTACTCGCTTCTATTTGTGATCCACTAAATCGACACACACTTCTATAAAACTACTCTTCTTTAGTTTTGTTGGAAACTGCAGGAATTCAGTTTCCTTATGAGACTCCCTCTGATGTAACCTATGCAATCCCAAGTATAATATGGATGAATTTGCATGTATCTCACAAGAGAAACAGGGAAAAGACAGAGTCTGGCTGTATTTATCTGTGATCACTCATGTAGACCTTCATCTGAGCTGAGTTTCCAGATCTGACTCATTTGTACCATGTACTATTGTAAACCTTTTCTCACTTCAATATTATAGAAAGTCCTGTGTTTCATCACTTTAAAACAGCACAAAGTGCAACATTCAAAACATTCTTAAAAAAATCAAACAGCTCATGCTCTCACCAACATCATTCTGAAGTTTTACAGGGGAGAGAGAGAGAGAGAGAGTGAGCGAGCTATTTCCCTGGTGATGTGAGCCCACCAAAAAGTTTATAAAGAAAACAAACTTCCCTCGGGCAGTAATCAGTGGTCAGACAGTATCTGACAAGCACAGCGGAATTTCAGCTGTGGCTCTAGGGCTGTTCTTAGTTCTGGTCAATTCTTTTGCTAACTGGGATATGAAAGGAACCCAAGTGAAAATAGTCTGGAGGAAAAAAAATAAGCAAGATAATGTAAAACAAACTCATTATATCTGGAATATTAAGTCTTTTCTTAGAAGATTCTTTCCTTCTTGCCCTAGAGCACTTGAAAGTTTTGAAGATCCATTTAATGTAACGTCAAAATAATATTTTACATAATGTTTATTTTAGGTTTAAAGCCTTGCTACAATGAAACTGGAACTATAGTGAAACTTAAAGCAGCAAAATAAACTGAAGAGGCCTCATAAAAATATATAGGCAGTAGTCAACTGATGCAAGCCAATAAGCTTTATGGTATACGAACACTGATTTCCATTAACACCAGAATTCTTTCTTTATCTTTCTGGAGTTCTCACGTGGTTGTAACATCTCTTACTAGACTTCTCCCCTGCCCCCATGAACAGCAGTCCCGCTTCCTAACTAATTAGGATGGTTTATAATTAGATTTTGGCCTGTAGGAAGGGATTAATCTTTGTTAGAGGTGTGGGCGATTCAGCAGCTTCTGCTCATAAGGGTATGCATGCCAATTTATTTATTTATTTTTATTTTAAGCTTCATTTAATAGGAAGCTTCATTCCTCCAGATTTAACTTTGATGTACAATTTAAAGTACATTTTCAAACTCAGTTTGTTTTGTTCACATCAATTTTAAGGTAGATTTTCAAATTTATTCTCCTCCACAAGCAAATCTCCAAGTTTAAAATGCCCATTGAAGGCCTCAATATCAAGAATCTGTTCATTCTCAAATCTTCCCTGAAAGCAAGTAATTTGGATACACTCTGCAACACTGCCGCTCATCCCACCCCTAACCCCCACTGCCATGATTCAACTCTACCAATGTGCTAGGTATAGGAGATTGTACAAGATTCTGTGATGTTTGAAGTCACAAGGGCTATGTATTTGTTGTTTACAGGGTAATTGGAAGCTGTAATTTGTCAATAACATCAATTTGAACTGAACATCTGTTGCAATGCAAGGGTTGTGTGATTAGATGACATCTGAGTTCTTCATCTGGTAAGAAACACTTGCAGAAGAAATCGGTTCAATAACGCCCTTGCCACCTATCTGATCTATGATCTGGGGAAATATTTTCCCTCTCTAATGCAATACACAAGGTCATTCTATTGTGTCTTTTTAAGTTTATTATTATATACCAGATATCTTGGGTGCACAGAAGACAGTAATTTCTATTTGGCAACACATACACACTCTCAACGATGAGGGTAATATGCATGAGAATGACTTACTGTTGTTCGAGTCTAAGAAATACTCCCTGCTCCTCTCTGCGTTTTTGTTGGTAAATTGATAGCATAATTCTGTCAGAGTTTTTCCTCATTTTCTATTTGGAATATATGCTATTAAGGTTTTAGTTGTGTAGGTCATTAATTATTGAAACCATATAAAGCAGAAGTGAAAGTTGTACAGTTCATGGTTTTCCCTATTCTGATTCACCACGAATCAGTTCCTTCCCTGAGCCTTAAGGGAGATAGGGCACACATCCTCCTACCTACTTCAAGCTCCCACCTTGGATCCTTTTCTTGAGTTAGGCCTTCATTCTGCCATGTGACTGGACTTAGATCAGAATTAAAGTGATATGGAAATATGGAATGTGCACAGCAGGTGATTGATGCATGGATTTCAAGATGGTGAACCCAGATATCAGACCAGGTTTGGTCAATGGTCTTATTCTTCTCTAACTCTGCCAGTTCAGATTCTAATACATTTCACTCATCTTTATAATCACAGTGTAAGTTTTGCCTCTTTTTTTAGATTTATTTATTTATTTGAAAGGCAAGATTACAGAGAGGCAGAAGCAGAGAGAGAGAGAGAGAGAGAGAGAGAGAGAGAGAGAGAGGTCTTCCATCTGCTGGTTCACCCCCCCAAATGGCTGCAATGGCTGGCTTAGCCAAACTGAAGCCAGGAGCCAGGGGTTCCTTCTGGGTTTCCCATGCAAGTATGGGGGCCCAAGAACTTTGACCACCTGCTACTGCTTTCCCAGGTCACAGCAGAGAGCTGGATTGAAAGTGGAGCAGCGGGTCTTGAACCAGTGCTCATAAAGATTTCCTGCACTGCAGGTGGTGGCTTTACTCACTATGCCACCTAAATTTCTCCTCTCAAAAGCCATTGGGGAGACCCAGCTCATTGAACACTAGCACTCTTGGCCCTTAAAATGCTCTCTTTCTCACTCTTCTCTCTCTCTCTCTCTCTCTCTCTCTCTCTCTCTCTCTCTCTCTCTCTCTCTCTCTCTCTCTCCCCCCTTGCTCTTTCTTGTATGTGTACACTTTTTAAGAACAAATGCTCATCATTACTCTTCCTGGACTCACACTCCATCAACCCTGTTAACTAGCTCTGGAAGCTTGGCCATTTTGCTACAATTCTTTATTCCTCGGTATTTCTCTTTGTAAAATAAAGGTGATGATATTACCTACCTTGTAGTTTTGCTAAAAATTAAATTAGATAATACTTATAATTCCATGTTATTGAACTTGGCACATGTTGATATTAACTACCCTTATTCGATACTTTATAGTCTATGCCCTTTTTCAACCCTAAAGTCCCTGCAATCAGTTCCCATACTCACCTTTCACTCAGTACCATACGGAGAACCATGTACAGATCTGACACTAAGTATTGGTCAACCAGTACTTCACAGTAGTCTCTGCTTTCTTTAATGTGGAGCGTAAATTACAAGTGATCAAGTAGTGGAATAACTCTTGGAAATGTAGCTCAAAGATATACTGAATGCCAGACCTGGAGATTATGTTAGCCTGGAGCAGAATTCACTTCCATCTGAAACCTCTTCTCAGGTTGAAGTTATCTTCTCTGCATGGCTACTTGTACTCCACCTTGGAGAAAAGATTAAGTAACTCAAATTCAACCTTTCCCATAAATGTGTATATTGAAACAAGAAACTTCTTATTTCTATGTGTGCTCGTCCTAATAAATATAGCAGCATAAGCATAATCTGTTTTACTTACATCTTTACCAGAGAACCCACAGATGCACTGCAATGTGTCAGCATTTCTTGGTCTCTCACAGATTTTTCCTCTGGGAAGGACAAAATACATGCTACTAACTTTTTTAAAAGTCTACTTCCAAATGAAATGTCCGTGAAGGTTCCCTGATGGTCCCAGTCTTTGGAACTGACTTCTGTCAAAGTGGCCAGACAGGCCTCCTGATGGCCTACTGCTGAAAAGCATAGATAAGAGGAATGAGTCAAGCAGAATGACAATAGCAAACTTCTCTGAGTAGGTGAAGGAGGGAAATGCTCTATTTTACAGAAACGATGTGTGTCATACTACATAGTATCCTGTACACATGCATACACACAGGCACACCTTCAAACATGACTGAGAACTGTGGATAACTGTTTCCAGTAATCACAACTGCTACTATTTTGTATTTTTAAGTAGGTATGAGATATTATGTATTTTATCTCCAATTCTTAAAATGGTCTTCTAGGAAGCTGCTGTTACTATCATCATATGAATGTCACAGTGAGCTTGGAGTGCCTGCTCAGGCCCTGATTCTGACACACGCTTAGCCTGATGCCCATCAGACAGTTCCTACTCCTCAAAGTGCAAAGATCTGCATTCCACTTTCACAGCATCACACGAGTCATCCTTAAACTTTCATTGTCCATGTTTATAGATCTATCCACATGGTAGTTTAAAAAATAAGTAGCTAAATTCAATTAATGAACCTATTATTCTAACAAACACACATTTGAATATTTAAGGAACCATAAAGCTATCAGAGTACCCTGTCATCCAAACTCACAGCTTTTTCACCAAAACAGAGCAAAACTGCTCTCTGTATCTCCAGCTTTATCTGACTTTATCGCCCTCCCTGATTTCCTAGCATTATTTCCATAAAGTCAAGTCTAGTTACTCAAAAGTGATTGGTTATACATGATTAAAGAATCATCATTCTCAAATATGACACTCAAAACAAAAATGTGGATGTATAATCAATGTTTCTAATTATGTCTTAGGAAAGGATAGCAAATTCTTATTGAACCTATGCAAATAACTATACTGCCAAGAAAATATGACTACTCAGTAAGAGGTTCCAAAATCCATAATGATTGGCATGGAGAAAAAGGATAAGACATCATTTTTGTCTGCTATCATAAGGCAACACCAGATCACAATCACTGATTTATCTCTAGGGATATCTCCTAAAGCATACAATTTCTTTGGATTAACCACAGCAAAACTTGCAAATTTAACCTAGGAAAAAATATCTCTTCAGATTTGACAATCTCTTCACAAAAGACATTGATATTAACATATCAAGTTAACCTAATTATTTCTGGTACTTCTCTTTTATAAGTAGAGCAAGTCTTTTTCATTTTTCAGGAGTCCTCTTGGAAATCTAAAGATACATTTAGTTTCAAAAAAAATTCATGAAAGTTTCATTTCATTTTACCATTATGCTTTATTTCTGGAAGGAAAAATACTACAAAAATATTGTTATGAGATTTGACCACGTAAGGTAGCAATAGTATTTGTCTATTCATTTCAAAGTGACAGTGAAACATTTAAAAATCAACATAGAGAGCATTGTAATTGTAAAGAATCAGCTCTTCCATAAGCTAGGAGCCTTTGTTTTCTTAAACAATCAAGGACATAATAAAATAAATATAAAGCAAAAAACTCTACAAAAATATAAACTCTTTTCAGATTCTACAAAATTGCGTATTATACATGATGGCTATAAACAGTAAATTAATCAAGCAAGTTCACTAAAATCAAGCCAATTTTGCTAGGATTTTAACATATTTCATTGGTTTTCACACTCAATATTTAAACACAATATTTACTGAAAGCAATTATAATGTTCTTTCCATGAACTTTACTTCTTTCTATGTCCATTCAAGTTTGTCTTTACCACTCTCCTATATTGGAACATTCGATCCCTTCATTTTAGGACAAAATTCAGTAAAACTATGTAGGTACCAAAGTTTCAGTGTCTTTCATTATTTAGTGATGATCTACATGATCAATGAATCCCTAATAATCTACTAAACTCACACTAGTCTATGAATTTAAGGATGTGGGAAATTGTCTTCAAGTTAAAACACTACAAAGTACAATTACTGTTAGAATAAAATTATTCAGAATAGCAAAACAAAATACAGATTTAAGTTTTTCATAATTCTAAATACTAATTAGAAATAATGCTAGCTTAATTAACAAGCAACCTGTAAGTACATGAAAAAAAATCATAGAGAAGAAAAAATGTACAACAACAGTCAGCACACAATTATTCTTAGGTGTTTAAATTTTAACTGAAAAGTGATCTCTGTGAAATATAAGAGTGGGAATAAGAGAGGGAGGAGATGTAAAATTTGGGACATGCTCAATCGGAACGGCCCCAAATGATGGAGTTAGAATTGTGCCAGGGGATTCCAATACAATCCCATCAAGGTGGCATGTACCAAGGCCATCTCATTAGTCCAAGTGATCAATT
This sequence comes from Sylvilagus floridanus, assembly GCA_949820135.1. Lineage (NCBI taxonomy): Eukaryota > Metazoa > Chordata > Mammalia > Lagomorpha > Leporidae > Sylvilagus > Sylvilagus floridanus. Next base: position 89,911,378 of record OX463226.1, on the reverse strand, counting down.
TCAGCTCACAATTGATCACACTGATAGGTCTAAGAGTCAAAGGGATCACACAAACAAGACTAGTGTCTGCTAATACTAACTGATAGAATGAAAATGGGAGAGAATGATCCAACATGGGAAGCAGGATACACAGCAGACTCATAGAATGGCAGATGTCCTAAATAGCACTCTGGCCTCAGAATCAGCCCTTAAGGCATTCGGATCTGGCTCAAGAGCCCATGAGAATATTTTAGGCATGGAAAGCTAAGACACTCTGGAAAAAACAGAAGACCTAAATGAAAGATCTCTGCGAGTGAGATCCCAGTGGAAAGAACGGGGCCATCAAAGAAGGAGGTACCTTTCTCTGAAGGGAGGAGGGAACTTCCACTTTGACTATGGCCCTGTGGGAATAAGATCGAAGTCGGCGAACCCTAAAGGCTTCCATAGCCTCGGCAACTCATGACCAGAGCCTAGGGAGATTACTGACGCCATAAACAAGAGTGTCAAATTGTTAAATCAACATCAGGAGTCACTGTGTACTTACGTCTCATGAGGGATCTGTCCTTAATGTGTTATCCAATGTGAAGTGATGCTATTACTAGTACTGAAACAGTATTTTTACACTTTGTGTTTCTGAGTGGGTGCAAACTGATTAAATCCTTACATAGTATATATTGAATCGATCTTCTTTATATAAAGATAATTGCAAATGATTAAAAAATCTTGGTGTTAATGGAAATTGCATAGACAATTAATCAATTTTTTTTAAAAAAAATCATGTAGGATCTCTGTCCTTAATGTGCTGTACATTGTGAATTAATACTATAACTAGTACTCCAACAGTATTATCATTTTGTGTCTCTATGCGAGGGCAAACCGTTGAAATCTTTACGTAATATGTACTAAATTGATCTTCTGTGTATAAAGAGAATTGAAAATGAATCTTGATGTGAACAGAAGGGGAGAGGGAGCGGGAAAGGGGAGGGTGGGGGGAGGGAGGGAAGTTGTGTGGGGGGGAGCCATTGTGGTCCATGAGCTGTTCTTTGGAAATTTATATTCTTTAAATAAAAGCTTTATAAAAAAAAAAAAAAAAAAAAAAAAAGAAAAAATGTTTGCAGACATTATAACTTAACACTGATAAATAAGAAAACATACATTGTTTTCATGAAACTAAAAATATTAAACTAACATCATTTGCCAAACACATCATTATTATGCACCTTTTTTTATACTAGTTCTAGTTTAGTTTATGTGAAAATACTTTTGTTGAACATTTAAAATAACAAAGTTTGTTTTCCTTATTTTCTGAAAATCTTAGACATTTAATTAACATTAGATGTCTATTAATTTCTAGAGGTCAATACGAACAAGTTCTCCTAAAAAACTTTATCATCTAATTGATTAGTGTTCAGGTTGGTTGACATTATATTTCAATCTGAGGGAAAGGCTTGTCTGAATCTTAAACACAAGAATGTATTGTAAGATGTAAAAAGCTTCATCTGTAAAATTCAATTAAAAATCAACAATAACTAAAATCCTACAGAATTTTTCAGGTCATTTAAAAAAAATCATTTCAGTGTAAAATTTTTAGTTGATTGAAGCTAAAAATAGTCAAAGGGAAATGACTGATGAGTTAGTTTTGTCATCTTCCCTCATCTAGCAGGGAAGAAATCATCAAATGGTCAGACCATAAAATACCACTCTGTGTAAAGGTAAGTTACTTAACCAGAGTCTCTGTTTCCTCTCATCCAACAGAGAATAGAACTCCGTAAAGAAATAATCCATGTTAAGAGATCACAAAGTAATCAATCTATAAATCCAACTTCCCATACACTGCTGCCAGCAATGGAGAACAGCTTTATTGACCCAAAGTGAACCAAAACAAAAAGTAAAACAAAATTAATAGCTCTTAAAATGAAAATTCAAAAAATAGACAGTAAAATTCTCTTTCTTTTTCAAAGTTATTTTTTAGAGCTAACAAAAATACATGCTGAGCTTAAATGTGTCCAAGCTATCCTCCTCTGAAGCTTACCTGCTGCTGGTTGGCGAATCCATTGGGTCAACTGGTAGGAGATCTCTAAAAGTGTTAAGAGACAGTTTCCAGAGAAAGATAAAACTATGAGTCATTTACCTATGTAAGAGTGAATATGTATTAAGTTTTTTATATTTCCCATAAAGGGAATAAAACAGATTTTAATATCCCATTCAAAGAAAAAGTCAAAGATGACATATTTATTTTTGAATTGTAAATGGATGCACAATCAATCTAAACTCAATTCAAAATATAATTTACAAATTTATTGGGTACCTACAATTTATAATGAAGTGAAAAATAACTGAAAAATAATGGACAATGGACAGGGTTAGAATCAGAGAGCCCAGAAGGTTATGCATAGTTTTATATTGCAGTACAAGCTTATATGCATTATCTTATGAGCTTTCTTTAGCTACTCTGTGTAGTATAAGGAATAGTAGTGACTGTTATCCCCATTTTATATATAATGAGACACTATGAATAATGTAAGAGCTCACAAGTATCAGGATAGCAGTATATACTCAGGTATTAACTTCTGTGAGTGATGTTTTTGTCCCTCTGTACTCAATATAACTCTGCAGTAGTTTTATCATGGATGATACAAAAGAAGCTAAATCTCCAGCTTGATAAACTTTCTAAGTTTAAATAATGCAAGTCATACGAACTTGCAAGGAAAATCAGATACAATACCAGTGTCAAGTGAGAGTGTTAAACAGCTCAGAAAAAGATGTGAATACTTAAACTCCAAATGTGCCTTTTATCTGAGCACTATAATTCATATTAAAGAGTCTTCAATTTACTTAATAAATTTACTTTCATAGCACAGAAAGAAAGCCAATAGAGTTTGTTCCCATGTATGTCAGCTTACTTGCTTTCAAAGTTAGCCTGATTCTTAGTTTTGGCCTGGCATTATACAATCAAATAAAAAATAAACATTTAGGCAGAGATGTGAGAGAGCCATGGCTGCATATTCTATTATTGCAAAGAATAGCAGCAACTTCCTGCATCTGACTGAAACATTTTCAGTTTGACCTTAAGTTAACTCCTCCTATATTAGGTCACACACTAATAGGGGCTGTTTGACCCAGAGGTCATTAAAACTGGCATCAGCTAGGAAATAATCCTTACCGAGGAACAAACAGTAATCTGGACAGACTTTAAAATGGAAATTGTGTTAGATGGCAAGGTAAACTTGAATTGTCAATGAGCTAGCCTCTGTCTTGTTTTCTCTCTCTAAAAATAAAACCCATATTTTTGTGTTCTCTAAACAGGACTATTTCTATGTTTCTTTTAGGTTTTCATATTCAGGGATTTGGAGGGTTTTTTGCAAAGATTAAAAACAAGAATGCAAACTGAAAAGAAGAATGGAAATTTGAAATTTTAAAAAGGTTCAGAATAAAAGAAACGCACTAACTGTAAACTGTGATGAATGTGAATGAGGTGGTAGTCTAGCCAATAAAGGCAAACATATCCAAGACCCACAGAGCCAGGCTTCCTCCTGTCTGATAACTTCAGGGGGAAAACTCAGAAAGGAATTTGTAGTATTTACATCCAAAAAGTCTTTTGTTTCAGGAGGAGAATATGTGGGAAGGCAAAGAACCATCTCCTTAAAAACCCTTGGCCTTAACTGGACTGCACGCTCAGTCCTCTGCCTTTATGCTGAGCCGCCCGCATGGCCTGGCCAGGTGTACCTTTTCCACTCAACCATGTAACCCCGCTCTCCCCTAGTCTGAGTGACTGGGCACTCACTCTCAGGTTCTGTCTGGAGAGGTGCCCATCCATTTTTATGGATGCCCCTTCCTTAATAAACCTTGCTATTTTGCTTTCCACTACTCTCTGTCTCATGCCTGAATTCTTTCTTGTGAGAAGACAAGAACCCCAGCATTCTCCAGTAACAGTACCAGGTCACTCTAGGTTCCTCATTGCCAGTTCCTCCTCTTCCATCTTCTGCATTTTTTTCTTTTTCTCATTGTGGTTTCAATACAGCTTTCAATAGCTCCCAGGACTTTTTATTTATAGTTCAGACAAAAATTTCTTTGTTTTGAGCACCTCTCTACACCACCACTTTGGTCATTTGATGGGATGTCTTGAAACACAAAGGTAATAAGGACTGACTCTAGAGTTGGTAGCTGAATAAGTCCCATCCAGACTCCTAGTACAAGAATGACATGAAAACGATTTTCCCTAATAGAGGATGCATTGAAGAACTGGTGGATAAGAAACATCCACAGCCTTCTAAACTTATTTTAGGGAGCCAGAGTAGAGCAGAATACTGACTAACCTGCTCTATACTGGAAGCCATGATCACCAGTCCTGCTACTGTTGCTCATGAACCCACCTGGAAACATCCAAGGTTTCTACCTCCTTGGCTCAAATGGAGGTAATGTTTACCTCATATTAACAGAGAATAGACAATTGGTATATTTATAAAGTTTCTATTTATATGCAAATTATTCACTCTGATTAAGATCGATTCTTTCCTTCCTTCATCTCTCATCTCCCTGTTTAGGTATGAAGTTCATTACTTGCATGACCGTCGTCATGTTTATGAAATAAAAATAAAATTAAATATTTTGCCTGTCCATTCCACTTGAATATATTCCTCTTAGAGCATTTCAGGAAAGATCTGAGTAGCTAACAGGGTCTTGTCACTTGTGATAGAAAACGTCTGTCCTTCCCCACTTGCTGCCAATGAAACACAGATGTCCTTGCGAAAGTGTCTCAAACATTCAGAAGGACTGAGGGTGGGTTTGGGTTTTAATCATATTGATCACTCATACAGATTACATTCTTATAATTTGCTAGACAGTTCTTGACTAAAGAACACTTAATGATTAGTTGAGAGGCATTCTTTCAATTACTTCAAGATAGGGAATATGCGCAAAGAAGAGAATATGTTGTCAAAGTGCTGTAGGGAAGTTTGGACATTCCTCTTGAAGATCTGATAATTTTTATCTACGAGATAAACTGATTAATTGCTATAGGAAAACATACATTTATTAATGTGCAAAAGCCCAGAGTCGTAGACAAGTATGAAATGAAAAAAAAAAAAACTTACAGCAGAAGCTTCAATGCCCTCTTCATAAGAGAGTTGGGAGAGAGGACACAGGCAATTTTAGAGGAGGAGTAAATTACATGCATGGCAGATGAGAGGGCCCAGAGGAACAGACAAAAGCCTGGCACAAAGTCCCTCTGTGTTTGAGATGTTGTGTTTGACTTCAAACTTCCTTCCTGCAGTAATCTTCTTAATCTTCTCTGAATAAATGAAATTTCAGAAAGAAAACTTAAGGCAATATGTGCCTCTTTGTGTGAACATGGTCAGATAAATAAGGGAACTTTTCAAAAAGCTTTTTTCTTCTCCGGGGTAGCAGTGGGGGAGGGCTAAGGGGCAGTGAGAGGAATCTTGAATCAGGCAGCTGCTACCTTAGGCCTCTTTGTGCATCAAAGTGCTGGTCCTTGGAACTAATTTTCCGATCCCAAGAATGCATATTCTTTCTTTCGTCGCTTGTGCATTCTTACTCCTGAGTGTCCTGATAATACTTTCAATGAATTGGGTAGATCACTTTATGAATTTGATTGCTAAAACAAAGCCTCTGTACTGACCACCAGCTTACCCTGCAGTCATGCAGGGAGCTGCGTTGGGGGAAGAAGAGTGATGCTATTCTTTTCAAAGATGCTTTCTTCCCTGTGGGGGAGGAATGAGCTGCAGTGCATCAGTTGGAAACTGTGCTGATTGTGGCTTATTTACAAGCAATGAAGCTCCTTTAGCTGGTACCAGTGACTCACATTGTTAAGAAGAGAACATGGTGTAATGTACTGGAAATGCATCAGGGAAAATGTTGGTTAAATATTAGAAACAGCTCTGCAAAGCTGAATTCTGATAGGCCAGAAAAAGAGTTGCCAAGGCAAGCAGTGAAGAGAGGCAGGGATGAGTCAAGAAAAGCCTCTATCATTGCAGCTGCCTGATGCTTACACCTGATCTGCCAGGACACCCTGCTCTGTGCAGATGACTCATTCCTGATGCTCCAGGGGAATGCTGGTATCATAGACGGTCCCTTCTCAGGACAAGAGGTCAGCAATACAAACAAATAGATCAACCTCAATTAAAGATTTTGGCATACCAGTTGGGTATACAGGATGCAGGTTTTTGTTTTTAATCATCCAAACTGCATATTATAAAAATTCTCAGATCTTCTTTTTAAAACAATTGTCTAAAAATGGAGACAAAACAAAGGTCTGCATGGCTCCACCTACACAGAACTGCTTCATCATCCTGCTTGAATTATCATTCAATTACAATGAATCATTGGGTCAGAAAAATATGGATCTAGACAGATTTTTTTTTAAATCTAATTTTGTGTTTCTTTTTGACAAGGAAACTTAGGCCAAAAGAGAAAAATGCCTTCGCGAAAGTGAGGCAAATTTTAAAAACATTTTTTCATCTTTTAGTCCTGCTTACTAACCTGCTTCTGAATTATTTTTATATGGGAAATATTTGAATATTTTGGCCTACAATTGAAAAATATCCATAAAAATTTGTTTCATTCATATATCCATTTCCTCAGAAATAGTCAAGATACTTATTTGATTGCAGTAATGTGTTTAATAATATAAAAACAAATGAATAAAAAATCAGTGTGAAAAAAATAGCATAATTAAAAAAAACTCAGCTAGTATAGTCTTTTTGATAGCTTGACACAAAAATGACCAGTGTCATCTTCTATTTAATTATAAATAAATCCTTATGGTCAGGTGGCAATAGTTCTAAATCCAAAGCATACATCAGAGTCAACTTGAGAGCTTTTTCAAACACATGGTGGAGACTGACTTCGAATTTTGAGTTAGTAGGTTTGGACTGGACCAAAGAATTTCCATTTATATCAAGTTTCTAAATAATACTGATGGCAACCCTTTAGATACCATACTTTGAGAACCAACAGTATTCCTAATATAAAATGTAAGATCCTAACTTGGAAATCATGGAATTAGAATTCTAGTTCTGGTTCAGATGTTATCTTGTCATGTGACTTCAAGACAATGCATTAGATATCCTGAACAACAGTTTTTCAGTTTAGAGAGGAGAAGTTAATTGGATTCAGTCTAATATATATTGGTTGGGATTTTCCAACAACTAAGATGTTCATATATTTGCAACTTGGTCTATGACTGGAGAAATAATTCTTTAGATACATGCTTTGTGATAAAAGTACTAGTGTTAAATAAGGACTATTTGTGAAGCTGTACTTACAAAATCTCCACTAACAGATGAACCTCAGTTTGACCTGCCACTTTTTTCATGAAATATGGTGCTAAGAAAGATTGGGATGATCTAGTCATTCATCAAGGAGACAATTTGTATATATTAATGCGTAGTTCTTTGTTCAAAAATTTGGTGATATCATATGTAAAGTTGTGGTAAAAACTTTCCGAAGCTCATGTGATTTGCTTTAGGGATTAAATGTGTATTCAGCCAAATGTCTACTTGTCATTCTCATGTTGTGAACATTAGCCTCCTTATTTTCTTTTTCACATTGCCTATGTAATGAAACAGCCAAATGAATTGTTCATCTAAATCAATGTGGTGGAAAATAAAATGTCGCTGCAGGTTGTTTAGAAAACTAAAAAAAGAAAAAAAAAATCCTCACAATTAGTGACAAAATTTCTGCTTTCATGCTGATACAGATACCACCTTACTCACCTAACCATATAGTTATTGTATTTTACCCATTATAAGTGGTAAATAGAAGGTATCATATGTCTTTCCACTGTATTAATGGATTACAAAAGTGAAAACTACACCTGAATACCTATGACTTATTTTTTCCATTACACTTTTCATGTTTTAAATCTGTGTATTCATTATGAATCTCTCTGTTCTCATTTATTAAAATGGCTCTCACTCTATTGCAGGAAGAAATTAGAGAGAAGGATTATGAGACAAAAAACGATGAATTTTCTAAGAAATTGTGAGGAGCTAAAGGGTTAATATGCAGTTAGGAAAGACCTCTGTGGGAATAAGGAACCAGTTGTTCTATGAAACCTGCAATCCACTGATTAGACGAAGGACATTGCCACAAGAAAATGAAAAGATTTATAGTTAAAGGAACACAATGGGTCCACACCCATAGGTAACCAAGTGGGAAACTGGGCCCTGGAATCACCAGAGCACAACACAAAGCAGCATGTCTCCAGAGCTTCACACTGATCAGGTAGGCATAACCTACCTTAATTGGTCAACAACATTTTTCAACTGTCACATCTCCTAAGTGGTCCACATGGTAATGTGTGTTAACTTATCAGGAAGCATAACTGCTTTGCAGAGACAGAAAACACAACACAGACCCTGTCATATTGAAATGATGTAGAAGAATTGATCAATTGATATGTGCTCTCTATATAAACTTCCAATACCCATGTCTTGATGTATTCCTACCTTGGGGACTCCTCCTGGCAATCAGGAGCCTGTTTCTCAATGAAATCTACTTTCTCTTGCTTTGCCCACCCTTATTTATTATCTATGTCATCATTCTTCATTGCCATGAGACAAAAAAATGACTCTCAATTCCTGTAACACAATGACCAAATCCTAGGCTTTGAGAATGTTTCTCTGAGATGATCTGTTACTAAAAGGAGAAAAGAAGAGAGAGGGAGGGAAAGACAGGGAGAGAGAGAGAGAGACAGAGAGAGAGAGAGAGAATTTTAAAAATCCACCAGGAAATGATGTCTCTCATTAAAATGAATCCAGATTGATTTACTGCAGTTGTAACCAAGGGTTGGATAACCTTATATGCTTTACCAGTTCACTTATAATAAATTTGCGTAGTTAAAAATAGGACACATAATGAACGGAACACTTTGAAACAGTGTAATTGTAAATGAAATATCTGCCTTGCCATTCTCTATGCAAAACTGTCTAATGATCAAGGCTGTCGGATTTAGAATGGGTTTGGTGGTTCAGCAAATACTTTGGTCATGTTAAGGAGCAGAATTGTCCATGGTTTCATTATTTATGCTAGAATTATGAAATTATGCTCAATTTTGAGGGTGCAGAGAGGCCCTGCATTAGTAGCCTTTGACTCCTCACCAGCAGTCACAATTGTAATTGGAATTGAGTCAATCTACTAGTGTAAAGAGCACTACTAGATTTAGATTATAAATGCAGATGTCATCCAAAATTGTGGATGAGTAAATTATGAAGTCCTGCAAAGCTTTGCATTGCAAGAAATTATATCAGCCACTTACACCTGGGAAGAAATGAATAGTTTCCCTAGGTTCTTGCATGAGAAAGAGAAAATAGACACCTACAAAGGAACATCCCAAAGTGCAAGGGAAGTGGAATTAGAAGATAAGTTCATTTTGGCACAAATTTTTTTTGAAATCCATACTTTTTTTGATAAGAGCAGTGCCTGTGAGCCTCCTGAAGACTCCTTGGATTTGCATCCCTCACTTTAAACAAAGTTTGCCAGAAGACAAAAAAAGGAGCTTCTCTGTGATAGAGATGAAATGAAATTGGTTTGTAATAATTAAAGAAAATGTAATTTTATCATGTGTGATAGATTGTATTTCAGTTAATAAACATGTTCTATCCTTTCTCGCAGAAATACTCTATGTCCCTATTTCATTAATAAGTGAAATGTAACTTGTTTTGGCAAATGAAATGTAAGGGAAGTGATTATACTAATTTTAAGCTGAAAGTTTAAGGAGATTTATGTGCCTTTATCAAGAGAGAAATGTACCGAACAACAGTCACTGTTTCATTTTGGATTTTACAATCAAGGATAATATTAGGTATGCAGCTTACACAAAACAAAACAAACACTTTGGTTGCATAAGAAATCAAGAATCACAAGTTTGGAGTTTTTGCTATGTACTAAAACCAAGCTGGTCACTAGGGAGTGTGAACTATGCTTCATTTCTGAGTGTGTGAAGGATTCATAGCCAATTGATAGAAATTTGATAACAAAGGGAATTAAATGCTGTTAGTAGCTCCAAAGGTAGATAGATCTAGAGCTAGAATCCTGTTTTGTGGTTTAAAAAGGATTTGGCTATTGTGAATTGAGCTACAATAACCATTGAGGTGCAGACAGCTCTTTTATTTGCCAATTTAATTTCCTTTGGGTAAATTCCAAGCAGTGGGAAGGCTGAGTTGTATGGTAGGGTTATATTCAGGTTTCTGAGAAATCTCCAGACTGACTTCCAGAGTGGCTTTACCAGTTTGCATTCCCACCAACAGTGGGTTAGTGTCCCTTTTCCTCCACATCCTCGCCAGCATCTGTTGTTGGTAGATTTCTGTGTGTGAGCCATTCTAACCAGGGTGAGGTGAAACCTCATTGTGGTTTTGATTTGCATTTCCCTGATTGCTAGTGATCTGGAACATTTTTTCATGTGTCTGTTGGCCATTTGGATTTCTTCTTTTGAAAAATGTAATTATACTCATTACCAAAAAAAACTTAGAAAACATCTATCTTACATGTTATCCTTGGTATTGATCTTTGGGTTACAATAGGTGAAGATATAATAGGCATTATGCAGTGGTAGACAAAATGCAAAGAGCAAAGACAGAGAAGACAAAAGGAATCCAGAATAAAGGCTGACAAGAAGTTGAAAGTTCAGCCACATGCAGCTTCAGGAAACTGTGAGTTTAAAGAATTTGGGCTCAAAGAGTTTTGTTTAACTATTTTTAGAGTGCTTTTGCATTGGGAACACCAATGTCACACAGACACTGTTATCTGCAAATTTGGTATAGACTAACAAAGTCAGGTCCTCAAGACCAATCTGATTCAATTTAAGCTGTAAACTCCACATTGACAACAAAAATATGTCTGAGCACTTGGAAGGAAATGTTTTTATAGGAGCAGAATGGAAGTATAGTGCTGGAAGTGATGATTGTCACCATCTACCTATCATCAACATCATCACACCAGCATTCAGATTTATGCTATAATGTCAAAATTAGTCGATGTAAGTTTATTTAATTCTTAAAGCAACCTGAGATGAAATAAATAGATTATCATATCTTCACTTTTAAAATAAAAGAAAACAAAAATCTTACAAGAAGTTAGGTCACTGAAGACAATTTTAGTAAATATTCAAGCTGGAAATTTGACTGAAACTTTTTTATTTTATGACACATACTTTTGTCAGTGATTGCTTAGGACATGAGCGAGGAATTTATACAACTTAGGACCCAGTTTTGTCATCACATGGATTTGGCCACGTTGCAAAGTGAAGAAATCCCATAAAACTCATGGAGATAAGAATGTCTGCTGTGTGTAAACACTGATTTGGAGACAACAGTGGGTAGTCCTTAGCTCTGTCCCTTCTGTAAAAATAAGATCAAAATGCCTCAAAGCTATGAAAACATTAGCAAAATATTCTGACATTTAATATTTTGGGAATTATATTCATATTTATTTCAAATATTATTTATTAGCAATTAAGTTTATATATGTAAATAAATGTAATTGAACACATATACACAGAACAGTGTTAACAAATGCTCTACAGAGAAAAAAATATATAGCTTATGTGAGGTGGCTCCAGAAAGTTTATGGAAATTTGCCTTATCATTCAATGCCATTTTCCATGAATTGAAGTCACTTTGTGTGTGTGTGTGTGTAAAGCTGGTAGTATAGATCAAAGGCCTCAGAGCCAAAGAATCAAGAATGTAGCTTCTGCTCCGTGTCTGAAGGCCTGAGAACCAGAAGCCCCAAAGGCATTAGAAGACTGATGTTCAACTCAAAAGGTGGATTGGAGTTCTTCAACTTCCTCCATCTTTTTGTTCTATTCAGGCTCTCAACAGTCTGGACATGTGTTGAGGAGGGTCATCTGCTTTGCTCAGCCCAAAAATTAAAACACTAGTGTCTCTGGAAGCTCTCTTGGAGACTAAGAAATAATTATTTATTAGCTATCTGGGCATCCTCTGACCTAGTCAAGTTGGTTCCTAAGATTAATTATCATAAGTTGTCCCCTGACAACTTTGCACCTGTAACATCTCCGGAAACCATACTTAATTTCCAAACACAATAATCAAGTCGTAACTCTGCCTAACATGAATTAACTATTCAAAGTTCAACCTAAAATCCACTAACTTCTTCCAGTGAAGAGGAGATAAAGCCTGTGAGTGACATTTACTGTTCTTCTTGATAGTCTATAACTTATGCTCACATAAGATTTAACATTTCAGTACACCTTATATAGTACAGGAGTAAAAAGGAAAGAAAACATATGTGTGTGAATATGTGTATATATATACATATAAATAATATGTGTATGCACACATATAGACACATGGTATCTTCAAAAGGTTTGTGGAAAATCAATATTTTGAGAAAAATGAATATGAATTTCAAAAATTTTTGCATCAAAGTAAACTTATCTTTTTAAAAATATCTATTCCTTATTTATTTGAAAGAGTAGCAGAGAAAAGAAAGAGAGAGAGAGACGGAGAGAGAAAGAGAAGGAGAGAGAGGGAGATCTTCCTTTTGTTCTTCACTGCTCAGATGGCTCTAATAGTCACGTGTGGATCAGGCCAAAGCCAGGAGCCAGGAACTCCAAACTTGTTTCCAACATGGGTGTTTGTGGTTCAAGTATGTGAGCTATCATCCACTACGTTCCTTAGGGCATTAGTGGGAAGTTGGGTCAGACACAGAGCAGCCTAGATTTGAATTGACTCCTTTATGGGATACTAGTGTTGCAAAGATTGACTTAACCAACTGTGCCACAACACAGACCTCAAACTTATTTTTTAACTGAATTTTTCCACGAACTTTTTGAATTACCTTCAAATGTACAGTTATCCTTCAGTATCTGTAGAGGATCCACAGATGTTCAAGTCCCTTAAATAAAATGTTATAGTAGTTGCATGTAATCTATACATGTCTTCCTGTATATTGAAATCATCTCCAGATTGCTTATAATACCTAAAGCATATAAATGTTATGTATACAATGATTATACTCTATTGCTTACGAAATAAAGACAGGGAAGGTTAAGACTATGCTTGACCAGTGCAGTTGTCAACTTTTTCCAAATATTTTTTTTATCAGTGATTGGTTGATTCTGCTAATACAGAACCCATGGATATGGAGGGCCATCTCTATACATACACATGTATATCTATATGCATGTACATATATATATATATATATATTATATAGATACATCTATTATAAAGTGCTAAGTGTTTTAGTAATTTCCTAGTAGTTTATAGATAATAACAATAAAATTATAGTGCTTTTCCATAGGTAAATCTGAGTGATTTATAACTACTGGCCCTGTTTTTGTTTCCTGGAGGTTGAAATATAAAATAAATGAGTGTGGGATAAACATGCCATTAGAATGATGAAATTTTTCTCTAAATGAGAGAAACTAGAATACACTTCATAGTGAAAATGTATTTTCAGGAGGTAGATAGAGGCAATGAGGAATCATTAAATGGCTAAGTGACATCATAAAATTTATATGAAGGAATTTGTAAAGGAAACTAAATTGTATTGCAATTAATTATTTAATATATTTTCCGCTAGAAATTAAAATCAAAGCTTGAAAAATGCTTGTGGAGGTTTATTTTATTTTCTCTGCATGATATCATGGTACCTTTTATAGTATAGCATGATGTAGATAACAAAGAAAGAGAAGATATTTCATTTAAAATCTCAAGTTAATCTTAGAGATTAGTCTAACCTATGGTTAGTCCTTTCAAAGCTTTCTAGAACGCGGGTTTCAAAACTCTGTGGTTGTGGTAGCAGTGTTGTGACACAGTGGTTAAGCTATCATCTGTAATGCCAGCATTCCATTTGAGTGTCGGTCAAGTTCTGACTGCCCCACTTCTGATCCAGTCACCTAGGAATGTGCCTGGGAAAACAGCAGATTTATTTAGCTTGCAGTTTTGGAAGTTGAAATTCCATGCTAGGCTGGCCCCATGAATTCAGCCACTGGTGAGGGTCTCATGACAGATAGTATAAGAATGAGTGGAGTAATTACTGTTTTATATAATCAATACCTATATTGTCTACATGTGTATTACTTGCATTGCTTTTTCCATCACAGATAAAATATCAAATATATTTTATCAAGAATCACATTCTCTCTGCTGTAATTCAAGCTTTAACAATATTAATCAGTATCTCTGGTGACTAATGCTTTCAGCTTATGTTTAAAACACTGTGATTCTTGGCCAGCGCTGTGGCTCACTTGGCTAATCCTCCGCCTGTGGCTCTGGCACCCCAGGTTCTAGTCACGGTTGCTCCTCTTCCAGTCCAGGCCTGCTGTGGCCCGGAAGGGCAGCAGGGGATGGCCCAAGTGCTTGGGTCCCTGCACCTGCATGGGAGACCAAGAGGAAGTACTCTGCTCCTGGCTGTACTCTGTTCCTGGCTTTGGATCAGCCAAAAAAAAAAAATTAAAAATTAAAAAAAACATGAAAAACACTATGATTCTTTCCATCTTTTGAGACAGGTTCACATATATAGAATCAGTGTGGATTTGACTGCTTTTGGTATTTTGATCGTATCATTCCATTTTGGGAGGCATTCTTTATTGTGTTTTTTTTTTTCTTTATTTAAGAAAGAGACGAAGAGATAGAGAGACAGATAGAACCATTGTAGGTCACTTCCCAAATGTTTGCAGTGTTTAACATTGTTCCAGGCCAAAGCCAGGAACCAAGAACTTAATCCAGATCTCTCTGAGTATATACTAGAAAGAAGCTGGGATAATATACTCCAGTAGGAAACACAGGTGTCTTCACTTCTAGTATACATAGCTGCCCTTCATTATGGCATTTCTAAAGGCAGCTGTTAATCTATCATTCTTTAAGGAAATCTGTGTTTCATTTCATAACTGACTTTGGTTTTCTTCTGATTTTCATTTTCAACAACTTCTTTGTGATATCTCTTGGTATGAATTTCTGTTTAATTTGTCTTGCTTGGGGCTGAATCAGTAGAATGGTTTATTATCAGGTCAGAAGAATTCTGTCACTGTCTTTATGCATATTGCCTCTACCTATTTCTTTCTCCCTTATTCTTCTTAGCCTCATTCTATTCCCTAAAACCATATTACCTCTCTTGCATTTTATGTTTGCACTGCTCCTGTGCTTTATTATGAACAATATCTCCTTATCTATCTTCTAGTATATTAATTCTCATTTCAGCTCTGTCAATTTTACTATTAAACATTTCCACTAAGTGTTTAATTTGATTTATTGTATTTTACTTTTTGATAGTCATGTTTTGTTCTTTTCAAGTCCTTTTACTTTGCAGATGTTGTCAGCTTGCTGTTTATTTATTCAAATACTGTGAGCACGATCATTTTGCAATTTATGCTGGACATTGTAGTATTAAAATGTGAACTGATCTCTTTCAGCTGTCTCCAATTTTCTATTGGCTTACCATGCCTTACATTCTAAAGTCTTAGGTTATTTTTGACCAGATGCTAGTCATACCTTTCCATGATTCTTGAGTTTTGATGTCATTTATTATTTTCTAATCCATTTAATTGTTTTTTGATAGGAGTTTATTTTCAATAACCCAGCTCATCATTACTAGTCAGGAAATTCTTATCATGGTATCTTGCTTTAAAATTCAGTTAATATATTTCAATCAATAAGGAAAAAAGATGAAGTAATAAAGAAGGATATAATGTTAAGGATAATTTCTCACTTCCTTTTGTTAGGATTGTTTGAACTTAGAAATGTATTTAATTTTTAACTATGCTAAAGACTTCCAGTATTGCCTTAACCAAAAGTTATCTAAAACTGTATTTAAATATAGGCAAACATGTATAAACAATATTTTATATTTATTTATATTATTTAAAAATAACCTCTATGTTGATTAAAAATTATACCTGAGTCATGTGAAACATGTAGCAATTAATTGATTTTATAAGACATTATTTTAATTTTATTTAGTTATTTACTTTTATTTGAGCAGAGAGAGAAAGAGAGAGAGAGATCATCCATCTGCTGATACACTTCCCAGATGGCCACATAACAGCCAAGGTTGGGCCAAGCCAAAGCTAGGAACCAGGAATTCCACCAAGGTCTCCTATATGAATTACAGCAGCCCAGGTAATTGATCTATCATCTGCTGATTCCCAGAGTGTGTATTAGCAAGAAACTTGGTCTGAAGCAGAGGTGGGAATCGAGCCTAGGCACTATAATATGGGGTATAGGTGCAAGAAATGGTGACGAAATCCACTGGGCCACGATAGCCACCTCTACAAGGCACTCTTTTTTTTTTTTATGTTACAAAGTAATATGAAAAATGTGTGAGAGTATTTCAGGCATGGAAAGCCAAGACACTC
Source organism: Sylvilagus floridanus (assembly GCA_949820135.1). NCBI lineage: Eukaryota > Metazoa > Chordata > Mammalia > Lagomorpha > Leporidae > Sylvilagus > Sylvilagus floridanus. Next base: position 89,895,063 of record OX463226.1, on the reverse strand, counting down.
TGTCAAAAAAAAAAAAAATGACCTAAATGAAAGATGTCCATGAGTGAGATCCCAGTGGAAAGAACAGGTCATCAAAGAAGGAGGTATCTTTCTCTGAAGAGAGGAGAGAACTTCCATTCTGACTATGACCTTGTCCAAATATACTGAGAGTTTCTGAACTCAAAATGCTTCCATAGCCTTAGCAACTCATGACAAGAGCCTAGGGTGATTACTGATGCCATAAACAAGAGTGTCAATTTGCTAAATCGACAACAAGAGTCACTGTGCACTTACTCCCCATGTAGGATCTCTGTCCTTAATGTGTTGTACAATGTGAATTAATGCTATAACTAGTACTCAAACAGTATTTTATACTTTATGTTCTGTATGGGTACAAACTGCTGAAATCTTTACTTAATATGTACTAAACTGATCTTCTGTATATAAAGAGGATTGAAAATGAATCTTGATGTGAATGGAAGAGGAGAGAGAGCAGGGGGGTGCGAGAGAAGTTACAGTGGGGGAGAAGCCATTGTAATCCATAAGCTGTACTTTGGAAATTATATTCATTAAATAAAAGTTAAAAGAACAATTAACACTCTTATTTATGACATCAGTGATCACTGAAGGCTCTTGCCATGAGCTGCTAAGGCTATGGAAGCCTTTTGTGACCACAGACTCCATCAGTATTTGGGCAAAGCCTTAAGCAAAGTTGAAGTTATCTCCTCCCTTCAGAGAAAAGTAAACCCTTCTTTGATGGCCCCTTCTTTCCACTGGGGTATCACTCACAGAGATCCTTGTGTAGGACATTTTTTGCAACAATGTCTTGCCTTTCTGTGTCTGAAATGCACTTACAGGCCTTTCAGCCAGACCAGGAAGCTTATAAGGTACTCTTAATGTAGGGAGCTTTTCATATGGCATTTAGTTAAAATAAAAAATATAAAATTGTTTAAACATCATCAGCTAAATTATACATAAGAATGTACAGAAGTTCTGCTTCAATGATGGGGAAAGTTGTTTTTTTCTATCCAAATCTGGGAAATTTCCAAATTTCTACTATCATTGTATATTACTTTAGCAAAAGAGAATAAAATTTGGTAAATAAAATAAAAGCAAATAAAAATATCTGCGTGTTTATTTCCACAGACTTCACATAGCAAGGGCCCAAGGGTTGAATTTGCTCCCCTAAACCATTTTTTTTTTTGGTCTAGGAGTTCTAATCTGAAACTTTTTATTTAGGGACACAGTAACAATAGGGAAGAAAATTAAGCAACGCTCAATAACAACAGCAACGATTCAAAACAAAACAGGTAAGACCTTCTCTTTGTCATCCGTCAGCATCAAACCATTTTGCTTTAGCCATATCTTAACTCCCCCTTCAGTCTTCTTTTTAGACAGTTGAAAATGTCCTTCCCGCTGTCCTTCCAGTCTCAGAGTGCAGGAAACTTTGTGCCACAGCCTTCCGAACAGGAGCTTCAGAAATGCAGACTATTTGTTTGTGTGCTTCTTGGTTGAGTGCCCTTCCTTTCATCATCTGTGTAAATACTTTCATGATTCAGAGTCCAGATCAAAGTTTTCTGGGCCACAAAGCCAACTCCCATCAAGTGTTATTTAACTTTCTCACTTCAATTATTGGCAGAGATCTTGTCAGAACAGCTCCTTTTATAGTTCTCATCTGCTAGTCATTTATAGAGTATCTGTCCATGGGTTAAAAATGATTTTTTCCCATACTTATAAAATTCAGTGTTCCTCTAAAATAAAATTCTAACCAAACTCCAATTTCCATTTTCACCTATTATGAAATATGGGGTGGCACTCAGTCAAAGATTCTAATCATTTCTACATAGACACTAATTCTTTCTCATTGGTGGGGCATTAGGCTCAGAATAAGAATAAGAAAGTTCTCATTGCTTTTACCATCTACCAACCATCAGGTTGTCATTGAGGAAGACAAAATGAGCCTTCAGCAAGTGTCAGCATAAAAGACCTAGGTTGTCATTCTGAAAGCTTTAGGACAGTGTGTCCAAGATGGACAGAGTATATTCCTTTATTTATTGTGATTATCTGAGGTCCCAATATTATCGTAGTTCTTCTTTGTATCTAAAAATGGATCCTCAGACTTCCCCTCTTTCTTTTACTTCCTACAATCTTTTCAACAATTACATACAAATTCATGGGATTTTGTGTAGGTCAGCCTAATTTAGAAATCCTTTCTTTATACCTTTAATACCCGGAACTAGGAATATTCTTATCCCTCACGGATATTTAAATAAAACTATATACCTGTCTATATATGCAGCCAAGCAGGATTATGCACAAATATTGCCATTCACATGGTCTTTGCTCATTAATTTAATTGGCCTATAGTTATCAAGTCTCCCACAGGGAAACAAAATAGCGTGAAACCCTTCACCATTTGTATTTTAAGAGGAGGGGAAAATGCTTTATTTGGAATATTGCAACTTTTATTTGATGAAAGTTACTATTAACATATTTTCATAATCTTCTCAGCCTAGCAACAGCAGGAGTAAAAGGTGTGAGGGCCATGTAATATTCATGAAATTAAGACGACTTGAGATGAAAGGGAGTTCCATTAGAGAGACCAAGTGTGACAATATGACACATATTTGCATATTTTACACTTTAAATCTTTTCAGCACATCCAAGTTGATATATGGATGTAAACATGCATTGCCAGTTTTTAGCATATTATAAGCCCTCAAGACTTTGCATGCATTTTAATATGTTTCATTATTGCTGTAGATTTTAATTTCCAAACCGCACGGCTTTGATGGAGGGAAGCTGGAAGTCAAGGCATCTGGCCTCTGCCCCAGGCAAGCACCATCTTTTTGTTATTTTGGGCAGAAACCAGTCTATTTATTGTGGGGCAATAGGGGAAATTTTGTGTGTGTGTAAAAGTGCTGCCCAGAGCACGTTTTGTTTGGTACACATACTAATTAAGTGTTAACTTAACCATCCTGGCAGGAAATCCAAAGCATTCAACTAGATGTGCCGAAGGAGACAAGTTATGTAGAGCTTTCGTAATCCCCTTTCCTTCCCTCAGTCAGGCTCAGCTCCTAAACTTTGAACACAGAGATTTTGGAAAAACAAATTTTAATAAAAGATTTTGAAATGGTTTTGTTCTTTGAAATGACTGAAAAAATTCAGTTGCCCAATTTATTTTTTGAAATGTATAGTCTCTTTTTAAAACAGAATAAAAGAATTCCTTACAGACTGATGACGACATATTTGCTTCAAAGAAATGACATATAAATAATTTTATTAAAGGACTTTTTTGTTTTGTAGTGTTTTAAAAGAGTTTATATTTAAATAGCTAACTCAGTGTGGTTTTAGTTTGCCCATTATCCCTAAAGAGAAGTTCAGAAAAATTTAAGATAAGTAAAAAATTAAAAGTTGTTTTTAGTCTATTTTATTGGTCTTTAAGAAAACAGATGATTTTTAATTATAGGTTCTAATGAACATTTTAAAATTAATTTTCATTGACATAAAACCACTATACTCACTTACTAGATCTTGCCATGTGCCACATCATTAATAGTAACTTATTTCAATTTTTAGTGCCATGTTAAACCATTTAATCCAAGGAGTACTCGAGTTACACATCTTCTCATCAATGCTGAGTGTACAGGAGCAATCATTACCTACTCAGGAACATATATGGATAACACATACAAATAAAAATGCTGTAAGAATCGTAAGAGATCAATGGCTGTAGTGTACTCTATAGGAATTTAAACAAGCGGGGTAGGATAATGCTTAAGTTTTTGAAACATATTTTCTTTTCCCAAGAATATAGTCATTTATTTGTAAATGAAACAAAGAATAAACAGTCATTTTGGTTTCTCTGGTGATTCCTTATTTTTTAAAACTTCGCATGTATGAAAGTACTTAAAGGGACATGGAAAAATGTATTCGAAGATAAAAATATTTCTATGCCAAAAAAAGTTTACACATAGTATTTTTCACAGTAAGCCTTTTTCCCAAAGTTTTAGAAGACTCCTCATGTATACAAACCATTAAAGTATTGTTTTCAACAGTGAACTGTGTATAGATTATAATAGTTCAGCCATAAATGGCTGATGTTTTCATAGCATCTCCAGTTAACATGTAATCATATGCTGTTGCTGCACACTAGAATATTTTAAAAAATATTTCCAGTTTTCTTAATACTAGAATGATGTTGCAATCATTCTTTCCTTAATAATTAACTTAGCATTGTCTTATGGAGCACAGGCCTGACAACACTGACACATGGGTTTCTAGATATTGTTTTGTTTATCTTGGTTGTGCCATTTTTCATCTCCCCAAAGCTGAGAATATATTATGAATAGAATCATAGGTCCATGGTCGTATTTTCTGAACCAGTTTTGATAGGGATAGGGAGTTTATCAATCAGGGATTGTGAAGTTACTAGTTCCTAACATTGAATGCCCCTTGGGTATTTGTACTACCAAATATCCACCATATTTTATGACATGAGGATGAGCCTCATTTTCTGTAAAGGTGTTCTATTGATCTGTGTTCTCTATCTCCTTTAAGTCATGGCATTCCCTATCCCTTTCTCTTCTATTATATTCTGCGTAGAAAAATATAGGATCTTTCTACCCTGTGATCCTAGATTTCAATCAACTTGGATGACATTCCATTTCCCCACCTGGCTGTTGCTAGGTTTATCCCCAGTGGACTAAAGACCACTCTTCATAGCCTCAGCCATTGCCTGGGAATCTACTGTGAATGAATTGCTCTTCCACAACAAGATACCATTACATGTAATTACAATAAACATTTGTGTCACGGACTCTGCTCTGTACAGCCACTGAGCTCTCTTATACCTATGTGCACTGACCTGCAGCCAAGTTAGTTATAATCCTCAGGAACTTTCAGTCGGGAAAAACCAACATCTTTGTCAGAGCCAATTTCTTCTGTCAATTGTATTTCCCTTTCTGTTCTCTGTCCAATCTTCCCTCTAAGAACACACATCTCTAGTTTTACAATGTCCTATCTCAGAGTATGTTTCTGTTAAACCATATATATATTGTCCAATTTGTTAGCTACTTCAAGATCTAAGCAAGTCCTACATGTGAGCCTACTGTCATCAATGCTATTGTGCTGTGTGTATGAATCACATTTGTCATAAATGAATACAGAACATTTGTTGATTTATCAACTTTGAATATTTGATCAAATAAGTTAACTCAGTTTGCTAATTCACAGAATATCAAATTCTTCTGAATGCTACACTACCCTTCAGGTGACACAAATGGTAAAATCTTCCCAATTTATGTTATGTGGTTTTTGTGGTATAACATCTTGTCTGCATGATTCTTTATTTCTTTGTAGAATCTTACATGACATTTAATCAAAAACCACAATCAGAAAACTAATTTAACAAGAATACATAACTCATACTGAATCCTTCTACATTAGAATAGAAGCTATGAATACAAAATAATAAAAAGTGTGATAATATTCATATGTATGAAATACATGATGATTGTATGGAAATAACTGGGACTCATATTCGATGTTCACTGTGAATCAAACACTTAGCATGAGTTGCATTATTTCTTCTTCATAGTGGGTTGTGAGGCAGGTTTTCCTTATCCTCATTTCCAGAGGAAAAACTGAGGTTTAGGGAGTTTAAATAACTTCATTAGTATTGTACTGTTGGGATGTGAAAGCACATTGATTTAGATTTAGCCATCCAACTACACAGTCTGTAAGCTTATGCTTTTTGACGCTCCTACCATTCACAATTGTAAAAAGATCCTCTACCAATCCAAAGACAGTAGAAAGAAGGACTCTTGCTTCTCTACTATCTGAATAAGGGGGAAAATTGTTCTTTGTTTTTCTTCCCATAAATTTTCCTTTGAAAGGGTTTATTTTCAGCATCAAATATTTTAACTATTCTGTTTTTACCTTACCAAATATACATTTCTTTTTTTTATAAAAGCCTACTACATCCCTACCTAAGCTCTTTCTCATTGAGGTCCATTTCCCATAATTCTAATATCTACTCTGTTTCTAGCAAACAGGTGGTGTCTCCATGAATAGACTGATACCATTTTTCCTTACATGGTTCCTGTGGATATCTGAAACTCCAGTCCATCTCGATCCTTTCCTACTGGTTTACATAATATAATTACCTGTCTATCATATAACTTTTTCTTTGCCTTTAGCCAGTCTTAAATTCAGTCTCCTAGTGATTAATTATTGTCCATGTACTTAAGTTCAGGTATTGATGTAGGCCTAGAGGATAAAATGATGAGTGGATCAAACCGAACCATGTACCTATTAAAGTACACAGAGTAGAATGAAAAAAATAATAACTAAGTAATTATAACCTGATGATTCTTATTACTGAGGGCAAAACACAGTGAAAATGCATAACATTGGTCCAGGCTTCCCAAAGATGGAGATAACTAGTGAATCAAAGTGGAAGTGGAGGACAAGAGTTAGATAAGGGAGAAATAGAAAGCAGATCAGTAGCCCAGATTGCAAATTCCTTTAGAGAATGGCCAGAGAAAAGTCTTAGTAGTACAAACTGCCTTAAAGTCACAATGAGGAGTCAAGGCTCTGTCTTAAGAGCAAGAATAATCCATGCAATGATTTTTAAATAGGTATGATAACAGTTGGTAGGGTGTCTATGTGTGTAGAAAGATCACTCTGACTCATTACTTAAAGGTTAGCAAAAAAGTATTACTGAAAGTCAGGGAACCAGTTATGAAACTATTATTCCAGATAACAGGGGACTGTGGCCTCAACAGGATGCTGGCAAAGAGGATCAATGGTAAGTAGGCATACTTCAGAGATATTTGGGAATAGAAGCCAAAAGACTTGCAATTGATCAGAAATGAGAGGTGAATAAGAGTCGGATGTAAGTAAATGACAGTAGGAGGTGAAAATTAAGGGAGCATAAGAAATATGTACAGTGTTTCACTATTTAACTATCATGTTTTATTCCTTCTTGACAGGTGCACAGTTGAACTATACCTTTTCTCTTCAAATTAATTGTAATCTCCTAACTCCAGAAACTGCCTTATTTCTTCCAAATTTCTTAAACAGGTCAGCACTGAGCTAAATATTCAATAAGGAATCAATAAATATTTTTCAATAGTTTGCTTGATTAGTGCTGAGAGAGATGACATGAGATTCTGGCCCAGAGTTATCATTATGGGATGTATTTGCCCCAATTATAAAATGACAGTTGAACTTAACATATGTGTGTAAAATTTTGCTTTCATGTTCTTGGTCTCACAATGGGATTTCTAAAATCTGCTTTATAGAAGATTTGCAATTACATAGTGAAAATGGATGGGGGAAAATCTGTTTCCAGAAACAAAAATGAGGATATATTTAAAATATTCCTGTGACATTGGGGGAGGTATAAAAAATAACAAGGCTTGCCAAGCTTCTTTTTGTAGAAATTCAGTCAGGCATCGCGATTCTTTTCCCCTGGGTTTGTGCTTTTCCTCTCTCCATGACTATCTATCAATGCTTGTAAAACTCCTCCACTAAAAGATCTTAAAGTTCACAGTAAAGCAATGCAATTATTCTGAGTCATTCCTTCTTACCTTTTAACCTAATCTTCAGAGGTGCTGGGACTGAAGAAGCACGACTCTTGCCCAAAATGAGCCTAATCTTGTCTCTGAAAATAGCACTTCCTTGCCAAGAAGAACTTTCTCCTTTTGAATGGCTGCAATGAAGAGAAAAAGAAGCCAGGCTTCATTAATGGCCCCGGGCATGGTGGGTGCTAAGTCAGAGTGCCCTTCCTCTCTACAGAGAATAGCACTGTCTACTTACTGAAGGTTTTCTTTTTCTTTTTCTTTTTATCCTTACAATAGCTGTTGGCAGAAAGCTTTGAAACAGCTCATTACTGACTTCTAATTCAATAAACTAAAAGGGTGAGGTGGAGGGCAATGTAGATTCAGAATTAACTATAATTTTTTGGAATGCCTACTATGTGGTGGGCTCTGGGAAACTAGTTACCATAGCAACCCTCCAAGTTGGGAGATATGAAACTGGTTTAGTAATAACAAAAAGAGGACAGCTCAGATACTGGAAGAAAATCATGAAAGTTTGGGAATTTGCACCAAGACCTCCATATTTCAAATGCAATGACTGGTTTAGTACCTCTAACGTCTGTCTCTACCAGCTTTGATTTGATACTCAACATATAAAATCACCCTTCCACACTCAGATAGCCTTTAAAAAGAAGTGGTATTTTTCCCCAGTCTGTCAATTCCCAGTCAATCTCATTAATTCATCCACTCTCTACTTAAGTGAAAATGAATGTATTTTTTTCCCCTTGCTACTGGCTATGCCTCATGCTTCCATTGAGCCTCTGTGTCCATTGCCTTCTTCTTAGTTGAACTACCTATCTTCACTAGTTCCTACTTCTCAATTCCTGATTCTCAACATCTTACCATCTTAGTCTGTTTGAGCTGCTATAACAAAATGTGATAGATTTTGTGGTTCAAAAGCAGCAAATTATTTTTCATAGTTTTGAACACATGGAAATCTAAAATCAAGGTACTAGGAGATTTGATGTTTGGCAAGGAGTTAATTTCTGGTTCACAAATGGTGTTTTTTCACTGTGTTTTCACCTGGTGGGAGGTGTGAACAACTCTCTGTAACTGCTTTTATAAGGGCATCAGTGCAATTCTCAAGGCCTCTGCTCTCCTGGTCTGATCACCTCAAAGGCTTCGCCTTCAGCCATCACATTGGTGATTAGGTTTCAACGTATGACTCAAACATAACACACCATCTCTTGCCTCGCCAAATTTATGCCATGCTCATAAGGAAAGTACTTCCCTTTTATCCTGATTACCTTCAAACACTTTACTCATTTCAGCATCAACTTTAAAATTCACATCCAAAGTCTTTCTTCAACATTTTATTTCAGAATGGTTATAAATTTACAAAATAAAAATATCTGAGATATTGATACAGAGTATTCCCAGATATCCCTCAATTCATTTAGCCTGTAACATCTTATAATAATATTCTGTCATAATTACTGAACCACACCCATCTTCCTCTATTTTTTTTTTAATCCAAACTCCTTTATCCCTCCTACTAGGCCTCTAATCCTCTAGTAGTCAATAGTCCATATTCAGATTGAGGTTTTTTTTTTTTTTAATTTTAGCATCCACATACAAGGGAGAACATTCAATATTTGTCTCTCTGTGTCTGGCTTATTTCACTCAGCATGATGTCCTCCAGTTCCATCAGTTTTGCTACAAATGATAGGAATTTATTCTTTTTTTCATGGCCAGATAGTATCCATTATATGATTATGGATACCTTGATTGATTCTGTAGCTTGGCTCTTGTGAACAGTTCTGTCATAAACAAGGTGGAGCAAATATCTTTTTGAAATGATGAGTTCATGAATTTTAGATATATGTACCTAACAGTATATTTGCTGGATCACATGGCAGTTTCTTTTCTAGTTTTTAAAGAAATCTCCATACTGTGTCCACAAGTGCCGTATTAACAGACATATCCACTAACTGTGTACAAGAATTCTACTTTTGGGGCCGGTGCTGTGGCACAGTGGGTTAATGCCCTGGCCTGAAGCTCCGGCATCCCATATGGGTGCCAGTTCAAGACCCAGCTGCTCCACTTCTGATCCAGCTCTCTGTTTTGGCCTGGGAAAGCAGTAAAGATGGCCCAAAACCTTGGACTCTTTACCTGCGTGGGAGACCCGGAAGAAGCCCCTGGCTCCTGGCTTCGGATCGGTGCAGTTCCAGCTCTTGTGGCCAATTGGGGAGTGAACCATTGGATGGAAAACCTCTCTCGCTCTCTCTCTCTTTGCCTCTCCTCTCTGTGTAACTCTGACTTAGAAATAAATAAATAAATCTTAAAAAAAAAAAAAGAATTCTCCACAACCTTATCAGTGTTTGTTACTCTCTTTTTGATAGTCATTCTGATAGGGCTGAGGTGATACCTGATTGTGGCTTTGATTTCCATCCTCCTAATGACTTCTGATACTTAGCATTTTTTCTTATATTTGTTGGTCAATTATGTGTTTTTTTATGAAGACTGTCTGTTTAGATCCCTCAATTGTTTCTTAACTAGACTGGTTGTTGGTTGTTGCTGAGTTTAAGTTGATAATATATTCTGTGTATTAATTGATTGTTGGATAAGTAGATTGCAAATATTTTATCCCCTTCTGTTGGATTTCCTCCTCCATTGTATCTACCAGCATTTCCCACAGAGCTATCAGGCTCTGTGGGAATTGTGGAGTGGTATGATAGTAAGGGTATGAATTTGAACAGGAAGCAAAAAATATTTTGTTAACTTGAATTATCACATGCTACCTCGGAGGGTACATACTAGCAGGTAGCTAGAATTGTAAGCAGAGCCAGGACTCAATTACAGGCAATCCATTCTAGGAGCAGGTTCCCAAGTGACAGCTTGACTGCTGCATCAAAACCCACTTCAGAGTTTACAAGGCCACTAGTTCCCTTCATGAGGGCAGTGCCTTAAGTATCTAATATCACCTCATTTGGCCCCCAGCCACTGATAGCACCACATTGGTTATTAGTTTTCAATACATACTTTTTAGGAGACAGAAACATTCAGACCACAGTGGCTGCCAGTCAATATTTATGTGTAGTGAAGTCTTCCTCAAAACAGAAGAGAAAAAGCACAAAACAAAACACAATAACATCCTCTTTGACTCTATATCTCACGTGATCTCACTTTACTCCCATACCTGATTTATTGGAAACTATCTTCATTACTAGCATTGAACATTTAAACAAACTATCGAGTATTTGGTATGCAGTAAATGCACAAAAAGACTGTTTTGTTTCTCTTCATTGACGTAGTAGTGCATTACATCTCAATCCTTGTCTGCATGGAATTGCTTTTCAGGATTCAATATTATAAACTACTTTTATATCACTTTCTTCTCTTGGCTCCCATGATATCCCCTGTGTTTGGTTTCCCATTAGATTCAAATTATTAAATGCTAGCTATCTTTGGTGTTCTAATGTAGACCTCTTCATAACTTTCTGTACACTCTCTTACTTGTTCATATCATCTATTCCTCTGAAAAAAAAATTTGACAATGGCTCCAAATTTCCTTTCTAATCTCAGAATATGCATACCTAAATTCATACCTGGAACATCTATTAGATAATTCTGAAGCCCTTCAAATGCAGCACTCTATTTTAGAAAATCAATCAGGATATAGAGGGAGGTTAAGTCACTATTCCTTAAGATAGTGAATGTTGCTAAATATAAGACTAATGCTAACAAAATGGAGACCAATGGGCAGATTCTGAAGATATTTACCAGATAGAAATGTCAATATTTAGTGGCTGATTGTGTGTGTGAATGAATGCAAGAAACTTAAAACAGTATATGTGTGGCTTACAATTTAAAAGAGAACTAATAAACATAATTATAGGCAAAACTAGACAGGTGGGAATGAATCAAACTGTGAAAGGCCTTGCAAGCACTGGAGCCTTATGCTAGCCACAATGGGGAGCTGTTGGAAAGTTTTAGACATAGGAAATAATAAATGGCTGTGTCTGACAGGGAGCTTACCCTGAATGCTTTGTGGAACTTGCCATACAGCTGGGTAAACAAAAATGAGGCATATGAGAAAATAACTAGAATCACTAATGATTAAGTTGTGCCAACATGATTAATGCAAGTAATAAATGCAGCTGAAGATAAGAGGAATGAAATTTTTTGAGATTGCTAGGGGAATCTTCAGAGGGAAAGTAGAAATTGAAAATTTGAGTTAAGATATGGATGATGCATTAGATCTAAATAGAAAAAAAGAGATAGAATTTTCCAGACAGAATGTGCATTTGAGTTACATACAAAAGGTAAAACCCACCTAAAATTGCTGGTGCAAAAGTAAACCGAACAGCTTGCCTGCTACAGAGAATTCGCTTGGAAAAGGAAGATGAGGAAAGCTAGCAGTAATAGTATCCCAGGAATGACACTGTGCCCGAGACTGCACTGATCCTTTCCTAGGCAATTGAAAGCCATTTCAGGGTCCTGAATTGGGAGCTAAAATGAAAAATCTGTGCTTTTAGGATGGTAAGCATGATGGAAAGAGAGCTTGTAGTTAAGGCAAGAATGATTAGACACAGAAAAACATGTACTGACATGGTTTATGAAGTCTGAGGTCATGAGACATTAAACTAGGCTTCAAATAAAATAGAATATGAATGTTATATATAAGTGAATCAAGAAAGAAGAAAAATCAAGACTTTCAGAACATAAGACAGACATTAAATGCATTGTTCTATTTATCTAATATTCTTCCATTGAGTAAGAGGGAAATACAGCTGGCTTTGGCTGAACACAGCTCTTTTTATGGGGAGGGTTGCATTTTGTAATGGGAAATTGGTTGATTCCTTCTTGAAATTTTTCTTGCAATCTGGCACCACAGCCTTTGTTATACTCTAGTAGTGCATAAAAATTTAACAATAATTGTTCAAACATGACTACAAAGTTGGCAATGAGTACCACAACTTCTGTCCAGTGAATATTGGGAGCCTTCTTGTTCTACTAAGGAGAACAACATACAATGGAAGGATATTGCTGTTGTGATTCCTGGAATTTAAAATGGTGTAGAATACAGGAATACAGTGGGAAAATTTGCATTAATATGTTGTATAAATAGGATTTAACATCTTCCATAAAACAAGCCAGAATTAATCACAAGACATCAGAATATTTGACTAAGTAAAATTGTTTCTAGGAGTAGTTATTGCAGACAGTCAAGAGATTCCTGCCAGCATATGCTAACTAAGATGTTGAACAATTTCATGATAATCAAAATAAATATGAGAGAATGTTGAGTCATGGTATGGGAAATAAGAACTGGGATAATAAATATTTTTAGTCGAGAAATAGCAAAGGTACAGGAGATAATGAAGATAAGCATGAAAATAACTGTAGAAAGTTAAGAAGAGTTGGGATATCCACAGGCCGAAGTACTAGTTCAATAGTTATAAGAAAAATAGGCTTGTTTTCTGAATTTTATTTAATAACTTTCCCTGATTTTATGTATTAGTGATGATTGTAATAGGTATCTATACATCTTCAAAATGATAATGTATGAAAAAAGAAGAATATAGAAGTAATCAATAGAATTAAAAAGGAGAGAACAATCCAACATGGGAAGCAGAATACACAGCAGACTTATAGAATGGCAGCTGCCCTAAACAGCACCCTGGCCTCAGAATCAGCCCTTAAGGCATTCAGATCCAGCTAAAAAGCCCATGAGAGTTTCTCAGGCATGGAAAGCCAAGATACTGTGACAAGAAAAAGACCTAAATGAAAGATCTCTGTGAATGAGATCCCAGAAGAAAGAAAGAACAGGCCATCAGAGAAGGAGGTACCTTTCTCTGAAGGGAGGAGAGAACTTCCACTTTGATTATGGCCTTGTCTAATAAGGTTGGAGTTTGTGAACTCAAGAGGCTTCCATAGCCTTGGCAGCTCATGACAAGAGCCTTGGGTGATTACTGACGTCATAAAAAATAATTCTACCTGGAAAACAAAATTTATATCTCTGTATATGTCCTCTCTTTATATCTCATACATTATTACTATATAAATATATATATATATACATTAATTTATATCTCTATGCATCCCCTCCACTTCTTTTTTAAGGGAAAGGGCTTATTGGGGAAAACCCAACAGACTGCAGAGAAGTGGTGAAGAAGGAAAGAGAGAAGAGAGCATAAGAGAGAGATCAAGAGACAGAGAGAGACAGAGATCAGGAGATGGAGAGAAAGAGAGCCACATGTTCAGGAACAGGTCTTCTGAAAATTTTGCCAGGGGTGGATTGAGGCAGGCAAGGGAGTAAGAACAGCAAATCCCATTAGGATGGGGGTGGGGCTGACACCAGTGGTTGGGCCATGTGGCCACCTGACTTCCAGCAATGATGCTGGGAACTAGACCCTAAGATAGTATCAGAGTGTAGATCGTGCCATAAATAAGACATAGATTTTACTAACATTCTCCCCTTTTGTTTTTTATAAAGCAGGAGTTGAATGGGATTACATTAGCCTAAAATATCCAGGAGGGGTGGAGGAATGATCACCTGTCTTTAGAGTTACTTCCTGCTGTCATGGGGTGACTAGGTACTCTCTGCTGGTATGGGGCGATGTTTCAAGCCTCTGTCTCCTGGGTAGGGAGTCGAGTATATTCCTGACCTCCTGTAAACACTTAAACAGACACTGTAGTTTAAAACACAGGGTGAGAATAGCAACCAATGTTCCTAAGAGTGGCATTAACCAAATAATGAGAGGATTTCAGAGAGGTGAGGAAATGAGAAGGGTCTCTGGACTCTTGGATAGATGTGGTTTACAGCTGATCCCTACTAAGATTGGGAGAAAGCCACTCATCTTTGTGCAGGTAGAGGCATCTCCTCCACTTCTAATCATTACTTCTCTCTAGTGGGAAAAACACCATTCTGGTGCCCTTTCTCTAAAGAATTGTTAAATAAAGCTCCTGTGTTCTAAGAAGGACTCAAGAGCATCACATGCATAAAGGTCTGAAATCACTTCTTACAATCAGGAACATCAAATTGATGTAAGGTTAAGTAGAGGGAAAGAATGGGATAGACAGATGAGAAATCAAGTTGGGATGCTTGTTTGCCCATTGATTATCCAAATGAACCTGGGCACATCCTTCAAAACATTTGTCTGCCTCCAGGAACTTTGCAAAATGAAGGTATGGAAGAGTTGGGCTTGGTGATATCTTCCAGTTGCAATATTCTGTGATTCTACTGTCTCTTTTTCAAGATTTTTGAGATAATCCCATCAATACTTGTTTATTGCTGTAGATGGCTGAGGAATTAATCACTACTTTTTCATTCTGAAATCATTCCAGCAAAGCTCAGAGAAATGAAGTAGCACCAATCAACTTGTGTAAATGTATAATGTGGTTACCAATATACTTATAGTCACAAATATAATATATAACTACAAATGTGTGTATATTCATATGTGAAATAAAATATCATGGATTTAGAGCTTTCAGATGAATGCTGTATTTTGTGTGTGCTGAAACACTGTTCTCCTTCAGAGAATATTAGTTTTGATTTTTTCTTTCTTTTATAGCATTACATTTCTTCATAGTAGTTATCACACATGTAGTACAGTAGCATTCATATTCACTATAATTATCAGAAGGACTCCAACATTAAAAATGCATAGGTATTATTTTTGTGGTTTTTGACAGGTAGAGTGGACATTGAGAGAGAGAGAGACAGACAGAGAGAAAAGTCTTCCTTTTCTGTTGGTTCACCCCTCAATGGTTGCTGTGGCCAGTACACTGCACTGATCTGAAGCCAGGAGCCAGGTTCTTCTCCCGGTCTCCAATGTGGGTGTTATTTTTGATATTTAACAAAGAAGAAACAAAAATACAGATAGGGTATGTATCTTAGTTACACTCGTGGAACTAATGAGATAAACTGGAATTTGTACTCATCCCTTTCTGATTTGTAATTCATTGTATTTAATGATATATCATTTCACAGAGAGTAAAGTAGAACTTTAAACAGTGATATATTTAAAGTTCATCTCCTATTTGTTAAGTCAAATAAATTTGATATCTTTTTTAAAGATTTTTATTTATTTGAAAGACAGAATTATAGAGAGGCAGAGGCAGAGAGAGAGGTCTTCCATCTGCTGGCTCACTTGCCAAATGGCCACAACAGCTGGAGCTGGGCTAATTTGAAGCCAGGAACCAAGAGCTTCTTCCAGGTCTTCCACTTGGGTGCAGGGGCCAAAGCACTGGGACATCATTTACTGCTTTCCTAGGCCACAGCAGAGAGCTGGAGCAGAAGTGACATGCCGACACTGCACACAGTAGTTTTACCCGCTACACCACATTGCCACCCCCAAATTTGGTATTAGTGTAGGAAAAAAAAATTCTCTTTTTCTTCTCATTGAAGTAAAAGATACAAAGTCCTCTATTTTGTAGGAGATGTCAGTATACTGACTTGATATTCAGACAGACTAAGTATTTTGTGTGCTAAAATCCCATCCAGTGAACAATATGTTAATCATAAGTTTCCATGGAATCATGCTCTAATCTTTGGAGCTTATATCACGGCCCAAGTCATCTTTTATTCTAAAAGGAAAATATATACAACTTCCATGTATTTTAAAACATTTTTCCTTTTCTTACATGTATTAGGTTCTCCAGAGAAGCATAACCAATATGATATATACTTAACTATAAGTTATACATACGAGGAAATGTATAAAAAGTAATTAGCTTATATGATCACAGTCTCACAAGCCTCAAGATATGTAACCATGGATACAGGGGAACTGATGGTGTAGTTTGAATTTGAATCTCAAAATCTGAGAACTATCAGAGAAGATAGTATAGATTCATGGTTAGGAATAGGGATCAGCACAGAATCTGCCATAATTGAATGTCCTCTCCAAAATCTAGGTTCAAGTTTAATTGCCACGGTAACCATAGTAAGTTGTGGAACTTTTAAGAGGTGATTGGGTCATTAGGGCTTTGTTCTCTTTATAGAGTATGAACTGTTCTTGTTGGGGTGGGTTCATTATCACAGGAATGTGGAAATGGGGTCTACAGAGAAGGATGAACTTGGCCCATCCTTCTTTTGGACTCATGGATGCTAGCTTCTGTGTTGTGATGCAGCACAGTGACCCTCCCCACATGACAGTGTCATCCTCTAACACTTTCCTGTTGCAGAATTGTGAAACAAGCATCTACTCTTTATAAATTATGCTGAGAGCTTCTGTTATGTTAGCACAAAATACACTGCAACAGGATCTGGATAGGTACGAAGTATTATAATGAGGGTAACTCACATATGGAGTAAACTGAACAGATTTTCTTAATCAGGCTTGACTGTTTAGGTGACCTGAGGATCCATCTTTAGGTCAGCAGGGTGTAAGTAAGTCTCTGGATGTTTGTGTCTAGGAAGCATTTGGAATAACAACTTTAGTTGTTGAAGCTGTCTCTTGCCCATATTCCCTTCTCCCTGATCCTTGATGGCAGGCACCATAGTGTCAGAACATTGACTTAAATTATCTTGTTCTTAAGACCTGGAACCAACCCAAATGCCCATCAACAGTAGACTGGATAAAGCAATTATGGGACATGTACTCCATAGAATACTATACAGCAGTCAAAAACAATTAAATCCTATCATTTGCAACACAATGGAGGAATCTGGAAAACATCATTCTGAGTGAATTAAGCCAGTCCCAAAGAGACAAATATCATTTGTCTTCCCTGATCGGCAACGACTAACTGAGCACCAAAGGGAAAACCTATTGAAGTGAAATGGACACTATGAGAAACAGTGACTTGATCAGCTCTTGTACTGACTGAGGATGTACAATGTAAATCTTTATCCATTTTAGTATTTTTTTTTGTTCTAGTACTAGTGGATGGACTCTGTAATTAACACACAATTATTCTTAGGTGTTTAAATTTTAACTGAAAAGTGATCCCTGTGGAATATAAGAGTGGGAATAAGAGAGGGAGGAGATGTACAATTTGGGGCATGCTGAATTGGACTTGCCCCAAATGATGGAGTTAGAAACATGCCAGGGGATTCCAATACAATCCCATCAAGGTAGCATGTACCAATGCCATCTCACTAGTCCAAGTGATCATCTTCAGTTCACAATTGATCACACAGATAAGTCTAAGAGTCAAAGGGATCACACAAACAAGACTAGTGTCTGCTAATATTAACTGATAAATTCAAAAAGGGAGAGAATGATCCAACATGGGAAGTGGGAGACACAGCAGACTCATAGAATGGCAGATGTCCTAAATAACACTCTGGCCTCAGAATCAGCTCTTAAGGCATTCGGATCTGGCTGAAAAGCCCATGAGAGTATTTCAGGCATGGAAAGCCAAGACACTCTGGAAAAAAAAAAAGACTTAAATGAAAGATCTCTGTGAGTGAGATCCCATCAAAGAAGGAGGTACCTTTCTCTGAAGGGAGGAGAGAACTTCCACTTTGACTATGACCCTGTTGGAATAAGATTGAAGTCAGCGAACCCTAAAGGTTTCCATAGCCTCCGCAACTCATGACTAGAGCCTAGGGAGATTACTGATGCCATAAACAAGAGTGTCAAAATGTGTACTTACGTCTCATGTGGGATCTGTCCTTAATGTGTTGTCCAATGTGAAGTAATGCTATAACTAGTACTGAAACAGTATTTTTACACCTTGTGTTTCTGTGTGGGTGCAAACTGATGAAATCTTTACTTGGTATATACTGAATCGATCTTCTGTATATAAAGATAATTGAAAATGAAAAAAAAAAATAAACTTGGTGTTAAATTAGAAATTGCATAGAAAATTAATCAATTTTTTTTTTTTTTTACAGGCAGAGTGGACAGTGAGAGAGAGAGACAGAGAGAAAGGTCTTCCTTTGCCGTTGGTTCACCCTCCAATGGCCGCCGCGGTCGGCGCGCTGCGGCCAGCGCACCGCGCTCATCCGATGGCAGGAGCCAGGAGCCAGGTGCTTTTCCTGGTCTCCCCATGGGGTGCAGGGCCCAAGCACCTGGGCCATCCTCCACTGCACTCCTGGGCCACAGCAGAGGGCTGGCCTGGAAGAGGGGCAACCGGGACAGAATCCGGAGCCCAGACCGGGACTAGAACCCGGTGTGCTGGCGCCGCAAGGCGGAGGATTAGCCTGTTGAGCCACGGCGCCGGCCTCAATTTTTAAAAAATATCATGTAGGATCTCTGTCCTTAATGTGCTGTACATTGTGATTTAATGCTATAACTAGTACTCCAACAGTATTTTTCACTTTGTGTTGCTATGTGAGGGAAATCTTTACTGAATATATATTAAACTGATCTTCTGTAAATAAAGAGAATTGAAAATGAATCTTGATGTGAATGAAAGGGGAGAGGGAGCGGGAAAGGGGGGAGGGTTGCAGGTGGGAGGGAAGGTATGGGGGGGGGAGCCATTGTAATCCATAAGCTATACCTTGGAAATTTATATTCTAAATAAAAGTTAAAAAAATTATCTTGCTATGTTTTGAATTAGCTGGACCACATACACAATAAGTGTCAGTTCATCAAGTCTCAGTTTCCTGGTCAATATAATGGAGATAATTGAAGTTCCTTCCTCAGACGGTTGTGGTCATAAATGTCAAAATGCACAAAATGAAGTCGCCACAGCTGTTAGAAATAGAATTGTGCTCACCAACCTCCTTTCTCTGCACCAAGATCCCAATGAGATGACACAAAAAGGATTTTTTAAGTTGCAAACTCACAAACAGAAAAGAGAAGAGGAAGCAATAGCATCAGTATTTGTAAGCAAAAAGGAAAATAGATATTAACTCATTTGTTGAACCCCCAAATTGGATCAGTTGAAGAAGCAGTGAAGTTAACATTGAAGAAATCCAAATATCTCAAGAATTGGTGATATTCTGACAAAAATATTGGCTATCTCAAGAAATTGTTGTATATGTGGGGGTGAGGTTTTTTTTTGTTTCTTTTTAACAATGCTTTAAGTACAAAATGTAGAAGAAAATATGTTTATAAATCAGTTCCTATCCTAGGCAGTTTAATCTCCAGAGACTGCTGGAAAAAAGTTGTGGTACCATATTGGTTGTCTCAATGATTCAAATATGCTTCTGACATCTCACTGGTTGGGGAAGGGGTGAAAGTTTTCTGCACAGAATTAGCAATTTGATTTGACACAACAAAGATTTATTTCTCCAGCTCTAAATGTCAATAATATTTTCCCATTGAAAAACACTGATTCAAATTCCTTCTCCTACTTTGCATGCAAGTGACCACCAGATCTGCCCCCAGAAGACCAGAATTTAAGGCTCTTAAGAGGATACAGAGTGGTCTCTAGATGAGACAATGTCAGACATTATTGTGGGAGGATATTCTGCACTCAGACCATGGTGTTAATAACTTTTCCACGCTAACCACCAGGCATTTAGCCAAACTGATGCTGTGCAGGCAGAAGAAATCAGAAGGTTCTCTGGAAAATCTGACCAGCTCCTGGGAAAAATCCTGAATGTGCTGACATGGATAATTCCTCAGTGAAACAGCTAAACCAGATTATCCTCCATGAATGCTGCACTGGAAAGTCCCACTCAGGCATTCAGAAGTTCCAGAGTTTTAGCACACACTCATAAATGCAAGCAGACAGAAAATGATAACTAGGGCAGAAGCCAGCACAAATACAAACTTCAGAACAAATAAGTGAGAAAAAAAGAGTTCTAAAGGAGAAAGGAAATTTCAAATATATATATATGTATATTTTTATTTGATATTATTTTTCCCCATAGAATTAATGGAGCTAGTGTATTATTTCAATGGAAAATAACACAAACTTCTATGGCATGCCTGTCCGATAAAACACAGAAATTATTTGAAATTTTCTTTGTTGATTTTTTTCAGTTATGTTTTTTTTAAAGTTATGAATTAATTAGTATTCTTAAAAATGATAAAACAAATTTTGTTTGGGTGCAAATTTATTTTTTTTGAAGATTTATTTTATTTATTTGAAAGACAGAGTTACAGAAAGAGCTAGAGACAGAGAGAGAGGTCTTCCATCCACTGGTTCACTCCCCAAGTGGCCACAATGACCAAAGTTGCACTGATCCGAAGCCAGGAGCCAGGTACTTCTTCTGGGTCTCCCAAGTGGGTGCAGAGGCTCAGGGACTTGGGTCATCTTCCACTGCTACCACAGGCCATAGCAGAGAGCTGGATGAGAAGAGGAACAGCCAGGACTAGACCCAGCACCCATATGATGTCGGCGCTTCAGGCCAGGGCTTTAACCCACTGCGCTACAGTGCTGGCCCTGGGTATGAATGTATTAGTTCACATAGACCTAAAGTGTTTCATTCATTGTAGTGAATATACTTGCCCATTCTTTGGATATTGGGAGCCCCTTCAAATGCACCTGTGGCTCTTTTTAAAAAAATAATATAAAGAGGG
This sequence comes from Sylvilagus floridanus, assembly GCA_949820135.1. NCBI lineage: Eukaryota > Metazoa > Chordata > Mammalia > Lagomorpha > Leporidae > Sylvilagus > Sylvilagus floridanus. Next base: position 89,874,107 of record OX463226.1, on the reverse strand, counting down.
CCGGCACCGTGGCTCAATAGGCTAATCCTCCACCTTGCAGCGCCGGCACACTGGGTTCTAGTGCCTGTTGGGGCACAGGATTCTGTCCCGGTCGCCCCTCTCCCAGTCCAGTTCTCTGCTGTGGCCAGGGAGTGCAGTGGAGGATGGCCCAAGTGCTTGGGCCCTGCACCCCACGGGAGACCAGGAGAAGCACCTGGCTCCTGGCTTCGGATCAGCGTGGTGCACTGGCCGCAGCAGCCATTGGAGGGTGAATCAACAGCAAAAAAGGAAGACCTTTCTCTCTGTCTCTCTCTCTCACTGTCCACTCTGCCTGTCAAAAAAATAATAATAATAATATAAAGAGAACGGATTTCATGTATTTCATAAATACAACTCTAAGAACATGACAATAGCTTGTTTCCTCTCTCCCTCCTTCCCTCTTCCTTCCTTTCCTTCAGTTTTTTTCTTGTAACTTTTGCAGTAACATGCATTCAATTTATAATCACAGGCTTAATACACCACTATACACAATGTCCCACAAGTAAAAAGTAGAAAGACCACTGTTCCACAGGAATATAAACAAGGGTTTTAAATAATAATCAAATCACAAAATGTCAATTTAACTCTTATATATTCATTTTTTTGTACTCTACATATTAAGTAACACAAACATAAAAAAGAAGATGAATATCCATATAACTCAGGATAAATAATTATTAAATACAGGAATAATGTAAAAGGAATATCAATAGTATAAATATGAGCTTTAGAGACTGAAGATTATAATATTAAAAAATGAAAAATGTTATTAAAAAGTTGAAATATAAATTTGAAAATGTACCTTAGAAACAAGAAGACTGAGATAAAAAAAATAAAGAAACATACAAATTAGAAAACAGTATAGGAGACATACCATTTGAACAAGAGAACTAATGAAAGGTTCAAAAAATGTATGAAAGTACATCTAGAAAAAGTATGGAATCTTAAATTTCAGAACATTTGGAGTCTAATAAAATTACCTATATGCTTCCAAAGAGGGACAAGTTTACATACTGAGGATTAAAAATAAAAATTATATCATTTTCCTTAAAAAAAACAAAAACCTAAAAATGAAAAGGCAAGTGAAATATTCTTTTAAAATTCTGAGATAAAATTGTCTGTCATTGAGCATTCTACACCTGATCATTACCTACTTACAGTGAGGGTGAAACGAAGATGTTTTACATATATAAGGCAGTAAGATTTTCTCCTCCATGTATCTTTTCTTACCAAATGACAGCATTGCATACCGAAATAGAGCATAATAAACCACATAAATCAAAAAGAAAATACAGCATCAAGGAGACACAAATTTTGATATAATAAAGACCCAAAGGGTTGATGGCCATGGGAAATTAACAAGGGAGCAGAGCAGCAGTTCTAGGAACCAGAGAAGAAAAGAGATGCTTAGGATGTGGTACCTCTATTACACTGTCAATTTTGTTTCATCCAAATGAATGCTGCAAGACTCCCTTCCCTTTTCAGATTAATATCTTCATGTTCCTACCTAATTCTTCTGGGAACATAGTTCCTAATCACTTTAGCACACAAATTAGTGTCTCAAGTTTCTGAGTAATCTGGCATAAGACAATTGAACCAAAGCTCTATATATTTTCCTGAGCTTATGAAAGTTGAATATCCTCAACTTCACTGTCTGTTACTTTATGAGCTGTATTAGCCTGATAATATGCAGTGATACATTCTTTCTATATTGCTGTGTCAAGTTGAACTTTATGAACTGTACAAGCTTGTACAGCAAAATGTGAGCTTTCTTTTTTAATATGATGTTAAAGAATCTTTGCTTAAATACTCAGAAATACAAAGGGTCATTGAAAAGTTCACGGAAAATATGAACTATTTTTAAATTCCATTTTCCACAAAGAATTTGAAGTACCCTCATACTCTTGATTTTCCTCCAATGTAGCACGGAAAATTTGTTACACTGTTTAAAAAGCCTGCTAACTTATATGTTACATCAACACACAAAAAACAAAGTTAATATGGTCAACATCAAGAAGTGTCAGATACATGAAACAGTCTTCTACTTTAAATATTCACTTCAAATTCAGAATTCCCATCAGTCTATCCTTCTGAGAGTCTTCACAAAAAATTCAATGAAGATTCTTAAAAAAAATCCAATAGAAGATATTCACCTTGCACATTCATTCTATAAACATTTTAATGCTCATTATGTGCAATGCATACATATAAGTTGTCCAAAATTGATTCTATTGATATTTAGACAGTATGCTGATAATAATCTGGAGTGTTTCTGAACAATTCTCATAGGCTATCAAATATGATTAGAACAATTACTAATAGATGTTCATAGTTCGCTCATAATTCCATCATTTTCTTGGCCAATCATTAATGTAAAATCATTGCCAAATTGCCTAGTTAATTAATTTAACTAGGAAACCAACAATACATGAAACAATAATAAATAATCCAAATAATGATTCTGTGGTGTCCTTAAATTCTTCAGTATTAAAGACAAGTGTCGGTGTTCACAGTTGAGAAAAGGAATTAGCACCAAATTAAAGACATCTTTTTAAAGAAGTAGTAAAGAGTAGTGTGTTAGGTTCCCCCAAAATTATCCTTAGGCTTGATGATTCTGTGAAAGGACACACAGAACTTAAAACGATTGTTATATTCATGGTTGTGGTTCAATTCAGTGAGTGAATGCAGATGAAAATCAACCAAAGGAAAGGTAAATGGGCAAAATAAGGAGGAAACCAGGAACATGACCATGTAGAGGGCCTGTTCTTAATCTCCTAGCAATAACAAGTGACTATATGCATGAAGTGTTGCTAGCCAGGGAAGCTAATCCCAGCATTGGTGTTCAAGGATTTTTGGAGAGTTCAGTAACATAGACTTTCAGCTTCTTCTTTCGTACTTTGGCTTCTCAGATTACAACCTCCTTCCCTCCAGAGGAAAAACAAGCATTTACCAAAAATCACATTAATTTCTATAATTTTTTTATCACATTAATTTCTATAGTCACTGAATTTCTATAGTCAAACTGTCCATGGACAAAAGCCTCACACACAATCTTATCAGACAGAATATTCCACAGGTTGAAATGTTATCTCCCAAGAGATAACCAATGATCCACTCCTAAAGATAGATCTCTGTTTTGGGATATTCAACTTTCGAGCAACCCAGGCCTGCTGAGTTAATGCTTCTCTCACCACATAGTCTGGAAGAAAAGCTTGTAAAGAATGTAATCAAAAGACACTTTCAGCTTAAAACTTTTGGCTTGATATATAAATTTGTACATTTTCACTACTGCAAGAATATACATCAGTATTCTCCATTCCCTAAAAGATAAAAATATTTCACTATTATAGAAATAAGCTATGGATTTAGATTGATTTATGATTGAAGTGGATAGAGAAGTTGGGAAACGAGTTCATGCCTTTCTTACGTGAATATAATAAAACCTCTGGGTGAATTTCATTGTACTCATGATATCACTTCTATCCTATTTACTCCATTTAAACAAATCTTGCTTTCAATAGTTAGTGCTTTTAGGATGGAAAATTTGTGTTTAGTAAGTTGATATGTTGTAACTGATGAAAATTCAAAATGTGGGGTGTATGCAACAAACTTGCTTGTCTTCAAAATGTGCCACTATCAATTAAATCTTAAGCTTTGTCTTTATTTCCTGGTCTCCAAAATATGCTATACTGTAAATGATATTCGACAAATAAAAATTAATAAATTATTTAGAGAGAAATAGAATTGGAAGGCCTACTATTATCAAGGGATAGACATCTCTGATATGTGCACATAGCTTCAAAACTTAGAGATAGATTCTGAGTTAATAAGACTTTAAGAAGCAAAAGCTAAATATAGCAATTATAATGGTCATATGAGTAGATGTCAAAGTTTATGGAAAAGTGTAATTAGAAGAAGTGTTTATTTTGGTGCAAAAGTATTTGAAATCAATGCAAATTTTGTTCATAATATGCATTTCCACAAACTTTTTGCAGATTCCTTCATGTTTAGATTAGCATAAATCAGTAAAACATCAAAAAAATAAGTTACAATTTTTTGAGCAGCCAGTAGGTGCAATTTATGTTTGAAAACAATTAAACAAAGCCAACATAAACTAGCAAAATATTTAAAAATAGTGCATGTCCCATACTTGGATTAAAACCACATCTATTGGAGAGCGGCAAGATGGCAGAATAGGAAGGGAGCACACCAATAGTCTGGGGAGAGACTGTTTAATAAAAGTAGAGATACTGCAGGTTCAAGGAAGAGTAGGGGAAGAAACAGCAGAGGAAAACCTTTCGGAACTGGTGATTCACAGTGGACCTGCGTGGAGAGCATGGGAGCCCGCAGTTTGGGACACCAGCAGCAGATTCAACACACCAGCGCCGGAACGCAAGGTGAGCCGAACCTAAATAGCCCAAGATACCAGAAGGTAGGCGGAAAGAGGAGACTAGAGCGAACAAGGCTTGAAACCCTGTGGGGAAAAGTTCACCAGGCTAACTAGAAGAGAGAGAGAGGGGAGAGGGGGAAAAAGTGACCCATACGGACACGAGTTTCTCTCTCTCTGCTCACCTCTCAAAGGTGAGCAAGACAAAGAGCAGGCGCCATTTTGGAATATGTCATAAGCAGGGTGACCTCCTGTCAGCACCGGCCCTGAGCCTAGCAGAAAAACCTGACTCAGGGTGGGAGGGGTGAAATAACAGGAGAGTAGAACCTAATGAATGTGTGGTGCTAATGAACTGAGACTGTGAAAAAAGAGACGGTGGGGGAGAGAACTCACGGAAATCACGAATTCATGTGAGTACTCTCCAGAGATGCTACAGTTCAGTAGCCTTGGCAGCGCAGTGGGAGACCACAGGAGAATCTGAGCCCACACTAATGGCCGCAAAGATTCCCTCTCTGGTCCTTGGGAAAGAGCTTCCAATCTCTGGCTCCTGTGGGTATATCATTCGCCTGCTAACCACCCCCAATTCCATTCAGCTGTGTGGAATTACTTCCCTTTTGAACCAAAAAAAAAAGTAACAGAGAGAGATTTACCACACCTATCCTGGGAGTGTCTCCTTTGACACACCCTCAACCCTGAGGAACCAAACAGAGCTCTCAGGCCACACCCATCTCAAGCCTCTAAGGCTCCATCAAAAGCAGACAGTCCACTTAATCTAGAGTCATAGTATAACAAGAAAAATACACCACAGTGAAGAAACCAATATGCCAAACAACAAGCGCAGAAAACGAGGTAATAAGAACAAGGAAGACACTATGGCGTCCCCAAATGAAAAAGACACCCCAATTCAAGATTACGAAGATGATGAGATAGAAGAAATGCAAGAAGCAGATCTCAAAAAATTGATAAGAACACTAAGAAGTACTCAAAAACAAATTCTTGAACTACAGAAATCCTTAATGGGCAAGGTAGAAAATCTCTCTCGTGAAAATGAAATATTAAGGAGGAATCAAGCTGAAATGAAACAACTAGTAGAACATGAAACTGTGATAGTGACGAGAAATCATAATGAAGTGAAGAATTCAATAGATCAAATGAAAAACACATTAGAGAGCCTTACAAACAGAATGGGTGAGGCAGAAGAGAGAATATCGGACTTAGAAGACAGAGCACAGGAAACTATACAGTCAAACCAAAGAAAAGAAGAGAAAATTAAAAATCTAAAAAATATTGTTGGGAATCTACAGGATACTATTAAAAAACCCAACATTCGAGTTCTAGGAGTTCCTGAAGGCATGGAGAGGGAGAAAGGATTAGAAGGCCTTTTTAGTGAGATAATAGCAGAAAATTTCCCAGTTTTGGAGGACAGAGACACCCTAGTACAGGAAGCTCATAGAACCCCTAGGAAACATGACCAAAAGAGATCCTCATCACGACATATTGTAATTAAACTCACCACAGTGAAACAGAAAGAAAAGATCCTAAAATGTGCAAGAGAGAATCGTCAGATTACTCTCAGAGGATCTCCAATTAGACTCACAGCAGACTTCTCATCAGAAACCCTACAAGCTAGAAGGGAATGGCGAGACATAGCCCAGGTACTAAGAGAGAAAAACTGCCAGCCCAGAATATTATATCCTGCAAAGCTCTCATTTGTGAATGAAGGTAAAATAAAGACCTTTCATTGCAAACAGAAATTGAAAGAATTTGTGGCCACTCGTCCAGCCCTGCAAAAGATGCTTAAAGATGTGTTACACACAGAAACACAGAAACACGGCCATCAACATGAAAGAATATAAACGAAGGGAACCTCACAGCAAAAAATCACAGGGAATTCAAAGCATACATTTGGATAAAGAAATTATGGGTCATGTACTCTATAGAATACTATACAGCAGTCAAAAACAATGAAATCCAGTCATTTGCAACAAGATGGAGGAATCTGGAAAACATCATTCTGAGTGAATTAAGCCAGTCCCAAAGGGACAAATATCATATGTTCTCCCTGAACGGTGACAACTAATTGAGCACCAAAGGTGAAACCTATTGAAGTGAAATGGACACTATGAGAAACAGTAACTTGATCAGCTCTTGTGCTGACTGTTGTTGTACTGTTATGCCCGCAGTCCGTGGTCCCCCGAAATCAACCACCAGAGACTGAAGTTGAAGCCAATTAGCAGGGTCGTTTTTATTACGAGCTCGAACCCGGGCCTCTCAGTGCCTCCAGAAGAGGAAGCCCCCGAGAAGCCCCGAGCCCAATTTTAACAGAGCTTTTATTATCATTTACAAGCAGGCTTTAGGGGAATGCTTAGGTCAAGTTGACACTTCTGATAAGACACCTGCTGCCGACTCCAGGGTAGGGGCTGGTTGTTATCTCAAGCTTTAAACCTCCCTTTTATATTCCTGGACCTGGGTCAGGGTAGAGTCACGTCTGGCCAGATGGAGGAAAGGGGGAGTGTAGGACAGCAAGGGCCAGGAACAGGCAGTGGTGCAGTTTGTACAACAATCAACTTATTGTAGTTACTGGATTACTTAGCTCAACATCCAACATAATACATATATAAAGTCAAGGACACTTAGCATTGCTTATTATTACTACTAGTTGCCTAATAAGCTAATGTGATTACACTTTAGGTTACATTAAAATAATGATGATATTTTCTAGTAAAAGCTGGTTGTGCCGGTGTCTTCTCAGTACAATGTAATACTTTATCCATTGTAGTATTTTTTTTATTCTAGTACTATTGGTTGAACTCTCTAATTAACAAACAATTATTCTTAGGTGTTTAAATTTTAACTGAAAAGTGATCCCTGTGAAATATAAGAGTGGGAAAAAGAGAGGGAGGAGATGTACAATTTGGGACATGCTCAATCAGTCGTGCCCCAAATGATGGAGTTAGAAATGTGCCAGGGGATTCCAATACAATCCCATCAAGGTGGCATGTACCAAGGCCATCTCACTAGTCCAAGTGATCAATTTCAGTTCACAATTGATCACACTGATAGGTCTAAGAGTCAAAGGGATCACACAAACAAGACTAGTGTCTGCTAATACTAACTGATAGAATCAAAAAGGGAGAGAATGATCCAACATGGGAAGCAAGATACACAGCAGACTCATAGAATGGCAGATGTCCTAAATAGCACTCTGGCCTCAGAATCAGCCCTTAAAGCATTCAGATCTGGCTCAAGAGCCCATGAGAATATTCTAGGCATGGAAAGCCAAGACACTCTGGAAAAAAAAGAAGACCTAAATGAAAGATCTCTGTGAGTGAGATCCCAGTGGAACGAATGGGGCCATCAAAGATGGAGGTACCTTTCTCTGAAGGGAGGAGCGAACCTCCACTTTGACTATGACCCTGTAGGAATAAGATTGAAGTCAGTGAACCCTAAAGGCTTCCATAGCCTCAGCAACTCATGACTAGACCCTAGAGAGATTACTGACGCCATAAACAAGAGTGTCAAATTGTTAAATCAACTTCAGGAGTCACTGTGTACTTACGTTTCACGTGGGATCTGTCCTTAATGTGTTGTCCAATGTGAAGTAATGCTATAACTAGCACTGAAACAGTATTTTACACTTTGTGTTTCTGTGTGGGTGCAAACTGATGAAATCTTTACTTAGTATATACTGAATCAATCTTCTATATATAGATAATTAAAAATGAAAAAAAATCTTGGTGTTAAATTGGAAATTGCATAGATAATTAATCAATTTTAAAAAAATATATCTTATAGGATCTCTGTCCTTAATGTGCTATACATTGTGAATTAATACTATAACTAGTACTCCAACAGTATTTTTCACTTTGTGTTGCTATGTGAGGGCAAACTGTTGAAATCTTTACTTAATATATACTAAACTGATCTTCTGTATATAAAGAGAATTGAAAATGAATCTTGATGTGAATATAAGGGTAGAGGGAGTGGGAAAGGGGAGGGTTGTGGGTGGGAGGGACGTTATGGGGGGAAGCCATTGTAATCTATAAGCTGTATTTTGGAAATTTATATTCTTTAAATAAAAGCGTTATATAAAAAAAACCCACATCTATTGAGAAAACATAGAATGGCATCCAATTAGAAGATATTTTGTTAAATTTACTCTTATATTAATAATACATACACATATGCACTGGACATATATGTTGGAAACACAAGTATTATGTAGTAGACACAAATTTCAGAAGGTCTACACAGTCATAGATACACAAAACTTTATTTCCAAAGCCTCTCTAGTATTTAAAAGCCAAAACAGAGAATTACTTACTGTCCTTGACTAATCTGCCTACAACACCTCTTATCACTTAACACTATAGACAATGTATCACTATTTCTTATTGTATCACATGTATAATTGAATTTGCTTCACTGCCCCACAAACATACAAAACCAAATACTCAGTTCATGGCTTATTTTATGTTTTACTTCCATCTGGTGTTTATCCTTTCTGTGAATTCAAATGTTATCTAATATTCAAGGTGCAACACCTAGCATTGTCACCTTACTGGATTATTATAGTTTTCACTGATACTTCTTTAGTATGAATTCCCATAAAGGCTAGAGTTTGCATGATATGATTTAGCAATTATCATTGTTCATTTTTAAAAAATTGTGTTTATTTATTTGAAAAAATTACAGAGAAACAGAGAGAGAGATCTTCCATCTGCTGGTTCACTCTCAGATGGCTGGTTCACTCCCCAGATAGGCCATGTACAAACCAGGAGCCAGGAGCTTCAGCTGGGTCCTCAACGTGGGTGCAGGGACCCAAACACTTAGGCTATCCTCTGCTGCTCCTTCCAGGCCACCAGTGGGAAGCTGGATAGGAAGTTGAACAGCCAGGACTAAATGTTGCCCATGTGTGATGCAGCATTGCAGGTGGTAGCTTTACCAGCTGTTACACAATACAACCTAATTTCTCCCCTCCCTTTCTCTCATTAATTTTTTTAAGAAAATAGGTTACTATTTTTCCATGTTGGTTTTCTTTTAAAATTCAGGACATAAGTTTTATGATCTCTAACTAAAACTTTTACTTGTTATATCTTTCCTCCTTTAATACATAATTTCATTGACAGAACAGAGGATTATTAGGTAACACATATAATTTTGAGAAATTTCTTTTTTTTTTTTTTGACAGGCAGAGTTAGACAGTGAGAGAGAGACAAAGAGAAAGGTCTTCCTTTTCAGTTGGTTCACCCTCCAAATGGCCGATACGGCCAGCGCCCTTCGCTGATCCGAAGCCAGGAGCCAGGTGCTTCCTCCTGATCTCCCATGTGGATGCAGGGCTGCAGGGCCCACACACTTGGGCCATCTTCCACTGTCTTCCCAGGCCACAGCAGAGAGCTGGACTGGAAGAGGAGCAACCAGGACAGAATCTGGTGCCCCAACTGGACTAGAACCCAGGGTGCCGGCTCCACAGGCAGAGGATTAGCCAAGTGAGCCATGGTGCCGGCCAAGAAATTTCTTTAACACTATATGTTTTATAAGAGTTGAGAATTTTTGCCTTTTTTAAAAAGATTCATTTATTTATTTGAAAGTCAAAGTTATACACAAAGAAAATGAGAGACAGAAAGAAAAAGAGATCTTCATCTGTGGATTCACTCCCCAGTTGGTCCCAACGGCCAGAGCTGAGCTAATCCAAAGCCAGGAGCCAGGAGCATCTTCCCAGTATCCCACACAGGTTAAGGAGCCGAAGGATCAGAAGTGGAGCAGTTGGGATTCTAATTGGCGCTCATATGGGATGCAAGCACTGTGGGTGGTTGCTTTACTAGCTACCCCACAGTGCTTGCCCAAATTTTGCCTTCTTAAATCTTCCACAAATCCTCTTCTCTGGAATTCCTTTCCTTAGGTGTCTAACTACTCCTAGAAGTATTGTACCTGTTTGGCCCTCTTCAAAGGCAATTGTGTCTTAGACCTTAATCTTCTTTCATATATTTTCCCATTGGAATTAGAGTTATTACATTCCATAATTCTGCATCTTTTTTATATAAAAATTTTGTTTCTATAACTGGATTAATATAAAGCCTTGGGTCACAGTTTTTTAGTTTTTTTTTTTTTAATTTAAAGATTTAACTATTTATTTGATAGGAAGAATTACAGAAAGAGAGACAGAGAGATTTTTTTTTAACTTTTATTTAATGAATATAAATTTCCAAAGTACAGCTTATGTATTACAATGGATTTTTCCCCCCATAACTTCTCTCCCACCCGCAACCCTCCGTTTTCCTGCTCTCTCTCCCATGCCATTCACATCAAGATTCATTTTCAATTCTCTTTATATACAGAAGATCAGTTTAGTACATATTAAGTAAAGATTTCAACAGTTTGCACCCACACAGAAACACAAAGTGAAAAATACTGTTTGAGTACTAGTTACAGCATTAATTCACATTGTACAACACATTAAGGACAGAGATCCTACATGGGGAGTAAGTGCACAGTGACTCCTGTTGTTGACTTAGCAAATTGACATTCTTGTTTATGGCATCAGTAATCACCCTAGGCTCTTGTCATGAGCTGCCAAGGCTATGGAAGCCTTTTGAGTTCACAGACTCTTATCATATTTAGACAAGGTCATAGAGTGGAAGTTCTCTCCTTCCTTCAGAGAAAGGTACCTCCTTCTTTGATGACCTGTTCTTTCCACTGGGATCTCACTCATGGACATCTTTCATTTAGGTCATTTTTTTTTTTTGACAGAGTGTCTTGGCTTTCCATGCCTGAAATATTCTCATGGGCTTTTCAGCTGGATCCGAATGCCTTAAGGGCTGATTCTGAGGCCAGAGTGCTGTTTAGGACATCTGCCATTTAATTATTTATTTGAAAGGAAGAATGACAGAAAGAGAGAGAGACAGAGATCTTGATCCACTGGTTCACTCCTCAATGGCTGCAACATCTGGGGCCCACTTTCCCCAGGCACATTAACAGGAAACTTGATCAGAAGTGGAACAACTAGGACTCAAACTGTCATAAAATGGGATTCCAGCATTGTAGGCAGTGGCCTTACCAGCTATGCTACAATATCAACCCCCACACATTATGCTTTATACTTTTAAATATTACCTGTAGAAGCTAGCACAATAGGAAGAGAATGCTCAAAAATTTGATCAATGATGGATAGATCCTATGTAACATACTGACGAGTGTTACAGGTAGGTCATGGTATATGAGGTGGAATTCCACATTTTTATTTAGAATAAATCTTAATGTGATTATCTATTTAAATGTTATAATGATGCTACATAAAATAAAATATCTGGATTTGATAGGCACATATTCATCACAAAGTGGTGAAAATAAGCAGTAAACTATGTAATTGTTTCAGACAATTTCATTTTCAATATTTTCTCAGGAATACTAACTGAAGGAGAAAGGAGGATATTGTTGCTATAGAAAATAACTTTTATTTTCCGTGTCATAATATATGAGCTGCTCTGACCAGGAAGATGGTCTATATTCCTGCAAATACTGAATTCTCTGACCCAGAGACTCTGCCTCAGGGACAGTACTGACCTGACGTCTGGCAAAAAGGAACTGTGCTTGCTAGCATTATCACTGTGCTTGGATTTTTCTGTTTTGTTTTGTTTTTTTTTTCCCTTCACACCAAGACGGTTTGTCAGGGCATTGTGATTGTGTGTCAGGAGGCAGCTCATTACTGGTCTGCATGGAGACTAGCAGGAAGTGAGGGAGGCTGACATGGTTTGCATTAATTACATAGCTATCTGTTGTTCTTGCAACCATTCAAGCATATAATAACTTAAGTAGAGTTTCAGTGAGCTAGCAGCTTCAGACTCTCGTAATGTTTTGGCAAACTGATTCTCTATTATAGCATAGTCAGTACTTTTGTATAGAGCCTTGACAAAGAGCAATGGTGGCCACAGACCTTCCACCACCCAGCAACTTTAGGATCTCAGTGGTCAAATGCATAGAAGGCAGGAGGTCACTGATCGTGTTTATGGAGCCATAGTGAAAGCTTTTAACCTTTTAAATCCAAAGTACTAGGTAATCCTTTTTTTAACTAGATATATGACCCAATAAGAAATATGTTGTACTAGATATTGAAAAGAAATTCAATCATTTTACATCTTTCTTAATAAAAGTCATTAAAAGAGGCCGATGCCGCAGCTCACTTGGCTAATCCTCCGCCTGTGGCGCCGGCACCCCAGGTTCTAGTCCAGTTGGGGCGCTGAATTCTGTCCAGGTTGCTCCTCTTCCAGTCCAGCTCTCTGCTGTGGCCTGGGAAGACAGTGGAGGATGGCCCAAGTGCTTGGGCCCTGCACCCACATGGCAGACCAGGAGGAAGCACCTGACTCCTCGCTTCTGATCGGCGCAGCGCGCTGGCCATAGGGACCAGTTGGGAGGTGAACCAACAGAAAAGGAAGACCTTTCTCTCTCTCTCTCTCTCTCTCTCTCTCTCTCTCTCTCTCTGTCTAACTCTGCCTGTCAAAAAAGTCATTAAAAGAAATAAAAAAAACTGCTTTTATACAATATACTTGGCAGATGCTCAAAAATTTCTAACTGATGGAAATTTGAAGAACAGTAGTTGTGGAAAATGGTAGTCTTTCTATTCACAGAACAATATGAACGCTCAGTTGAATAACAGTGACTGCAAAATAGTTTTTTTTCTCAAAATAAATAAAGAAGTGCATTGGTCAGTTGTAAACAAATCTTGTAAAATTTTGAAAACTGATGTTTATCTTCTTAAATTGAGGAATAGAGTAAGTGAGCAATAGTAGCAAGAGGATTATACCTCTGGAGAGAGCAAGGGTCAGTTTTAGAATTGAAAACTTTGTTGAACATGGAGGTCTGAGAAAAAAAGCCCTAGTGATATGCTACCTAGACACAATAAGAGCAATGTATGGCATTCATGTATCCTCATTTTATGAGAGAAGCTCAAAGTGTTTATCAAATCAGAGTTAACACTGATTAATTAACCCATCTGGACAATCCTCTCTTTGGTTCTAAAAAGTGAGCAGCAGTTTCTTCATTACAGACATTTCTAATTGCATTTATTACACCAATTAAGCTTCCTTTGTGCATTTATTAAGTTCACAAATGTTGGGGCATATCATTCCTCAGAATTAGAAATGATCACCTCAAAGCTGATAGGATAAATTGGAGGTACCTAAGAGCATTTTGAATAAGAAATAATTGAGTAAAGTTCTAAAGGGGGAAAGAAGAAACAGATTTGAGAACCCTGACATTTCAAATGAACATAAGAGTTGAAACTTTCAAGTGTATACATCAATCATGAAATATCTACTAAGGGTGTAATATGTGTAAAGCTTTGTAATAAAGTTAAGTGAGAGATTATGTACAGCCTATCCCAAAGATCAACTTTTGGATGAGAAAAATCATAGTTTCATTACTGTATTTATGTCCCCAAACACATTCCAAAAATATATGAGGCAGCTTATAAGCTAATGTGATCAAATAAAACAAATGAAGAAATGAAGACCTCTGGGGGCAGAATAAGCTAATTTAAAAATATTTAAACCCTCTAGAGCCAGAAGGGAGAATATATGAAAAGCGTGAAAGAGTTGGAATCAACAGTTCCAAATCTGGATGTTTTATGAGTGTTTAATTGAATTATTTTCTTATGGCTATATTGGGGCACATTTATCAAGATTTCAGCAATTACTGTTTTTTGTGAAGTTACCCTGTTTTAATGTGCATAAAATAGCTGTTCTTAGTCCTGTACTGCAGGGAATGAGAGAACCAAAGCACCCTGTTCAACTAAGATGTAGTTAGAATCACACACTCTGCTTCATCATGGGACTATTTTGCTTAATAACAATTGTGGACTCTTTAGACTCCAAATATCCCAAATGGCAGACTGATAGGAATTTCCTGGTACCTTGTGAAAAATGCAAAATCTACAAGCTGGGCAAATATCTACTTGCCTCAGTTTCTTCATTTATAACATACATTTTTTTTAAAAAAAATTACTTACATAAAGAGAACAGATTTCACATATCTCATATACTCAATTTTAAACTCATAATAACACTTCCAATCCAAGCTACTCCTTCATCACTTTCTTTATTTCTTTTAATTTTTGCAGTAACATTTTTAATTTACTTTACAGTCACAGGCTTAATCTTCCACCAAATAGAGAATTAACCAAATTGAAAATAGAAAGTTAACTTGGCCGACACTGTGGCTCAAAAGGCTAATCCTCCACCTTGTGGTGCCAGCACACCGGGTTCTAGTCCTGGTCGGGGCACCGATTTTGTCCCGGTTGTCCCTCTTCCAGGCCAGCTCTCTGCTGTGGCCAGGGAGTGCAGTGGAGGATGGCCCAAGTCCTTGGGCCCTGCACCCCATGGGAGACCAGGAGAAGCACCTGGCTCCTGACTTCTCATCAGCACGGTGCGCCAGCCGTGGCGGCCATTGGAGGGTGAACCAACTGCAAAAAGGAAGACCTTTCTCTCTGTCTCTCTCTCTCGCTGTCCACTCTGCCTGTCAAAAAAAAAAGAAAGTTAACTTCTCCACAACAGCGTAGACAAGGGGATCAGTCAATCATAAAATCTCAATATGTCAATATACATGACATTTTTGTAACCTATATTTTAGCTACCACAAATCAAAGAAAACATATTTGTCTTTTGGGGTCTGGCTTATTTCACTAAGCATAAGGGTTTCCAGTTGCATCCATTTTGTTGCAAAAGACAGGAATTCATTTCATTTTTGTGGCTGAGTAGTATTCTATCATCCATATATACCACATTTTCTTTATCTATTCATTAGTTGATAAATATCTGGGTTGAATCCATATTTTAGCTATTGTGAACTGAGCTTCTATAAATACAGGGCACAAATAACTTTTTCATATGATAATTTTAATTCCTTTATTAAATGCCTAGGAGTAGGATGGCTGGGTCACATGGTAGATCTACTTACAGATCTGAAAAATCTCTATATTGTCTTCCATAATGGTTGCAATAGTTTATATTCCCACCAACAATGTATTAAGGTACGTTTTTCTCCACATCCACACCAGTTTTCTTTTTCATTTTTGGATGATAACCACTCTAACTGGAGTAAAGTAAAAATTCATTGCAATTTTTTTTCATTTCCCTACTGGCTGGTATTCTGAGCATTTGTTCATTGTGATTTTCATTGTGATTTCATCCTTTGAAAAATGCCTGTTCATGTCATTTGCCCATTTCTTAACTGGATCATTAGTTTTGTTCCTGAATTTCTTGAGCTGCTTATAAATTTTAGATATTAATCCTTTAACAAATCTATCATTTCTCCCATTCTGTTGGTTGTCTATTCACTTCATTGAGTATTTCTTTTGATGTGCAGATGCATCTTAGTTTGATATCCTCTAATTTGTCTATTTTTGCTTTTGATACCTGTGTTTCTGGAATCTTATCCAAAAAGTCTCCATGTAGGCCAAAGTCTTACAGTGTTTCATTTATAATTTCCTCTAATAATTTGAAGGTTTCAGGTCTTAGCTTACATCTTCAGTTATTTCTGAGTTGATTTTTTGTATAGTGTGTAAGGCAGAGGTCTTGCTTCATACTTCTTCATGCAGAGATATAATTTTATCAACCAGATTTGTTGAAGAAGTTATCTTTTCACCTGACAGTGAATTTAGCACATTTCTCAAAAAAATGGTTGGTTGTAGATTCATGGATTAATTTTTAAGGATTCTAATCTGTTCCATTGGTCCACATGTCTATTTTCCTGCCAGTACTAGGCTGATTTGATATTAACTGCCCTGCATTGGGATCACAATCTACAACTATCGCTTACTGTTTTCAATAGAATGTGAAAGGAATATTTTGAAGTGCAGAGGAAGAATCTGAGAGGGCTTGATTCAACATTTCTGGTTTGTTCTTTGGTTTCCCCTTCTTGTAGAAGGTGGGTTTTGTCTATTTCATCATGATGTCAAATTCTTGAGGTAAGCTCTTGATGATAGTGTCTGTAATATATCAGTTCTATTTGGGCTGCACAGAGCAGGCGAAGTTCAAAAGTGTCAACTTAGCATAATAGAAAACCTGAATGGTCACATATCAAAGTCAATTCTTCCAACTGGCTTTGTCAAATAAGTTGATTGTTTTATTACATGTCTCAACCCAATTAATGGTTTTGGACTGTGAGTGATATTAGATGATTCCAATAATATTTCTATAAAAATGCTAAACTTTTGGGTAGTTATTGATATTACAAATTTATTTCTATTAGTGATTCCTCCTGACTTTCACTCTTTTGTAAAACTATCTCTACCTACCAGGAAGTTTCAATTCCTGATTCAATTTAATATGACACAGATGTTTTTCAAGACCAGCATCACATTCAAGAATATTATAACATTTCAAAACCACTTTTGTCCTTCCTTATGTAACTTATTTTGATTTCTACAACCACAACATAATTAGTCTCCATAAATATTTGCTAATTATCTACCCCATGCCTACTTCAAAGGGCTAAAGTGCACTTAAAACAAACATGAGAACAGATGAACAGGTACTCACTCACTCGGTTACCTAGTATATAAAGAAGGAAATAAATAAGCTTCCATTTGCTTCTTACCTATTGCTGCCATTTCAGTAGTAACATAATGGAAATGTAGATTCTCCTCACATGGTATTAGTAAATTCAAACTTATAGATATAAGTTTGCAGTAACAAGGAAGCATCTTGTTTGTGATTAATTCCAAGTGTAAAAGTTTTGAAACTTTTTTTTTGAGAGAGAGAGAGAGAAAAAGAGAGAAAGAGGGAAAGAGACAGATACCCTTCATTTGCTGGTTCACTCCACAAATATCCAGTCTGGGGATGGGCTACACTAAAGCCTAGAGCCCAAAACTCCATACTGTGGATGGTAGGAACCCAACTATTTAAAACCGTGAATGCTACCTCCCAGAGTGGCATTAGTAGGAGGCTGGAATCAGAAATGGAAACAGAATTTAAACCCAGAGACACCAATATGAGATATAGGCCTTATTCCGGTATTTTTAAGAATTATTCTTCTGAAGTTGTATAAGCTGATCCTTTTTCAAACTCCACCTATTTACAATTAAAGTAATAGAATATAATAGAGCCCAGTGGAGGGTCGAAGGTCAAAGTACAATACAACTGTTAGCGTAGATAACTGTAGACTATAGTTGTTCTCTGAGATGACTCTTCTTATCCTCTCCTCTACAGTTACATTCTGACTCTTTTGGCTCATAGATCCTCATAATATGGGATATATCAATGACTCTTTATCTCTAGTCTCTGTCTTTTTCAGTTTTTCATTGTCAATTACACATACTTTCCTTTTGAAATACAAAAAATTTGTTTTTTTCTTAGTTTTTTTCCCCTCTTGGAATTTTGTTATAAATTACTTTCTAATTTTTTCTCTTCTTTTGAGCAAAAATCTCTATTTTAAGTTGTATTTTAAGTTACTTTATGCCTTCCCCACCTCTTCTCCAGATTACCTAATGTCCCCTAGTGACCTACACCCTGTTCTTCATACAGTATCTCCCAAAGTCACATCCAGCTCCTAGTCTGCATGTGTTTCCCTCATATAATAAGATTAAATGCAATGCTATATGTGTAACAGAATAAGATGTGCTCCTTAATATGTCATAAAATTTTAGCCCCTAGGTTTCCCATAAAGGTAAGTATCTGTGTCTGTAGGATGTGAGGCCCCACCACCAATGAAAAGTTTGTTATATTCAACAGTGTATTACAATGGTCTAGCACAGGAGTGAATGAATGTAGTGATCAGCAGATTTTTTAAAACTTTAATTGATAAAATGCAATATTAGTGAGTCTTGTGTAGGCAAATACAAACAGAAATGCATTTCCCATCTTGTAAGTTGACCATTGCTGCAAAGATCAGGCCACAGACAAATACAGAGCTGCAAGTTTATCATTTAGAATCAGCAGGAGCATGAGGAGTTCACATTTTGGTGGTTCTCCTTCACTGAGCAGACTCTTCAAATGGGAGAATATTTAAAGCCAGTTTGTTATAATTTACATCCTATTAGACTAAATAAAAACATATGCATTATCAAAAGTAAAATTAAATGATCATCAAGTTAATTAGCTACTTTGTTGTTATCATCTAGTTTATTGTTTCAATTGTATCTATGCAAATTAGTGAAACACTCAATTTGTACAAAAATCAATATATTCATTTGGATCATAATGTGCACATATCTTCTTATTGATATCATTTAAATAAAATGAGATTAGCTCTGCCTCTGATTTAGAAGCTGTAGAGTACTATAATCCTGTCCTTTAATGGGTACAGGGTTTACATTCCAGACAATAGCTTGCTCAAGGTCATCCATGAGCTTCAACTTGCTGGACTTCAAAGGGATAAGGTTTTGTTGCCATCCATATCAACAAGGATGGCAACAGGAAGGACATTTATGTGATACTCATTAATGTGCAGAAGAATCATATGTCAATGGAGTAGTTATTGAAGAGAAATAAATCACCTACTTTTCTAGATTAAATAGTAATGACTGAATTAGACAACAGGGTTCTTGACTAGAATTTGGTTCATCACCGGAGCATTGGTGTAATTTATGGAGACATTACTTTATTCATTCCTTCTAATTTTACCCCAATCTGTTTTCATCTTTTTCTCTTGTGTCCATATTTTACTATCAAATGTATAATTAAGGCATCAACTCTTTGGAAAGCTTCCTTAATATCTATTGCTCTTCACATTTTACCTCCTCCCTGGTTTATGGTATGTAGTATCTGGAAAACACAAAATAGCACTTATGGTCATTTAACAAGAATTTACTGATCAGTCACTGTGAACTATGTGTTTTAGAGGAACTATAGAAACCAATTCTGTGTTTTGAAATGGTATTTTTTCATTGATTTATGTGCTACATTGGTTTTCTAACTTCCTATATTTTCTGTTGCCACAATACTTAATAGAAGGATGAGGTCAGCTAGATATCTGATTGATTGATTCTGTCTTCCCTCTCTATAGCCTTTTAAATATTGGTGGCACTATCATGCATCTCACCATGGAGACCAATTACATGTCAGTGATAAATTATACTTCTTCTTGATTTCTTTTTTTCTATAAATAACCTCCTATTTAATCTCTTGACCTCTATTCTTTAATCTGGGTTTCACTGTCCCTATGTTTTAACTGAATACAGAGGTTTTGACATCTACTTCTATTCTTACTCAGTTTGATTTTGTTAAAAATGTGTTCTTGGGGTGAACATTTGGTACAGCAGTTAGTGCTTGGATGCCCATATCCCATATCAGTGTGCCTGTTTCTAGTTCCTCCACTTCCAATCCAACTTCCTGCTAATGTGCACCCACGGAGGTAGCAGATGGTGGTTCAAGTACTTTTGTCATTGTTACCCACATGGAAGAGGTGGACTGAATTCCAGGAACCAGGTGCTGGCATAACATAGTCCCAGTTGTTGCAGGCATTTATGGAGTGAAGTAGTATATGAAAGATCTCTCAGTTTCTCTACCTTTCAAGTAAAATAAAACAGATAAACAAATTTAAAAAGATTTTCTCATTTCTTACTTCATTAACTGCATTTAAACCACTGGTACTTAATACTTCCCATTTATTCTCAAAGATTTACTTAAGTTACTGCTTTTGTAAAACCCAATCTATAGCATTCCCATTAGGATGATGTGACCCAACTGGTAATATTATTTCACTAATTTCTACACCTGCAGCCAGAGCAGAGAAATCTAGATATATTAATGGAAGAAAGCCATTATACGTACATACATAGACAGAAAAAATAATTTAAACATGACTTTTCAGGAAGGATAATATCAACAAGAGCCAAAAATAAGATTAATGAGGAATTCTAGGACTAGCAGCCTAACTAAACAGGGTATTCTTATAATGGTCTGTTACTCAAAGGCCATTTCTATTTCTGTGAGTTCACATATTATCTTAACTTTTCAAACTGGCTCTATGGACATTGAAGAAGAAATTTAAAAGTTTATGAGTTATTTAGAGTATGTTTTTGGTAATATTTTTTATTCCTTTCTGGTTTGTAGGGTGGTAAACGTAATTCTTTCCCTGATTCACTGTCCCACACTTCTTTCATTTTTTTGGAATGCTAGTTAATAGCTACAGTACAACCAATATTGCTTTACCCTGTATAGCATCTCACATACAGGCAATATTGCAAACTGTTTTCTTTAAATAATACGGTAACCAAGTTAAATAATAAATAATAGATCAGAGAGTGGGAAAAATGAATGCTGTGTACAAAGAAGGAAAAATCAGCCTTTCTATATGATTTGAAGGGATGTTAAGAGTTTATATGGTAGAGGTCCAGGAAGATCATATATCATAAGAATAACTCCTCTCTGTTTTCAAGCTTTCTGGAATCATCCTAATTTTATGGAAGCAGTTTTGAAATGTCACCATGAGACGATGAGGCTTTCAGGGAATGTGAAAATTTCCCAATAAAGTAACATTATATTACACCATGGTAAATGAAATATTTTAATTCTGGATTTTCAGTATAAAATATAATTCTATGAAAGATACCAACTATTATTTAAAGGACTCTCAAACTGTACATAAGTCCATCACATGAAAAGAATGTATTAGAATCAAACAAATGATCTGATGAATATACAAAAAATGGGAAAGAAAATTGAAGTTAAAATTCTTCAACGAATGCACAATTGTAGAGTCATATCTAAAGTTTTTACCTTCTCAGGGTGTTCTGTTATGGCACTATATCTACCCAGATTTTGTTGCACAAAACGCTACATTCTTTGTAGTTTGGCTTTTACCCAGTCGTTTCAGAAATGAAGCTGCTAAAAATTCTGACTCCCAGTTGCCATTTTCATTCATAATACTACCTTTAATGGTTTTCTCTGTTGATCTCCATTTGGTTGCTGTTGTTTTATGTAACTTCTCCTGTTGGAGGCTCACCACTAAGTTATCCGAAGTGTTTTATTACCAAGGTACTTGAAAAAGTTACTGGGAAAATGGGATTAAAAGATAAGTCTATATTGGTGTAAAACACTTGAAGATTATTAATATTTTTTTCATAATATGAATTTTCTGTGAACTTTTTTGAATACACCTTGCATACATAGATTTCAAAAAATGCACAAAACAAACTCATCTTTATTTCCACTTTCTATGAACTTTTTGAAGTACACTCACATAGTGATTGTTCAATGATCCTACACCTAATGTGGAATTATCTAGAGAAATTGCAGAATTGAAGTGTGGTGAGTGATCAGGACTTGTAACTTTGAGAATTGGAGCAGGAATTTTGTCTGCAGGATTTTTCATTTTAAAAAGTAAAGGATATTCAGCATCAAGTATTGCGTGGCAATTGAACACACTAATATTGTATGCATTTCTTTCTGTGCCATGGCTGTTTAAACAATATCCTGTTACATATTTCTAAGTCCTAACTCTTGGGTTTTTCAACAGAATTAGCCAAAGAACTGGTCAATTCAAAATTATTTCATATTATCTATGAAATATTTTAAATACAAGTGGAATACATGTTTTTGTCTCTTCCTTTACCAAAGACAGACTGCTTGGAGTGTTTGCTTACCCTGTATTGCCTTTTCCATTCTGGTTACAGCTTAAAGGAAAAAAAAGAGAGAGTTTAAAATTCAGACTCCCCAAACTGCATATGTAAATGTTGACAGAAAATGTTCAGTTTAAGGTACATACAATTTAGCTGGCAAATTTGGATACTCAATTTCAGTGTGTCCTATAGGAGGGATTGTACTATATTTGGATGAGTCAAAGAGAATTTGTGCTTACTTCTAATGTAATGAAAGTGAAGAAATCAACAATTCAGTTCCCTTATGCACATTGGTGCACATGTTTGTTTCCATTTCAAAGAGTGGAAGTTTCTCTAACCAGTTTTAAGAGGTCAAGATTATGCCATTGTAACTTGCAATTCAGGTCCCAGGACAGGGAAAATCAAACAGTATGTATGGACTGTCTTAATTGAATGAATGAATAGATAGTTTATAACTCTAGGTCTCAAACTACTATTTTCCTACCTCATGATTTATGGGAACAGAAAAAAAAAAGACTACAATGTTTAATGCGTTCTTTCCTGTTAATTCAAATCCTTTTCTCTCTGTGCCCATTCTATTTGGTAAGGATAGATAATATTTAAACAGCAATAAACTCATGTTAAAAATTGGAGCAATGGTATATTTCTAGATCATATGTAAATTGTATGCATGCAGGAAGTAACCAGGAATTCAGTACCTAAAGGTTACATTACATGCAAGAAATCCAAGTACCAAAAGCACTCTGACAAGGAAAATCTCATTCAAGCTGTAGCTGGAGATGCAGCAGTGGGTTTCACTGAAGAAGGGATCAACTCCAGTGTCACTTCTTTTTTAGCTCTGTAACTTTATTTACTAATGGAACCACTTCAAGTCTCCTTTTCCTCATCGATGAAAGCAAGCGATAATACTTGCTGGGCTAAATGTTTAAAGTTGGATGAGGATCATTGAGTCTCCTTATGTGAAAGCATTTTGAAAGTCAAAAGCACTTGCAAAAATTTACATAATCATTACTGGTTGGGGTGGGGCTTCAAGGAGGGTCAGCAGAGTTTGAACATGCATAAAAAAGGAAAAGTCTATATTGAAGGCACAAGAGAGAAACTGAACAAGAGAAAACTCTAGGGGTGCCAATATGTGTCTCTGTGTGCAAATTTAGTCATGGAATATCCTTGTGAGAATGGAGGAGGAGACTCTTGTGGGGATGGTGAAATGTACAGGTTATCTTGCTTTATTTCTTAAACCATGCTCTCTCCTAAATCCTGCAACACAAATATGTCAATGGAAAACAGAATAGTTAAATATTCAGAAGGCCAGCTTCTTTCCCTTTGGTTGGAACACGGGCTCACTATTACATAGTAAAGCAACTGCTCTGAATCCTTTATCAAGCCTGGTTATTCAATCTGGCTCTATTCAGAGAAAGCAATGCAGAGGGGAAATAGTGGATTTTCCATCTTTGAATAGGTGTTTTGTCAAAGGCCCAAACCTGTAGCGGAATAGTGATAATGATTTTCCAAATTCACTCTGGACTTTTCCATTAGTATTCATTTTCTTCTCATACAAATGGCAACCAATTCAGACAGAAATAGTTGAAAAAGTCTCCCAAACAGGAAATTTTTTGCATGAAGCCTGAACATTCAACCCTCCATAATCTATTTTAGAATAAAAGGAGGAAAGCTTCAAAGTTTCTATAAATACATATATTAACTTGCATGAAGAAATATTTTTCTGTGGCCCATTGACCATGAAACAAATTTAGTTTGCTATTGGTAAAAGAGAGCAGAAAAAAGTGCATGAGTGCCTGATTTTGCAGGTGTGTGTAAAAAATGTGTGTGTGTGTGTGTGGGTGGGTGGCAAGAATATGAAAATAATAAAAACAGATACCACTTTCTGAATTCTAGTGATTTTTAAAAGTATTTATTTAATTATCTTTGAAAGTCAAAGTTACAGAGAGAGGGAGAGACACAGATAAAAAGATCTTCCATCATCTGGTTCACTCCTGGTACTGGACCAGGTCAAAGCCAGGAGTTTCATTTGGATTTCCCATGTGGGTAGCAAGAACCTAAATACTTAGGCCATCTTTTGCTGCTTTTCCCAGATCACTTGCAGGGAGCTGGGTAGAATGTGAAGCAGCAGGGACTCGAACCAGAACCCATATGGGATGACAGTGTAGCAGGCAGTGACTTTACCATCCATGTCATAAAGCTAG
This sequence comes from Sylvilagus floridanus, assembly GCA_949820135.1. Taxonomy (NCBI): domain Eukaryota; kingdom Metazoa; phylum Chordata; class Mammalia; order Lagomorpha; family Leporidae; genus Sylvilagus; species Sylvilagus floridanus. Next base: position 89,849,944 of record OX463226.1, on the reverse strand, counting down.
TACTGTGATTTTTAGAAAGTAGCAAAAATGCTTCCAAGACAAAAATCACACACCTGTGATTACTGCAGACCTTCTGGCCAGCACATATGCAGGTGAGTTTTTAACAATTATACAGGCAAGTCTAACCTAATAGAAAAAATGCCATGGAAATGCTAGGAGGATATGTAGTCTAGCTCTTGAGTCAATCATTAAATCTCTGTGACTTTTTTGGTTTCCCTATCTAGTCAATAACCAAGGTGGTTTCTACTCAGCTATTTGATTCATAAATATTCAACTTGTTAAATCAATTGTTCTTTATGAGTTCATTTACATTCATTGAAATCCCACTAGGTACTTACAGTATCCAGCCTCCAAAATATTCCCCAAGGATCCCAACTCTCTGGTGTAGTAGTGTTATCCCATACTGGACTAGAGTTGGCTTTCATAATCAGTAGGTTATGATTGAAATAAATAATAAGATTAGATTAGTAAAGACATTGAGGTTTTGATTGTCATATATGTTCCTCCTGAAGCCTCAGGATTTGGGAGATAGATGTGAACATTCTTCATAAAAATGATGATAAAATAAAAGTCAGAACGTGCTTGAACCTTAGTTTGTAGCCAGACCTGCTTTAAGACTATACAGCTATTGCCTCATTAAATACTCACATAAATTTCTACAGAACAAATGAAACTGTCATTAACTTCCCCGGTACTTCTTTTTGTCCCTTTTTCACAAATGCCTGTCCAGCAGCTGAGGAATTATGGCATGTTATCTTGGTTTTTTCTTTCCTTCAGGCGTTTGCCTTTACTGGTATGTGAAATGTAAAAGTAAAAATCACAATCATAACATTAACACCAGAATTGAATTGCTTTTAATGGAAGGGCTATTGTTGCATTAGGGATGCTAGAATGTCAGAGAAGAATTCGAGGTGCAGTTTGAGCTCCTCACTGAATGCCTTCTTCAGTATAATTCTAATGTGGAAATGAGGAAGCAGCAATGCTGTGTGATTTGAATAGAGTATCACACACACACACACACACACACACACACACATACACACATACACAGAGACAATAATTCTCTGCTCTCCTTCTTCAGGTTAGGAAAGATGTATATAAACGTGTGTGAGCAGAGGAAGATTTAGTATATAGACAGTGGATGGGTCATACTTCAAAGTGGAGTGTTCCAAGAGGTGCCTCTTCAAACTTCATTTCTCAATTAAATGGGGATAGGAGAATTATGGGCATTAATCCTCTTTGAGCTGAGACAGGGATTAAAACAAAAACATGTTTCACCTAGTCAGTAACCCTAGGAATCCACGAGACCTGAGCTGCTCAGATCAAATTTATTTTGAGAGCTCACTGAAGTATTTAAGCTCCCCTTGATTAGATGTTATAATGATCAGACAGAGAAGTACAATGAGCTAAACTTTGCTCAAGGCTTGATGACATTACCAATGTGGTTTATTCTCAGTCATGTGGCAATTTCATTAATTTATTCATTTTAATTTGGAAAATTATTTGCTCTAGAAAAAAGAGTTACACAAGGACTAATGTCCAATTTGTTTTGCGTGTTCTTTAAATGCTAATGATATGTATTAGTTTAGAGGGCTTGCCCTCTCACTGATTCCCCGTCCTGTGATATATGATATAATTACAATGGCAATTGATCTTTGACCGAAACGTTGGTGAAATGGAATGGAAGTCGCTTTTCTTGTGCCAAGGTTACACTAAAGGACACAGGGAGCTCTGCTCAGGCTTGAAGATTGGCTTACAGGGCTCAGTCTAACCCCAGATATTGATTGCTTGCCTTTTACAGTCATCATGTTCACCCACCTGAGCAACAAAAAAAGGGATGAGGGAGGGCCAAACTGACTCATCATAAGATGGCTAGGCAATAGCTAGGAGAGAGCAAGAGCAGCAGCGGTCTGGCAGTGTGGTTTGGTTTCAGAAGTTTGTGAAGAACCTGGTACAAACCTCACTGCAGCAAAGACGGGGCAGCTTCTGGGTTTGAAATGTGACTGAACCCAAGAGTCAGAAGGCTGCTCTCCTCTCTAGTTCAAGACCTACCTGAGCCTCTGATTCCTTGACTCTAACCAGAGTTAATAATACATGAGCCATATTAGTTAGGAAAGTCATAAAGACTCCATGACTGCGAGAATGGGAAATGGCACAATAATCAAGGTAACTTCTTCGGCTGTAGATTACCTAAAGGGAAACTCAGATTACAGCATCATGGCTTTAGGAGTATAATGGAAAACCTTTGGCATAGTAAATTGCAAATTCTTTCAATTTCAGAAGTGTTGAGGCTTATTAGTCATCTACACTTAAGGAATGATGTTTTTTGTGAATTGCTCTTCCCAGACCTGCTTCAAATAGAAACACGTTTGGAGACACTCAGTACCTAAGGGGAAGAGGATTCTGGAGACAGGAGAATGAGTTTAACTGGATTATACTGGTAAAAGACTTTTCCAGTAAGGCCAATTAGCAGCTCAGTGAATATGATACATCAATTTTATATGATTACATCAATTTTATTGAGTATTTATTGAGCAAACTATACATTTTATTGAGTATTTATATTTTTAGGTAGACTACATATTAAAAGGAGCAAGTCAGTGTTGAAGAGATGCTGTGTTCCTCCTCGGGACTGGGACTCTTTCAGCAAAAATTGATAAAACATTCCCCATGACAATAACTAATAAGGTTGCTGAAGTTAAGAAGAATAATGAAAATAAAATGTTTAAGCATATAACCTTTCACAGTATCAGCTATTAAGAAAGACTAGCATAGTGCTCACTAAATAAGTACTCAGAACTAGTCCAAGTCACTGCCATGAAGAATTTCATGCTTTCTGAGTAGCATATCTGTTAGCAGGTGAGATGCTAGGGGCAGTGTTTTCTTCTGTATTATAAGAAGCAGATTTTGTCTTTGGAATCATATTCAAAATGGTCACTTCTAAATATAGAACATAATGGCCCCCACCTCACACATCACAGAGTGGCCTCCAACCTTCTACCTGATGCAAATACCTCTAGGTAAAGCACCTCTTTCTAATATTTTGCTGATTCTGTTGAGAAAGAGCTTGTGAACAAGCTGAAGGTCACTTCAGATTTTCCAAATCAGTGATTCATTTAGCAATGTAGTCATGGCTTAGAGATGCAGCTGCATACCTGAAAATGAAAGGAAATAGGAGATTTCTGCAGCCCCACTGGGATCAGAGTGAGCAGCCCACATTAGTCAGGAGCCTGAGCCAGGATTTGGAAAGACATGCAACTGAACATTGAGTAAGCCAGTTTCGTTTGATTAGACAATGAATTCTTGCTTAAGAATATTTGCACTAATGCTCCCTCTGATTTAAGTAGGTTAGACCTGAGTTTCCAACTCCCACTCATGTTTTCCAACAAAAATCGTCACATAGGAGGAAATTAGCCATGATTTACTTTAAAAAGTAAAGACTAGAGTTGATAGAAGAATTATTTCCAAAACTTTATGAAAGACTCAAGCTCTTTTCAACTTGTTCTGTTGTTCCTATAAATATGGCATTTAATCGCTCCTAGAACAGGGTCTGACCCTTTGGAAAGCATACATTTATCACTATCTGTGTAGTAGCCATATCAAAAAGCAGTCCTGTAGAACAAAGGGAAACTTCAATTTTAAAACAGGTGTGATAGAAGTATGTAAATAAATCAGAAGCACAAGTTTCCTTAAATACCAAATAGAGAGCAGTAGGTGGTAACTCACAAAAAATGAGAACAGAACACTTTATAGGAAATACCATTTCATAATGTGGTTAGTATCAGTTTAGTATTCAAAGATTTCCTAGAAATAATGATATTGAAATGACTATAATCAGCAATAACACTGATCCTAATACTAATAGCAAAATGAATAACTTCCGTATTTCTGTTTGCTAGAGAAATGTGCTTGCTAAAAGTAATTAAGTAGAAATATCTAGAAATGACTCTGAGAAAAACAAAGTACTGTGATTATTGGAAAAAATATTATTAAAATGTTGTTCTTGTGGCTAGTGTTGTTGTGTAGTGGGTAGAGCTGTTGTCTGTGATGCCAGCATGCCATAATGATTTCAGTTCATTTCCTGACTGCTCCTCTTCCAGTGCAGCTCCTTGCTAATGGCCTGGGAAAAGCAGCAGAATAAGATCCAAGTCTTTGGGCTCCTGCCACCTACATGGGAAATCTGAACGCAGCTCAGGCCTCCTGACTTTGGCCTGGCCCAGCCCTGGCCATTGTGGCTATCTGGAGAGTGAACCAGTGAATGGAAGATTCTCTCTCTCTCTCTCTCTCCTTCTGTCTTTGAAACTGTGACTTTCAAATAAACCTTTCTAAAAATGTTGTTCTGCATTCATCTCAACAAGATTTCAACAAAAATACACATATATTTGATCCATTATGGTAATCAATATATGTATAGAGAAAAGATTTATCAATATATGCATAGATATATAAAGTTACATTTTTGTAATATATATACCCTAAAGGTTTATTTAGCAAATTTTGGATTGGATAATTCTAAATTGAACAAATATCCTGTAAGAAATCTTCAAAAACTTACTTGGGTTGCAAATAAGATTTAAAGATTGAGATGCAATACTAAGCATTAGTCTCCCTATCTTTCCTAGTATTTTCCCCGTCGAGGTTCTAGGATATTGCATAATTGGCTAACTACTTCAGCCAACTCCGTCCTGCTGTCAATTTTTTCCCTGCAGCTATCTTAAACCCTGCCCTCCTTTCCACATTTTGCACACATATGGATGACTTATTGAACAGGTAAATATAATTGAAAAAGGTTAGCACTTGCTTCAACATGAGTGATTGGTTCTATTGATCTGACTAAACTGACCCATCTGTAAGTTCAAAAAATAAATGAAGAAAAACAAAGTCAGTTCAAACATTTTTTTGTTGAACTAAACAAATTCTTGTTGTTACCCATGCAAAACAGTCAATTTAATTTAAAGAATTATTATTTAAGTGGCAACCAAAGACACAGTTCCACGTTAGACCCCCAGTAGGCCTTTTGACACATGCAGTGGAAATATGACATAGTTGTATAACAAAGCATTTGGAGCTTGAGATGGAAACGAGTTCTCTATCTGTGTAATAACAATAATATAAGGAAACGAGTCACCAGTATATCTGGGTGGTAGAAATAAAAACTATGTGGTATCAAAAGAAAGAAATGTTTTCAGACAAACAAATAAGGAAAAGTTTCTCCTGGAGATTTTGTGGTAAACATCGATACACTTGCCTTCTGACAATTATGCCTTTGTACTATCCAGGCATGAGGCCTCTCGAAAAGCTGGCAGGTTCTTACCCAAAACAGCTTTCTGGAAACAGTAAACTGATTATTAGATGATTTGCTCTCCATGATGGCCCAACACCTTCCATTCCTTTCAAAATAATTTACTTCAATTTTGGCTAAGAAAATTTCCAGAAATCTGTAAATAAAGACAGAGACTGTACTTTGGGAGTTGGTAGATTTCCTTTTAACCTTTAGGTTGGAGAAATACAAGTGGTTTGTCTGCAGCAAAAAATGCATCTTTACAGAGGGAAGAGATTGAGAGGGATTCTATTGGGAATTTTTGTCCATCTTTATAGTTGCTCATAATGTCACTTTTGTATTTGAGTTCCATGTGACTCTAAAATAGCATCATGAAATGTCCCTTTCTCTATAATTTAGATTGAATGGAGGTCCTCTACTTTGCAACAAAATAGTTTCATATAAATCTTTTTTGGATTTCAGTATTTTAGTCCTGGACTTACTCTCTAAGAATCTCATGATGGGGGCTTGCATTGTGGTATAGTGAGTTAAGCCACCACCTGCGATGGCAGCATCCCTTATAGGCTGCTCCATTTCTGATCCAGCTCCCTGATAACAAGTCTAGGAAAGGAGGCCCAAAAGCTTATGCCCTGCACCCTGGCTCCTGGCTTCAGCCTGGCCCAGTGCCAGCTGTTGCAGCCATCTGGGGAGTGAATCAGCAGGTGAAATAACTCTCTCACCCTCTCTCTCTTTCTGTAACTCTGCCTCTCAAATAGACAAAAAATTTTTTATTTTATTTTATTTTATGTTTATTTTTTTATTTTTTGCCAGGCAGAGTTAGACAGTGAGAGAGAGAGGCAGAGATTTATAGACAGTGAGAGAGTCAGAGAGAAAGGTCTTCCTTCCATTGGTTCACTCCCCTAATGGCCACTATGGCCAGCATGCTGCACCGATCCGAATCTAGGAGCCTGGTGCTTCCTCCTGGTCTCCCATGTAGGTGCAGGGCCCAAGTACTTGGGCCATCCTCCACTGCTGGCCACAGCAGAGAGCTGGACTGGAAAATGAGCAAGCGGGACAGAATCCAGCGCCTCAAATAGGACTAGAACCTGGGGTGCTGATGCCACAGGCAGAGGATTAGCCTTGTGAGCCATGGTGCCGGCCGACAATTTTTTTTTTTTTTAAAGAATCTCAGGCCCCCGCTGTAGCATAATGAGCAAAGCTGCCTCCTGCAGAGCAGGCATCCCATATGGGCACCAGTTCAAGTCCCAGCTGCTCCACTTCTAATCCAGCTCTCTGCTATGGCCTAGGAAAGCAGCAGAAGATGGTCTAACTCCTCGGATCCCTGCACCTATGTGGGAGACCTGGAAGAAGTTCCTGGTTCCTGGCTTTGGATTGGCCCAGCTCTGGCCGTGGCGGCCATATGGGGAGTGAAACAGCAGATGGAAGACTTCTCTCTCTCTCTCTGTGCCACTGCCTCTGTAACTCTGCCTTTCAAATAAATAAATAAATTTTTTAAAAAAATAAAAATAAAATAAAATAATCTCATGATTCACGAAGATTGTCTGCCAAATATGTATTATAATGATTAGAATGACATAGCTCAGATAACTTTTGAGTATGCTCTATACAACAAAGTGATAATATATTTTAGAAGTTCTGACAGTTTTATAAATGAAGACTGAATTTGCATGGGCCGGCATCACCATCGTGTGACAGTCTGAACAATAAGTACCTGTATTTGTTCTGTTGCTTAAAAGTAGAAAGTTACCTTGCACTCAAGAAAGTCCCTCCCTCATACACACACACACACACACAAATTAGAAAAATGTTAATGATTGACTTATTTGCATCACACCAGAACACACATGTGTATGTGTGTTTTGGTTTTGTATTGGTCTACAGAATAATGTATCTCACAATTACTGAAAAGATATGCATGACTTATTACAGAATATGATTTTTAGTTCAGGGTAAGAATGTTTAGGAATAACCAATAATGGCACATGCCTATATCTATACCTAGGATTTTCCAAGCCCTTTTCCCCACAACCTTGTATAATCTGTGCACAATTACAGTGGGAAAGCAAAGAAAACCAAAATAAGATACCATTACTACCACCAACAATGACATACATGGATTCCCTTAGCTGGTCTACTTCTGTCCACAGATCTACTTTGAAGTCACTCGGGCCTAGAAAACAAGATTCTAAATTTTTCCCTAATAAGTTTTGAAATGCTGTTGCCTCACGACAATTTCTTTTTGTTTTTAAAGATTTATTTTATTTATTTGAAAGACAGAGTTACAGAAAGAGGTAGAGACAGGGAGAGAGGTCTTCCATCCATTGGTTCACTCCCCAGAAGGCTGCAATGGCCAGAGCTGCACTGATCCGAAGCCAGGAGCCAGGAGCTTCTTCCTGGTCTCCCACGTGGGTGCAGGGGCCTAAGCACTTAGGCCATTTTCTACTGCTATCCCAGGCCATAGCAGAGAGCTGGATCTGAAGAGGAGAAGCCAGGACTAGAACAGGCACCAATATGGGATGCTGGCGCTTCAGGCCAGGGCGTTAACCCACTGCATCACAGCATGGCCCCTCCTCAAGAAAATTTCGAGTCTGCTAATGCAGTTTTTCATTGTTAACATGAACAACTTTTTGATATCCAGACTTTTTTTTTCCCAAAATCACAATTCCACACCCTCCTGAGAGGGACTAAATACTCAGCAACCATTTTCTCAAAAAGAACCACCAAAAGATTCCTTCCTTGAATGGTAGCAAATAGAAAGTTACCTTGAATTCATCCTTATATCCTTTGAATAACTGTTTTGTTATTTCAATAAAGGTCAGTAGGCTTAATGAACAGAGAAAGGTTTGCTCAGACTTTTTTTTTTTATGAACACAAATGTGAGCCCTGTTCACGGATGGCTTTGAGGTATACAGTTTCCTCCACAAAAACCAGAAAATGAAACCCAGAATTTTCCTGGGAAGAGATGGCCTTATTTCTGTAGTTGAGCATCCCAAGGATCCTGGCTGAAAATCCTAATGCTGCTGCCACTTAAGAGAAAATGTACTCACTTTTGGTTGTATTGCAAATACCATTTTTTGTAATTTAGTGATTTATTTGGGGAGGCAGACAGACAGGCAGAAAGAAGGAGCTCTATGATCTTTTTCACTTCCCAAATGTCTACCACAGATGTGCCTGGGCCTGGCTTTAGCCACTATGGTCAGGGAAGTCATTTCAGGTCTCCCCTATAGTCAGTCAGAGCCCAGTCACTTGAGCCATTGCTGTTGCCTTCCAGAGTATGAATTAGCAAGAAATTGGAGTGAGGAACAGGAGCTTGGTACCAAAACCCAGATACTCCGATGTGGGAGGCGAGTATCCTAACTGGTGACTTAAAATCTAAGCCAAATACTCACTCGACAAATACCGTTTCATCACTATGGATATTTGGCATAATTTGTCTATGTTCTTATGGTTTTTATTTTTTATGATGAGGTTACTCGGGGCATTTGACCTATTGGTAAAGGTGCTCACAAGCTGTAATGGAACTGCATGTGGATTTGGTGCTTATCTTCAGAACTTGACTTCCTGCTGCTGCGGACAATGGGAAGACAGCAGTTACAGCTTAAATAATTGAGTTCCTGCCAACCATGTGAGAGATATAGATTACATTCTTGAATTCAAGCTTTGTCCTGGCCTAGTCCCCTCCTTTGTAGGCATTTGGAAAGTGGGCCAATAGATGATGGGAGCTCTCTCCATCATTCTCTCTCTCTCTCAAATAATTAAAATGTTAAAAATTATTAAAATGAAAAAATAAAGATGAGGCTACCAGTTAGAATATCAGATTAGATGATATAACTTCCTCTGTAAATCTGACCACAATATGTGTGGTAGGGGAGGACAAAACAGCTCAGGTCATGTTGATCCTCAAAAATTGAAGACAACATCTTTTTACTCCCTTTCCATGGCTTGCTTTGGATTTTCTCATGCATGTATTCAGCTTACCCTTTTCAACATAGCATTTATTCATCTCTTTCACACTTTCCTACTATCAGATCTCTATTGTCTTAGGACTAGCTGCTATGTTACTCTTTTCTAATTATTATAAAACAGAAAGTAATCAACTTTCCTGAGAGATGTGTCTGTGTAATAACAGCAATAATATAAATAATAGCAGCAAAACATGTTTTGCAATCACTCATTACACGTCAACCTGGCTTGACAATGTTTTGTGAACACTGTCTTTTTTAGTCATAAAATAAGATGCTGCAAAAATGAGCATTGTTTTAAGCCCCATTTTGTAATTGTCAACTGAGAGAAGATGAGCTGAGGGTTCACAACCCTTTACAAGGCAATGCAGTTTAGGAGGGTACTGTTGTGTGTATTTTCTCCCCTACTTTCTTGTCAGCTGCAATGGAATCTTCTGCAATAGCCTGCTAGGATGCTAGAAGCAGCTCTACCTGTCTGCATATTTTGAAGCAAGGTATAGTTTATTGATGAATACAAGCCCATCAAGGAAATACATTTCCAAATGATGAAAAACTCCTTTTCTTTTATGAGCAGTTTCTGGAGTTTATGTACGGGGAGATATTACACAGTCAACTTTAATTTCTAAATTAAAATAGAAAAACAGAGAAGGAAAAAGGCAGTTCAACATTCTTCAAATTAGGTGTAAATTTGAGGGTTATTCAAGCTTTGGCTCTTTCCTCTTTTCATCAGTTATGAAGAGAGTTAATGCCAATGAATTAGTTTTGTTTTTATGTAACTGATTTAATGTTGTAATTTTAGAGACTCGAGTAGCTTAATGTAAAACCTGTCATGACATAAAGGAAACTGATTTCCAATCTTAAAAGTGCTGAGCTGAATCAAGGGAAAAAGTATAGCTTTGGATTATGAGTTTGGTCACAAACCTTCAGACTATGGAATTCTAATTCCATTTTTGGTTTTGCTTCTCTAGGGCTCCGAGTACAGATCAAAGGACTCTTTCCCATTTTCATTTTTAATGAGTTACTTCTTAAAAAATAAAATCTACTGTACCCCTGGGTCTTCCACATCAGGACTCCCTTATGAGCTGACCCCAACATCTCCACCTCCACAAAGAAAGCTGTGTGTGACCTGCGTGTAGACCAGATCAAAATCAGTATTACTCCAAGTCCTGTTGACCCCCATCCCGAACAGCTTCCATCTGAATTCAGATCCCAGCATTCTGAACTTGGAGACTTACTGAAGTGGACACCAGGTTATATTGGCTCTCAGTTTGGAATTCTTAGATGATTTCCATCCATAAACCTCTCTAGCTAAGCACCACCTGCTCCCTCTTGCCAATCAGAAATTAAAAAAATAAAAACCTTACACTTTCAAAATGTACTAAAATAGGTAAAAACATTTTCAAAATGAAGCAAAAAAGTAGGTCATTGGAACTCTGTTAAAAAATAAGATGTGAATATTCATTTATCTTTGACCATCTGGGTTACCTGAACTTGTTTTATTTTCTATGAAGGTTGTGCATTCTTACATGAGACTAACTGTAGAACCTCATGAGTAGATTAGAATGGTTTTTTTTTTTCTTAAATCACACTTCTGTTTCTCAGTTCATTTTTATACATCCTGCTTTTTGAAATCACATTTTAAAATACTGTTAATCAGATCAAGGTACTTTATAGAATAGATAATTACATAGTTTCAACATGGTTTGAGTTGTGAAAAAAAATCTAATTTTGCTGAATTCATTCTTTGTTGTAGAGAAGTTATTAGAAAGCAAACAAAATGGAATCATGAAGAACATAAAAATAATGACTCTGTGTGTGTGTGTGTGTGTGTGTGTGTGTGTATGTGTGTATAGATGAAAAGCATTGGATCCATTCTTCCAAAACTTTGGTAACAGAGGCCAGTATGTGAGGCAATAAAATCAGAACACGAGAGAATTCTACTTAGAGGGTTTCTTTAGATCCAAGGAATCTGGAAATGTACATATGCCTCAGCTAAAGGCATCTTGCAGTTCAATAACCAAAAAGGATACATTTCAAGGACTATATTACAACTGGGTACTGAACATCATGAACAAGAACAAACCTCTTTGTCTCTCTGAATTTCAAAAAACTCTCCCGTCATCAGACCGTTTTAAATGCTATGTTTTTGTTCTTTTTCTTGCTACCTGGCCCTTGTCTCTAAAGTTCTCTTTCCCTATCTGCTCTCACTATTCACATTCAGTTTACTTTTTCTCAGATATCAGAATTTAGCTTAGTGCTCATACTTTCTGGAAATATTTCCTTGGCATTCTTTCCCATCCACCGAAATACCTCCCTTCTTTTCTTCCAATGGACCCTACATTTTCTCAATTGTGGCATTGATAACATTGCAATATTACCTAGTATCCCATCTCTTTCACCAGCAAAACGTTACTTCTGTAAGTCAAATGTCAAAGAGTGTCTTATTTGCCACTGATTCCCCAATTGCCAGCCTAATAATTGATAACTAGGGGAAGAATTTGGCATTGTGTTTAAGATAACACTTGTGATACTTGTTTCTCATATTGGAATGCCTCCTTTCAGTCACAGCTCTCCTCTCAATTCTAGCTTCTTGCCAGTATGCACCATGGGAGGCAACAAGTGATGGCTCAATTACTTGTGTCTCTGCCATCCCCTGGGAATACCTGGATTGAGCTCCCAGCTACCACTTTGAGCCTGATTGAGTATTGGCTGTGCCAAGCATTTGGGGAGTTAACGACAAGTTAGGGGATCTCTGAATGTGTGTCTGTCTTTTTGCTTTTCAAATAAAATAAATAAGTACCTTTTTAAAAGGTAAGCTTACTTTGATTAAAAAGTATTGAAATCTACTAATTTTACTTTTCTGAAAATTTTTTGTGTATTTGAAAATGATGGGGAGAAGAGACAGAGAGACAGACAGAAAGGGGGAGGGGGAAAGAGAGAATCTTGCAACTGATGCTGCACTTGCCAAATGCCTGCAACAGCCAGAGCTGGAAAAACATGAAGAAAGAAGCTTGAAACTTAATCTGTGTCTCACACAAAGGTGGCAGGGGTGGAAACACTTGATCCACCACCGTCTGCCTTCCAGGATCTGCTTTAGCAGGAGCTTGGACTCTTAAATGGAATCATAACTTGCAACAAAACAATCGGATATCAAATGCAGAGTCTCAAGTTGTGTTTTACCTTTTGTGCCAAATGTCCGTCCCATAACAACCACACTCTCTGAACTTTCTGAAGACTCCTCATAGTAAGTGTTCATTAGATAGTTCTTTTCTAAATGAAAGGAAAAAAATGCATCGCACTGTATCTTTGAGTTGTGAATTTACCCAATACATATAACACTTCCTTATTTTCATATGGAAACTATAGCAGAGACTAGCAGCATTAGGACATTTCCCAACTTGTATTTATTCTGTTCTCTGTAGGTAATTAAAAGCCAGAACACCGTCATTATTCTCAGGCTTCACCAAGAAAAAGTTGGTAGCTCCAAAGGCCCCGTGAAATTGATGATTCTTTTTCATACTACTGGCCCATCTGTTGATGGATTTGCCCAACCATCTGGCTGAGTCACCCCATCTGAAATTTTGTTTCAGTGTCTCCTTAAAGCATTTCTCCTTCTTCCCATTGTGCAATCTCCCCACCTCCTGTTACTTCTTCTCAATAGTGGAGTCTGGCCCTTTCACTTGTGGTCTTCATGAGTCTGGCCCCACAGAGTTGGTAGGCAGAGACATGGCTTCCATCACACCTATTTTGCCTCAGAATAGTTTTGAGTCATTTTGGTGCTGTTCCAGAGATTCCAGGAGAGGTTGCCTTTTCATTTAAGAAACATTTCAGCCGGCGCCGTGGCTCAACAGGCTAATCCTCCGCCTTGCGGCACCGGCACACCGGGTTCTAGTCCCGGTCGGGGCACTGGATTCTGTCCCGGTTGCTCCTCTTCCAGGCCAGCCCTCTGCTGTGGCCCTGGAGTGCAGTGGAGGATGACCCAAGTGCTTGGGCCCTGCACCCCATGGGAGACCAGAAAAAAGCACCTAGCACCTGGCTCCTGCCATCGGATGAGCGCGGTGCGCTGGCCGCAGCGCGCCGTCAGCGGCAGCCATTGGAGGGTGAACCAACGGCAAAGGAAGACCTTTATCTCTGTCTCTCTCTCTCACTGTCCACTCTGCCTGTCAAAAAAAAAAAAAAAGAAACATTTCAATACCATAAATCCTCCCTTTAAAGAAGCCTCCATGAGCTAAAACAATTAAGATTTTCAGCAACCACTCCTGAACTCCCAGGCATACATCTTTCCACTTACCTGGGAGGATAGCCCCCAAGATGATGGTATGATTATCTGATCCTGAGAAAGGAATGCTTGTATATACAATCTAGAGACCTGAATTTTAAAAAAAAATAACCCAATGTCTTTTAAAAATAATTAAGAAATAATTCAAATATATCCTCTATAAATTCATTTCTAAATGAGTGAATGGCAATAGTTCTCTTTCATTTAATATTAAATGTTTAGAAAAAGTAGATTTAGCATTTTCTTCACACATCTAATTTATAAATATATATCTGGGCCAGTGCCGCAGCTCAATAAGCTAATCTTCTGCCTGCGGAGCCAGCAACCTGGGTTCTAGTCCTGGTCAAGGCACCGGATTCTGTCCCGGTTGCCCCTCTTCCAGGCCAGCTCTCTGCTGTGGCCCGGGAGTGCAGTAGAGGATGGCCCAAGTTCTTGGGCCCTGCACATGCATAGGAGACCAGGAGAAGCCCCTGGCTCCTGGCTTTGGATCAGCATGGTGCACCGGCTGCAGCGCGCTGGCCTCAGTGTGCCGGCCGCAGTGGCCATTGGAGAGTGAACCAACTGTAAAGGAAGACCTTTCTCTCTGTCTCTCTCTCTCACTGTCCACTCTACCTGTCAAATATATATATATATATATATGATATATACATACGCATAAATACAAACCCATATGTACACATACACACACACACACACAAACTTGGTGAGATATAAATATCTCAAAAGAAAATGTGCTTCCATATTTAATTGTCAAGGAAGTCCCCCCTATTTGCTGAAAATCGAGATGATACAAAAGACTTAATTTAGATACTTACCATGGTTTAGAAATTATGGAACTACATTAAGAGATAGCTTACATAAATAAAAAGTAGAATGCTATTTTCATCACTAATATTATATCATAATTAATATTAATTATTAATATTAATAGAATATTAATTTCTCAAAATATTAATTTTTAAGGATTCATTGATCTAAGAAAAGTCAAGTGGACATCCAACCTCAGAGCAGGTGGAAAAAGTACTACCCACTTTGTTTAGAGAAAGGAAACAGAAATCACTTACAGCATAGCAGTGATACCCAGCAAGAAGGTAGACTACTAAATTTTGCAATATACATTATTAATTATAAGGGAAATGAGGAAAAGAAAAGAGGGAAGAGAGGCTTTATAGAACAAAAGGAGTATGGATCTCAACTTGGCTGTTAAGAAGGAACGCTGCACAGGGATTTATAGTTAAATAAATTAACAATGAAATGCATGTTCACCATTTTCAATTATACATATATTTTTAATTTATGTATGTGAAGAAAAATACTAATACTGCTTTTTTAAACCTTTCATATTAAGTGAAATAATTATTTATATTCACTCATTTAAAAATAAATCTGTAGAAAAAAACCAGTAACTACTTTGGGGATTTTAGTCTTGAAGAGTGCTAAGATTTCAGTACCTGAAACAATGGGTAAGGGAAGTGAACCAGCATCAGCAAGAGAATTACTGCCCAGAAACTGTGCCCAGTTTGAGGAATCTGAGTGATTGACAACACTGTGTGAGCAGAGTGGCATTAAATCAGAAGGCATGGGAGCAGCATCTAGGATTGTACTGAGAAGCAATGTGCAAGTCAAGCCCAGTGAGGGGAGCAGGGGAGCCCTGTGGTTCCGATAATTCTTTCTATTTGGAGTGACTCCCTCTGTGAGCATCAGTTTACAGAGATGGATCCTTCAGGACGCCACAATAAAGGGACACTTACCATCCCGGGTAGACTGGTAGGACTTCCAAATCTGAAGGCAACCTGAGGTGCTTGTCAGTAATTTCAGGCAGACTGTGATCTGGAGAGAGAAGGAATATCTGATGAACTGGTGTGTGTGTGTGTGTGTGTGTGTGTGTCTGGGTGTGTCTGTGTGTTCAAGTTAAAGATCTTTGTAAAGTCTATGAAAGTTCTAGCTGGTTCATGGTAACAAAGAGCAGAGCAGAAAAATCAGATCAAGAGATGGTAAAGAGAATGTTTCAGAAATTTACATTATGCAGGTGGCTTTGTAGCAGGCAGTTTGATGACTGTTTTAGAGTACACATAAAATAATTAGGTAAATATGTTTAAGAATGTGTTTGCTAAGGAAACCAAGCCTGGTAAAATGAGTGCATGAAAATAAGGAGAAAGTGGAGCTCTATCGGTTGTCTTTAAAGCATGAGATGAAGATGTTAAACTCTGGAATTTTTAGACAACACCAGTTGGAACATACATTATCTGCATCAAGCAAAAAATATTAAGATGCTAACATAGAATCCCCTGTGACAATGTGCAAATATCTCTCCTACAAACGGACTGTAGTCCCTAACTCTATCAGTTCTGGTTATTTTCCAAATGGTTCATGGAGCCATGCCTCTTGTGTTGTGTAACAGAGATTCCTTTGTATCCATTTTCCCACCAGAGATACCATAGAAACAGATAAATGCTCTCACAGATTTTTTTTCCATTCAGTTACTCTCTTAAGTCCCTGGTGATTTTTTTTAAGTCAGATGGATTTCAAATGTAATCCCTGAAACAATTTTACACAATGATTATAACTATTAGTTAATTTGCCATCAAGCCTGTGTCCAGGTTGTGTGAACATCCCTAACCTTGCCTCCTCATGTATGTTGCCTCACATTTTCAAAAGCATTTCCCTTATTTGTTTCCAAAACTATGCTCTTAGTGACTCATTCATCCCAAATTCAAATGCATTTGGTGAAAATAATTGCCTCATGTGGCTAAATGAACATCTCGACTGTATTATTTTTTGTTCATATCACTTTAAATCTGTACTAAACTATTCAAATTCACATAAGATAGTCTGGGCCAAGCATGACAATGTTAGCTGTTCAGTAATCATTGATTGTGAAATGCCTATGTGGTCATTGGTTGAATAGATATAAGTTCTGACATCATTGCCACTGAATAGTTCAAGATCTAATATGAAAATCAAAGAAATGGATGAATAGTTACAGTTCAGGAAATTTTGTGAAAGAATTTGGTGATGTCTCAAAGAACTCTCCTATAAAGTTTCCTGCTAAAGGTCCTCAATAACTGTACACTGAATGTCTCTGAAGTAGTAAGTGAACAGACACACTAGTGCTCTGATATTTCTTACATTACTCATGAAGAATGACTCATTTCTGACTTTCCTGCAAACTCTACTTCCTCAGCCAAATTTTATGTGTCACTGGGCCTCAGTTTCTATTTGCAGTCCCATGTAGGCATGGCATATCTACCAAAGTCTACTTAAAGAAATAATAAAGGAAGAAAACGGCATCACAGTAGAAAAGCTAAGTCTGGATGCTTTATATTTTCCTGAGGGCAGCCACATCTCTGTGTCCAGTGTCTTCTTGCCTTCAGTTGTTTCCTGAGACATTATTCTGATGGTTTCAGTGCTAAAACAGAAATCTGTGTTGGCAGGACTACACTGAGAACCTTGACTGTAGAGGGTAATGTCAAACAAAGTGGCCAGGATAAGTGTGATTTATACACCATTGGTTATATATTTTGGTCAAGATAGAAAAATAGAAAAAGCACAATCAATATTCTGTATAATTGTTGATTACTAGTAGTGCTCCTGGTAATTATATTCCTGAAATTGCCAGAAAAATTGTATTCCCCTACAGAAAGCTGCATGGGAGTTATTTGATCCAGTACCTATATTGATACTATAAAATAAGAGGTATGGGGTATAAAAATGAAAAAATCATTATTTAATCTCAGTGCCTTGTTGTTTCTGCTTTTTCTTACACTTTTTTTTTTTTAATTTAACTTCAGTGAATAGGATGCAAAAATTATGACTGACAAGGTAGTTGTCTGCACTCTTATTCACCAACATCCTGGAAAATGCAGTGAGGAATTCACCTAGTAGTAGCTGAACAAAGGCTGTGGCATCTTAAGTATTAAACCTACGCCAGTAACACTGATAAAAGGTGCACGAGAATGGATTTTACTAAAACTTATCAAATGGCTGGTAATATAGAAGTTCAGCAATGAAGCTTAAACCCTCAAGGCTGTTTATTAGAATGCAAATCTGGAAGGTAACCCTTCCTTCCTCCCTTGTTCCCTTGACCACACCCATGCTGAAGAAATGGTTGTCTCTGGGTATCGCATCCAACCAATTAGCTCGAGAGATACAAGCCCTGGAAATCTTGCTGGGTCACCATAATGATTCCCTTCTCTGACTTGAGTTCTCTCAACCCCAAGAGACCATGTACTACTTGTATTCAAAACCAAACTACATTATGAAATTCATGGACTTTGACCTCCAAGATACCCGACTGTTAACAGTACAACTTGCAAGGAAAGAGGGCCACCATCCAGGATCCCCTGGAGGAACCACCAAACTTTTTCTTCAATTGATCTAAATTTTACACAGGGAAAGGTGGCCGAATAATTAAGATGTTTCTTGGGATTCCTACATTCCATATCAGGGTGCCTGTGTGTTAGTCCTGCATCTGTTTGCAATTCCATATGCCTGCTTATGTGTTCCTTGAGACACAGCAGCTGATAGTTCAAGTGCCTGGATCCCTGCCACATACATGGGAGACCCAGATCAATTTCTTGGCTCTTGGTTTTTGACTCAGCCTTGATGATTGCAAAAATTCTCTCTCTCTCTCTCTCTCTCTCTCTCTCTCTCTCTCTCTCTCTTTCTCTCTCCTTTACTAATAAAATTAAAAACAATTTAATTTCAGACAATTTCTATTCAGTAAATATTCTTTAGATCTCTAAAATAAGAAACAGTATTTCATTTGTACTCAAAGTAAAAATCACTTTGTTAATGTACAAAAGTACTCAGCAAACCTATAAAGCAAATGAAAACTTATTCTTCTCCAGAAGTATCTACCACTTATATTTCCTACCCAAGCACTGAATTTCCTCCAGATTATCCACTTTAGAGGAAGCCCTTAAGAGGCTCCTTCTAAAGCATGACAAGGGGTGGTTCCTCCTGTCAGTAGTGGCTGTTTGGTGCCCTCAAAGCATCTTTGGCATTTCAGGGGATAGACTCTGGGTTTGGGGAGGGTTGAGACCTGGCCAAATCTCTTAAAGGAAAATAATACAATATTATGAACAAAAAAATCAAGTATAAATTATTATGTTAGCATTAAAAGGAGATCAAAATAAATTTTGATTTTAGCAGCTGAAAAGATCCACAAATATTACTATACACAGATGTAAAGAATTTAATTTTTCTGAAACCTTTACATATTTTTAATTCACAATTTTTAAAATTGAATTATACTGTAAAATGAACTTCACTTTGTTGTAAAGCTTATGAATTTTAATAGATATAGATTCATGTAATTACAAACATAATTAAGGTACAGAATGGTTAATTATACTCCAAAAATTCTCTCATGCTGCTTCTTTGTTGTTAAGTCCCCCAACCCTAACCACTTGTGAACACTAATTTGTTCGCTTTCCATATAATTTACTTTTTAAAGTATATCACACAAATATGTCATAGCAAGCTATTATAAATCTTTCAGACTGAGTTTTTCTATTTTAAATAATGCCTGCATGATTCAGAGAGGCTCTTGTGTGTATCTGTAGTTCATTCATATTTACTGTTGAATAGTATTCCATTGTGTGAATGTACTTATACTTTATTTCTTCAAAATGTTTTTCTAGGTTTTTAACTATACACTATATATAAAACAGAATATATTATAATATTCTCTATAAGGTAATAGAAAATTCAACTTTTTTTCCTAGTATGATTGAACCACGATTTAAAGTTGATATTTAAAAAAAAAAAATATTTGTTTGAGAATCAGATGGAGAAGGAAGGAATGAGTGAGGAGGGGAAAGAGAGAGTGCCCATCTACTGGTTCACTTCCATAAACGTCCAAGACATCTAAATCTTGGCTGGGCTGAAACCAGTAGACAGTAACTCAATCCAGGTCTCCCATGAACGTAGCAGGAGTCCAGTTACCATAGTCATCACTACTGCTTCCCGGGGTCTGC
Organism: Sylvilagus floridanus; assembly: GCA_949820135.1. Taxonomy (NCBI): domain Eukaryota; kingdom Metazoa; phylum Chordata; class Mammalia; order Lagomorpha; family Leporidae; genus Sylvilagus; species Sylvilagus floridanus. The sequence goes on along the minus strand of OX463226.1, from coordinate 89,830,441 downwards.
ACTATCAGGAAGCTGGAGCCAGAAGCTGGAGCTGAGCATCAAATCCAGACATTCCAATAAGGGATGCAGATGTCCTTACCATTGTCTCAACTGTTAGGCTAAATGACCTTATGTTCATAATTTTTTAAAAATATCTTTCCATTTTCTAAAATGATTTTTGGTGAATTTGGGTAAAAATTTCAGACTGTTACCATGGTTGAAAGCTTTATCACATTTTCCTTCATACTTCAGCAGCAAGGTTTGGAACAGTTTTCTGTAGATTAGTTTCTGCTCCAGACAAGTCACCCCATTTTTCTTTTTACCCCTAGTCACATCATTCTTTGGGTTCCAGGTTCTACATGTCACCTTCATATAATATTCATTCTCTGATCCTACAGCTTCATGGCACAAGTTCCTATGAGTCAGTATAATGGCCCTTAGAAATATTCCTGGGTGTCATACCTACTGCAGATCGCTAGAAATAATTTAATCACATAAAAAGGAATTGCAAACGAGAAACTATATTCTACTATATATTCAACTACCCCTCAAAATTGTTTGCAGTCTCTCAAGTGCCACTCCCAAAAGGATTATGATAAGGAGATAACATCAATATAGAAGAAATAGATAACCACTGTAACTAAAGGTCTTAACTAGTTTGCATTCAAATATCGTAATATGTAAACTTGCAAGGTCAAGAAAGTTTATTCTTGGTCATCCGTTATAATTACCTAACCACAGAGACTAGGCTATCGCATTTAATCCTGGTTTTTGGATGATTTTGGCAAGCCGTTCCAACCTTATGTCATTTTTAGAGTCCCTGCAACGGGTATAGAAATGTCAGGATTTTTGAATTCTGCAGAGAATTCAAAAGTGTACCCTTCTAATTTCCCTCTTGAATTTTCCAGAGTTGTTCTCATGATAAAATTCATATATGCAAACCCTACTTTCCCAGGTTCTTCTTATCCAGGGTTTCAACTGGTGAACATTCTTACATTGTTTATTCATCAGTACTCCAATCTCATGAAAATATCCTATTTTTATTCTCCTGGGAGTTTCTGAAATATCCTCATGTATATTCCTGAACGAGAGTGTCAATTTCCCAAGGTAATCCAAAATATTAATTGTTAGTTATCTTTTTCCATTATGTAGAGTCCTGATGTTCTCAGCATACCCCAGACAATACTCTTTGGGAGAGAAGTCACTTCTAAAGGCATTCTGTAGGGTACATCTACCTCCTCTGGCTTTAGAACTGTTGCTTCTGGAGGGGTACAAAGATGGAATCAACAAAAAACACTGGCAGTATAATTATCCTGAGATAAAATAGAGAAACATTTTGGGTTTTTGTTGATAGACAGTGACTTGATTAACTGCTTGGAAAAAGCAAGCAAACAAATAATAACACAAGTACGCTAAGATTCTGACAACTTGAAGGATCCTTTACATAGAGTATTTCCCTTTCCAGATGACATGCAGATATGAAAAATGAAGTCTTGAAGCAATTATTTAGTTCTTTTTCCCTTAGAGGAATCTTGATTCTAGGAACATCTTCTGTACTTTTCCTATACATTATTAAGATATATGAAATGTGACCTAAATGACAATGAACCAATTGCCTATTCAATGACCACAGTCCAATGCATAGGTATATGACTATTAATTGGAAAAGACCTCAAAAATTGTGGCCTTTGGACACTATAATTTGTCTTATGCTGTTCAACATGGAGATAAAGACAAAATGTATTAACTTGTCAGATAAGAAAATAAAAAAAAAATCAGTGTATTTTATGGCAGAACTGACATTACAAACCATGAATAATTTTTGGACCCAGTTATATGTCTAGATGGGATTCTAAAGAAAATCAATTATGTGAATGGTTATTTGTGTATCAGGATATATATATATATATATATATATCACTAATTAAAACACATATTGGGAACAAATTTGATAGTCATTATATTAATTCGTTAGGGCTGCCATAAACAACTACTACATATAGGATGACTTAATAATAAATGTTTACTTTGTCAAACTTCTTCAGCTTAGAAGGTCAAACTCTAGGTACTTACAGGATTAATTTCTTCTAGGGCCTGTATGCTTGCCCCTGGATATCTTAGCATGACCTTTCCCCTGGATGTCTCTGTGTCCTAACCTCCTTTTCTCTCTCTTTCTCTTTTTTTTTTTTTTTATTTTTGACAGGCAGAGTGGACAGTGAGAGAGAGAGACAGAGAGAAAGGTCTTCCTTTGCCGTTGGTTCACCCTCCAATGGCCGCCAAGGCCGGTGCGCTGTGGCCGGCGCACTGTGCTCATCTGATGGCAGGAGCCAGGTGCCAGGTGCTTTTCCTGGTCTCCCATGGGGTGCAGGGCCCAAGCACTTGGGCCATCCTCCACTGCACTGCCGGGCCACAGCAGAGAGCTGGCCTGGAAGAGGGGCAACCAGGACAGAATCCGGCACCCCAACTGGGACTAGAACCCAGTGTGCCGGCGCCGCAAGGCGGAGGATTAGCCTGTTGAGCCACGGCGCCAGCCCTAACCTCCTTTTCTCATAAGTATCTCAGCCAAGTTGAATTAAGGTCTACCTGAATGATTTTTTTATTTTTACCTTGTCTTCTTAAAGATCCTCTCTCCAAATATAGTCATACTCTGAGATATTGAGGATTAGGAATTCAAAATGTCTTCAATATATTCATTGGAGGTTAGTGGGGGCGGGGAAGATATTATGTCCATGACAGCCACAGAACAGAAAATTAATTTTAATACATGTCCTTTTTTATTTGAAAGACAGAGACTAGATTCCAACATGGTGGAATAAAGAAAAGGCATACTGCTCTAGGCTAGGGGAGAATAGTAGACATAAAAAGGAGAAGGAGCACATTCTCAGGGGAGATTTAGAGAGAAAACTGCAGTATAAATTCTAAGGGAGGGAGAGGGATGCTGTGGCTATGTGTGGAAGGTGTGAAGGTGCAGCATAAAGGTGGATACATCACACAACACCAGTGGCTGAAAGCTGGAGAAAGTACCAGCTTTGGAGACTGAGATGAGATAAGACTGAAGCAACCTGTGTCACTGGTGATACATAGCTGGAGGGAGAGCTTGGTGTGAGTCCAGCCTGGAGCTATAAGGGGAATAGGGCATCCACTAACACAGCGGAGACAAAGGGGCCTGTTGTACTCTCTCTATCTCCCCAACAATGGTGTCCTGAAACTGGCTGAGAGAAGGCAGGTCCCATATTGGACATAAACAGCCGCTACAGCTGTTCCTCTGCACACACCCAACAACTCACCAGGACAAGACACCGTCTTGTCAGCAGTAACAGTGGCAGCTGCTTGGGTGCAGGCACCCAGCAACTGGCAGGGAGAAGGAGACATTGTAAAGCAAGTAGGGGCTACGGCCAGCAGTTCTTGTGCACACATATGATCTAGGGATTTTACCAGAGGGAAAAAATTACATTCCCCACTTACTTTGAGTCTGGCTTGGAGGTACCCTCAGCCTCTCAACACATCACAAGCTCTGGGGCTCAAACCATCTAGGTGTAGCACCCAGTGACTGTGGGAGCCTTGTGTGTTGAGACTGTAGGAACTCTGTGAGTGCGTGAGATTGCACAGGGTATAGCTGGATCTCTGAGCAATCACTATGAGTAGCTCTACATGCTCAGAGCTCCCTGAATACTTGGGGTGGGTCATTGGATCGGGCTCTGTATTTATGCTGAGGACTGCAGAGATCCTTTGTGAAATTCATAGGGCAGCATGGATGATTATTGTAGCCACTATTAGCTAACATCCCTAAATTGGAAGAAAGGATGTGAGAATGTGATGACATCAACAGAGGTGATCATACCCTCCTTCTGCTGAAAAGAAAAGATATAACATGCCTAAATTGGGTGTCACCCTGAATACTCAACCTCCCTTGGAGCACTGGTAAGAGTTCCTTTGCCATATCAGTACACACTTTTATATTCATGGAAATCAATAAGCCACAGTGGCATACTTCAAAGATAAATGTCATCAGAGGATAAAACCAACATGTATCTCCACAAATGCCTAAAGTAAATACAGAAAACCATGAAATAAGAATAAGGAAGACATCATGACAACCCTCCAAAAAGGAACATGACAATGCTTTGATATTAGAATGTGAAGATGAAGAGATTGATGAATTCTTTTTTTTTTTTTACAGGCAGAGTTAGAGAGAGAGAGAGAGAGAGAGAGAGAGAGAAAGGTCTTCCTTTTTCCATTGGTTCAACCCCCAGATGGTCACCACGGCCAGTGCGCTGTGCTGATCTGAAGCCAAGAACCAGGCGCTTCCCCCTGGTCTCCCATGTGGGTGCAAGGCCCAAGCACCTGGGCCATCTTCCACTGCCCTCCCCGGCCACAGGAGAGAGCTGGACTGGAAGAGGAGCAACCAGGACAGAATCCGGCTCCCAATCAGGACTAAAACCCAGAGTACAGGCACCACAGGCGGAGGAGTAGCCAAGTGAGCCATGGCGCCAGCCAAGATTGATGAATTCTTAAAACAGAATTCAAAAGATTAATCATAGGATTAATCAGAAGGAATAAGAAGCAAATCCATGAATTAAAGAAATGCATTCATGACACGAATAAAAACTTTCCTATGAAATTGAGATTCTGAAGAGAAATCAAAATGAAATATTAGAAATTAGGAATTCAATATCTCAAATTAAAAAATACACTGGAAAGCCTTAACAACAGACTTGGTGAGGCCAAAGAAAGAAGAATATCTGTGGTATGGGGCCAGTGCTGTGGCGCACTAGGTTAATCCTCTGCCTGTGGCTCCGACATCCCATATGGGCGCCGGTTCTAGTCCCGACTGCTCCTCTTCCAGTCCAGCTCTCTGCTGTGGCTCAGGAAAGCAGTGGAAGGTGGCTCAAGTGCTTGGGCCCTGCACCCACATGGGAGACCAGGAAGAAACACTTGGCTCCTGGCTTTGGATCAGCGCAGCTCCAGCTGTTGCAGCCATTTAGGGGGTGAACCAACTGAAGGAAGACCTTTCTCTCTGTCTCTCTCTCTCACTGACTGTAATTTTTCCTGTCAAATAAATAAATAAAACCTTAAAAGAAGAAGAACATCTGTGGTTAAACAAAAAAAGTGTGTGAGATTTATTAGATACTATCAATTGAACAAATATGCAAGTCTTAGGAGTTCCTGAAGGTGTGGAAGGAGAGAATTGAGTAAAAGGAGTATTCAGTGAAATAAGTACAGAAAACTCTTAATTTGTATAAAGAAAAAGATGTCCAAATATGTGAGGCACATAGAACTCCTTATAGACATGACCAAAGAGGATCTCATCACCACACATTGTAGTCAAACTTTCCACAGTGGAACATAAAGAAAATATTCTAAATTGTTAGAAAGAATTGTCAGATTGATTTCAGAGGATCTCCAGTTAGATTCACAGCTGATTTGTCATCAGAAACCCTACGTGCTAGGAGAGATGGAAAGCTGTAGTTTAAGTCTTAAGAGTAAAGTATTGTCAACCCAGAATATAGAAACCTTCAAAGCTCTAATTTATGAATGAAGTTGAAATAAAGATCTTCCATAACAAACAGAAATTGAAAGAATTTGCCACCACTTGTCAAGCCTTACAAAAGATGCTTAAAGGTGTGCTACACACAGAAGTACAGAAGACAGTCATGATTACGAAAGAATGCAAAGACAGAAAATCTCCAAGTGAAAGTACAAAGGAAGTCTAAAATAAATAATAGGAATATTTATGGGGAAATGGCAGGACCAAGTCGTTGATTATCAATAGTCCCCTCAAATGTAAATGGGCTAAGCTCTCCAATTGAAAGATACAGGCTAGCTGAATGAATGAAAAAACAAGACACATCTATTAGTTGCCTAGAAGATACACACATCAACAATAAAGAAACACACAGATAGAAATTGAAAGGGTGGAAAAAAAATATTGCATGCTAGTGGAAAGCAGAAAAGAGCAAGTGTAGACATCCTAATAGCAGAAAAATAGACTTTAATACAAAAATTGTGAAAAGAGACAAGAAGGGCATTATGTAACAATTAAGGGATCAATTCAACAGGAAGATTTGACTATGATAAATGTATATGCAACCGATGCCAGGGAGCATGACAATTTAAAACAAATGTAAATGAATCTAAAGGGAGACATAGACTCCAATACAACAGTAATGGGGGATTTCAATGCCCTACTTTCATTAATGAACAGATCAACTAGACAGAAAATCAAAAAAGAAACAAGAGAATCAATCAACACGATGGACCAAATGGACCTAAATGATATCTACAGAACTTTTCATCACACAGGTGGAGAATGCATTCTTTTCATCAGTGCAAGGAACTTTCTCTAGAATAGACCATATGCAAAGTCATAAAGCAAGTTTCAAAGAAAAATATTTTTAAAAAATCAAAATCATACCTCCCTCTTCTCTGACCATAATGGAATAAAGTTGGAAATTAACAACTCTAGAATTTGTAGAAAATACGCAAACACAGCTGGCACCGTGGCTCACTTGGCTAGTCCTCTGCTTGCGGCGCCAGCACACCGGGTTCTAGTCCCGGTCAGGGCGCCAGGTTCTAGTCCCAGTCAGGGCGCCAGATTCTGTCTCGGCTGCCCCTCTTCCAGGCCAGCTCTCTGCTGTGGCCCGGGAGTGTAGTCGAGGGTGGCCTGACTCCTTGGGCCCTGCACCCCATGGGAGACCGGGATAAGCACCTGGCTCCTGGCTTTGGATCAGCACGGTGCGCCGGCCATAGTGTGCCAGCAGCGGCGGCCATTGGAGGGTGAACCAACAGCAAAAGGAAGACCTTTCTCTCTGTCTTTCTCTCATTGTCCACTCTGCCTGTCAAAAAAAAAAAAAGAAAAGAAAGAAAGAAAGAAAGAAAGAGAAAAAATGCAAACACATGGTGACTGAACATGCTCCAGAGTCATAGAAGTAATCAAAAGAGAAATTAAAAAATGTTCTTGAAACTAATGAAGGCAGCAATACAACATATCAAAACTTAAGGATACAGCAAAAATGGTGTTAAGAGGAATGTTTACAATTGGTGCCTACATCAAGAAATTGAAAAGGCACCAAATAATGAGTTATCAATGATCTCAAGGACCTGGAAAATCAACACAAAAAAATTCAAAATTAGTAAGAGGAAATAAACATTTAAAATTAGAGAAGAAATAAACAAAATTGAAAACAAAAAAATGCAAAAGATCAGTGAAATGAAGTGCTGTTTTTGGAAAAGATAAGTAAAATTGATATACCATTGGCCCACCTAACCAAAAACAGAGGGAGAACACCCAAAACAATATAATTGGAGATGCAAAAGGAAATGTAACAACAGATAGAACAGAAATAAAAAAGAAAACCATCAGGACTTATTACAAAGAGCTTTATGTCATGAAATTAGGAAACCAAGACAAAATGGATAGATTCCTGGAAACATACAATTTACCAAAATTGAGCCATGAAGACACAGAAAACCTAAACCAATAATCAAGACAGAAGTTGAATAATTACTCTCCCAGCAAAGAAAGCCCAGAACCAGATGGTTTCACTGCTGAATTCTACCAGCCCTATCAATTGTAAACTGAAACTGATCACTTTGACTAGTGAGATGGCATTGGTACAAGCCTCCTTGATAGGATTGAATTGGAATCCCCTGGCACGTTTTTAACTCTACCATTTGGGGCAAATCCGATTGGCTCCTGGTTTCAATTGGCACAGCTCCTGCCATTGAGGCCCATTGGGGAGTGAACCAGCAGATGGAAGACCTCTCTCTCTACCTCTCCTCTTTCTGTGTAACTCAGCCTTAAAACAAATAAGTAAATCTTAAAAAAAAAAAAAAAAAAAGATGCAATGAACAGGTGGGTAAAGATAACTCTTCCATATGCTGATTTCATTTTGTTTGGGTAAATTCCCAAGAGTGGGATTGCTGGATCATATGGTAGATCTATTTTCAGATTTCTGAGACATCTCCACACTATTTTCCACAATGGTTGGAAATAGTTTACATTCTCAAAAACAGTGGATTAGGGTATGTTTCCCCCAACATCCTCAAACTCCTTCTTGAAGCCAACATCACCTGGAACTGTGGCATAGTGGGCTAAGCCTCTGCCTGTGGTACCAGCATCTCATATGGGTGCTGGTTCGAGTCCTGGATGTGCCACTTCTGCTCCAGCTCTTTGCTATGTCCTAAGAAAGCAGGGCCATCTTAAGCTTGGGCCCCAGAAGAAGCTCTTGGCTCCTGGTTTTAGACTGACTCAGCTCAGGCCATTGTAGCCATTTAGGGAGTGAACCAGTGGATGAAAGACCTCTGTGTGTGTGTGTGTGTGTGTTTCTCTTTCTGTAATTCTGCCTCTCAAATGAATAAATGATTCAAGAAAGAGAGAGAGAGAGAGAGAGAGAGAGAGAGAGAGAGAGGAAGGAAGGAAGGGGCAGAGACATGGAGAGAGAGAGAGATCTTTTATCCACTGATTCACTTCCCAAATGTCTGCAACAACTGGGGCTGGGTCAGGCCAAAGCTAAGAGCCCAGGACCCAATATGGATCTTCCATGTAGATGGCAGGGATGCAAGTACTTGAGTTATCATCTGGTGTCTCCCAGTATGCACATTATCAGGAAGCTAAATTGGAAGGTGAGGCTCCAGGGTTCGAACCAGGCACTCTGATAGAGGATGTTAGTATTCCAAGTAACATCTTAACTGCTGTGCCAAATGTTCACCTCTATACCTGATTCTCTGTAGCCACTTAGAATTTTGATATTTTGTGAACACCTATGAGCATAAAAACATCTTTATGGTAAGGAATGAATTTTTAAAATGTACTTTAAATTATTTAGTATATACTCTCATTGATTATTGTTTACAGCCCTTGTCTCTACTGTTAAGGAACATTTTTTTTCTTCATACTATTTGTTGGATTCTTTACTTACTGGAGGGTTCAACTTATGGGTATAAAATAAAATGAAAGTATCTCATTATAAAAATTGAAAGAAAGAATAAGAAAAGAGGGGAAGTGGGAACATGTGCAGGAGGGAAGCTAGGGTGAGCAATAACACTATGATCCTAAATCTGTATATATGAAATACATGAAATTTGCTCACTTTCTATAAATAAAACAATTTTAAAAATATGAAGTAAAATAATTCTTGAACTATCTGCTCATGAAATCTAACACTTCTAACAAATCTCACTGCTTAATGTTTCTGGAGATTGCTTGAGAGTATTGGGTAGATGCTCAGTTCAAAGTCAACCTTCAAGATGTCCTCTATTGTTTGCCAGGGCAAACAATACTCAATTTGCACATACTGAGTCTGTAATCTCTCTTGCCTGATCTAGCAGCAGAACAGCTTCGGGAAGCCACCACTTCAGGTAGAGAAGTTCACCTTGCCCTGCTTCTTTTCTCTCTACCCAGTCTCATCTCGGGCTCCAACTCCTGATTGAGTCTAGTGCTCTCTGCCTCTTCCTGAGACACTGCAGCCCTTAGCAGCTCTCTGCAGGCTGAAATTGATATTTTCTTGCAAAGTGGAGAAAGGTAACCCATCCTCTTGTGTTGTCAGTTGAGTTGCTCAGATTCTAGTTGGATGCAGAATTATAAGTAAATTAGCACCTACTATTCCTAATTATGAAATTTCTACTCACTCCAGCTCAAAAATATGAGTCAAATGAAGGCCAGATAGGGAAAAAACTCAAAAGACAGGCCATCTCAAGGTTTTCTAACTAGTTTACAACAACGTGATGAATCCTTTGTCTTTCCAAGAGGCTGCAAACATCTCACGCAAAGTGTTATCAGATATGTCAAATCCTTACAAAGATGCAAGCTGGGATACCATATGTATATATGTGTGTGCGTTTGAATCATTTGCTTCAAGTAATATATATTCATATAGCCACAGAATGCAAGTATGCACTTATTATACATATATAATGTATGTAGAGAGAATCAAAACACAGATATAATCGTATATACCTATTTGTATAGTGATAAGGAAAAAGGAGAAATAATACAGACTATTTTTCCAGGTTATGGTTATTTTTCTCTTGTATGCCTTCTTATTTTTGTATTTTTAACAAGTATTTATTATTTTTCACCAGTTGTTTTAAATCTCTAAAATACAATATAAATTTCATCAACACCAACAAAATCACAAAGAAGCAGAAGTTCAACAGGTCCGAATTAGTAATTTAAATTTTAACAGATTTAAGTTTAAAATTCTTTTTTGGATAATAATTAACGTGTACTTACACAAAACAAGGAAATCTGGCTTACCTCTAGATGACTTGTAAAAGTCCTCAAGTTTTCATTGTTGCAAACACAGAACAATCCTGAATTCAGAAGACAGCAGGAAATCTGTGAGTCTAGGTATAATGTCCTTTTAGGGCAATGTGCGAGCTCTAGCTATTATTAACCTAAAGAAGAGAGGACTTGGGGATCTTAGCAGCTTTCAATATGTGACAGGCTGCCTCCTGGTATAAGGATTAGATGGATTTATTGGATTAGATAAGTTTGTCTCAAAGGCAAAATGAAGAACCATACTTTTCTCCTTTTTGTACAAGTATATTGATTATCTACTATATGTCAAACCTGAAGATAAGAAAAATAAAACAATAAGTTCTATAGAAGCAGATACCTGCTCAATAAATGTTTAGATAATTTTGTAATAAATGTATTCATAGAAGAATTTGCTGTTAATATAGTGGATCTTCCCTCCATACTTAACATATTCTGAATAAGACTGCATGACTATCCAAATATACAGCTGCAGAAATGTCTGAATCTGGATAGCCTAGAGCTATGGTTCTCTAACTGTGGGACGACCAGAATCACCATGAGGACTTGTTCCTAGGTGCTCCCAAGGAGATTCTGATGTGGTAGATAATTTGCATTTCAAAAAAGGTCCCAGGAGTTTCTGATGCTGCTGGTTTCTCATCCACACTTGGAAATGCAATAGCCTAGACTGCAAGACATCAGGTTCTTCCTTGCCAGGTCCATAGTCTTAGAACTACAGACAGGGCAAAATGTCGGCCTCATCAAATTTATTTACCTCAGCTCACTGAAAAGGAAAGATGGCTGGAGGGAGGAAAGAAGCAACCTGTTCAAAGGTAAAAACTACCCAAAGTGATAGACCTGCTTCTGGGGCAGTGAGATATTAAGAAGCAGAGGTTTCAAGCCAGCCTCCCCAGATGATTCTTGTAAAATGGTTTCAAACAAATTTTTTTCAAAAATCCCCAATTACACTCTACACAGCTCTTAGATTGCACTGACAACGCTTTAAAAAATGATGCATTTACTCCATGCAGGCAGCAGTCTCTGGAGCTGAAGCCTCGGCGTTAGTGATGTGTCGCAGCTGGTTTCAGGACTGCGTTGAAAGCTTGAAGCTTTGGCACAACCGAGCATTAACTCAGCATTAAGCAGAAGCTTTGACACTGGAGACTACAAACTTGGATGGATTAAATACACATTTTGAATATCTCACAAAATACTAACAGTAAGGGGGAGATGGAGATTTTCAAAACGAAAGCAAGCAGGAAGGAAATAAAAAGCATGCAATGTGCAAGAGAAGAGAAACAGGCTGGTGTGGCAAATCCTAGATGTAAAAACTTTCCCCACAACTCCTGTTCCTTTCAGACCTGGGAGCACTGATATCCATCTTTCCAATGGGAGTGGTTTTTTGAGATAGTAGCCTATGTGTGTGCCATCAAAACACAATAAAAATTACCTGTAATACTGAAAAATTTGCAATAGCATCTTTTATTGTTGAGGAAATTCAGGGCAACAGCAGACTTAGCCTCAGAAGAGTAAAATAAAAAAAAGAAAACTCTGTACAGTAAATACTCAATGTATTCAGATGGGTTGCTAAAATACAATAAGCAGTAGACATCATTATCTTATTCTAATAAGCATATAAAATTCACAGCAATTTTGTAGAGATTGACACATTACATTCTTACCATAATCCATGTGTGAGATCAAGATTATAGCATTCATTGCTCTACTCATCCTGACCCCCTCCAAAAAAAAAAAAAAAAAAAGTACCTGAGGAGCTCTGTTCTTTGCCAAACATTATATGGAGGATTTACAAAGTGTCAGTGAAAGATCCGGTTGTACTATAATCAAGTTCTCACTTCCTTACCCCCAACACACCACGCATACATAGGTTCCAATTCTGAGAACTACCATTGTTTATTTATATTTCTATTCACATTCTTAAATGAGCCATTTAACCAGTTCAGAGAATAACTGCAGGAATATAACCCAATAGTAACAAGCAACTGTAATGCACTATTCGAAGCATTTGGTGCTCTAAATGTAGGAATTTAAAAGCTGTCCTTTGGAATCATCCAACTAGTTTTTCAGAACTCCATTCCAATTCCAGAGAAGATTTATCAGTTAAATATAACTGACTTTTTCCTTTCTTTCTTCCCTTCCTGTTTCTCGCTTTCTTTCATTTCAGTGGTGGTATTGAGGCAGGTAGTTCTAGATCAGATTAAGAAACCAGTTGCACTAAGGTAATAGTAAATCATGCTAGTAAATTTTTCAGTGTAACCATGTCTTAAGTAAAGAGCCTCACCAGGTAAATGAACATTTTATTATGCACATTCATATGTTGTTAACTTAGCACTATATCTACAAATGCCAACACAATTGTCTGATCTTAATATTTTATCCACTCATCTGACTTCATACTTGCTCGTCTAACACAATCATCAATTCGGTTTTTATCATTAAACTGGTTTGTGAAATATCTGGATATTATGCTGGTAGAGTTTGAGATACATTTTGTTTTTCATAACTCTGCTTCCAACAATTACTTATTAAGCACCCCTCCTTAAGTTCCTATTGCAAAGTCTTTGTTTTCAGAAAATTTAGAGAAAGAACAGGGGGCATAGATATTCTAGCAAGAGATTAACACAAATACAGTAGAAGTTCCTATAATCTGAAAGGCCTCCCCTAAAATTCATGTGTTTAAATCTAGTCCTAAATGCAATAGTATTAACAGGAGAGCCCTTTTGGAAGTGGTGAGATCCTAATGGCAGAACCTTCATAAATGGGATTAGGGTCTTTATGAAACCAGCTGAGGGAGCCTGTTTGTTGCTTCTACCATGGAAGGACACAGTGAGAAGGCATCATTAACGAGGCAGAGAGCCCTCTTTAGAAACCAAACTTGCTGGTGCCTTGATGTTGGACTTCCTAGACTTTGAAATATGAGAAATCAATCTGTTTTATATAAATTTCCAATAGTATATTTTGTTGTAGCTACCTACAAGCACTATGTCAGAAGTATACATGGGTGCAAATGCTGCACAAAGAAGCCAACTGTATCTGTCATGCTAAGACAACTTATAAATCCGATGCAGTATTTTTTTAAAGATTTATTTATTTATTTGAAAGTTAGAGTTACACAGAGAGAGGAGAGGCAGAGAGAGGGAGAGAGAGGTCTTCCATCCTCTGGTTCACTCCTTAATTGGCCGCAACAGCCAGAGCTGTGCCAATCTGAAGCCAGGAGACTGGAGTTCCTTCCACATCTCCCACGCGAGTGCAGGGACCCAAGGACTTGGGCTATCTTCCACTGCTTTCCCACGCCATAGCAGAGAGCTGGATCAGAAGTGGAGCAGCTGAGACTAGAACCGGCGCCCATATGGGATGCCGACACTTCAGGCCAGGGCATTAACCCACTGCACCACAGTGCTGGCCCAGATGCAGTATTTTTAAGCAAGACATGCAACTAAGGAGTCCAAGAGGCTACATGTATGAGTGGTAGAAATCCAGGGGAGTAAGACACATCTTTTGCTTTCTTAATTTTGTCAATGAAGAAAAGGCCACCAAGAACATTGCAAGAAAACCTGCATGGTTGATGCTCTAGAGTGTCAATCTCTCTATACATTCTAATGAGTTTAAACAGTAGCCACCTCCTTTTCACCTACCCTTTATTTAGGCTTGATGAACACATCTGATATCACTACAATATTATCAGAGTATTAGAAAGAAGGTTGAGAGGGCTGGCTTTTATGCACATGGTTTATCTTAGAGTGAATTTATTCCACAATTCTGACTTTTCACTCTGCTGGCTAGCTAAAACGGTTTTAGTAGATATCTTAGGTTTAATCTGTGGCAAGACAAGTCTTTCCCACTAGACAAACCCACTATACTTAGGATGAAGTTTAGAGAATGGATTCACTGGTACATCATAGAAGGGGTGCAGCCCAGCCCAGTACTTGTAAAAGAGGGTGGCAGACACTAGAATGAAAGAGCAAAGCGATAAAGCAGGGAAGCAGGAGGTGAAGGGGACAGCGAGCAGAGCCCTGCCCAAACATTTCCACAGACCTCTGGCATACTAGTAAGAGAAAAGGCAGATTTGAGCTCCAAAAAGTTGTATAGAAAAAAATCACTTCATCTGAGAAAAGACATAGGTAACTTTAGAATGGTGTCAAGAATTCATGTGTTTGTCCTGCTCATGTTGCACTTATTACAGACTGATGAGAAATTTCAGGAGACACACATGATGGCTTACATTATAGATGAGGAAATTGAGTCTCAGAAAAACTAGAAAAAATATTACAAGGACAGTAGCACAGCTGAATCACTGAACTCCAGTCCAAAATGTGTACAATACCATGTGACAAAACCGGCCAGTCCAAAAGAAGCTGTGAGAATGTGAGCCTTCCTTGTTTCAGAGGCAAATAAAAGGGTTGAAGGGGTAATGAATATGACCATGTTATTACACTATCCTTAAAGTTCTGGTTGTGTAGCCTCTTAGGATGCCTGGAGCTGTGGCGTAGCAGGTAAAGCTGCAGCCTGCAGTGCCAGCATCCCACATGGGCACCATTTGAGTCCCGGCTGCTCCTCTTCCAACCCAGCTCTCTGCTATAGCCTGGGAAAGCAATGGAAGATAGCCCAAGTCATTGGGCTCCTATACCCGCATAGGAGAACCTGGAGGAAGCTCCTGGCTCCTCGCTTCGGATTGGTACAGTTCTGGCCATTGCGGCCAATTAGGGAGTGAACCAGAGGATGGAAGACCTCTTTCTCTCTCTGCCTCTCCTTCTTTCTCTGTGCAGTTCTGATATTGAAATAAATAACTCTTAAAAAAAAAAAAGATGCCTGTGTCCTACATTGGAGTATCTAGGTTTAATTCCTGGTTCTGGTTCTTGATTCCAGTGTCCTGTTTACGTGGACCATGGCTGGTATGCAGCAGCAAAGGTTCAAATGATTGAACTCTTGGGGGTGGCACTGTGGCATAGCAGGTTAAAGCCAAGTGCCAACAACCCATATGGGCTTCAGTTTGAGTCCTGGTTACCCATTCCAATCCAGCACTCTGCTAAGGTACCTGGGAAAGCAACAAAGGATGGCCCAAATCCTTGGGGCTCTGAACCCATGTGGGAGACCTACAAAAAGTTCCTGGCACCAGCCCTGGCCATTGCAGCCATTTGAAGAGTGAACCAACAGATGGAGGATCTCACTCTCTCTCCATGTCTCCCTCCCTCTCTCTGTAACTCTGCCTTTCAAATAAATAAATAAATAAGTCATTTTTTGAAAAGTAAGTGGTGTCTCACCATCCATGTGGGAGAATTGGATTGGATTCCCAGCTCTCAGCATGGTCCAGCCAAGCCTCAATTGTTGCAGTCATTTGAAGAATGATGGTATTGATCCCCTTCTCCCACTCCCTCTAATAAATTAAGTAAAAATTTTAAACAAAATTGTAAAACATGGCAGCATTTATGATGATCAGACTGAGATCTTCTACCGAAACATAAAATCACGGAGGCCTCCTCTTTCTAGGCTTACGATGCAATTCTGTCTCTGGAATATCAAATGGCAGCACTGAACACAAAGGTTGTCTTTGAGAACATTTTGGGAAACAACTGTCCACACTGCGTGTTAGCATATCTGCAATTAAAGCCTGAGTGTATCTGTGGTTTTTTAATCCCTTCACTTTTTCTTCCTCCTTCCACTCTCCCCACCATCCCCCCTAACACTTTTCTCCTGCCTAAGGAGATGGAGGGAGATGGGAACCCACAGGAAATTGATGCAGTGGCGGGTTTAATATGACATTTGAAAAGTGACTTTTTGATTTTCAATTAACCTTGCACAAAGAGGAAATATTGAAATTCGCCCCTTTGTTCTTCGCTGGATCTGCCGACAGGCTGGTTGGTACCAAGAAACAAACGGGGGTTTGGGGTGGGGCTGTGAGGAAGGAAGAGGCAAAGGAGAGGAAGAGAGATTCCCACTGACCAGCGCACCCTGCTTCTGTTTGCACAAAATGAGACAAGACTCGCCTGTAGTAATTACTCTCTGAAGGGGGAAACAGGTAGGAGAGAAAACGCTCTTGTCATTTGTTTGACTTAATTGTATGCTTTTATGAGCCGTCTGGCTGGAAGGATTAAAGTTACTTTTAATAACACTTTCTTTCAGGAAGAATTTGATTTGAAGTTTCCCAGCAGGGCCCCCCAGTCAACAGCAGGGCCACTTCCCCAGTGCCCGTCCCCTCCTCCTTCCCCTCCAGTCAACCCTTCCCTTCTTTCAAAGCCCATTGTTCTGTTTGCGGAAGAAAGAGAAGCTGATTCCATAATAAACAGAAAAGTTGACTCCGTAAGTCTCCTCACCCTGGATTTTCTACACCGTCTTTACTAAAGGCAGGATCTGCCCCCCTCCACCCCAGCCCAGCCCCCTTTGCAAGAGGAACCCCTGAAAATTTTATGTCGAAAATAAAGTAGCTTGTTGCTACTCGGCGCGTGGACGCCAGCGAGGTGACAGCGACCAGGTTCCATACACACACACAGGACACCGTCTGGCTGCGGGGATGGCCCCTTTCTTCCAAACTCTTCCCTTCCTTTTTTGTGTTTGTCTTCCAGCAGCCTTTCGGCTCCTCGTGCCCCAGCTGCTCTCTGACTGCGTGGGTCCGCGCGTCCTCTTGCGCGGCTGCCTTCTCGCCCCCTCACCCCCACCCCGCGCCGCCCCGCGGCCCGTTCTTAGCCCCGGGGGCCTAGGCTGGGTACCGGGACTCAAGCCCTGAGCGAGGGAGGCTGCTCTCCTTGGGATCCAGCCGCAGGCGCCCGGGACCACGCTGAAGGGACCCTGAGCCTTCCCTCGCCCGAGGCCCGGGAGATCGTTCGCGGCGCCTGCTCGCGGGAAGAAGCTTCATCTCATCCCTAGATGGCAGCAGGATTCTGAGGCTGGAGCAGCCCTCGGCAGCCCTTTCTGGTCTATTTTCCTGAACAGATTGCCAGGGGATACGGCGGCTAAACAGCCCGGCGCCTCCCCGGAGAGCAGGTCAAGCAGAAGAGCAAGCCGGACAGACGCAGCTGGCGGGGCCTCTGGGGTCAGATCCTGCAGCTCCGGACACCGTATCTTCTCTTCGCGCACAGATGTGCCAGTGTGGGGCAAAGAGAACAGAAAAAAAAAAAAAAAGAGGGGTGGGGAAACAAAAAGGAACGAAAAGAAGTCAAGCCTCCTGGAGACAGTGTCACAGCAAAGACACACACGCACACACACGGATACAGGAGAACGCAGGGGACCGCTCCTGTCTCCAGGCCGGCCCTGCAGGAAGGCAGCAGGCAGGGAGCATTGAGACCTTAGATGCAGGTTCTCTGTCTTCCTGTTGCACACACTGGGGGAGGAAGGTCTGTCCCCTTCCTGAGCCTCAGCGATCTCATCCGTGCAACTGGGGTTGTTACAGCGTTCAGCTCTGTGTACATACAAAAGCTGGGTAGGATTATCTGGAGGAACAAAGAAGGGGAAAACATCATTTTGGCAGGAATGGTCTCGCTGCCACAGCGTTTGGCCCAGGAACAGGAATTGTCCTTTAGAGGAAGGAGCTACAGTATCTATTTGATCTACCACAGATTACTTACATAAAAACAAAGGGCAGAGATGGGTTCCCAATTAAAAAGCTGGAAACCTTGTCTCCAAAGCACTTCTCTGATCAGCACCCGGGCCTTCGTCGGGGGCCTTGTCATCACATAGAAATCTTTTACAGCAGAAATCTGTATGGCCAGAACTGCACGCAGAAGCCTGGTAGCTTAGTCCCCAAGAGTCACAGGAGGGAATAAGAAAAGCAGAAACTACTCTGGCTAGAGTATGCTACACTGGAAAAAGCTACCATTAACATGGCATCAGACATACTGTGTGAGTCAGGAAATTTCGCACCAAGCCTGACTCAAAGAAAAAAAAAAAAAACTAATTCAAAGATTTTTAAAAATCCCTCCTATTACAGTACATTCACTTTTTTCCTTCTGTGAGTTCTGTCCCTTTCTAGCTCCATGGAAACCTTTGTAACAAAGGAATCGGGAACACAGGGAGTACTGATGCGCATCTCTGGGGTCTTTACTCTTTCCCAATTCAAAATTTCAGCAACTATACCAAGTCTAGGGTCACCCTCTCCTGAACCTGATTCTAAGAATTGTGTAATATGTGTAAGATGAAATAACCTTGATTACTTATACTAAAAGGAGTCAAATTTCATGATCTACAAGTTTGCTTATTGGGGCTTTTACAGGACTGAAAACCAAGCAGTTTCAAAGTTATATGGGGCTAGAGGAAAGCGAAGGCAATACACTGTTAAATAGAAGTGACAGTTACCCTTCCCTGAATGGATTATGTCAGCTCATGGGGCAGAAGACACAGTCAATAAATTGCTAGCATTTGAGTTCTTCGCTGTTCTCTTTTGATGATTAGATCTACTTAGACTTACTACTAGACCCTTGTAACATAAACCCCAGCAATACTATCATAGCATTAATTCCAGAAAACTCAACCGGTAATATTGCTCACCACATAATCTCATCTTTATAGCTTTTTAACAGTCTATCTTGTTGGGCTGATTCTCCAACCTCATAAAGCCCTCCACTTCCATGATGCCCCCACACTATCTTAAAAATCAGTTCCTCAGAGCCTCATGCACAGCTTTCCCCATAAGCCTTGCCTGCCTGCACACCATTATTAATCATCTGAACCATTATTACTAAGTGATGGAAAAAGGACATAAGCCTCAGCCATTTTAGGTTCTTCCCTGAGAGTATTAAAATGCATGTTACCCCTTACCCCTGCCTTCTTTCAAGAGACTGGTTCAGTCCCATACCTTATATTGTTCCCCACCCCACGCTTGCATTCTTTCCCAGGTTTGAAAGCCAGAGAAAAACTTGAAAAACCTGTGTGGAGAAACTCACCTCCACTTACCATCCTTCCCCTCTGCCCCCAACTCTGAACCCTTAGCCAACCCTAAGATATGTAAGATCCAGCTGTCTGGAGGACTGGGCTGTATTCCATGTGTTTGGCCTGTGAGCATGCTAGCAGTTGGTCACCTCTGCGAATCAATTTATTTGGCCGTGAGTTTGCATCCTGTCTCCTCTCTCTTCTGTGCCCCTTTCCTTCACCTCTTTCCTGAAAAACACAATCCTGCCTGGGAATTTCTTGAAGAGGGTTTGGAACACAGATCAGTGCTGCAATCTGCGTACTCTGTCATCAGAATGGGAGAATGTGGCAATGGTGGTGAGATCACCCAGCCTTGCCTGTGGCTGGCACGAAATTCATTGTCTACAGGCTTAGATGGAAAATCTGTGCTGATGTCTTAACTCCTGGTTATTTCTGTAATACTGCTTATTGTCTATTTACCCAAGTAAATTTTTTCTTCCCTAGGCTCTTTAGTGAGTAGGCCAAAACTTTGACCTTCTTCTAAAGGTTCTCACCACCAAAAATCCTCCCTCGACTTCTTTGCAGAAGAATTAAAGTGAGAATGGATCCAACCTTCCCTGCCCCATCTAGCTGTTTATTTCTGGGCTCAAGCAAGGCCCTGATGCAGACATTCCATCAAGGAAGTGTCTTCATTGCATCTTCATTCATTTCCTCTAGGGTCGCAATCTGTCAGTTACATATTCACTGCTGTATCTTTAACCATCTCCTTAACCCTTGCAATTTCCTTTTTCTTTCTGGTGACAGTCCTGTCTCATTTGTGGATCAGTCATCTGTCATACTCTCTAGATGCTCAATACTGTGGAAGTACATGTAGGGCAACACATAGATGCACGTACAACCCACAATGATTTGCCATGTATCTGTTCGTCCTTGTCTCTGTGGTGTAGAATACTTCTCTTACAATTTTATTTTTCTGAGTATTCCTCATCCTTCAAGTCTTAGGCTCAAGGACTATATCTTATGAAGCAAACTTTTCTTAATATCTAAAACAAGTAAAGAATCGTATTTTGCCCTAGCAGAAAGCACATACCTTTATTACATCAGTTACACGCTCATTTTTTCTCATTGCTTGTGCAATTTCTGTTTAACACACTAGACTACGAGCTCCTCAAGGGCAAAACTGAGTCTTATCCATCTTTATTTTCGTAATGACAAATGCAGGCCCAAGCACATAATATTACATTTTGTTTTATAGATGTCAGTCATATTGTTTCTATACCTCTTGCCTTCTAGGGAAAATGTTTGCTGACATCATGCCTGCTGTAGAGAACCACCTTAACTCTGTTCTGTGTTCTCTGAGCCTCTTTCTTATTTTAACAGTTTGGACTGTCCTGGGTAGAAGTCCTAAGATCCGCCTAGCTAAAGCATCAGTGTTCTATGAAATGAGTTTGTATAACAGTCTCTTCTGAAACAACTATGATGTGAACAAAATCTCTTTCAGATTTGAAATGGATGCTGTAAAGAGGAGGAGGACAGTGGCAGCAGAAACAAATACTATTTGGTCATGGGAAGCTGTTGGGAAGAAGACGGAAGAATTATAATGGTCCCACAGTAAGAGGAGTTTTGAAAGTAGGAATAATGAGCTTAATATTTATATTAGATTAATGAATAATGAAATAATATTTAATTAGATTTAAAATAATCCATCCCAAGTTCTCAGAAAAAGTGTTTATATGTGAACTATAACCCAAATCTTCTATTAAAACTGATGATCAGGGCTGGCTCTGTGGTGCAGTGCGTTGAGTCCTGGCTGCTCCACTTCTGATCCAGCTCTCTGCTGTGGCCTAGGAAAGCAGTGGAAGATGGACCAGCTCCTTGGGCTCCTGTACCTGAGTGGGAAGAAACTCCTAGCTCCTGGCTTCAGGTCAGCTCAGCTCGGGCCGTTGCAGCCATTTAGGGAGTGAACCAGGGGATGGAAGACCTCTCTCTCTCTCTCTGACTCTGTGTCTCTCTATAACTCTGTCTTTCAAATAAGCAAAATAAATCTTTAAAAAAAAACCTCTGATGATCTTTTTAATCCAGTTTATTTGCCTTGGTCCTAATGATCTAATGAATGTTGCAGAAACTGATGTAAAAAAATTAGAAATCAAGGAAAATATAAAGGAAGGAAGAAAATAAATGATGAACTTGTGAAATAGAGGGTAAGAATGTGAGTTTAGCAACTGATTTATTAGTCAATAAACTATAATGACTAAAGGTTGCTTTTTAAATTAAACAGTCATTAATAGAGCATGGAAATTAATGATCACAATTGATGGATGTTTACCACAAGCCAGGCAGTCACATTCACTTCCTCCTCCTCCTCTTCTTCTTCCTCCCTGATTCCCATCATCGTGATCATCATTGTCATCCTCATCTTTATCATCATCCTGCACCCCTAGCAGGTACTGCTCCAAGAGCTTTGCATGTAGGTGGTGTTTAATCTTTCCCTAGTCTCCTTACAGCATTCTATAATAATCCAAACTGAACAGATGAAGAATTGAGACACTGAAGTTAAATAAGTTGACTAAATCACAGATCTAAGAGGTGGAACAAGGAGGAGTATAATCATATTTTATAGTAGTATAGCCATCATTGTATTCATGAAAAATCTGAAGAATCAGATGAGTAACATCTAGTGCTCCTACGTAGCTAAGACCATGTTGTTTAATATAAAAACCCATGTCTGCTCTAACCTATGTGATGCCTTTATCTTTCAAACTGAATGCTGAAGAATAAGTAGGATAATATTTTGAGTCAGTCAATTATCTTCTTAAAAGATTGTTTTTGTTCTCATGTAAATAATTTCTAAATCATCTTTAGGGAAATATTTTTTTGGATCACAAAGTGAACTTGTACTTTACAATCTAGTATGGGTCTTCAGAATCACTTTGAAGAGGGGAATTTGTCTTCAAAGCTCTTCTGTTTCTCCTTTTCATTCCCTTTTCTCAGCTACCAAAGTCATCTCTCAAGATTTATTCTTAGGCAATGAATTTTTGCATTAGACTGCCTCCTATGCATAGAATTAAAAGAAGGATCCTTGAGAAGAGAGTAAAACTATGCCAGTATCCCCTGTATGTGTGTGTGTGTGTGGGGGGGGGGATGATTATCACAGGGCACCCTGAAGGAGATTGTCTTTGTCCATTTTTCTTTTGCAAACAACAAAATATCACAGACCACAAAAATTATAAAGAAAAGAAATTTATGTTGGCTCATGGTTTTGGTCCAAGATCGAGATGAAGTGAGGGTACATCTGATGATGGTATCCTAGGCTGACAGAGTATGGAAGCCTTACTAGGTATCACATGGGGAGAGACAGGAAACTCTGTGTGTGTGTGTGTGTGTGTGTGTGTGTGTGTGTGTGTGTTGGTCTCTTTCCTCATTCTCATAACATCACTAGCATTCAATCATGGGGACTCCACCTTGATGATCTTATCTAATCCTAATCACCTCCCAGAAGACTTACTTCTAAATTATATTTAGAATTATATTTGGATTTTGCAGTACTCACAATATTTTAAAATTGAGTTAAATTTCAACATCAGATTTGGAGAGAACAAACCAGATTCAAACAATAATATAGATCTACAATGGTTGGAACAGAATCCTGGGAGTGTACCTTCTCAGGATCACAATATAAGGCAATAGTCCCTGGTTGTTCTTATATAACATTAATGAACAACAGCTTCTGTTTTGGTGAGAAGTTTAGCAAATCTGCCTTTTCATGTGGAGTGAAGGGAATGGATGCATTTTAATACAAGCCAGTGGTCTCTGGTAAAAGGGACCAGCCTGTTCCGTGCCTCCACTCAGTGGCACAGAATGTCAAACTGCTCTGTTACTGGAATGAAAGGCACAATGGGCTATCGTTTGAATCCCAGTACAATAGCCTAAGATTCTTGGGTATGTCTGATTTTTAAAATATGGATTCTGTGGTTGAATATGATAGGATAGGAAAGAAGGAAAGAAGGAAGGGAGGGAGGGAGCGGGGAAGGGAGTGGGTCCCTTCAAGTTATTTCTACAGACCAAGTAACTGCTGGGTGCAAGATACTGCTTTGAGTACCAAGAAGGATTTTACTGAGGTCCAGTCCTACAGAGTGATGTCTTAAGGCCAAAACCAAACAAACAAAAACAGAATTTAATATTTCACGACCCTTTTAATATTTCTTGTCCAAACTTCTCTAATGCTTGTTAGTTGCAATATTCATTTGTAATATTTATATTGTTTGATAACCTTACATTCTAAAGATGTTGTGAAGTTGTTTGAAAACTGTACCTCACACAGTATTAGTCAACCTTTGTCCCAAAGATATCTGGAATTTTACAGGACATTATATGTGTTCTATGGCTACAAAGGTGGAGAGGTATCTTAAAAATCTTGGCAAATTGGAAATAAGAAAATTAACTTACTTCCATTTGACTTATACATTCAGAATTTTAACTCCTTAACATATTCATAAAAAATTTTTAAAACAGACAAAATTAGAAAAGATGAACTTAATGATTTTTCTCAACAAAACAAAATATAAATTTCTCAGAATTTCTTGAGTATATAATATAGAGAAATTGAGGATTTAATGAAAATGATTGAACAGCCATATTCAACAAATGTTTATCAATAAATAATTGTCAATCTGAGAGATCCCATTTAGTAGGAATATGTAGCTTTATACTTGGCCTGGCCAGTGCTGTGGTGTAGTGGGTGAAGCTGCAGCCTGCAGTGCCAGCATTCCATATGGGCACTGGTTCGAGTCCTCGATACAACTGAGGATAGTATGTAGTTTTGAGAGATAGTTAGAAATATCTATTTATTTCAAGTCAACAAACACAATGTAGTGAATTCCAGGCATGTGAGGCACATTGTCGTTGTCAGATGTTGTAAGGGTTACCACACAGAAGCATGATCTTCAACTTAAATGGCGATACATTCCTATAATGGCTATAGGAATGTACAGGTCAAGCGTGTCATGCAATATGAAAGTGTCCTTTTCCATGTCTACTCATCTATAATTCTGTCCCTTACACACCACAAATAGAATGCTGGATTCATTTCTTTCTTTGAAAGTATCAAGAACTCTCCTTCCTCAGGAGTTTTGTCCTCATGCTTCCTTTCCAAAAAATATGAAGAGACTTCAGAAAGCTCATGGAAAACTAGAATTAAAAGATAAGTTTATGTAGTTGTAAACATTTTTTTAAATTCATGCATATAAGGGGTCTTTAAAAACGTCTTTTGTTAACTTACATCAACGTAAAATTTACCTTTTTAATTCCATTTTCCATGAATTTTTTAAAATTACATTCACTCTAGTTTTCCAATCTAGCAACTGGCAATCACAAATCCCATTCCATTGGCAGGCGCTGCGGCTCAACAGGCTAATCTTTTGCCTTGCAGCACCAGCATACTAGGTTCTAGTTCCAGTTGGGGCGCCAGATTCTGTCTCAGTTGCCCCTTTTCCAGGCCAGCTCTCTGCAGTGGCCAGGGAGTGCAGTGGAGGATGGCCCAAGCACTTGGGCCCTGCACCCCATGGGAGACCAGAAGAAGCACCTGGCTCCTGCCATTGGATCCGCAGCACACTGGCCGCGGCGGCCATTGGAGGGTGAACCAAAGGCAAAGGAAGACCTTCCTCTCTGTCTCTCTCTCTCACTGTCCACTCTGCCTGTCAAAAAAAAAAAAAAAAAAAAACCATTCCATCAAAAATATACAAAAATTCTCCAGAATGTATTACAGCTAAATTCCAGAGATTACATAAAATGATATCAGTTAACTATCCCTACTATTCATTTGCCTAACCTTGCACATTCAGTTACAGAATTCACAAATTTACATGAATTCATATGTTGTGATGTTGTGATGCCTGACATTTGCATGATCATAAGGACAGAAAACAAGCCTATTTTGTTCTTCACAATGTGCCCCAAACTGGTCCATCTCTCTCTATAACACACAACATATTTGCTATCTGAATGAATAAAAAAATAGTAGTGTCTACTCCTCAACAGAGTGAAGATAATATAGGTAGCAAAGCAGTGACATAGGAAATAAAATTTGAAAGTTGCATAGGATTTTTATAGCCTGGACATTGAGGAGACTAACAGTCCCACTATGCTCTTCACTACATAGTCTGTGCCTCAATGATTTTATAGACTTCTGATTGTCACCTTCAAAATGGACATTGATAAATGTGAGTGCACAGAGAGGAAGGCACCAGGATAGTAAAGTACAAGATATATAAGACATGGCACTGTTGAAGGAATTGGGTGTTTAATCTGAAGAAGAGAAGATCTGTGATGACAGTTTTCCAGCATTTTACCTATAAAGCAGTGCAATTACATGGCTTTTGAAGTTCCAGAGGAGTTTAACATAAGTCCAATTGCTACAAGTTCTTGGGACACATAATTTTGCTTCAAATTTGAAGACCCGTCTGAAGATTGCAGTAGCCAAAACACAAAACGGACTTATATTATATATGGGGATTCCTGAGTCCAGAAGTGTTCATATAGAGATAATGTGACCATTTAATATAAAGTTATAGAGAGAGCCTTGAACTGGGTTGAAGATGCAAATAGGCATCAAACTCATTAGTTTAGAATGTCAAATGTGATATCTATGCCTTGCTTTATTTTCTCACTTGTACAAGTAAAATGTGGCTAATGATAATAACAATAGCCAATAGCAGTAAAATAGCAATAATAAATAGTGATAATAGCTATTATATGGATTGCTGAAAGAAGTGAATGAGAAAAATATTTTTAAGATATTTGTTTATTTGTTTGAAAGGCAGATTTACAGCAAGATATGAGAGACATAGAGATCTACTATCTGCTGGTTCACACCCCAAATGGCTGTAATTGCTAGGGTAGGACCAGGTTGAAGCTAGGAGCCAGAAACTTCATCTGAGTCTCCCACGTGGGTGGCAGGGGCCCAAGGACTTGGACCATCTTATGCTTTCTCAGGAACATTGGTGGAGAACTTGATTGGAAGTGGAGCACCAGAGACTAGAATCAGATCCCATATGGGATGCAGGCTGTGGTTTAACCCACTGTACTCAGCACCAGCTCTGAAAAAAAAAACTGTTTTTATAAAACATTATCATGTATTTTATGGGCTGCAGAAAAATAAAATATAATGATAACACACACTTACTAACCGTTTAGTAAAGGTTGGTACTAATTATCTTTTGCTACATGAATACTTATCTGTTGAATTGAATATGTTAAGGATCTTCGTTGGTGTTTTATAATAAAATGACTAGATTACTTCAACTGAATGATTGTTACCACCTCAATCGTGATAGACTCATTCATTCCAGTTTATTCTTTTGCCAACTGTTCTTACTCAGCAGAGAGAGTGTCCACCGCAGTCTTTCATCTCTAGTATGAGAAATGATTGTAAACCCTCCATGGTGACTCATACTCGCACATGCAATAATTGTGTACTATATTTCACATATGGTGATTGGCCCATGGTGTAGTGATTAAAAATACTGAAGAGGAAATGGTAGAACTTGATTTTTGATCTTAGCCAAAAGGTTGAGAAGTGATAGAACTTGATTCTTGACAGAAATTTGTCATTAATTGATTATGCCACATAACGTCATGGGTTGTATGTGTGCAGAGGAACTTAGAGTAACTTATTTTTTCCTACTTTATTTATAATAGGTGTTTTAGATTCATTATTCTCTTTTCTCCTTAAAAAGGTGATTCTCTGATAGAACTTAAACTTTTAAACTTTAAATTCATTTTAAATGGGAATCTAAAGAGCCAGAAAATGAATCCTAGGACTGGGGGATTGGTATGGGAACAAATTTATGCAAATGCAATACATAGAGTAGAATTGGAGAGAGTCAGATGCTTTACGAAGAGAAATTATAAGACAAGGGAAAGCAATCAATTTTGAGACAACTCTCTTTCTCATTGGGCAAAAGACAATAAGATTTCTTATAGATAAGGAGTTCTGTAGTTATGTGTAATTTTTATCTATTATCTTGTCCTGGTAGACACAACATGTAAGCATAGGAGTCATCTCCTCCCCTGGATTTTAGCTTAGTTTTAAATTTCTTTGCCAGGAAATACAGCCAGTAGCTATAGTGTAGTGGCAGGGAGAGGAAGCTCTACAGAGCCTCAGCAAACTGCCAAAAACTTTTAATCTCTTTCTTCTTCTCATGATAGTTCTCCTGCCCAACTGCAGAATCATTGTCAGAATAAGAAACCTTCAATTACACCTAGGAAAAAAGATAGATGCTTGATATTTGAAAGTAAGTGTACAACAGCAGACTCATAGAATGGCAGATGTCCTAAACAGAACTCTGGCCTCAGATTCAGCCCTTAAGGCATTCGGATCCAGCTAAAAAGCCCATGAGAGTATTTCAGGCATGGAAAGCCAAGACACTCTGGCAAAAAAAAAAAAATGACTTAAATGAAAGATATCTGTGAGTGAGATTCCCAGCAGAAAGAATGGGCCATCAAAGAAGGAGGTACCTTTCTCTGAAGGGAGAAGAGAACTTCCACTTTGACTACAACCTTGTCTCAATAAGATCAGAGTTGGCGAACTAAAAAGGCTTCCATAACCTTGGCAACTCATGACAAGACCCTAGGGTGATTACTGATGCCATAAACAAGAGGGCCAATTTGCTAATTCAACAACAGGAGTCACTGTGCACTTACTCCCCATGTAGGATCTCTGTCCTTAATTTGTTGTACAATATGAATTAATGGTATAACTAGTACTCAAACAGTACTTTACACTTTGTGTTTCTGTGTGGGTGCAAACTGTTAAAATCTTTGTTTAATATATACTAAATCGATCTTCTGTATATAAAGATAATTGAAAATGAATCTTGATGTGAATGGAATGGGAGAGGGAGCAGGAGATGGGATGGCTGCAGGTGGGAGGAAAGTTATGGGGGGAAAAAGCTACTGTAATCGAAAAGCTGTACTTGGGAAATTTATATTTATTAAATAGAAGTTAAAAAAAGAAAGTGTACAAAATGAATAAGAAAAAAAGAAGGAAATTAATTTATTATAATTGAGTTTCAGTATTGCGTGAGAAACTGCATAGGAGATTTATTACTATATGATTTTTAACAGCAGACCCTCAGGAAGTTCAGAAAGGTAAAAATTTCCCCTGAAGTCATGCCACTACAGAGGAACAAAGGTAGAAATTAAGCAAAGACCTGCCCGTGTCTATTCTTCTGACATGCTCTTCAGATATAGTATTATTTTCAACCCCTTTAACAAATAGCATTACAATTTAGCTGTTTTACTATGAAGTTGACTGGCTAGAGAAAAAGCAAACCAATCTTTCTTTGTGAATTAAAGAGAAATTGTTTTTTTTAATTAGTGGTTTAGACAATAAAACCATAACTAAGTTTTTTTTTTTTTTTTTTTGACAGGCAGAGTTAAACAGTGAGAGAGAGAGAGAGACAAAGAGAAAGGTCTTCCTTGCATTGGTTCACCCCCCAAAATGGCTGCTACGGCCGGCACTGTGCCGATCTGAAGCCAGGAGCCAGGTGCTTCCTCCTGGTCTCCCATGCAGGTGTAGGGCCCAAGCACTTGGGCCATCCTCCACTGCCTTTCCGGGCCACAATAGAGAGCTGGACTGAAAGAGGAGCAACTGGGACAGAATCTGGCGCCCCAACCAGGACTAGAACCCGGGGTGCCAGCGCCACAGGCAGAGGATTAGCCTAGTGAGGCGTGGTGCTGGCTTTTTTTTTAAACAAGCAGAGTTAGACAGTGAGAGAAAGAGAGAGAGAGAGAGAGAGAGAGAGAGAGAGAGAACATAACCAAGTTTTAATCCAACCTGAAAACAGAAATATGTTACTGCAATGAAAGTACAATTTGGAAAAAAATGAGCAAATTCATGTCTTTGGTTTATTTAATTTTTTCTTTCCCCCAATCCTGTTATTTGTGTTAGAAGAAAATTCTGGCAGCAGTTTAGTCTTATAGCACTAAACCTGAAAGTCATCTAGGTAACCAGTTTATTACCACAGCCTATCAATTGACAAAGAAGCTAACTGCCTAGAACACAGGGACACCTGTAGTTTCAGAATCAACACAAAATCGCTGAAGGACTTCTATTCAGCAAATGTTGATGAAAACCCACACTTCTCTAGGCACTTGGAATATAATGATGAGCAGCAAAGGCAATGGGCCTGTACTTTTTTTTTCCTTTAAATATTTCCTTATTTATTTGAAAGTCAGAGTTTCAGACAGAGAGGCAGAGGCAGAGAAAGAGAGAAAGATATATCTTCCATTCTCTGCCTTACTTCCCAAATGGCCACAACAGCCAGGGCTGGGCCAGGCCAAAGTCAGGAGCCAGGAGCTTCATCCGGGTCTCCCATGTGAGTGCAGAGGACTGTGGAGTTAGGCTATCTTCTGTTGCTTTCCCAGGCACATTATCAGTGAGCTTGATGGGAAATGAAACATTCAGAAATCAAGCCGGCACCCATATGGGCTGTAGGCATTGTGGGCAGCAGATATTGTGGGCAGCTTAACCTCTTATGCCACAATGCCAGCCCTAATTGTCCTGTTCTGTTAGCAATCATGATTCACAACAATATTATGCAGACAATAAAAACAGAGAAGTTCAAAATTATAAGACAGAACTACACCAATAAAAATTAGAAGGAAAAGCATACTTGGTAATGAAAACTTCAGCTATACTGAGCACTAAGGTAGGAACTAAATGGACATGTTCCAAGAGAAACAAGATTTCCCTGTGGGTTAGATATGCCAGGATAGGGGAGAGACCAAAAGACAAGGTCAGAGGCACACTGGGGACAGATTATGGGAATCTTCACAGGTCGTGGTCAGAAATTTACATTTTATTCTAAGTACACTAGAAATCATCATGGTATCAAATAATGGGATCATGATCCAATTTACAGTACTTGCAGACTACTTTGGCTGATATGTGGAAGAAAAGACCAAGAAGCAGCAGGAAGATCAGTCAGGAGGCAGATGTGTGAATCAGAAGATGAGATTGGCAGAGACAGAAACAGAGTTGACTGGACAGATCTGGGATATGATTTGGTGGCAGAGCTAGCAGGTCCTGTCTGTGAATTTTACTTCAAGGAGAGAGAAAGAGAAGAGAATCAGCAATGCCTTTCCGTTTGCGTTGGGCAGGGGGTTGGTTGTCCAGTGAAGCAGTTAACTAGCGGAGGAGAGACGAAGTGAGGAAGGAGGAGATTGAGAGTGACGGAAGGTAGTGAAGAGTTCTGTTTTGAGACAGATAAATTTGAGATGCATATTACACATCCCTTAGAGATATTCTTCTGGAGATGGGGGTAGAGTTCAAGGCAAGAGATACAGTTTGGGAGTCATTATCATATAGATGAATTTGAGGCCAAGGGAGTAGATGAGATTACCTATGGAGAAGAGATAAAGGATCCCAGGGATGAGCCCTAGGGAACTTCAAATTTTTGAGAGCAGTATTTTTCCTTAAATAA
Source organism: Sylvilagus floridanus (assembly GCA_949820135.1). NCBI lineage: Eukaryota > Metazoa > Chordata > Mammalia > Lagomorpha > Leporidae > Sylvilagus > Sylvilagus floridanus. Next base: position 89,799,862 of record OX463226.1, on the reverse strand, counting down.
ATGTCATTCTATTTAACTAGTAGATTTAATTTTAGAAGTTTTCTAAGAAAGGATACTAAGCCAAAGTAAAGCAATCATTATTTTTCCTTGAAATTTTCTCTAATCTCCATGTCCAAAAGTATGTATCTAAAGTTTTAAGGAGTGTAATGACAGAAATAAAAATATACACACAGTAATGCAGTTTAAGAAAGGCTTCTTGTTGATTGCTTGGTACTTGATAGCATTTCTGTCTATTTTGGATATTATCTGTCATTCAGGCTTTCCTGGTAATAGATTATGACTGTGCATGTTATACTTTCCAAACTCAGAAAGAAGCGGAATGTTCTGTACCCCATGAACTGTAGCCTTGTGAGTGCAAACCCTATCAAACGTACGGCGAGGAGTACTTTGTCACTGAGCAATTGCAGCTCAGTATTACTGAAATCTTTAAACTTCTCATTGAAGAGTACCATGGTGCCATTTCCATCCTGAGGAACTCCCAGTTCCTAAGCACAGTATTATTATACTGTATCAATTCCAAGGCCTGCCAGCTGCAGGTTTGAAATAGCTGCACTCCCAGGAAAGGGAGTTCAACCCTTTATTGTCCTAAAATAGACCAATGTGGTTTGGCTCAGTAAGGGGTCTTTTTGATGGTGCCTTCAAAATTATCATTCTCCTCCATGTTCTATGTGGAAAATAAAAGTCCTGGAGAATTTTTCATGAGCAGGCTTTTGGCCTGCAGCTCTTAAACAAAATCTTTTCAGTTTCTTCTCATTTCTATCCATCATGATCCAGGAATGCTTAGCCTCCACAGGGAGAAAGAATTACAGTACTTCTTTTACAAAGTTCCATGTTTATTTTATGTGGTGGGCTACATTCAGCAGTCTAAATGCCCATGTGGTTTATGGTTGGCGGTAATAGCATGGGTTGCTAATTTTTAAATATCTAAAAGTGTTGCATAAAATAAAACATTCCCAAGATTGTGCAGAACAGGGTTTAGAAAACAGCAGAAGTCGATTTCTAACCACGTTTGTGTCCGGCAGCTGCCCCTCCACACCCATTCCTCCACTCAACTCCTTTTCCTGATCTTCACACACAACTTGTCTTACTTCTGCCTTTCTGGCTATTCACACCTAGTGCCTTGTTCTGACTCTTAACAGGAATTACTAAAATCACCTTCATGGATTCTACTTTGGCTTGAGGGAAAGCGTTTGAACTTTCCAGCCTCTCTAACTCCTTTCCACATTTCCTGGCTTCCTCTTCTGCCTTCTAATGCCTGACCTAATTATCTTCGCTTCCTATATTCTCAACCTTCTCTAAGATTTGAGTGAAATATATGAGGATGTTCTTACCATAGCCTGGCTCTTGTGGTCTCAAGATTTCCATGGGATCCCTCCACTGTGCTGTATCTACTCTCTTCATTCCTCTTTTTCTCCGGATTTTTCATTTCACACAGTTTTATGACTCGCCTATCTCCTGAAGGTAAACACAGTGTTCTGTCTGGCCTCAAGCAGAAGTCAAAGTCTTAGAGAGAATCATTCTCTTCATGCCATTCAGAAAATTCACTTCAATTCACTTTCAATGAAAATGAGGTCTACGTATATACAAAATACACACACTAGTGTCATGCCTGATTCTCTATTATATTTAGTAAAATAATTATCCAAATTAATTTTAAAAACTACTATACCTATCACTTTCATTCCTCTTAATATGATGTAGATTTTGCTCAAGGATTAAGTTACTTAAAACAGAAAAGTCTTGACCATTTCATTTTTTTTTACATCTTTTTTTTCATTGACCTTTCCAAAGTAGAGGGGATGACCGGTAGTATTTCTTCCATACTGACCTTCTACTTCCTGTGTCCATTTTCAATTCTTTACAAGTAAAGAAGTTAATAAAGGAAAGAGAAGGAACTTTGATGCTGCCAACTCTTAAGCAATTTAAGCTGTGACTCTACTAACCTTAAAGTAAATGAAGCCAGATCCAGTAGCTGCACGATCAAATGCTTTTACAGGATAATTTAGTCCAATTGAATATTATAGTAATGGGGGGGAAATGAATTCTGTGCACACTGAAGTTTCTATTTCTCCAGGAGAATTAAAATGGTGAATGCTCATGTACTCAGTTGAAATTATCTCAAATGCACCTAAGCCTAATGTGTGCTTTGTGAATACTATGGTCAAGTCTGTCGAACTAGTTTTCTGAAATATGTCTCGAAGCTGGAGCCACCCATTTCTACCTGTTCTTTTTTTTTTTTTTTGAAAGGCAGAGTTAGACAGTGAGAGGTAAAGACAGAGAAAGGTCTTCCTTTTGTTGGTTCACCCCCCAAAATGGTTGCTACGGCCGACGCTGCGCCAATCCGAAGCCAGGAGCCAGGTGCTTCTTCCTGGTCTCCCTTGTGCGTGAAAGGCCCAAGCACTTGGGCCATCCTCCACCACTCTCCCAGGCCACAGCCGAAAGCTGGACTAGAAGAGGAGCAACCAGGACAGAACCGGCGCCCCAACCAGGACTAGAACCCAGAGTGCCAGCAACACAGGCAGAGGATTAGCCTAGTGAGCCATGGCGCTGGCCTCTACCTGTTCTTAATTCAACTCTGCGAGTGAGATCCCAGTGGAAAGAATGGGCCATCAAAGAAGGAGGTACCTTTCTCTGAAGGGAGAAGAGAACTTCCACTTTGACTACAACCTTGTCTCAATAAGATCAGAATTGGTGAACTCAAAAGGCTTCCATAACCTTGGCAACTCATGACAAGACCCTAGGGTGATTCCTGATGCCATAAACAAGAATGTCAATTGTTAAATCAACAACAGGAGTCACTGTGCACTTACTCCCCATGTAGGATCTCTGTCCTTAATGTGTAGTTCAATGTGAATTAATGGTATAACTAGTACTCAAACAGTACTTGACACTTTGTGTTTCTGTGTGGGTGCAAACTGTTGAAATCTTTACTTAATATATACTAAATCGATCTTCTGTATATAAAGATAATTGAAAGTAAATTTTGATGTGAATGGGATGGGCGACGGAGTGCGAGATGGGTTGGTTGCGCGTGGGAGGGAAGTTATGGGGGTGGGCAAAAGCTTTTCCAAAAGCTGTATTTTGGAAATTTATATTTATTAGATTAAAGTTAAAAAAAACCTCAAGTGTTTTCTATGATTTAAAAAAAAAAAAACTAGTTTAATTTCATAGATTATTTTAGAATTAAAACATAAAATGATTTCCTTCAGTGAGCCTTCTGGTTCCAATGATACTTGAAAAATTTTACATACATTTTTTATTTATTTAAGTTGATCATATTTCATGTATTTCACACATATAGATTTAGGAGCATAGTGATTCTGTTAAATTTTACAATTGACTGGCATACAACTGAGGTCCACACATATGCTAATTTTCCAAGCCATGGGGATTCTATTACAAATACCTGTTATCTTTACTTCCATGTAGTGAATGCTAAAAGTATTACATTTTTATGGGACTATCTTAGTTTCAAAAAATAAAACCCACACATACAGAAAAGGTTGTAGGAAAAAACATTGAATGCTGATCTTCTGGTCAAGTGAACAAGTGCATGCTATTTACCATTCTCCAAATCAATGAGCTAGAAGCTGCAGACACTGAAAAGTGGATATCCACCCTGACTAAGGGAGCACATAGGGTAGGAAGAAACTTAAAATGTGTGCACCAACTACTATGCATCAGAAAATACAAAATGTAGAAAATGAAGAAAAAGAAATGTTCACATCCTTGAGGTAAGGAGTTATAGAGGTAGGGAAATAAACATTTGAGGGAGAGTAAGATCGGTGCTCTGTCCAGAAACAAAAAAATAAAAACTGTAAGGAAAGATCTAAGCAATAGACAGAAGATAGAATACATTTTAAATTAGAGAATAATATTTAAGATCCAATTGTGTCAGTATATGAAGAGTATCCTGGTTATTTTGTGTATTTTCAGAAAGTAGAGAGAAGAGAAATTCCCGATACTCCTTTTAAGTTAGCATCTTAAACAACCACGTAACCAAACATGTGGAGTTCATCCAAGCATATCTGTATCTAAATGAAGCAACTGCTTCTGAACTGAGTCCTGCATTTGGCCTTCAACCCAGTTCCATAACAAATAGTTGAACTAGTGATGGATACTCAAAAACTATTCTAGTAGTTACTGACAAAGATTTGTTGATAGGCAATATCTGTACTGTAATTTCCCCTTGCAGATGATGTTAAGTAGTTTAAGCATTTATGGTAGACATAGTGTGCCACTAAGTACTCCAGATCTTAGGACCCATCTATTGTTCCCAAGTCATAATATCTATACATGACTTATGTTGGCTACAGCATAGGCAGACTTCTTTTTACTCACTTATGTATTCAATTATCCATCACTCCCTCCATCCATGCACTAACTCTTCATCTATGCTGAACAATCATTGAATGAGCAGCTTCTCTTCATCTAACAGAGTGCTAGATGCATAGGGGTATACAAAAGAATGTGATGGCCCTTTGCCTAATATAACTTATGAACACTTGGCAAAACTCATGTCATATTTTCATTTTTACTATTTATCATTCTATTTTCTACCACATGATTATGATTAATTTATCTGTGCATAATTTGCTTGCTCTAAGAGTTTTTTATTTTAAATCCATTCACTCACTATCCTACTTACTTTAAATCATAATTTAGGATTGCCCAATTCTTTATTTATGTTTCAAAACATCACTTCTCACACATCATTTCAGCTACAGAAATCTTTCCTTCTACCCATTTCTTGCCCATTTTTTAGTGTCTCTCTACTCCACAAAAATATATATATCCCAATTTCACTTACAGTTAGACACTTACAATAAAAATGCCACTGTCCTTGTTAAGTTGCTTTAGTGACATCATTCTCTGCCAAAACCATGGTAGCTGTAAATGAAGTTTGAGACTCATTTTCTTTACAGACCAAACAAAAGCTATATTTATGTGCACAATTGGTGGCCAGTTTTCTTAAATCTGCAAACAAGACACAATCAAATGTTCAGGGACTTGTATCATTTTTGAAGCTAGTCTACACAGTGGGGAGTTGTGTCTCTTCTCATCTTTCTGTCCTCTACAATGATCTGTATCTTCCCTTGACTTCCTCATCATGATCATCCTCATTGCCATTACGCACAGGTCTTCTAATTCCACTGGCAAATTCAGTTTGTCCAGGCCCAAAAACCATAGCACCTCTTTTTATGTCACCTTCCATATCAGCCAGGAAAGAGAATAAGGAAGAGAAAACGTGTGAGTTGAAAAGAAACTCTAAATGGAGTGCTTATTTAAACATATTCTAAAATATGTTTGTCTGCTTGACCTAACTACTGACTTAAATGCAATAAGAAGGCATTTTAACACCATTAGTATCTGGATTTCTGCCAGAGAAAGCTCCTTCCTTTCTATCCCCTTAGGCTGTACTGATGAAACTACCTAAAAATGGGGTTTAATAGCACTTAATTCATTTTAAATGTTAAAGCAACCAGTAAAGTGTATCAGATGATGGGAAAAAATAAGACTCCAGAGGTTAAAGAAACTATTCCAGCAGGGACTTCCTTGCTTACATATAAAATGTGTCGTGTTTTCTCTTACATTCGTGGTGAGGATTCGTCTCTCACTAGGCAATGATCTCTGGTGGACATTACTTACTCCCACAGTAGTGATGCTGCTACGTCCACCAGTGTGTTTTCCTGGATGTCGCCATGTAGTCATGGCTGCACACACAGCTGATCTTGGTGGTCTTGGTGGTAGCTGGGGCAGCAGCAAACTGAAATCCTTCCTATTCAATGAAATTAAGCAGGCCAAATTTCAGATGCAAACTGCTCAGGGACAAGATGCTAAGTGTTCTAAGTGTTTTGTCGAGAGCCAGTGTTTAAGTAAACATTACAAATTATGGTTGTCTAGTAAATAACGTGGACTGAAGCCCTTGAGAAATTTATTATTCATAATATACATCATTTTGTCAGCTGTATCATGTAGCTCTTTTCTCCAGAAAATTGACGGAGGTTTTGGTTCAGTTTCTGGCACAGAACAGTAACGTGCTTCTCAAAGATCCAGACAAGAATAGGAATTAAGAGTATCCTAAGCTGAATATCCAACAGAAAAGGTGGTATGGAAAGGCAGCCAGACAGCGGATTCCAGCTGCGTGTAATTTGACAGTTTTTTTGATGTTTGGTCAGCTAAACTGCTAGCATCTTTTCAAGGACGCATGATTATCCAAGCCTCTTTTTTACTGCACTTGCCTAGAGGAGCTTCAACTAATTATGATACAGGGCTTAAAGATTATTTACTTTTGGGGGCTGGAGTTGGGGTGTAGCTGGTGAAAAGGCTACTGCCTATAATGCCAGTATCTCATACGGGTCCCAGTTCAAATCCCGGCTGCTCCACTTCTGATCCATCTCCGTGATAATGCACCTGGGAAAGCGTTGAAGATGCCCCAAGTGCTTGTTTCCCGCACCCAGGTGGGAGACACAGAGGAAGCTCCTGGCTCCTGACTTCAGCCTGGCCCACCTCTGGCCATGGTGGCCAATTGGAGAGCAAGCCAGCAAATGGAAGATCTCTTTTTCTCTGTGCCTCTCTTTCTCTCTGTAACTCTACCTTTCAAATAAATAAATAAATATTTTTTAAAAAAGATTATTCACTCGGCACCTGGCTCCTGGCTTCAGATCAGCGTAGTTCCAGCAGTAGCGGCCATTTGAGGAGTGAACCAACAGAAGGAAGACCTTTCTCCGTCTCTCTCTCTCTCTCTCACTGCCTAAATCTATCTGTCAAATAAAAAAAAAAGATTATTCACTTGGATAGAATTTTTAACTGAAAATATGCTGTCCTTTCTAAGACCTATTGTGTATGTGTGTGTGTGTGTGTGTGTGTGTATGCGTATGCTTATGTGTGTAGTTAAGTGAAATAATGTTTAAGTTATTTTTCAATAGTATGGGAAGTTAGCAGTTGAATGTGTATATGTGTGTGTGTGTGTGTATATATATGTATGTATATATAGTTCCATGTAATTTCCTTTCTACTTGTGTTTTATTTTCAGCATATAGGATTATTATGATTCTTCTATTCATGGTTTGCTGTCGATATTCCTTGAGTTACCACATGGGTTGGTAGGCAGAAGAATCAGTCCACTTTTACAGTTCAGTAGTAGGTATACTGTGGTGGACATGGTAAGAAGGCTTATCACATCCATAATGAAAAGACATTTGTTTTAGCCTTTCAATCAGGGAGAACTTCCTGGAGGTAGCAATCCCTCAGCTAGTCCTACAGTAAGAAATAGAGAAGGGAAAAGGGAAAGGAGTTCCAAACAGAAGGAGGAGTGCATTGAAAGTTACAGAGAGAAAAAGGAGAGCCCATTTAGGGACTGGAACTTCAATGGTCCTGCCTGGAGACCATCATTTGCATGGGAGTTAGGCAGAAAATGGGATATTACAGAAGGAGATAGATGCCAGCCTTGGCGTCTGGGAAAAGAGAAAAGAGTTATCTGTGGCAGAAACCCTAGAAAGAACTTTCCTAGCTCCCTTTGTGGGACTAGGAAATCAGTTTTCAGTTTCTTCATGTGTAAAATGAAGTATTTGGATTCTACAATCACTAAGCCCTTTCCATCTTTAAGACTCTGTGATTCTATGAATTTTTGGTACCTTTCAGGAAATCATGAAAGTATTCATGAACAGGTGAATCAACATTCTCTTCCGAAGAGAAAGTTTCATTGTTGAAGAATTATATTTGGAAAATTGATATTGTACTAACAATGTTTAACAAAACCACATCATTTTTACTATTAAAATGTGTCTTTAATTGTTATAAGGTGAAATAGATTATGAAAAGATATTTTTATTTTGTTGTTTACAGTTCAGTTCTTAAAGAAAATGTGAGGGTTCCCAACTTATGCATAAAATTTATTATCAGCTTAAAATGTGAATTGAAGCTACTTTCCTATAATAGAAGGCAAAATATTTTAGGTGAAATATAGTGGTGAAAATTCAAATATGATTTTTCATTCTTTTTATCAGTGTAGAACTTTTTCAATAACATTAAATTCAGGAGTATTTATATGAACCAAACATGATTTATGAATTTATTTATCTTCTCTGCAGCAGAACTTCATATTTTCTATATTTTCATCTTCTTTGTTATTAGTAATTTTAATTTTATCATTAACCAAAATACCAGCTTATACGTAATTAGATACACATATATACTATTACATCCAGGCATGTCAATTTATTTTGTTGCCAGAAAACTATGATTATTGTAAAATTTTGAAATTACTACATATGCAACTTATAACTTTTCTCAACTCTTTTCCTAAACTTTTTGTGAAGAATTGTGAAGAATTTTCAAATGATTTAATCATTTAAGCACGTAAATGAAAAAAGAAGAAACTCAGAGGGTTCGAGTTATTTATCCTGAGTCACATAGCAATAACTATGATGAGATGAAAAAACATATGTGTTGGCTTAGAGCTATGTAATCACACTGCCATTTAAATCTAGCAGCACTATTGAGCCCCTTGGTATACTGGTTTTTGACAATTCAGTATCACTGAAGATAGATTGGAACTTTTCAGAAAACTAGTCTCTTCAATGACAAAATAAACAATTCCATTCTTTCAACAAATATTTGTTATGTGACTAAGGTTTTCAGGGCATAAAGTTAGATATTGAGTTTATCAGAGCCAAAGTAAGCCAGTTCCTGTTCCCAAGGAGTTCATAGTACATTGGGAATGCCACCCTGTAGGTCAGCAATTACAAGCTTTGTATTAAATACTAATAGGAAGTAAACTTGAAGTGATTTGAAACTTACTAGAGAGGGGACACAATGCAACTTGTGGAAACCTTGGAAGATCTCCCGTGGATCTGATTTCAAGCTGAGCTCTGTAAAAGAGGGACTTAGAGAAAAGTTTGGGCTTCTGAGGAGGATTAGTATTCACAGGCCTTGTGAAAAAAGGAAATCACAGGAAAACCTGAACAGAAGCACTCTAAGGAGCCTTGGGAGATGTAGGAGGCGTGAATCTATGGAAACCAGGGAGTAGAAGCCATTTCTATAATAGCCAAGTTAGAAAATGAAAAAATAAGTTAGGCCAAAATTGATCAGAAAGCAGATGAACAGTATATTGTTAGTATCCTTTGTGAAGATTACGCTATGAAATGTTAGGAATAGAGTCCAATGACAGAGGGTTAAAAAAAGACTTTGAGATGAAAACGTTGAAAAGAAGGATGAAAAAAGATAAAAAGTATGGCTATATAGAGTGTGGGGAAAGGATTTCTGTAAGTTTGTTTTCAAAGATATGAGATCTTAAGCATGTGCAAATACCAAGTATGTGTAAATTCCAATGGAAAGGGATTAGGAGGAGGTGGCAAGTAAAAAGGGATTTACAGACAGGCAGGTTGGACCATAACAGTTGAGACCATATAGAGTCAAATTAGTATTGTGAGAGATTAGCTTTAGACAAGGAAGGGGGACACTTCTAAATAGAAAGAGTAGGTGGTAAAAGGTAGATAGGCATTGGAAGTGATTGTGTCCCTACCTAATAATTTCTCTTTTCCTTGTGATGTTGCACATGGGGTCACGGCTGAGGTAGAGGTGAAAGAATGAGAAGAGTTATTTGGAAATAACACCATTGTGTAGCAGCATAAAGAGCTGCTACCAACATTATTTCCAAATGCATTATTTACATATGCATGGAGACACTGAATTCATATTCATGTAATATTGAGGGTCTTGGGATTTTTTTTTTGACAGTGTTCATAAAATTGCTGAAGGAGAAGGAGGATTTTTGAATGGAATACAATGTTGATATGTTGGACAATAGAGGCCAAACTAAACGATAAGAACAAGGAGACAGCAGAGTGGGATAGAAGTCTAAAATAGACAGGTGAACACAGCACACCATCAATGAGATTGAAATTTAGATATATTTCTTATAATAACTATGTAAGAGAACTGAAAGACAGAATATTGGTTATGGTAGAATTCAATGTTTTATAATCAGAGCAGGTCAGTTTGTTGTTTTGAATATAGTTTGATTTTGGTTTTGTTGATAAACTCTGACTTTTGTCCATTAGAGTAAGTGGTTAAATGAATGCATGTGGTTAAATGAATTGAAAAATAAGTAAGTTAGATGAGTGACACTGTTGCAATCTGGGATAATGGCAGAGGTTTGTCCTTTTCCAAAGATACAAAATGGTACTGGCATTGTGGCTAAGCAGGTTAAGCTGCTGGAGTGCCAGTTTGAATTCTGGTTGTTCTGCTAACAACACCACTTCCCGGTAATGCACCTGGGAAGGCAGTGGAAGATGGCATAATTGCCTGAGTCCCTGCCACCCAAGAGGGAGACTGGATAGAGTTCCAGGCTCCTGGCTTCAGCATGGCCCAGCCCTGGTTGTTGTGGTCACTTGGGGAGCGAACCAGCAGACAGAACACCTTTCTCTCTATTTTTTCTCTCCATCTCTCTCTGTCTCTGTAACTCTGCATCTAAAATAAATAACAGATGTTTTATTTTTTTAAAATAAATAATAGATTTTTTTAAAAAAGATAAGATGAACTTAACAATAACTTAACAATGACGTTAGAGAACTGGCATAGACCCCTTGTATGTTCATAAACTGATAGCATTTCACAATAGTAGACTATTTTCTTCATAAATACAGACTTTTGTTCAGTCACATGTCTTGACTGCTTACTGCATGACAGAGCATATGCAGTATGCAAAGAAAAGGTTGAAAGGAAATGGACGTGGTAGGATATTTGAATGGGGCATAAATGGTTAGAAACCAATACAGGTCCATTTGGACCTGACAAAACCAGGCCACATAGCACATATCATCCCTGCCATTTGGTATGACAACAAGCCTATGTTTATAGTAATTCCACTAATAAATATATTTAAAAGCCAGTCATTTGGAATACATTTAAGACACACTGCCATGTGAAGGCCAAAATACCATGTGATGATGACCCCAAAATTCACTAGCATTCTTTGGAGGGAACCAATGATAACAGGGACTTCAATTTGAGACTCTGCAATCATGGTGGGTAAGATTAATTATGCACACCATTCTGTAACAGTCTCTGCAATGCCTTTGTGGATGGAGAGAATGCTAATGGCAAAAGGCAGAATGGGACCCAAGTCCTCTCAGCGGGAGCTTACTGAAGGAACTGCCTTCATGTGGAGTCCAAAAGGAGCCTACTCCCTTAGGAAGTGTAAACAGTGGCATTCTTCAGTGTACAAGACAGTTACCATGAGTAACTTCCTGTTTGTTATCTTTGATCTCACTGCTTCCCTTCCACTGCACCTTCTAGTGTCTTCCCTTCTTACTCTGCTCTTCGTTCTTTGTCTTTGATCTTCTCCACACTCTTTGTTTCTATTTCTTATCTCGTTCTCCATCATAAAAAATTAAAAGGAATAAAGTACGAAGATGGAAACCTGTAGCAAAGAATCTCTGTTGAGTTCCTCTACCATACTATCGGCACTGCAGAGATGTAAACAGTGTTCTTTGGTTTCTATTCAGCCCAAGGCCAGCAGGTTCTGCTTCCAGAAGTACTGCGTTCCTCACAGGGTACCCTTCATTCTGCTTGCCCACGACCTTTAGACAAAGTGTAATTTTACAGAGCTGACTTTGATACTTTATTGCTTGACCTGCAAGTAACATCTAGACCCATGTCAGTGTCTCCCAGTTCAGCTGTAACATCTGCCCTCCTCCAGTTTCTGTTGCTCAGCCTCTGCTCCTTGACCGCGTGTATGTCCCATTGGAATGGCACATATCCACTTTCCTCATAATAAAGGAAAACTCATTCCATATATGACTGTCAAATTCTGAAGGCCTTGGCTGGCTGGAGGTCACCATCAATTGTTGAGCAGCTCATTTTGGGACATCACCTTTTACTTATCTCAGATGAACTGGCAGTGGGAGGGAGTTGGCAGAGGTGCAATTCTTTCTTCCTTGTGGGAGAGACTGAAAAAAAAAAAGGAAGAGAGAGAAAGAAACCTTCATGAATCATGTAAGTTGTCTCCTACCATGCCAGGGAAATTATCTGCTCTACAGTACCCATCAATACCATTGACCTTTGTCATAAAAAGCAGGTCGCTTATATCTATATCCCATTAAAAGGCATCATCTTACAATCACTTCTTCAGTACTATTAAAGTCGTGTCAAAAAGAATCATTGACTTATTGTCAAACACAGGCAACCTTCCACATTAATGTACCTAGAGACACCTCACTAATCAGCAGGCAAACAATGCCAGATACCCAGGAAGCCCAGGGGAGTCAGGGGAGAAAGTTCTCTGATCTCATCCTCCCTGATTGACCTGTGCATTTTTTAAAAATCCTATACATTGGCACAGCTGCAGCTATAAGGTTTAGCACTTCAGCACTTATATAATGCTAATGAATGCTACTTTTTTTTAACTGTCCAAAAGTTGTCAGTGACATAAATTGAGAGCCAGTGTTTAGCCCACTAGTTAAGACATTAGCAACCCACAATTGAATACTTCAGTTTCTTGGTCAGCTCCAGTTCCTCACTCTAGCTTCTGGCTTATTCAGTCTCTGGGAGGCAGCATTGACAACGTGAGTAATTGGGTTCCTGACATCCATGGGTGTGATATCCATAGTTTTCCTGGCTCCAGGCTCTCTGCTTAGACTCCTCCCCTGCCCTGGATATGTAATTTCATTGCATTCCAAAGAATGCTAGTGAATTTTGGGGTCATCATCACATGGTATTTTGGCCTTCACATGGCAGTGTGTCTTAAATGTATTCCAAATGACTGGCTTTTAAATATATTTATTAGTGGAATTACTATAAACATAGGCTTGTTGTCATACCAAATGGCAGGGATGGTATGTGCTATGTGGCCTGGTTTTGTCAGGTAAGGCTTCCCATAAAGAAGACATTAAAGTAAAAGTTTGATAAAGGAAGAATTCAAACATCTGAATAGAAATAGAGAGAGATTTCTGGTCAATAATTTAATTGTAGAGGAAATATAGGCTAAGGTCTGGGGTCTCTTTTTGTTGTCTGTATTTTTTTTATTATTCAGTTCTATTTGTATCCTAGAAATATCCAAATGTGTATCTATAACTCAAACTTTACTTAGAGCTTAAGTTGTTGCTGGGACATATGTTACTATCATAGACTAAATGGAACTTTCATTTTCCATCGAAAAATCTTCTTAGTTTCCTTGGGGGATCAGTTAGTAGTACTATTATCTACCTAGAATCTTTACCCAGAAAAAAAGAAAAAATAATTCTTTTCTTACCCATTCCATCAACAGTGGAAACACAAGTAAAACACTTCCTTAATCTGTTTTTTATATCTCTTTTGCCATCGTCTTGATCTTATCTATCACTGTTCCTCAGATGGACAAGTTCAGTAGATGATAAATGGATTCTTCCACTTAATAAACTATTCTCCACTCCGTATCAAAATAAACCTAGAAAATGTACAGTAAATCGTTGCTTAAATTTTGAAATGCTCCACTTAACACTGAGAATAAAATTCAGTTCCTTACTCTAGATTTCAAGGCATGACCTTAACGTTTTCTTGCTCCCCATACTCCCTGTGTTTAAGTTGTAAAAGTCTTTTTTCCGTTCTTTGAGCCTGCTTATCCCTCACCTCTCCTGCAGCCCTTGAAATAATCGCTTCTATGACTGAACTTTTCTCCATACAAATCTCCCGTGACAAGTTTCTCCAGTAAACCATACTCTAACCAGAAAGGCCTACCATGTCCATAGTGTCTAAAATTGATTAAATGGTTAGGATTTGCCATTAAAAGCATGATCCAAGGACCAGCAGCACTGGCGGAACGTGGCAGCTTGTGAGAAGTGAAGAATCTCAAAGTGTGTTCCAGGAATTCTGAGCTAGAATCTGCATTTGAAGCACATCTCTAGATGATTTCAGTACACCTAGTAAACCCTAGATTCACTAACCTAGCGCATCACTCACTCTTTTTTCCTTTACCGCTTACATTTCCTACTTTCCTCTTGCCTAGCACTGTATGAGTTATAGTTTCAGAGAGTGTGGGTCTTATTTGTTTTGCCTAACTCTAAGACATCTGGAACAAAAGCAATGTCTGACACACTCATGCCTGTTGAATTAGTAATAATATAGACACATTTTCCTAAGGCCTAGCCAAAGCCATACCTCTAAGAATGAGAAGAATTGGGATTGATTCTCTTCCATTCAATTCACAGCTCTCCAATATATAGAATAAATTATACATATATGTGTTTCTTTGGGAAGATGAAAGAAGTTCACAACCCAAAAGGTGATCTTCCTTCAAACTGAATTGCATGTGAATGGAATGTTGAGAACAGGCTTCTTGAAGCTTTTCTGTCCAAGAACAGCCACACCATGAGAGTTTCTGAGCACTGTCCCTGCCTTGCAGTTTCCATGGGTGATTCTGATCTCAGAGCCAGAGCTGAGGCTGCATTCACTCCTTTGGCAGAATAGTAAGCTCGTTTTTCTGATCTGTTTACATGCAGAGAATGAATTATAGCAGAATACATTGTAAGCTTTAGTGAAGAGTGCTGGTGGGGAGGAATTAGGCAAGAGTAGAGGAAAAAATGGAAAAGAATATCTGGGAAAGTAGCTGACAGGACAAGTCAATTCCCCAAAATGATACATGTATGTCCATGAGAGAAAGAGAAGGCTCAGCACACCTGAATAATCAACTGTCACTACTTCATCATATCATGTTCTAATGTGTTATTCACATATTGCAAAAAAAATCATCTGAAGAACCAACCACCAAATTCATACCACATTTATATCCCAAAGAGTGATTTTAGTTCTACAAACAGTGATAAAATGTACATATTCCTATTTTTTTTTCTTACACTAGTACCCCGTTAGTTTTTAACAAAACACTTTGCATTTCTGGGCAACTCAGCTGGTTAGCACCATCCAAGGATTTAAGTTCAGAATTTAATTTAATTTGTACATATTTATATATTTATTTTAAAGATTTATTTATTTATTTGAAAGTCAGAGTTACACAGAAAGAGAAGGAGAAGCAGAGAGAGAGATAGATCTTCCATCTTCTGGTTCTCTCTCTAGTTGTCTGCAATGGCCGGAGCTGCACTGATCCAAAGCCAGGAACCAGGAGTTTCTTCTGGGTCCCCCATGTGGGTATAGGAGCCCAAAGGACTTGGGGCCATCTCCAACTGCTTTCCCAGGTCATAGCAGAGAGCTGTATCAGAAGTTGAGCAACCAGGACTCGAACCGGTGCTCATATGGGATGTCGGCACTGCAGGCTTTACCTGCTACGCCACAGTGCTGACCCCTAAGTTCAGAATTTTAAAAATCATCTTTGAAATGTTAGGGTTATTCTTTATTATTTAAGTGATCATAATGTTAAACTAATGTAAAAAGAAACCTAGAATCACTAATGTGAACATTGAATTTTATAGCGGAAGGGATAAAACAAACCATCACAATTTTTTATTAAATATTTATTTATTTTATTTGAAAGACAGAGTTACAAAGGCTGAGGGAAAGACAGAGAGAGAGAGAAATCTTCCATCCTTTGGTTTACTCACAAAATGGCTGCCATGGCCAGAGCTGGGCAAGACTGAAGCCAGGAACCAGGGGCCTCATTCATGTCTCCCACATGGGTGCAGTGCCCAAGCACCTGGGCCATCTTCACCGTCCTCCCAGGCACATCAGCAGGGAGCAGCCAGGTAAGTAACTGGCTCCCATATGGAATACTAATGTTGGAGACAGCAGATTAACCCTTATGCCAGAAGGCCAGCCCCAGAACATTACAATTTAAAGAAAAATAAACAAAATAAAAGCCTATAATGACCAAAGAAGAAAGCAATGTTTGTCTTTAAAGCCCATCACTCTGACTGGCCTACAGAAATTTTGGCATGCTATCCTAGTCACAGTCCATGTTTCACATTTTCAGAAGCCATCAGGCTCCATCTGCAATTAAAATTACTGGGACATTTAATCAAAGACATCCAGAATAAAAAACTTATGACCTTTTGCTTGAAAAGAAAATTTGAATTCTTCTATATCCACATAATTTATTTGATGTCTTTATATTAGTATTGGAAAAATGCATAATGCCTATTCTGATGGTTTAAAGACAATTATAAGGAAATTAAGATAGTAAAGGGAGATGTGAATGGGAGAAAAATAGCTCATACCTTCAAATATGTCAGCCACATAATCTTCTTTGTGCTTCTCAAAGCTCTTCCACGTTTAGACAACTTTACACCTGCATTGCTCTCATCCCAGATGTTTCAACTTCTGTGTTCACATTGAAAAATCTTATCAAATACTTTTGCACTGGGCTGCTATATCTATTTGAACAATGAATACAGACATAAGCAAATGAATTGGCTTCACACACACACACACACACACACAAGCATTGTGTGCAAAGGCTACAAGAGACTCGACAGAGTGACATTACACTCAACTGAATGATTCTCCAAACCATTTGTTATGATCCTGAAACATGTTTCACTTTGTCTAGACCCCAGAAAGGCAAAGGCAGCAATGGAAACAACAACCAGAAACAACAAAGAGGAAATCTCATGTTTTCCAACCCCCAATTGATTTGAGAAGTGGCAGGACATATATGCTGCTCACAGTTTTATTCAAGCAAATTTTTTATCCTTGCCTTTGTTATGTCTGGCCTCAGTCTTTGTGGTTTCGCACCAAAACCCTCAGGAAGTAGAGTTTTAGATCATTGTCAGAGCATTTACTGTTTTAAAAATACTCTGAAAATGCTCTATCTCAGCTAGGATTGCATGCCCTGTGTCCTGCAGTTAGAGTGTCAGCATCAGTAATATACATGACGTTTGAACTTCTTCCAAGTGACTTACCCACATGCTCAGTCTCCTGAAAAATCTCAGTGTCTGCCCACCTGCTGCTCAAGTGTGGAGAAGAGATGAAAGATATTTTCTCCCTGAAATGAAAAAGAACCTGAAAACAGACAATTCTGACTGAATACTTCTGTTTGTGTCAAGTTCTCCTCGGCCCGATTTTGTCAGCTTACCCTCTATAGTAGTTAAAGACTTGACATACCCTCTTTAACAAAATCAGATGTGTAGGAAGTCTAATGGGATGCAATTATTAAGTTAGAACACCTAAAATAATTTTGTATACCTAAGGCTGTTATTGATGGTGGTAAACATAATTATAAATACTTCCATAGGATCAATTAGGAAATCTAATCTTTGTCAAAGGGACCGATGCACACACACTATTGCTTTGCTCTCTAAAAAGTAGGGAATTATCCCTTGTTGCTCTTATTAACAAGTTCATGTGAGACTTTTATCTACCCTACATTGAATTAATTCATTCAGTTGATTTTTGTTTGCTCATTTATTTTTCTTCCTTTACTCTTATTCTGGGGGATATTGTATAATTATGACAAAGGAAATTCAAAAATTTTCCTCAGTTCCTGCTCTCAAAGAATATCTAGATAGAAAAGGCAAAATAATAATTCACTAACAATCTAACAATATAAGATTTAAGCATAAGAGATAGCATGTGATAGTATTAAGCGTAGAAAAACAGTTTAGGAATATAGTCAAGAGATATATGTATAGGCAAATGGATCAAGAATATAGGAGGCTTTCACTAGAAATTTTACAAATAGGTAGGACGTAAATAGTTGAAGAGAAGTGAGTAAGCCATTTTCCATATAGAGGGACAATATGAGCATCCAAACGGAAGTGGAGATGCATACAGCACCAGCACCAGAAGTTAATGTGATGTTGAACTTCCTTTGTTAGTTCGATTCACCGATTTTCTACACACATCTTGTTCTTTCCACCCAAATGTTTCTCAGGCATATTAGACTGAAAGTGTTAGTTTGTTATGAGAAACTCATTTATTCTAGCTCAAAGAAAAAATGGGAGAAGGGCAGATCTAATCTACTATCCTGGGACTTCAGAAACGAGAGGCAGGTAGGGCTGGTACTCTCTCAGGTGGAGAGACTGTCACACAGCAGCTCTATGAATCACAGCCACAAGAATGTTTCCTCTCACTTCCTCCAAGTTTTCCATTTGGTTATTTTCTCAATCTTTGCTTCTCTTCATGTCTGATTTTCTTACTTCTCTCTTTGTTATGTGTTTCTTATCTTCTTAATTTAAATATGTATTTCCCATGTCTCTTATGATTTCTACTTCCTTTGTCTTTTCTCTTGATAGAGGCTTGGTCAACCTTCTTATTCTATACTTTTACTCATGAAGAAGATTTAGTATAATCTCCTTCTAGTGACTTATTATTGGCCACAGTGGGAATGACATTCACATGTTTTCCTTTATAGTTCTATATTCCAGTTCCTGAGAGTAAGAATAGAGCTGTCCCAGTTCATTCACCTTTGAAAGTACATTAAGTTTCATACTCTTGTCTTTGTGCATTCTAGGGATTGACTGTTATTGAATCTGTAACACTTCCTATCCAGTAAGTTATATACAGGAAGTAGCATGGTACATGGCCAGCTGGAGTTGTAATCTCAACGAGGCAATGAAAGTCCCAATGACTACTGAATATATTAGAAAAGTTAGGAACCGTGTTTTGTTTATAATCTGTTTCAAGAGAGATTAATCGTTTGTGTGGTAGTAAAGTTAGTGAGGGTCTGCTATGCCATAGACAGTAATGAGACCTTAACTTGTATTATGTTTTTTAATATCTAAAACAATTCTCCAAAGTAGTTATTGTTCCCATTTCCGAGATGAGGAAACCAAAACTCAAATAAATTAGGCAACTTCTCCCAAATTAAGTAGTGATGAAACTTGGATTTTAATCTGTGATTATTAAACTTGAAAGAGAATTTTTTTATCCACGTCTCACATCCCCCCTCTCCCATTATAGAACTCTGATAATTTCAGAGAAAATTTAATCTGGTAATTGGTGACTTCAAACTGGTGTAATCAGTCATTTGATGAAGCAAATAATTGCTTTTGCTCTCTCATTTACTTTAATTATGGGTAACATTGGGTAACACTAGTTCATATTTGTCAAATGTGAAGCTGAATAAAAAACTTTTAAGATCCACTTTAATTTTAAAGTACTCTTTTTGAAGAATCTATTTATTTAAAAGTAGATTGCTTTTATTTCTAATTGTGTATTGCTGATAATATTACTCAAATTGTCTGCTTTTTGAGGGCAGAGAGTTCTTTTTATTGACTTTTTTATACAGAAGGGCATCATTATCCTAAGAAAAACACTTGATAGTTGGTAGCAGTTCTTTGCAATATATTGAACAGCACATACTTCTGAAATTAAATATGATATTACTGTCATTTATTCATCTGACATAGAAGATGATGCTTAATCAATTAATCATTTCCATTTGAAATTATAATAAATTGAATAGGTTTTTTAAGGTATGGCTCCTTCCTAGGCACAAAAGGATATAAAATAGTATTTAGGATATCTGGCCTCAAAATACTTAAAGTTTATTCTACATGTGAATATACTCAAACTGTGTAAGGCATGGATATAATGTGCAATGCAGGCAGGAAAGCGAATGGCATAAAAAATGTGTGCTGTAGAAGTTCAGAAAAATAAATCAGTGTGGACTAGAAAAAAACAAGGAGAACATCATGGAATTGATGATGGGAGCTCAAGATGGAGCATTAAGGGAAGATAAATAGATATGAACACATCAAAACTTCCCTAATTTATGGTTTGTTAAATACTAGGCATGTTTTAAAGTGAAAGGAGCTGAGTGGAATTGAATGATTAAGGTATATATTTTATTTTAGAGTTGAACATTCCAAAATATTTATTTTTTTAATCACCATTCATCAAACTAATTATTCTATTCCTTTTTCCTCTTCATCTCCAAAATAAAAAGAAAAGAAAAAATATTTCGTCACTAGTTGTTTCTCTCTAACAAGTGACTAATTGCCTTAAGAACACCAAGATTTCCTACAGTAACAAATCTATCGCCCACGTGAGGTTGTATTTTCAAAGAGTTCATCAACTTTTTTGAAAGTGAGATGTCCATTTTTTCTTGAACCATTGAGTCTTTGCTTGGGATATAAAATGTGTAGCCTAAATTTTCTTCTTTTCTATTTTAATTTTTAAACAATTTATTTGAGAGAAAGCAACAGACAGAGGGAAATGGAGAGAGAGAGAGAGAGAGAGAGAGAGAGAGAGAGAGAAAGAGAGAGAGAGAGAAAGAGTACTCCTGTGCACTGGTTCAATCCCCAAATGTGCACAGCAGCAGGGGCTGAGCTATGAAGAAGGAAGCCAGGACTTTAATCTAGGCTTCCCACAGGAGGGTTGGATCCCAGGTACTTGAACCATAACCATTGCTTCCAGCATCTGCATTAGCAGGACGCTGGAGCCAGGAGCCAGAGCTGTGGGTTGAACCCACATACTCTTGGTGGGATGCTGGTGTCTTAAACAGCATGTTTACAACCATCCCTTTTCTTACTTCAATTTTACAAAACAGTGAATGATTGGGTATCGAAGTCTATGTTAGCCTTGCTTGTTAATTTGGTAAAACTGTTTGGGACACTCATTGCTTCTATTTTGGCCAGAAAAGCAAAGTAGGAAGAAAACTAACAATGAAAATGTGCTGTTTAGGAGGAAATCTCCACAAATAGACACTTTTCCTCTTTCAATAACTTTTAGGAATCTCATGGACCTCTGAATTTCAACTTTGTTATATCTCTTCTGGTCTTCTGGACTATAAAAATGAAAGCTCTTTTTATTAATTATTTATAGGATTACTCTGTTATCACTGGAAAGACAAATTAAATATGGAAGATTTCTTTTAGCTATAAAAAGCTGTACATTTGAGGATTTGGGGTGCTTGAGATACTATTTAAATTATTTGAATGCAAAGATGTTGGTCTAAATCCCATAAGGCATATGAATATTTATATTATTGGGAGTTCCTTGGGCTTACTTGAACTAGGAATTTCTGTCTTTCACAACTCTCATATATTTCCAACTATTTTTTCATCCAACTTAGCCTCTTTCTTATTCTATTACATCCTCTTGAGTCTCTAATTACATTCATATTAGACTTTACTCACTGTGTCCTATATGGCCCTTGATTATAGTCATTGACTGGGGAGCTGGATGATATGGAGGGGATATCACCAGCTCAGAAGCTTTTAAAACTAAATTCTTAAAACCACACAAGTAAACTTAGACCAAACCAGTGAGAAAGGGATTTTTTTTTTTGTCCTCATCCATCTGCCGAATGCCAGGATCAAGGCATCAAGTTTTCTTAGCATCTCCTTCTGTGCAGCTGTCAAGCACCTTTGGTTCCAAATTTTATGAGGTGTTTTGTGTTTAGACTTCCTTCCTACTTTCAAGTGGCCTATGCTTCATCTCTTACTCCTGTGCCTCGGGTAGCCATCAGGCTAGGCTGGAAATATTCACCATTAAAATGGATTTTTACACCCAGTGACCTCCCTGGTTGATAGCCATCACTTTACTAGGAAGAAAATAAAATTTTAAAGTTTTTACAGATTATTTTGGGGCATTTTTATTTTTTAACTCAAGGAAGTCATTGGATTATGTTATAGTAAATTGGGATTGCATTTGACAGTCAATTTACTAATCTGACATTTTCTGAACATAGAACTAAATCTAGGCTATGTGTAAAGTTGTCCCCTTAGTTTGACAATTAGAGAAGTCCCTAGGTACCAATATCAAAGGCCATAAATTGGTTAACCAGTATAGTCCCAAAGATCTGAAACTTGTTCATAAAACCTGCCCTTGATCACCAGCTCATTACTCCAGCATCAAGGGAAATTTTTCTTCAATTCTCGCAATATAATTTTCAAATCATCTTGGTTTTGGTTTCCCTGCATGGCTTTCTTTTATGTAAAAATTAGCTTAATTTTCACCTTTTAAAGAGTGTAGGATGGTCAGACCTATTTAAGCTCTGACTTTACATCTGAGAATTCCATTTGTTCCAAGGAATGACCTGTATGGGGTCACTGTCTAGGAAATACTCTTCTTGGGAAAGGGAAATACAGGTAGGTATTCGGGATAGCAGGTAAGACACCACGGAGATTTGAAGCCTGACTCCACTTTTAATTCCAGCTTCCTGATAATGCATACTCTGGGAGGCAACAGGTAATGGCTCAGATTCAGTTCAGGGTTCCTGATTTCAGACTTCCTTAATTACAACATCTGCATGGATGTTGAGGGAATAGGAACACCAGTATTCCCAGTTCCCTCCACTTGCAAGAGTGTAGTTGCAGTGTTGCATAACACATGCAGAGAGGGATATGTTCTGTAGTTGATTTGATTTTATGTGATATTCTCCAAAATTTCTGACAGAAGTTAGGTGGGATATAACCATTGTAATTTCTTTAGAATATGGCATTCTATTCAGGAAAAGTTGTTATGACCAATTTTAGTTACAAACTTAGTGACTTACTGTTTGTGGCTTACATTAACATGCAAGTAGGGGACCAGGACTATCATCTCAGTAGAAATAAATAGGGATGAAAACAGTTCATGAGAGTCAGATGCCTTCATACACTCATAACTAATATTCAACCTAGTTAAAAGTTTTCTGAGTTTTTATGTATGATGTGTATATTTTGGTGTCTCCATAAAACCACTGTATTGCCAAATGAAAGGTCTCGCCATGGGTTCTAATCTGTTTTTTCCCTCATCCATTGTGTTTGTTCTGCAATATTTGTTTATCTTATTCTTTGTTTTGTTTCTATTGTATATTTGTTTTGTTTTCACCAGTATTTTGATGTAAAAGCACATGACTATAGTCTTCTGTGTTTATAGGGAAAAGCAAGCAAGCAAAACACTGTGAAGAAGACCGCTCACCTTTACCATCATCTCCAGGCCCATGTTCTGACTAACAATGAAAATCAAGCAAATTTTTCCTTATACTTGTTGATGTTGGCTGTGAGGATCTGCCTGCAAAAGAAAGATTCAATTGCTCATTGAGCTGCTGGGCAGCAGCAGGGCCTGTAAGGGTTGGGGAGCCTTGGTTGCTGAAAGCTGTGGGGGAAGCAGATAGACATTTGTGTGTGAGTTGCCTGGGTGCTGGGAGGCATCCGAATGAATATGAGGTGATGTTCAACCCCATTGTGTTTATATGAATACACATTACCATTTCCCGCAAGGAAGCTGATAACAGCACCATGATGCTTTGCCATAAAATCTGTTGAACATTTTCCTGCATGTTTAACTCCTTTAAAATGGCTCAGGCACAGGCATGGGAAGAGCCATTGCCCCTCTGCAACATTCTCTTTCCCCAGATGAGAACCCATTGGAACACACTGTAGGGGTGTTTCACTGCAAAATGCTTGGCATGGAAGACTGAAGCAAATGAGGGATTTTCCTTCAAACACAGCAGGTTTGGGGTCGAGTGTGGCGAGAGTGGGGTGTCATTTATTTTATCTTCTCCCAGTGTATCTATGTTGAAGTTTACAGGAGCTGATAAAGAGCAAAGGGATTTAATTATGCATAAATAGAACACAATGAAGAGTCCTTAGGAGTGCAATTAGTTGTATATGCATATATGTGTGTCCTTGTAGTTGAATTTTATTTGCATAGGAATATAAATGTTCAGAAAGAAACAAGTGTAACACATGAGAAAGACCTTTTGGCAACAGAGGCACGCTCAGAGTTAGCAAAGTATTTTACAGATACCTTCTGTTAGCACTGAATTCATAGAAAAAAGAATGAAAGGGCTCTCCACCCAATAACAATAATGATATTAAACATTTATCCAATGAAAGAACCCCTTCCCTAGAAAGGTAATAATGTATAAATGTAATCTTTTTAAAAGAAAGAAAAAGAGGAAGAAAATTAGAATCTCAGAGCTATGGCTAGAGGTCTACTCATAAAATAATTCCTTCTGCTTCTAACCAGTGCAGGAGTTAGTCTGAGGGATGTGTTATTGCAACTGGAAGGTAAGATCATGTCATTTGGCTATTAGAAGGAGAAAACAACTGCATTATAGCTGAGATTCAACATAGCAAATACAGTTCTTTCTCTGTTTCTGTCTCTGTCTCTCTATATACAAACACACACACAAATATATACACACATACATGGTTTATTTGATTATTAATGCCTACAGATTATGATTGCCTACAATGATGGTTTCTTGCAGCTTGGATATTCCTTCACATCTCATAACTGTCCTTCATACTCTGTCCTAATACTTAATAATAACCTTTCTTCTATCAACAACTATTGCTGAGTCTAAATTACCTAAACCCTTCTTGAAGCCTTCCCAGTCCATTTCCTCCTAATCTGTCTTAGGTGAAAATAAAGGCAGTCAAAAATCTCTATTTTCCTTTATGTATAATTATATATTGTCATGATTCCTCTTCTCTTAGGACAAACACTGTGACAAACAGGTCCTGGTAGTATTTGTCCAGGGTGGAAGAAGTTTCCTTTAACCACAGAAATGGACAAACCAGGCTAAGTGACATTGACCAGGAAAGGACACTTAGGTGAATGACTACACATTTGCTTAAGTACTGAAAATGATTCCTTGGTGATGAGGAAAGTTATTAAGGATATTAAAATATCAACAAATCTGAACTGAGAGGGAGTTAGAGGAAGTAGGTAGGAGTATAGGGAGAATTAGCTCAAGCACACCCTACCTGTCAGGCAGATTACTTTGAGAAAAGTCACCAGGGACCTGAGGAGGACAACTGGGGAGTCAAGGCTGAAAAGGTATAGGTGAAATTCGGTCAGAAAAAGAGAATTGTGTGGATAGAAGGGCTCTGCGTAAACAAGGAAGCAGATGACTATGTCAAATTTTCCTTGAGCCCTGGGCTACCATAAAACAGTGACACTGGGATATCTTTGTATCCTTCTGTGCTTTGTTAATCACAATGGACAAGGCTACTTCTGAGTATTCTGAGGTATGGTGCATCTCCATTCTTCCACAGGCTTCCAGTGAAACCAAGGACCACTCCCTTACCCTTCCGGCAGGCTCCAGGCCTCCTTTCACTTGTTGCTCTATTCTTCATTAACGAGCGCTCTCCCTATCCAATAGGCCCAGTAAAATCACCTCTTTGAATGTTTCATGCATTTTGTCATTTGCACAATATACATTGTTTCCGAAAGTACCAGTGGAATATACAAGGATTTATTTCTCAGTGAGAATTTACCTGGAAAATGATAATTGTATCTACTTCTTAAAAGAAGGGAGACAGGAATCAGAATAATTCAGAATTCCTAAAATCATGTTTTCTAAAGACAGCTTCTTTTGAATCTAAACAAAAGATAGTAAAGTTTCCTAAAGCCAGGTGAATTGCCTGGTTGAGGTCCTAACTCTTCTCCAATCTCTCTATATAATATAAGTATAGAAAGAATATAAAATGAGGGGCGGGCATTTGGCACAGTGGTTAAGTTGCTGCTTGGTATATTTGTATCCCGTATCAAAGTGCTTGGTTCAAGTTCTGGTTAGTCTACTTCTGCTCCAGCTTCAGTAGGTGATGCCTCAAGTACTTGAATCCCTTCCACCAGCATGGGAGATGCAAATGGAGTTCCTGGCTCCTGACTTCAGCCTGACCCATCCCTGGATGCTGGCATTTAAGACATGAATCAGCAGATACAAGATCTCTCTGTGTCTCTCTATCATACAAATAAAATGAAAATAAATTTTAAAAACATGTGAAGAAAATGAAATGAGAAATGGTTATTAATCAGAACAATTGTACAGTTGAACATGGGTGTCTTTTCTTCTAGACTATGTCAGTGAAAGCAACAAAGATAGTGGCCCAACCCCAGACCAGGAAGCACAAAAGGCCTGGCTGTATGAGCTCTGACCAAGACCAACCACATGGCAGATAACCTCAGGCAGCAGAAAGACACAGAAACCTCACCACAACTGCACAGCCTGTTTTGTTAAAGATTAAAGTCTTTTTGACAGATGGCAGAACCTGAAAGGGGGCAATTCTTCATAGAGGGTCATTCAAGGTGCCCAGATTTCACTCCTGAGAAAACTTAACTACTATCCCTTTGCAGGAGCTTCCCGCCCCTGACCAGAATCAGCACTCAAGCAGCCCCCTTAACTCAAACTTGTCCTACCTGCCTCAACTTGGTCACCACAGTCTGTCCTAAGGGTTGTCAGAATTCCCTGGGTGTCTTTGCATTTTCCTTCTACAGGTCCTCCAGAGTGACGCTGTGAGGGTTCCAGTCTGGAAACTATATTTGGAAGGAACTGGAGGGTCATTTATTTTCTGAAGATGGGGGTAAACTGAGTCACTCTTACAACACACTCAATCAGTATCCCAAATTCAGACCTGGGAGAAGAACCTTTCCCCTAATGGTTCCCAGCACATCACCCAAAGGTGCAAATTCACTTCATTGTCCTCCAACAGCCAAGAGTCCACTATATGCAGCCAATCAGCATCACCATATTTCATTTTATGTTATTAATTTACCCTATTGAATTAATTTTAAATAGGCAATATATATGCACATAAGACAAAATGGTAAATATGCAAAAGCATATACAGTTAAAATTAAGTTTCTCTTCCTTCCTGACCCTGATTCTTGTTCAGTACTTCCCAAAGGCAAACTCAGTTGCCAATGTGTTTTAAAAGTTACACAATGTGTGTGTGTGTGTGTGTGTGTGTGTGTATGTATGTTGTATGTGTATGTGAGAGAGTGAAAGAAAGAGAGCTGGTTAGTTCACTAGCCCCGTATTTATATATGATATTGATGAAATACTATACATGATACTATAATTTGGGTTCTATTTAAGGTATCCGGTGCATAACAAATCTTCCCAGGCTGACAAATCGATTAATTCACAGGCTTTTATTAGGATTCTGCTCCCAGGCGAGGTTCCCCGGCCCCTGCTCTGTTGCTCTGTTGGGACTGGGGAAGTCGTGCATCAGAGATTGGGAGAGCTCCCTTTATAGATTCAGGGCATGGGAGTTAAAGGTTGAGGAGGGTCTGATCCTCATTGGCTGACCTTTATGCACCTGCAGGGACCTTGACAAGGACTTTCTTCCCCGGAAGTAGGCCTCTCCATTCCCGGAAGTGTAGGCCTTCCTTCCATGCGGATTCCAAAGCTATCATCCTGACCTTTTGATGATAGGAAAGGGGGCAACGATGAGTCTCTCTGGCTACTTCCTGCTGACTGGGGACGTTGTCTACAGGGGTCTGCTGGGGGTATCTTGGGGCTCCGCAGGGACAGGCATGTATGGATGGAGAAGCACCTCGTTGACTTCCTGGTTGCTGAAGGCCTCAGTTCATTCCATTATCACTTAAACAGACACTGTAGTATACAAGTCAGGGTGAGAATAGCAACCAATGATCCTAAGAGTGGCATTAACCAGGTAATGAAAGGATTTCATAGAGGAGAGGAAATGAGGGGGGTCTCTGGACCCTTGTGTGGATTGTTTGATGGATGTGGTTTAAATCTGATCCCAGCCAAGACCAGGGGAAGGGCCACTTAACTTTTGCAGGTAGAGGGGTTTGTCTGTGGAGAAATTCTGAATAATCATACAACATTAAGTGGAGGAGAGGACCGTCAGTACACATAGGTTGGGAGCAGAGCCACTGATGTTAGAGTAGAGGTTATGATTACAAAGGAATGAGACCCAAGTGGGCTAGACAGGGTCTAGAACAAAGGACAGTCATTATTAGAGGACCCAAGAAAGGTTCTGTCTAAGCCATGAGTAAGTTCTCCGATTGAGAGACTAATAGAAAATGACAAGGGGCTTGAAAATAATCTGATGGGCATTAGGCCTTGTAAGTTAAGAGGCCCAGACCTGTCTGTCTCTTCACATAGGGTACATCCTAAGGGAGGTGTGAACCTCCTTGGGGAAGGCACCCTGTTGACTTCCATTACCTACCTGACCTGGGAGGAGAGCTGGCCGGTGAAGGCAGGTAGCATCTCTAACAGGAAATTTATAGCTCTGCCTGCAATGTTGCTGACCCTACTTGGCCATCTCCTCTCAGCAGCGGTGGTCACTTTGGAAGCTGGGCCAAGTGAAGGGCTTTTCAGCTTAGAGCCAGTAAGATCTGTGGCTCTGACCTGAAGTCCTTCGACTCCAGAGCAATTCCACTTCCAGTGATCCAACTCTTGGCTGGCAGAGCTGTCAGGGCTCTTCACAAGCTGATTTCTACTGAAGCCCAGGCTTTCTACACTGAAAGCCACTGCAGTGGACTGGCCTGTTGGGTCTCCTTAAGGGCAGATCACTGTATAGAACAGCCATTAATAGGCCTGCCACCCATTGCTTCTGATGCCTAGCTTTCTTTTCCTCCTGCTTTTTGTTAAAGCAGACCAGAGGATGCAAGTCTAGGGGGTGCTCAAGTCCCATCTCTACTCTAAAAATCAAATTGTGCACCTTGGAGAGTCCTTCAGAATAGAATTAATTTCCTACCTTGAAGAGAATAGAGAAATGAGAGAACAAGTTGGACTTAGAATAGAAAAGTGGGGGTACCAGTCCCAGATCACTTACTGACAATAGCAATATCAAAGGAAAACTTAGAAAGCAGTTTCAATCATTGGATAACAAATATAGCAGTGTCAATACTAGCTTTTTAAACTCTTTAACTCCCATGCCTGAATCTATAAAAGGAGCTCTCCCAATCTCTGAAGCGCGACTTCCCCGGCCCCTGCTCTGTTGCTTTGTTGGGACCAGAGAACCTCGCCCGGGAGTGGAACCCCAATAAAAGCCTGTGAATTAATCGATTCATCTGCCTGGGAAGCTTTGTTAAACGCCGGGCACCTTACATTCTATATTTTATTTTTTATTTATTAACCAATATGTACTGAAGAAATCCATGAAAGAAAATCTACCACTTTATTTTAAATGGTTGCAACAATCTATCTGATGAATGTGCTATGATATTCAAGCAGTCCCCAATAGGTGGGAAGATAGGTTGTTTCCAAGCTTTTGAAATATCAAAAATAGTTCATAGGGTTTTCTTGCATATGTATGTAAGATAAACACCTCAAGGAAGAATTTTTGAGCCAAAGATTAAATGTATTTTTGTAAAAGACATACTGCTAAATTGTCTTTAGGAGGTCTTGCACAATTTTCCAATATTTTCTCATTGTTTTCACATATCTGTAAGACACATTGTAGTTTCAGTTTTGTAGTTTGATTATAAAAAGAATGAGAATACTAATTTTTTGTATATAGAATTGTATTTTTGTTGTGATGGGTGTATTTTCTTTAAAAATATTTATTTTATTTATTTAACAGAGAGAGGGAGAAAGTGAAAGAGAGAGTGAAAGAGATCTTTCATCTGCTTGTTTACTCCCCAAATAACCACAATGACTGGTCTGATCCATGCCAAAGCCGTCTTTCTGGGTCTTCCATGTGGATGACAGGTACCCAAATACTTGGGCAGCTTTTTGTTGCTTTCCTAGGCACATTAGAGGAGAGGTAGATGAGAAGTGGAGCATCCAGGGTTCAAACCAGCACTCTGATAAGGGATGACAGCTGTCACAGGTAGCAATTTAACCCACTGTGCACAATTGTAGGCCCTGATGGGTACTTCTTCTAATGCTTTCCAGATAGACAGTTGTTACCTTGAATTCTAGAATCATTGAGAATATTACATTCTCTCCTTCCCCAGTACCTAACCCATGGCCATGTATGTGGAAAGTACTCAGAATGATTGAATCTTAGATACTACCCAATGCTTTACTACCTATCACGAATATGTGACCTCTTTGTTCTTGCCTTATACTTTCCTTCTCAGATTCCAAGATTGGCCTCATTAGATAAAACACAGAAAATGGCCCTCACCTACCCCTCTGTGCTGTTGATATTTGATGAGGAGTGTTTAGGTGGAGGACAAATATGCACTTGGTTTCATATATTAATAGAATGAAAGAGGAAGTATGCAAATGATTTTCTTGACAGGATGTAAGACTTAGAACACTTTTAGATGGGAGGTCTTCATTTGTAAAACATTTTTTCCCTCAGGAGTGAAAAGCAAGATTTGATTCAATGTTTTTTCCTAAATTAAATGAAATGAAATGGTCTTAAGTTTCTCAAGGGGAGATGTTGTCCAGATTCTGATAGGATGATGGGTTTCTCCAAAGCAACCAACTTTTGAATAAATTGAGACTGTCTCAGATAAGACACGGAGGAGGGAGTGAATTGATGTACTGTTCTAATGAGCAATATTGTTAAAAACCCATTCCAAAGATCATGGCGGGTTCATGGCAAGTAGTTGAGTGTAATGTGCACTGAGAGAACCCTAGTAAATATTGCTGGGGTTTGAATAATCTTTCCTCAATCTTCCATACCCCCTGGGGATTCAATTATATGTAGAGAAGAATTTTTTTTTAAGTCAGAAATCCACCAATTTTTTTTTCTATTTCTTAGTCACCACTGGTTTTTAGTTTACCAAATTATTCCAATCTAGTTTTGCTAAAATCCAGGTGTTTTTATTCCTTACTGTATGTGAAACTTTGAATAATACTCAGAAACAATTTATAGAATGCCTTGTGACTAATTCTAAGTTATTGTCCAAGCACAAACAAAAGTAAAATTTCTGGAATCATTTATAAAAAGCAAACCAAAAGTGGCATTACATAAACAGATACATATGATTCTTATATGACGTACATGAGGTATAATGGCTTACATATAGTTCCTGACCCATTCAAAATCCTCACTTCCTTGCTTCTGCCCTTGATCTTGTCAATTACCCTGGTGAGATAAGAGAGTCACACCTTCGAGAGTTCATATTCCACCCTCTATACTTACTATGTGGCCTCCAAGTTAATTTACTTTTTTGAACTTTTTCTTTTTTGGGACTTGAAGCTAAGTAAAAACAATACTCCTCCCAGACAGATTTGTTATAAAGTTTAAACAACAAATTCTATATATGTATATTCTATATATATAACAGTAAGCATGTAGTAGGTATGCTGGAGTTTAAAACTTCAGAATCACCATCTGCAGTCCTCACTCCTTTCCCTTTCTCAGTTGATCATCTAGGTTTCCATTTTCTCCATTAGTTCCACTATCTTTTTCTTTCTCGAAACCATTGTTGCCACACCCTAGATATTCTCATGCAAATGGTCTATGATTTTTCCCCTTACCCACTCTGTCCTCTCTAGCCAGATACATGGTCCTCAAGTTCTGCTATCAAAATGGTGATACTCTGCTCCCACTTCCTAATTAAAAACCAAGGCCCCATGCTAGAAATCTTGTTGGAATGGGCACCTGCCATGGCCCTTCTTAGTCACACCATACTTCTTGTCACCTTCCCAAATGTTCTTTGCACTACCTCTATTTCATCTTCTATAGTACATTTTCATTACTACCCACATACTAGAATCCTGCTTGGTTTTAAAACCCATCTCAAACACAACTGCTCACCACCACCCCTTACTCATTTCAATTTCTTTAGCTTTTTTCAAATTCTTCTTACTTTGAATATTTTGTGCTTACTTCCTTCAAATATACCTACTTATTGCCATTCTTCAGTTATGCAAGATATTAAATTTTGCTGAAAGCATAGGATGGATTTTTTTTTTTCTTCTGGTGGCTAGATTTTATTAGCCTTGGGATGCAATGTGATGCAGTAGCTAGGAAGACATGCTACATCAGATATCCTGAGTCTCCATTTCAACTCTGTATGTTATTCTTTGTGTTTAACAAGTTCATTACTTCCAGCTCAGTTTCCTTCATCCCATTCATTAATCTGTATATTCACTTATGCAAAAAATACATGAATAAATAATTTATTTGAAAAGTATACTCAAGCAACTACCATGTGTTGGGAGAAAAATGATGAACAGACTCCATGGGCCTATGACTCATTCCTTCATACAGGGGACTGAGTTTAGTAGGACCTTGCACTTTATTTAATGTTCTTCTGTTTTTTTCTTGAAATTTTTAATAACAAACTCACATTTCACTTTTTGCTGGACACTAGAGACTATGTAGCTTGTCCAAACAGCAGACCAGATAAACATGGCTTCTATTATTAATGAGAAACAGAATATGAACAAGCAAATTAATGAGTGAAAAAATAAAACACCATACAATGATAAGTACCAAGAACATCTAGGTAACAACTTTGAACTTCCTGGTCAAGAAAACCTCTTAAAATTATCTTTAAATCTGAGATTTCCATGATAACATTTATGTAATGCCACAAAAGAACATCCCAGGTCTAGAAAACAAGTGCTAAGATGTGAAGGCAGGAATGAATTTACAGTGTTTAAGAAACAATGTTCATGGGAAAGAAAGAATAAAGTAGAGAATGATCAAGTCCAAAGATTGGTCTGGTCCAGACCATTAAAGCCAGGAGACAGGGTGTACATTTTATTTTAAATGTGATAGGAATCCATTATAGGGTTTATAGTGAAGACATTAAATTTGATTTACATTTTAAAAGATCACTCTTTTCAATTATCGTGAGAAATGAAGCAGGCATATCAGGAAAAAGACTACTGTACATGTCTTCACAAGCAATTGTGATAGATTGAACCAGCTTTGTACATAGGCAGCTGCTAGAGGTGGAAGTGTATAGCACATAGTTGGAGATAAAGTCAGTGGGATTGCTGATACTGCTGATGTATTAGAGGTGGAGACTAACAAAAAGCAAAGATCAAGGATAAGACCTATGTTCATGGTTGTCACGTCATTTATTGAAATAAAGTTGATAGGCAAAATTAATTTTAGGGGGCCAATACTATTTGTTCTGTCCTGGATATCAATATCTAGAAGCCCAGAGCAAAATTGGGCATCATTACTACCATAAAACAGAGATAACACCTAGTTTATGTGGTTATTATGCATTTTAAGGAAATCATATGTGTAAAGGACTAAAGTCTATTCTTGCTGCACTGAAATGTTCGATTTACTTGTTATTTCTGAGATACGCAGCCAAGTGTCATAGATTGTAATCTAGAGAACTTCATGGACATAAGGGTAGCTCTAGAAAATCTAAAGGAATATCTGGATGGAAGGAAATATTTTTAAATTAGAAAGGGGACGAGAGGGAGAACTTCTTTCTCTCTTTTCAAAAGTTTTATTTATTTAGTTTAAAGTCTGTTGTGGGGGGCAAGGTGGGGAGGTCTTCCATAAACTGATTCACTTTCCAGATGGCCACAATGGGCCAGGGCTGAGCCAAGTCAAAGCCAGGAGCTTCATCCATGTGGGTTTCTGTGGCCCAAGTATGTGATCCATCTTCTGCTTTCCCAGGTCATTAAGAGGGAGCTGGATCAGAAGTTTAACAGTCAGGACACAAACCCACGGTAGCAGGCAGCAGCTTTACCCACTATGCCACAATGCTGGCCACCACCTCAACACGTTAAACACATTTTTTATATCACTAATATCTCCATACTAGCATGACCTTTTTGGGGGCGTTTGTATCAGAGTCCGGGAGCTGAATTCCAGCTTATACAACAATGAAAAATAACGAACATCTGTGCAGCAAAGAGAAAGTACACATCCCACAGTCTGACAGAACCACAAGCTTCTTCAGAACTACTTTGAATATCCTACAACCGATACCTGATCCAAATTCCCATATGTATTCCCATCAGTGATGTCTGACTTTATTTTGTAAGCTGTAATGCTCTTATTGTAAACAGGAAGATTGGATTTACTAGGTAATATTTTCACCCCTTAACGGCCCTTCTAGTGTTCTGCATGTGCAGGGTGTCCTGGCTCTAGGAAAAGCTGGTGTAACTTGTCATTTGTTGGGTAGTGTGACAGGGAGCTGTCACGCTGGACTGGACTTACTGGTTAGAGATTTTGTTGTATCTTACTCTCCCTTATTTCCATATTTCAGGATGTGAAAAGTATACCTTGAAGAATGGAGGAATTCTAAATCACAGAAACTGTACAGTACAGCATTTTCAAGCATTTACTCTGTATTAAAGAATTACTTAAAGTTATGTTATTATAATTTCGAAACTTTGCCTTTAAATACCATCTAATGAAATGGTGAGCTTGTTCTCAACCCTTACCCTTGTTTATCAGATAATGTATCTGTGCATTTCAGAAAACAAAGCAGTGCAAGGGAACCTTTCTTGGACATGGAAGATTTGGCTGTAGCATTGCCCCTGATGTGTGCCTAAGGGCCTGAATTGCTTAGGATCTGTACAATAGATGCAAAACCATGTGGCCTTGTTACTGCTCCTGCCCTCAAATGAGAATTGAAAAAAAAAATAAAGCAAAGGAAATAATGATTGTAGATGTGCTATGCAAAGGTCCAGTGTCAGAATGTGCAAAGAAGTATCACAAATAGCACATCTGCTGTACGGAGACCTTCTCAGAATCTCCCCAAATTCATTCATTCTCTGCTGACTGTAGTTCTTCCCAAGCATTTTCTATGCAACACACTCACCAGGATTCTTTGCATTGTCTCGATTCTATTGCTCTGCATAGGAAACTAAAAATACATATCTCGCAGATTTGTGTTACGCTAAATGATCATTTAAATGCTCAGATCTGAACCCCTGGAATTTTCCATCTGCCTTTCGTCTGCTGGGCTGGTTCCGGAAGGGCACTGCTGAGAGCCTCCCTGCGGGTTGGCTTTGCCAGTGGGTGTGATTGAAAATCTGTAGCTAACACTCGCAGAAACAGGGTAAGGGGATAGTTAATAAAGGACAAAAATAGAGATCAAAAAGATATAAACACACATCGCAGTTTGATCTCAATATCATTTTTTAAATAATACATTTGCACATTTTCAAGATCAGCCTCTCTGGGGTTTCTTACAGGGGACAGAATATTCTGGCAAGTTGCAGGAAAGCTTATCTAGTTTTAAAGGAAAGGGTAGAGGTGGCAAATTGCCAATTAGATCAGGGGTGGAAACAGAGATGGGAAGATGGAGATGGATGGTCTTAATGTCAAGAAATTCATGCTGATGACAGAGAGCAAGTAAAGACACATTTTAGACCTGGGAAAGGGAAGGCATTGCCAAGTGTAGGCGGTGAAGCAAATCACACACTTGCTTTTTTGTTTTCGCTTACAAAAAAGAGCCCCCCAAACATGGAGATCATTATACGGAATGTCCAAGGCAAATTAAGGAAAATAATTATTGTAGCTGATGAAGCAGAAACCCTATTAGAGCTAAATGCTACTTCACAGTACTCAGTGGTGGAGGTTCCAAAGTAAATGCATTTTTCAGCATCTTTAGTGTAGTATATTAAATTAAGTTTTTAACCACTCTTCTCCTCCCCTTTATTTTCCTTTCCATCCTCCTCCTCTTTGCACAGTGTCTCACGCAGGTGGTACTGGGGTAGAAGTCTGTGGAATGTGCTATGAGAAAAGAACTGCTGGGGAAAGAAATCTATTTCCCAATTCCTTTCTCTCTAAGATGAAAAGTAAATAAGAACCTAGGGGTAATTAATGGTGGAGGGTTGGGGCTTAAAGTGGCAAGGAGTGACCTGTCACCATAGAAAATGGGGCAGAGAAGCGGCTACTGAGAAGCACAGGGGATTGTTAAGCCTGCTTGGCTGGCTTTCTGTTTTCACTTAAGGGAGATTTTGCATCTGGACAAAGATTTCCTTTATTCCATTATTCTCATCCTCTCTGAAAAAGGAGCTGTGATGGAGGAGGATTTCTGTGGATTTGGCAATTTCCCATGTTTCTCGTCAGTCTTAGCTATCATGGCATTTTAAAATATAATTGATGTTGTTTAATAGTTTATCTTTTGGTATTACATTTGGTGTCTTTGAATCCATATGTAGCGCTCTAATCAGAGGACAAGTTCGTCAGGTACAGGGAATCAAACATTATTGATCATATGATAGATGTGTATTGGGTACTGAGGAAAGAAAATAATGTTTCATGCACCTTGAACTTTGATCCCCCCCCCCATTTCCCACTCCCCAGAGAAGTTTCTGTTTTAGAGAAAGACC
This sequence comes from Sylvilagus floridanus, assembly GCA_949820135.1. Lineage (NCBI taxonomy): Eukaryota > Metazoa > Chordata > Mammalia > Lagomorpha > Leporidae > Sylvilagus > Sylvilagus floridanus. The sequence goes on along the minus strand of OX463226.1, from coordinate 89,764,074 downwards.
TGTGTACAAGCTCTCATATCCACAATGGGTCAAGGTCAGTAGTTCTCAGCACTGTTCAGGCTTTTCCATGCCCAGCCCTCTGTTAGATGAAGGGTATTGTTTCTGTTCCCCCTTCATTTAGGAAGAGAGCTGGGTTGCATGCAAGGACTCACCCTTCCTGATGGATCTTCCCACTCTGTGGCACACATCAGCAATGCCATCTGCTCATCCACAGAACTATGGATGCATTCCTAAGAGCCACTTAACTTCTATGTCAAGAATTTTTATCAGTGCTTTTCATTTAGTAGGCTCATAATCTTTTGCAAAATTTTTGTCTATCAAAAATGGTCTAAAATTAGATAATCTAGCAAAGATTGAAGTATGTATTTGCAAATATGCTCAACTCCTCCTAACCCCGTAAAAATGTCAGCTAAAGAGGGGTTGCATTGGCTGCAGTGAGTGCTTGTCATTCCACACTTCAGAGAAACACAGGGTATCTTTTAGTCTGCAGAAATAAATGCTTAATCCCTCTTTATCACTTTGTAGTGAGATCATGGGAAAACAATAGCCCAAATTGAATCTTCACTTGGATGTGATCTGAGTAATCCTGATTCCCCTGAACTCTAAGAACTTCTAACATTGAGGCTTACACTGTCCCAACCGTGTGCCTAGGTGCTTTGCACATATTGATGTATGTATTTCTACAATCATCCTATACGTCAGGCACTACTGTTAGCCCAATTTACAGAAAAGAAAAATAAAAAATGGGATGTTAAATAGCTTATCTAAGGTTACAGAGCTGGTAAACAGTGAGAATTTGGCTCTGTACTGGGGTCTTTAACCCATACACAACACAACTTCTGGCGACAGTGTGTGACAAAGATTAAAATCAGTATTATGTGAAGAAATACTATAATGCATTTTATTTCCAAAGATGATAAAAATTTTGATAGTTGGTCAAAAAATGAAATTGTTTACCAGACTGGGCCATACTTAGCCTCCACTTTACTAGATTCTACTTAGTCACTAGCTGAGGATCCTTGATTTTCTGTAATCATTAGCAAAGCGATGGTGACAATTACATGCTGACGCCTAAGAATGGACTGTGGCTGTTTTCAGGGCTGACATATGTCCCCCCATTCTCTCTAGTAAGCCAGGAGGACTGTGGGCAGAAGCTGGAAGCTTTTTGTGCTGCTGTGTTTAAAATGCAAGTTTCACTGTCTGGGAGAGAAATGAGTTGAAGAGTCTTAATGCAAACCCTCGTTCTGCTCTTCAAGCAGCTGTGAGCCTGGCAGACCTCGTAGGCAGAGAAAGGACTTGCATGGGCCACTATGATACATATTCAGTAGCAAAGAACTTGATTCTGCACCTTGCTGGTTACAGATGCCAGATTGTGAGCGATCGATAGAGAACCTTGTTAATGATGTGGAATTCACTTCTGGCATGCTCTGCACAAATACATATGCAATATATTATTAGTGCCTTCAACAACAGGCCTGTCCAGATGTGATTTAATTTGAGGTCTGATTATCTTTTCCTCTCTGTACCTTTATAATTGGAATATTGTTGATCAGATTCTGGTTTTAATAAAAATAGCAAGGCATTTTTTCTGAAACAATTTATTTGGCAACAGACAGCAGGTTATCAGAGGGTAGAGGGAAAGAAATGACAGTAGATGTTAGGGTAGCCCAGGGAGAGCATCTTGGAGAGTTCTGGAGTCTATGTTTTTAGTAACATGGCAGGAGGTGGGGAAGAGAAGGGGATTATTTTTGGACATTATTAGAGAAGATGTATTTATATAGATTCCTTTCCAAAAGCTGAATCCAATCATCATCTCATAGGCAAATGCAGAGTCTTAATGGCAAATGTTGATTTAATATTTGAGTCTGAGACTTGCAGTAAAAAGACTGAATTGCATTAGAAGAGCTGGACTAGAACTGGGTAGACACGGAAACCTAATACCACAGCAAATAAATCTGGCAGTACAATTTAAAGCTGAAAAGAAATAGAAAGATAAATGATGGCATAAAAGATTCACAGGGGCGTTTTTAACTGAACTGCTAAATATTTTAAAACATAATAGCCAAGGCCATTTTGTATTAGAAATCCAAATGAGTGGAGCTCTCCATTTATTAAATTTAGTTCACTCAGTGTTTGTCAAGCTTGTTCTTTCTGAAAGGTACAGTGCTAGGGATTGGGATACTAGAATGTTGCTCAAGGAAATGACTAAACAGTAGGGGAGATAGGCAAGTTATAGGAAAAACACTGTGCTAATGAGACACCCTTGGCAGGAGCTAAGCCACTTCATCAGATCACAACTTTTGTTTTAGTGTTGGGCTCAAGAGTGAGTACATGGAAGCCAGGCAGCAGTAGAAGCACAATGCAAAAGGGATCACATTTGAGAGACTGAATCTTTGCAATGGAACAGAGTCCAAATATGGTTGCCCCGGAAGACCATATTGTAAACCACTACTCCTACATTTCTGGAAAGCAGTATCTTCCATAAAACAGTTATTGCACCTTACCCTTGGTAATGGAGTATGAGAAGGATCCAAAAAGATGATAAGATGATAAGCAGAGATATTTTTAACTTTAAAGGAAATTAGAGTGGTAAAATAAACTTAAACCCTGAAAGAATTTGTGAATGGAGGAATTTGTTAATATGCTCAAGATCACTGATAATGCAAAGGAAAAAGAGCACTTGCGAGAGGATCTACATTACAGCAGGTTTTATTTCAGTGAACATTTTCAAACTTTTAAAAATTCAGCAATAAAACTAGAAGAAGGGGTCAACGCTGCAGTGCCGGCATCCCATACGGTTGCTGGTTCGAGTGCTGGCTGGTCCACTTCCGATTCAGCTCCCTATTATGGCCTCCAAAAGCAGTGGAAGATGGCCCAAGTCCTCGAGCCCCTGTACTTTCATGTGAGGCCCCGAAGAGGTGCCTGGCTCCTGGCTTCGCATCTGCACAGCTCTAGTTGTTGCAACCATCTGGGAAGTGAACTAGCAGATGGAAGACCTCTCTCTCTTTCTCTGTCTCTACTTCTCTGTAACTCTACCCTTCAAATAAATAAATAAATGCAAAAAAAAAAAATAACGTGATGAAACGTTTAGTAGGCAAAATTTGAGGCATTTTTTTCTGGGCTTACCCTGAGCTTAGTAAACCATTGATGAATATGGCAAAGCAAGCACCCCCTGGGCACACCCCTAATAAAGTCACCTATAAAGTCCTGGCTCCTGGCCTTGTGGTGCTTTGAGAAATGAACCAGGAGATAGAAGCACTCTCTCTCTCTCTTCCTCTCTTTCTCTCTCTCAGCCCTTTTCCTCCTCTGTCTCTCTTTTCTCCTTCTGTTGCTAAAACCTGATCTTCAATTAAATAAATAAATCCTACAAAAAAAGTGAGTATATTTTCCCCAGGTGTTTCTACTCAACCCACAATCACAGACTGCCCCAGCCATGCTTCAGGGAGAGGGGCATGGGCCTGAAATAGGGAATCCTTCTCTGACTGCCATTCTAGATTGTGCCATCCTGACTATGGGTAGCAGACAGGCCAGGAATGCAAATGTGGTTTATAGATTGAATAATCATGTACTGAAATTCATTTGTAACAAAAGGTAAAAGGTAAAACTCTGGGGGCCGGCACTGTGGTGCAGCAGGTTAAAGCCCAGGCCTGCAGCATGGGCATTCCACATGGGCTCCAGTTTTAGTCCCCGCTGCTCCACTTCCGATCCAGCTCTCTGCTATGGCCTGGAAAAGCAGTAGAAGATGGCCCAAGTTCTTGGGCTCCTGCACCACATGGGAGACATGGAAGAAGCTTCTGGATCCTGACTTCAGATCAACTCAACTCTGACCATTGTAGCCATATGGGGAGTGAACCAGCAGATGGAAGACCTCTCTTTCTCTCCCTCACTCTTTCTCTCTCTCTCTCTGTAACTCTGTCAAATAAAAACAAATCTGTAAAAAAAAAAAAAAGGTAAAACTCTTGTCCATAGAAGTATTTGTGTGTGTATCAAACTCCAGTACTTTGAAATATTTAATTAAAATCTTCAATTGATGAGATTTATAATTATTTTTGAGAAAATTTTTTTAATTTGAGAGGAATAGTGACAGAGAGATAGGGAAAGTGATAGATCGAGAGAGTTCCCATCCACTGTTTCACTCCCCAGAAGCATAGTACCTAGAGTCACTAGAGTCAGGAGTTGGAAATCCAATGCAGAACTCTCATGTGGACAGGAGGACCCAACTCCCTGACAATCCCATGCCTCCAAGGTTCTGCATTAGCAGAAAGCTGAAATCAGGAGCAAGAGCCAGGATTTGAACCCAGACACTCATACACAAGACACAAGCATCTTAACCTCTATCTTAACTTGTAGAACAAACAACAGCCCCCTATCTTTGTACTTCAAGCAATAAAGAAAAGAAATAAAAACAAGAAGGAAGAGGGCTAAGCAAAGTGACACGTGGTGACTGCTGAATTCAGACAAAGAAAAAAAGAAAGAAAAAGAATCAGTGGAAAATTATGTCTCTCTGCATTAAAGTATGAAAGTAAACTTGTACTTCAGAGTAACAGTTTCAACATCAAATATTTAAATTGAAAAATGTGATTCTCAATGACCTAGAGAATTTAGGTTACCAAACATCTGAAAATCTTAAACAAAAGCATATGCAGGAATTCTTTGATTCTTTGGTTTGTACTGATGATGGAAAAGTTCAATTCCTTGAAAAATTTATGATTAGTAAAAGGTCAGTAAAACAATCATCATCATTTCTACACAGATTTCTTGGAAACAGCTAATCTCTTTGGCCCAGATCTTCCACATGAGATTTTATGAAGCAAGTATATGGGTCATGAGAAGCGTCACTGTGAGCACAATTATTTTCAATGACTTATTTTCACTGCCCTTTTTGGGGCATCTGTGTTGTGGTGCAGCAGGCTCAGCCACTGCTTGAGACATTCATATCCCATATTGGAGTCTTGTTGGAGTCCTGCCTGCTCCACTTCCAATCCAGCTCCCTGCAAATTGGGAAACCAGTGAATTATGGATAAAGCATTCGGGCCCCTGACACCCATGCAAGGAATAAATCAGAAGATGAAATATCTCCCTTTCTCTATCTATCACCCTGCCAAATAAATAAATAGATTCTTTTTAAAAATAATTACCTTTTCAAAATGTAGTAATATCTAAGAGATCTTGCTTACTCCTTGCTTTCTTTTTCATATTTTTTGTATCTTAAAAGTAGGTGTAGAAAAATAGTAGGTGTAGAAATGTGTGAAAATAGAGAAAGCATAAACTTAAGCTTCGGATCGGCGCAGTGCGCTGGCTGTAGCGGCCATTTGGAGGGTGAACCAACGGAAAAGGACGACCTTTCTCTCTTGTCTCTCCCTCTCACTGTCTAACTCTGCCAGGCACAAAAAAAAAAAAAAAAAAAAACAACCAAGGAATAAATAAATAGCAAAAGGGAAACTAGTTATGATCTATGTACAAGGACATTCATTGTCTTTCTCTTTTCTGAAAGAGCAGACTATACTCTGGGTGATATCCTCGCCTTCTTTTTCTTTTCTTTTATTAAGATTTGTTTATTTATTTGAAAGGCAGAGTTACAGAGAGGCAGAGGCAACGATTGGAGCTGCACCGATCTGAAGCCAGGATCCAGGAGCTTCTTCCAGGTCTCCCAGCTGGGTGTAGGTGCCTAAAGACTTGGACTACCCTCTACTGCTTTCCCAGGCCATAGCTGAGAGCTGAATCAGAAGTGGAGCAGCCAAGACTGGAATTAGTGCCCATATGGGATGCCAGCGCTGCAAGTGGTGGCTTTACGCACTATGCCATAGCGCCAGCCCCTTCTTTCTCTTATAAGGAAGATACCACATCCAGTAATATTTCTATCCCCTTCTTTCTCTTGTTTACACTTTAAAACCTTTTCTTTCAAATTTATTTCTGACAAGTCAGAGGTTGCACAATTAAGAATATTTCAGTGGACTTCCAAGAACATGTAGCATTTTACTAAAGTATTTTCTGCATGATCGCGTGCACATTTGACTCTCAGTCTTCCAGAGGCTGGCTTCTGGCTTGCTTCCGATGGCATTGGCCAGATGTTACCAATTTCACAAACAAAATCTGTTTATAGTGGAGGTAAGTAAGATAAGGAGTTGATCTCAAAAAGTCTTTGTCTTTTTCATGCATTTCTGCTAACACAGAACTTAGGAGTATTTGCAACTTAGCCCATAAAGCAAAAGCATGTTTTGTCGCCTACTGTACTGGAAATAGCAATGGACTTCATCAAGAAGAAAAAGATACATATTTGAGTTGGCATTATGACTCCAGAGTGACTTGTTCAAGTACAGGCACTTCTGTGACAACCAAATATTTGTTTCTCTACCCTCCAGCCCCTTTTTCTCAGAATAAAAATACCACACAAAATGTTTCTGAGAATATAAAATCCCCTCTTTTCATCCAATGATAAGATACAACATTAAAAAGAACTGAGAGAGAGAAAGAAGAGAAACAGAAATACAGAGAAAGAGAATGGAAAGGACTAAATTCATCGGAAAGTATTCATTTTTGCTTGCAAATATTAAGAATTGCTGGGCATCTTTTAAGGACTCTAAATTTTTCCGTGAGTTTTTCTAGTTCTTTGAAACTGGACATGATAAGCTGTGCCTTTGCTTTTTGAGGGTAGTAGACATTTTGATAGGAAAGTCTGCATTGGTTCTGCTTCTCCAATTTTCCACGGTGTGACACTATGAACAATGATAGGTTTCACGGACTTAGTGAAATGTGTTGCTGTCCTCAGCACTTGGCCCTCCCTGCTTGGCAGTATAGGGCTACATGGGGCTCAGCATGCAAACTGCCCTGTGTCACACACACCGCCTGCATACACAATTGTGGCTCCCCACACTGAGGCAGGGGTGCCGCTGCCAGTCATGGATTATTCTTTTCTCTATCTGTTTACACATTTTTTTTGCATATTTATTCTGGGGATCTTTGAGGTCTATAAGCTACATTCATTCTTATGGAAATGTGGTGCTTCTGCTGAGTACCTGGTCAGTTCCCCCAGCTGTCACTTCCTCTTTTGACAGAGGCCAAAACCTCATCAGACAGGGCCCTCAGTCAAATCTGGATGGAATTAAATCATGTTGGCCCAGACAATATGTTTTCATGCTGTGAATGGATATAGTTCCTCAGACCAGCAGACTGATAGTGAAATTCTACATGTAATAATTTTTGTATTTTTTTTCCAACCTGGAGGAGTAGAAGGGAGATAGGAAAGACAGAGGTAAGGATTTTCATTTTGTCTTCATGTATTTTTCAGATAGTTATCTAGCCTACCATTTATAATTCTTACCCACAATGCTCCTCCAGGTGGGTGCCAAGAATATGCCATTTAATGAATGTTCTCTGGCCTCTAGGCCCATGGCCCTTCATGACTAGGTCAATGAGAAGGCTATCATATTGAAAGGTGACAATCTTCTTTCCTTGCAAAAGAAGCCTAGATACGTACAAATGTTTGGGTTTGTTCTCCTAGAAATCCCAGTCCTTCAGTGTCAACATTGTGGCAGGCAGTTGTGTCAAAACATTTTAGACCTTTTCTGTCTGGGAAATGTTCCTTGACTAGGGGATGCTGGGGAAGACAGGACTGAGGGTGACTGAAATGGCATTTGTCTTTGGAGTTAGAGTCAGATCTCTCCTCTGAGCAGAAGAGGGGGAGCTGTTGCTGGCAGCAATTGCCTGAGGACAGAAAATGTTAGTGACATGTCAGGAGCATCCGAAGTATCATCTGTCCTAAATATATCTCTCACATACTGGCCGAGGACTGCCCATATGTGGGAGTCTTTGCTTTGATTTTAAGAAGTGATACCAGAGGGTGAGCACGTGAGCAGAGTAAGTCAGTGCTTGGGAAGCCCATCTCCCATACTCCCATTCCATAGCAGAGTACAGAATTTAAGTCCTGGATATTTGACCTCCAATCCAGGTTCCTGTTAATGCACACCATGGGAGGCAGCAGATGATGGATCAACTGTGTGGGTTTCTATTACCCATGAGAGAAATTACATTGAATTCTAGGCTCTTAGCTTTGGCCTGGACTTCTCCTGCTGCCATGGGCTTTTGGGGAGTGAAGATCTCTCCCTGTCTCTTTGTGTTGTATGTGTGTTTCTGTTGGTCTGTCTGAAGTCTCTCTGCTTTCCAATAAATAAGGGTAATTAAAGATGCTATTTTTTAAAGCAGTGGTACTGGGAGTGAGTATTTGCCCTGGTAATTAAGATGTTGGTAACCCTCATCTATTACCTGGTTTCAGTTTCCAGCTCTGGTTCCTGAATCTAGCCACCTGTCAATGCAGACCCTGGGAGGCAGCAGTGCTAGCTGGACTAATTTGATTACTGTCAGTAGGTGAGAGACTTGGTTTGAGTTCCTGGTTGCCATATTTAGTTTTGACCCAAACTCAACTGTAGGCATTTGGAGACTGAACCAGCAGATGGGATCTCTCTCTCTGCCTCACTCACTCTCTCTGTGTCTATGACTTTCAAATAAGTGCACAATTTAAAAATAAAATGGAATTTGGGGCAGATGTTTGGCTTTGTGCTTTGTCTGCCAATTAGGAACCCACATCCCATATCCAAGCACCTGGGTTTGACTCTCAACTTTATTTCTGATTCCAGCTTCCTACTGATGCACACCCTGTGAAGCACTATGAGACTGCTCCAGTAGTTGAGTCTTGGCTACCAACAAGCAGACCTGGGTTGAATTCCTGGTCTCTGGCTTTGACTTAGTCAACAGTACCAGACATTGCAGACATTTGGGGTGTGAATCAGTGGGTGGGAATCCTTTCTTTCTATTTCTCTCTTTCTTACTATGTGTCTCTTTCTATCTCTCTGCCTCTTGAATAAATAATTTAAGAAATATATGAAGAACCAAAGCCGTATCACTATGAAGAAGGGGAAAAGGCAGCCAATTGTCATGCCATCTTTTCATTTAGAGTTCATCTTTTCTAGAACAAGGTGCAAACAGTTTGAGATTGAGACTTGCTATGATGTGAACAGGAAGTATGGTGAACACAATTGTCTCACACTTATATAACAGTGGCAAATATCTTCTAATCTAGTTTCTCTAGACAGAAACCATTGTCATCCAAATATAGGAATATACCTACATATAATTTTATTTTCAAGTAATTCATATTTCATCATTGTTTAGATACTATCTTGCTAGGCTGGTAGAAACTTTAACCCCAATCTTTTGGGGGACACCACCTTGATCCTCACTCTCCAGGGCTGTGTCAGCTTTCTGTAGGTATTAAGGCTGAAGGAAGAGATTTTGCTTGGGAGAGGCTTTGGATTCAGATGGTAAGATACAAAACTCACTACTGGACTATTCCTGTTCCTGCCTGAATGGTCCACAGTTTCCTGTAGTTTAAAGATTTTATGCGTTACAAGACTCTGTTGTGACTTTACCAACATGGGTATGAGGTGTTTGGACGGCTTACAAATGTCATTTCTGTCATGGAATGTGGAGCATGCTGGAGCAGGAACTTGTTTTTCTTTTATCAACAATTCTTTCTGCTTTATTCTGTGAATCACAAGGCAAGTATCTCTGAGTGCATAACATAGGGAAAGGGAAAATAAAAAGGGACATAATGAAGGTATGAAAATCAGAAAAATACCATGTCCCACTGCAAATTGTTAACTGTAACATGACTTCTAGGGAAAGGGGATGAGTGTGGACAAAATTCTAGCCAGGTCTTAGCATGCACCAAGAAGGAGCACCTCCTTCCAAATCACAAAAGGTGACTTATGAGCTAGCAGTCGACTGCTAACCATTGGGTCATATTACAGGAATATCAGAGCTAAGGGAAACTATTCCTGGCAGCTTTGTCAACACACACAAGATTCCATTGGTCTTTGATCCATGCTCTCCTCTAACTGAACAGAGGTGTCAAGAATAAAATAATGTGACATTATACCTGGCCTAGTTCCAGCATGGAGTTGTGAACGTAGGAGGACTTTATATATGGAAAAGTGTTTTGGTGTTTCAGGAAAAGAGAAGTTCATGAGGAAGGCAAGGTCCACAGTTTCTCTTAAAAGATTCTTTTCTATGCAGTGAAACAGCAAACTATAACTTGAGCTTGGAAAAGGGATGTTCTCAAAAAATGACATTGACAGCCCTGGCTTTAATATACTCTTCTGACTCTTACAATAAAGTAACAAATGAAATCAGTGACTGTCCTGAAATAGCTATTGCTTAAATGGTGAATGAATGTGGCCCTAGGCACCAAGAGAAGCATGTATCATTGGAGAAAGTGATTCTTATTCGCTAATTATTTGTTTATATATTATGAAGTATGTATTTACCCGAGAAACAGTTGATCTAAGACTCCTTCAAATACAAGTGCCTCCTGTGCATCACAGATACCATGACTGTTTGATGGTCACATCAATATACAGTGGAGTGGTGGTCAGGTCAGGTAAACCTGGAGAGGCAGGCCTGGCCTGAAAGTATTCAAACATGTGATGCTAAACAATATGTTTGCCAATATCATGGGTAGATTTGGCCATTTTTCTACAATTCCTAATTGAGATGGTAGAACAGTATGAGAAAGAAACAAACATGGCTATGTACATCTAGTATTATCAATCTGTAATTTCTTATCATTTTATAAATGAATAAAGAAAAACTCTGAGAGAGTATATGAGTTGTTTAAACTTACACTCTTAGAGTAGTGTGGAGCATGGAGCCAACCACAAAAACAAATGTTCTTCCAGTAGCAGAATCATTTTAAACCATTATGATTCCTGCCTTGAAGACCTGTGAGCCCATTGAAGAGTAGAGAGAGAACTAGATTAAAAAGGTGGCTCATTTCAGTGAGTTGATGTTTAGACCAAAGTTGGATAAGCCACTCTAAATCTAAGTGGATAAAAGAGAAGCTTGAACTTTTGTCAAAGGTTGAGAGCTGATCAAAATCACATACGTATTTGCACAAAGAAATGATGGAGTGACTAGAAAGTGATGTTGTTACTGATGGCTTGTACTCCAGGAAGGCGGGGGAGAAAGTACACGAGAGATCTTCAAAAATATCAGACAACCTAAGTATCCATAAACTGATGAAGGGGTAAAGAAAAGAACTACATATGCATAATTGAATATCACTCAGGCACCAAAAGTCAAATATCACATGATCTCTCTCATATGTGGAGTCTATAAAGATAGATGACCTCATAGAAGTTAAACATGCAATTTTGGTTACCAGAGGCTGTGGAGGGAGTGGGGGTGAAGAAAGAGATTTGGAAAAAGTTGATTGATAGATATTAAGTTATAGCTAGACAGGAATAAAAAGTTCTAGCTTCCTATTGCAGAATAAAGATAGATAATGTTAACTTGCTGGGTATTTCTCTAAAAGAACTAGAAAATAGGAATTGGAATGTTTTTCCCCATAAAGAAATGTTAAATACTGGACAAGTTAAATGTATTTATGCATATTGGACATTAAACAATGTATATGTGTAATGAAGCATCACTTGGAACCAAAAAAGATGTACACTTTTTCTTTGTCTATTGATTTTTAATAAAAAAGATTTTAAAAATATTAGTGGAAAAACAGGAATTATGAATTAAGTCTATAGTTTAGTTGCTTAAAAAATAAAATATGTTCTATCAGAAAAATTCATGGAAATGTGTTTTATGAAAAATTATACAGGCATTTCAAAATTTTTTACACCAAAATATACATTTTTAACTCATGTTTTCTATAAAATTTTGAAGCCCCCATAATCAAGATAATCAAGAGACAAGGAAATACATGGGTCTTCACTAGAAAATAAACTTAAGAAATATTATTTCTGATCCATAAATAAAATTGTAATTATCTCATCATATCCAGCTTTAAAATGATGACTCTATGATTCTACCCAATAATACCTCAGCAGATAAATTGTCAATTACTATAAAAGACAAAGGAACTGTTTTCTGCTCTTTGTGGATAGTTAATTCTAGTTAATGTCAATGGGAGGAGAAGTGAGGAAAAAAGAAAAATGAAAGGAATTCAGAATTTGGAGAGCATATGCCAGTGTTTCGTGGAAGCTTATAGAAGAAATGAATTCAAATTGGCTTGGATATGAGCCTTGTCATATGCGTCAAAGACTCTCAGAAGAGTCCAAACCAATAATGATAAACAAGACTATGTCTTGCTGGGAGGATGTGGTTATTACCGTGCCAAAGGCTACATTGTCAATACAGCAGTAATCAGTTAATTGCGCTAATGTGTACCATGCTACGGGGATCTTTTTTCAGGGTTAGTCTATGTAAGATTTTTTTCAACTTGAAGGATTAAAAGGAAGAAAAGTGATTTATTTTTCTTTTTTGAGTAATATTTTGCTGCCATTTAAAATAGTCTCCTGCTCAATTAAATATAACAAGGATCAGACCTAATTGTTGTTACCTGAGACCATTGGAATATCGAGATTCTCCTTGCAATTAGATTGGTTTAGACTTAATGCTCTAGCCTTAGGCAAAATAACACAGTAAAATTAGTGAATTCCTCCAGAGTTTCCATGCTTCTTCCTTCCTATAAAATAGTTTCTAGTTGCTGATGTCTGATAGCATACACATGGCCTATTAATTTAACCCTTATTATTCCTGTAAGTTACTATTTCCATTGTACAAATAAAAAAACAAAGAGCAAAGTTGTCCTGAATTCCATAATTCTTAAGCAAGCAAGACAAGATTTAAATGCTGAGACAGTGGGTCTAGAACTCAAGTACTCAATTTCTGTAAAACACTTTTATAGTCAAAATAGTCTACATGATTCCTTCTGTGTACATAATGTCTTCATTCTCTCCCACAGTAAAATAAGACAACTAAAATAATAATAATAATAATAAAAAATGGACAGATATTATTTGACATGCTTATCACCATAACAACTTAGAATGAGTTGACCACTCCCAAAATGGGCATTTCAAATAAAGATTGAAGTCTTAAAATAAAAATTTTCACCAGTGAGATTTGAGTTGTTGGTGGGTGAGAGGTGGGGACCAGAGGACATGGTTTTATATTGGCAAGGCTTTCATAGTCAGGGTCACTCCTGACTATGTACCATGTTGTAGTAATTCTTGAGAATGTCACCTGAGATGTGTAACATGGAAACTTGATGCCCTTAAAATCATAAGCCATGGGCACTGACACAGCACTTGAAATCTGTCTTAATGGAATCATGGCTTTGTACCACAAGAGACTTGAACAAAACAATATTTAAACGAATTTAGCTGTGCCTAGAATATAAGTGAAATCTTGGAAGCAAATGTAGTTACTTTTTCCTACCCCTGTGGACTTAGATATTTTGAAAATTTTATTTTTTGAAAATAAATGCAAAGAAATCTGGATGTCTTTATCAGGTACAGTTCTGAGTTTTAACACATACATACCTTCAGATAGCCACCGTCAAAATCGTGACACAGAACATTTTTGATAACCTCAAAAATTTCCCTAAATTGTGGCAACATTTCAGTGTAGCCTTAGTTTTGTCTTTTTCAAGGAATCACATACAAGGATTAGTACAATATACAACCTCTGAAGTCTGACTTCTCGCTCTCAGTAACATTTTTTCGAGATGCATTAATGCCTTTGCATGTATGAATTGTTTATTTTCTATAACTGTTAGTAGTATTGTTAGTGTTTTGCAGTATAGTTATACCAGTTTGTTTACCCATGCATCTGTTGAAGAATGTATGGATTGTCTCCAGATGAAAGCAATTAAGATAGATCTAATGAAGATATTCATGTAGAAGTCTTTGTATACATTTTTACACAGAGTAAGGACATAAGATTGAAATGACAATGGCAATATCATAAGTGTAGGTTTAACTTATGAAAAGCTGCTGATTTTCTAGGGTGATTGTAGCATTTGAATTCCTACCAGGATATGTAAAAGTTCAAATTGTTTACCATACTAGCCAGCATTTCTTATTGAACTCAGTTGTTTGTTCATTTGTTTATACCTACTTTAATAGATTGGTACTGGTATCTCATTAGGGTTTCAATTTGCATTTCTCTAATGATGAATAGTACTGAGCATATTTCTTTGAGTTCTTATTTATCTTCTGAATATCCTCATTCCAAGCATTTGTTGAAGTATTTTGCTGACTTTGAATGAGTTATTTTCTTTAAAGCTGCATTTATGTATTATTTGAAAGGCAGAGCGACAAAGAAGGAAGGAGGAATGAGAGGAGAGAGAGGGAGAGAGAGAAAGAGAGAAAGAGAGAGAGAGAGAGAGATAGAGAGAGAGGAAGAGATCTGTCTGCCAGTTCACTCCTTATATGACTGCAACAGCCAGGTGGGAACGAGGCCAAAGCCAGGAACCAGGAACTTCATTTGGATCTCCCACATGGATGGCACAGGTCCAACCACATGGTCCATCATTGGGTGTCTTCCCAGGTACATTGTCAGGAGGCTGGATTGAAACTGGAGTAGTCAGGACTTAAACCGGTTCTCTGATATGGAACGCCAGCATGTTAGGAGGTGCCTTAACCTGCTTCACCACAGTGTTGACCCAAAGTTATTTTCTTAATATTGGGATTTGATCATTGCAGAAGTTTACTGTTAATAATATAAATATATAGTAGCATATGATGATTATTCTATGTTAATAATTATGTATACTCAGCATATTGCTGCACAAAGTTTGGGTGTATATGTGCATAATAGTTTATATATTCTGAATACATTCTGTGTTTCAGATATTTGTTTACAAATATTTTCTTATCTGGAATTTGTCTTCTTGTTTTGCTAAGAATGTCAATCAGAGAAAATTATTTTTTAATTTATATAAAGTATGATTTATAATTTTTCTTTTATGAGCTCTTTTTGTTATCACATATAAGAATTATTGCTTAACCCAACAAAACAAAGACTTTCTTCTATGTTTTCTTCTAGAAATTTTGAAGTTATATATTTAGTGTTTGTATTCATAATCCATGAAAAATGTGAGGTTAAATTAAGTCATGTTCATGTATGTTTATTTTCATATGAACGTTTTCCCCCAAAATTATTTTTAAGAGGATCCTTTCTTCATTGAGTTGTCTTTCATTTTAGTCATAACCAATTTTCTGTATTATTGGGTTGTACTCCCGAACCTAATTCTGTTCTGTTGATTTATGTGACTATACCTCCAAAATATCACACTGTTTTGCTTAAGGTTGTTTCATAGTGATAATGGTAAGGAAACAATCAGGGATCGGAGAGAGATACAGAGTAAAATTAGTACCACACCCTACTCCTGGATTGCTTCTCAAGTTCCTCCCATGGCTAAAAACAAACAAAAAAAATTGTTATTGTAGCAAAACCACCAACCAGAACCATCCAACATGGCTGCTGATGCATCCCCACGAAGATGTATCATTATATATATAGTCTATTGTTATATATATAGTCTATTATAATATCATTATATTAAAATTATCATGGCTGATACTCCTACTTCCATCATGCACTTGATGCAAGGACACTTCTAAGACTTTCTAAAACAGGCCAGAAAATATGCAATACTCAAATTCCTGTAAATCCTCACCCTTTCCTGGAAAGCTCCACCCAAATCATCAATATTTATGCATCCAAACCAAGTAAAGGAAAGTCAGGGATTTCTATATTCACTTTTGAGTGCACTTTCACTCCATCTTGAAAGTGTATTTTCTCTTCATTAATAAAACTTATTCCTCCAGTAATTTTTATCCATATCTCCTCCTTGAATTATTTCCTGCATCAGAGATAAGAAACTGGACCTTTTTCTCCTCAACTATAGTGATTGTTAAAATCATGTATTGTGAGCCTATCATTATGGTTAATTTTTTTTTCAAAATTGTTCTGGCTGTTCAATGTTGTTTGCGTTTTAGAATAAGTTTGTGGGGCCGGAGCTGTGGCATAGCAGGTTAAGCAGCTGCCTGCAAGTGCCAGAATCCTATATGGGCACTGGTTTGAGTCAAGACTGACCCACTTCCAAACCAGCTTTCTGGTATGGCCTGGGAAAGCAGTGGAAGATGGCCCAAGTCCTTGGGCTCCTGCACCGGCAGGGGAGACCTGGAAGAAGCTCCTGGCTCCTGGCTTTGTACTGGCATAGCTCTGGCCATTGCAGCCAATTGGGGAGGGAACCAGTGGATGGAAGACCTCTCTCTCTCTGCCTCTCCTCTCTCTGTGTAACTGACTTTCAAATAAATAAATTAAGTTTTAAAAAAAGAATGCTTGTATCATAAAAAAGTACAAGTGTTTTATATTATCTGTGCATTTGCACTAGGTCTATCTATTAAGTTGGAGAGAATTAACTTCTAAACTAAATTCAGTTTTGTAATCCATTAACATGATATGTATCCACATTTAGTCAGTGCTACTTTGATATTTTTAATCAGTTTACAGTTTTCAGCAATCAAATGAGCCCCTGTTGTATTAGATTTGTATCTAAGCATTTTATTTTCTTTATGATACAGTAAAAGGTATTATTTCCTAAACTAGGTTTCCAATTTGCTTTTCTGTAGATCCCATAAAATTTTCTATGTAGACAATAGTGTAATTAATGAAGAGTTTATTTATTTGAAAGCTTTGTCCTGATTTTTTTTTCTTGTCCTTTTTTTAAGCTTTATTTTAGTTATTTGAGAAGCAGAGTTACAGAGTGAGGGAGAGACAGAGACAGAAAGGGGTCTTCCATCTACTGGTTCATTCATCAAATGGTTCCATGGCCAGGGTTGGGCCAGATGGAAGCCAGGAGCCAGGATCTTCTTCAGGGTCTCCCATGTGGGTACTGGGGGCAGAAAGGCTTGGGCCATCTTTTGTTGCATTCTCAGGTACCTTAGCAGGGAGCTGGTTCTGAAATGGAGCAACCAGGACTCCATCCAGCGCCCATGTGGGATACTGTCACTGCAGGGGATGACTTTACCCACAAAGCCACAGCACAGGCCCCATATTTGCATATCTTGATTTAGGGAACTGACTTGAAAATATAGTCTGGTGCACAACATTGATAAAAGTGGGTAGCCTGGCAACATTAACAATTATTAAGAGAGAAGACATCATTTTTGATCTTTGGGATAAAGAAGTGTTTTTTTTGTTAAGTACTAAAAACTGTAGTTTTGTCTTTTGATTCTTTTAAAATGTTGAAGTTTTCTTTAATTTCTAGATTTCTGAGGGCTGTTCTTATTTACGTAGATTGAGTTTTGTAAGATGCTTTTGCCGCTTCAATTAACATGCTCCTATGGTTTTACTTCTTTTCTTTGTCAGTATAGTGAATTGCATTGATAGATTTCCAAGGATTCGAATAGTGCTCCAATATAAGATAAATCCCAATTGGCCAGCTGTATTATTCTCTTTGTACAATACTGGTATAATTTATGAGTATATTACTGAGGATTTTTTTGTGTCTATGTTCACAAGAGAAATTAGATTACACAGTGTTTTTTCAAAGTGTTTTCAAGTGTTGTCAATCGGTTGTTTTGGTATGGCTATTCTAGTTGCAAAAATGATTTGAGAAGTAATTCCACCTCTTAAATTCCCTTGAAAACTAATATGTAAACTTGTTATTGATTCCCCTTTAGTTAAATGTTTGTTACAATTCACTATTATGTCTGAAAATATATTTTCTTGAGGGTTTTTAACAATAAATTAAATTTCTTTAATATGAAGTACTTCTAAAAGTTTGTGGGAAAATAAAACTGAAATTTAAGATTATTTTGATGAAAAAAATTTTAAAGCCATGCAGTTTTTTCATGATATGAAATTTTGATTAACATTTTTAATCCCCCTTTTATGCTTAGATTTTAATTTTTTGCATAAAAACAAATTTACTTTTTAATTCTATGTTCCAGGTACTTTTAGAAGTATACTTGTTAATATAGGACTTTGGATATTTTCTATTTCTTCTTGGGTTAATTTGGTAGCATAATATGGAAACAATTGATGATTTTCATCAAAATAATCATACTTATTTGAAAGTAAAAATTATCAATATTTTCTTATAATCATTTTAATGTTTGTGTAGTTTACACAGCTGTCCTTTATTTAGTTCTTGAGGTTTATGACATACATTTTTTAGTATGGCTAAATGTTTGCCTAATTTATTGGTACTCTTATTATTGATGTCTAGTTTAGTTTTATCATAATCAGATAATACACTAATTTAAGATATTTTAATTTTAGTCATAATTGCTTTATGACAGCAAGCATATGACAGCTGACAGTAGTTATTTTGCTGAGTGTACCAGGAACACTTGAGAAGAATATGTAGTACGCTGTTGGATTGAGTGTTCCCTTCATTTTAAGTGTTGTTTAGTTCTGCTATATCCTTACAGATTCTTTGGTTTAATAGTTTTGACAATTTATGGGTAAGCGGTAATGAAGTCTCAAAATACAATTGTTAACTATTCTGGTTCTACTTTATTATGCCAACTTTTCCTCCATGCATTTTGAAGTTTTATTGTTTGGTACACACATACATTTTGGATTGTTGAATTTCCTTCATTGATGACCCTTTCATTTTCATGTGGCATCCTTCCTTGTCCCTGGTCATTTCCTTCATCCTGATGTCTGCTACATCTTAGATTAAGAAAATCATCCAATTCATCTGATTAGTTTTCCTGGCATAATATCGTGACATACTAAGAAATAAATATATTTGGTCTTTGATCTCAGTTCCTAACACAGGGCTTATAAATCATTTGCAATTCTTGAATGAAAGGAGAATTTGGCAAAAAATTCCTAAATGCCTCTAAGTAATCTGAGTGATAGGAATATATTTTATTCTAATAAGGTGACTGTTGGGCTCCTGGACAGTCTCAGGACGAAGTTTGATTGCCAGATGTATCAGCCATGTGACTAGAGGATTGGAACTTTCAGCTCCATCCCCCAGTATCTGGGGAGTGAGAAATGCAGAAAGCTGAGTAGATTGGTAATGGCCAATAATGTAGTCAGTTATGCTCCTATAATAAAGCCTCCATAAAACCCCATAAAGACAGGGTTCAGAGAGCTTCAGGATTATTGAATATAGAGGTTAGTGGAGGTCCTGTAGGTTGATGTGCATAGTGAAGACAATGAATTGTTGTGCTCTTTGTACATACCTTACCCTATGTATCTCTTTTATCTGTATCCTTTGAAATAGCCTTTATAATAATCCAGTGAACATAAGTGCTTCCCTGGGTTCTGAAAAATGTCCTATTAAATAAATTAAATCCATAGAGGAGTAATGTGATGCCTGATTTAGAAGTAGTCAGTCAGAAGTATAGGTAACAACCTACTACTTGTGACTGGCTCTGAGGGAAGCAGTCTTCTGGGACTGAACACTTAGCCTGTAAGTTCTTACAGTAACTCCAGGCAGACAGTGTCACTCTCACAAAGTGCTTAACTCGTGTCTGCTAGAGAAGCAGTTGTTGGTTGGGACAAATCCCCATACATGGAGGTGGCCAGAAGCGAAGTATTACTCATTAAGAGTAAAAATAGGAAAACCAGTTTTCTTTTTCCACCTATTTGAAACACATAGTGTGCATGATTTTCCATAATTTATGTTTAACTTACCTATGTCAGTTTACTCAAAGGACATCATTAAATATAAAGTGTAATTGGGTCTTTTTATGTAATCTATTATGATTATCTCTGTTTTTTTTATTTATGTATTTTAGATCTACCATCTTATTATTTGCTTACTGTTCATATTCCTCTTTTGGGATCTATTAATTTTCCATTTCCCAGCATATTTGTAATATTTTTAATATCTTAGTGTTCTTTTTCCATGGATTTATTGAGTTTTTACTATACCAATTGATATGTTTTAGTGGTTGCTTAGGATTATAATATGTATACTTAACATTTTAGGATTTACTTAGAATTAACATTTTATCTCTTTGGGGGGTGAACCAACAGAAAAGGAAGACCTTTCTCTCTGTCTCTCTCTCTCTCACTGTCTAACTCTGCCTGTCAAAAAAAAAATGAAATGTAAGAAACTTAACATTATCTGAATCTCTATCTTCTTCATTTCATATTGTAGCTGTTATATATATATATATATATATATATTGCATCCACGCCTATAAAAACCTCCTCATGTAATGTTGTTTTCCTCTTTCAATCATAATTTCAAAAAAACTTAAAAGGTGCAGAATACTCTAATGTATTTACTTAAGAAAGATTTCGTTTTCTGTGCTTCCTTTTCTCTCAAGTTTCAAGTTGTTCCAAATTTTCTTTATGATCATTTCCTGATAATCTGAAAAAGCTCTTATTATATCTTTTATAGTAAACTTACTGAAAATTAATATTTGGGATGTTCTTTTGTCTTCATGTACTTTCCTGAAATTTTAAAATTTATTTATTGAAAGAGAGAGAGAAAATGATGAGAGAGGGAAAGAGAGAGGGAAAGAGAGAGCTCTCCTATCTACTGTACACTCCACAAATAAACATATCAGCTGAAGGAGTAGGCTGAGAACAGAGCCAAGAGCTAGCAACCCAATCCAGGTCTCCCATGTGTGTGACAGAAAACTAACCACTTATGCCATTATGTACTGCCTCACAGGATCCTCAGCAGAAGGAAGCTGGAATTGAGAGCTTGAACCAAGAACTGGACTCAGTGAGAAGTTTAAGCCAGTGTTTTTAATTCAAGTCAAATATCATCCCCATGGTTGTATTTTTATTTTATTTTTATTCCTAAAGCATCTTTCCCCTGGATATAGAATAGTAGTTATTATATTTTTATGTGACCATTTTACAAAGTTTATTCTACTTTCCTAGGGCATCTATAGTTTCTGATGAGAAATTTACAGCTATCTGAATGATTGCTTCCCTATATGAGAGTGGTAATTTTCTCTGCATGCCTTCAGAAATTGTCTTATTAGTTTTCAGAAATTTGTTTATGTTGTGTGTAGACATGGACTTTTAAAAAATATTTGTTGTATTTTGGGTTTGATGAGCATTTTAAATCTATTTGTGTCCTTCTTCAAGATTGGGAAGCTGTATGTTATTATTTCTTCAAATGTGTTTACTTTTTCCTTCTTTGTCACCTCTCCTGGAATTTTAATGACACGAATGTGACAGTTTTTGCTATTGTTCAATAGGTTGTTGAGGCTATCTTTTTTTTCCAGTTATTATCTCTGTTGTTCAGATTGGGCAGTTTTGTAAAAAATTCTATATTCAGCTTCACTGAATCATTTTCCTATCATTCGTCCAGGGATTTTCTTTTCTTTATTATAGTTTTCAATTTTAAAATTCCCATTGAATTCTTTGCATTCGTTGTTTTTTTTTTTTTTTTTTTTTTTTTTTTTTTTTTTACTGAAACTGACTTTCTGTTCATTTGAAGAATAATTGGATGAAAAGCTTATTTGAATATTTCAGAGAGCTAGTAGGGAGAATGTTGAATGTTCCCAAAGAAATGGCAAATATCAGGAGGTAGATATTCCAGTTGCTCTGATCTGATCATCACATATTGTGTACGTGTATTGAAGCCTTGTACTTCAACCCACAAATATGTGTAGTTACTATGCGTCAATTAAAATAGGAAGGAACTAGGACCAGCACTGTGGTGTAGTTGGTAAAGCATCTGCCTACAGTGCTGGCATCCCATAAGGGCCCTGGTTCCAGTCCCAGCTGTTCCACTTCCAATCCAGTTCTCTGCTATGGCCTGGGAAGGGAGTAGAAGATGGCCCAAGTGCTTGGACTCCTGCACCTGTGTGGGAGACCTGGAAGAAGCTCCTGGCTCCTGGCTTCAGAACGGTCCAGCTCCAGCTGTTGCAGCCATTTGTGAGTGAACCAGCAGATGTAAGACCTCTCTCTCTCTCTCTCCCTCTCTCTGCCTCTCAAATAAATAAATAAGTCTATAAAAGCAAATGAAAGGCAGGAATGAATGAGGGAGGGAAGAAGGGATGCAAAAAAGGAACAGAAAGAAAAAAGTAAGTCTATTTGTACTCACTGGAGCATAGCAATAAAAACTCTCTTAAATCTCTTTCTCATGATCTCTATACCTGTGCCATTGCTGGAATTGTCAATTGTCTTTTTTATTTATTTCTAAGGCAGAAATACAGACAGAGATGAAGAGAGAGAGAGAAAAAAAATGAATCTTCCATCTGTTGGTTCACTCCTCAAATGGCTGCAACAGCTAGCGCTAGGCAAGGCCAAAGACAAGAGTCAGGAGCCAGATCTTTGGGATCTCCCTTGTGTGTGCAGAGGCCCAAGCACATGGGCTCTCCTTCACTGCTTTCCAGGTGCATTAGCTGGTAGCTGGATAGGAGGGCTTTAACCTTCTAAGTCACAGAGCTGGCCTCCCTCCTTCTTTCTAGGCCAAATAATTTTGAAATGTTTATTAAACATGTATTAAGATAGTCTGGGTCTTATTTTAATCCTAAAATTAATTATTGCAATTTTGATTTTATTTGGTTTGTTTTAACACATGTTCGGCATGCAACTATTGATCTAATTTTTGTTAGTTTGATTCCATAAGTAGTTCAGAATTTTTAAGCATTTTTTTATTCTGGTTAGTCTTTTGTGTGTACAACCCATTGGCCATGCTTAGATCTAAGTGGAGATTGCTAATGTTTCCCTGAATATCTATTTTGAGCATATTTGATTTTTCCTTTTTATAAATTTTGCTATATTAGCTCATGATACCAGCATTTGTGAAATATTTTCATTTTACAATCAGGAACATTTATTTTACATGCAAAAACTAATACAATGCTGAATGTTCGAGTTTGTTATACATTATATCCCATAAGACATCTTTTATTTACATATGTAAAGTAAAGCAAATTACAAAACAAAATGTTTTGTCTTAAACAGTTTTTCAAATATTTTCTTTTTTGCATATATTTTCAAAGCTCTATTAAATATATTTACCTGGAGTCATAAAAAGGTAGAAAATCATTGTGTCATTACCTTATATAAAAATATTTATCTAGGAATTAAGTGCTTATCTATTCATTTCAGATCCATAGAAACTGGTGCTCCCTCAAGAATGGATTGTGGTTAGAATTCTGGAAGTGTAAGAGCTGGTGAATATGTATGCTTTGTTAAAGATTTAATTGTTTCCTTTGCTTTAAAGGCATGCTTAGGATTGAATAGAGAGGGCATACAAACGCATCTTAGGGTCATTTTGTTGTCTAAGGGTGGTAGGGAACTCACAGCGTGTGGGTAGCAGAATCCAATTGTTAACTTCAAATAACTTGAAAACAATCAGATCACCTCAGTCACTAGTTGAGGACAAGAACAATGAGATGGGAGCCATCTGGGAGAACTGTGGCTGCTGTAATTTTGAGTACAGAACCAGTTTTTCACAGCAGCAACAAGGGGTTTTACCATAAATCTTTGAGCTGGAATACTGGTTTTCTGAGTAAGTTTTAAAGAATGCCCATTGGAAATATTTGCAACACAATGTACGAAAATTTGACATTCTTTGAAACAACCAACAGCAGAGAAGGATCAGAAAGAAACAAACTTTTAAGACAGTGTTCATTCTAACTCACTTTGAACTTTAAAGCTTCTTTGTTAGTGACAACAGGGTCTACCACAGGAGATCAAACTTAGAAATCACAGCTTGAAATGCCCATCCAGATGAAGTCATATAGGAAATGAAATGTATCTGGCAGAAAAAGGTTGTGTGTGGTCAGAGAAACAAGACAGTGTCAAAGGAAAGGCAACAAGTGGGTAATCAGCACTTGTTTCTCGTCTTTCCTCAAGCTTGACCTTTCTCCCACAACCAAGCTTCATGCCCAGAAGTAGGACTAATAAGAGTGTGTGGAAATAAGGAACATGCTGTCAAGCTGATGTGTGTAGGGTGGTCCATGGGGTCTCTGGTGCTTGAGAGGGCTGGATTTGGCTGAAGGTGCAGGAGTGAGACAACTCTGGGATAATCCACATCTGCGGGGTGTTCCTGAGCCACAAGAAGGTCAGAGCAGGCAGAATCAAGCCAAGCCAGGAGCACAGAGGTCTTGACCTTCCTCCGTGATTCAGAACATCGATCCACATCCTTCTCTTCTCAACTGGTTCATGAATTTGCTCAGAAGGGGAGTCATCTCAGAGCTCCTAATATTATCCGCAGTATGTTATAAGCCTTTCAATGTATGGCTTTTGCTTAGTAATTGTATCTATGCATGTGGTTGTGTGTTTTACTGTTGTTCACTATCTAGATTTTAATACCAGCTGAGAAGTTTTTCCTTTCTGTTAACTGCTGTTGGTGGAGTTCCAAATGTGTCTTTTTCTAGATCACTGGAATCTTTCCCACCAAAGAAATATCTCCCCACCTGCTCTGTCCCACTGTACTTTGAAAATGTCATTAGCAAAATCATTAAGAATGACTCATTTCTCTAATCCTCTCCCTCGTTTTCCCCTCCTTCCCAGGGCAGATGCTATTGTTGAGCTATTGCCACTGTTCTGGTGACGAATATTTTCGAATGCTTGAGAGAAGTAAGGTGGAAGCTCATTTTTGATGACCTATAATTGTATAATTTGTACTTAGGAAAACAATTCATTTTCAAATTTCTGCTCCCTTAAGTTTCAATCTTTTACTCTAAGTCATTTCTTCAGTTACATTTGCTAAAAACTGATCTGGGGGCTGGTGCTGTGGCACAGTAGGTTAATGCTCCGTCTGCAGCACCGGCATTCCATATGGGAGCTGGTTCTCGTCCCGGCTGCTCCTCTTCCAATCCAGCTGTTTGCTGTGGCCTGAGAAAGTGGTAGAAGACAGCCCAAGTCTTTGGGCCCCTGCACCCGTATGGGAGACCAGGAAGAAACAGCTGGTTCCTGGCTTAGGATTGGTGCAGTTCTGGGCATTGCAGCCATTTGGGGAGTGAACCAATGGAAGGAAGACCTTTCTTTCTGTCTCTCTCTCTCACTGTATGTAACTCCACCTCTCAAATAAATGAAATCTTTTAAAAAATGATCTGAAAATAGAAGATTAAAAGATCATGGAGACCCGTACTGTGACATAGCGGGTAAAGCTGCCATGTTCAGTGCCAGCATTTCATATGGGCACCAGTTCAGGTCATGGCTGCTCCACTTCGTATCCAGCTCTCTTCTATGGCCTGGGAAAGCAGTCGAAGATGGCCCAAGTCCTTGGGAACCTGCACCCACGTAGGAGTCCCAGAAGAAGCTCTTGGCTCCTGGCTATGGATCGTTACAGCTCCAGCCATTGTGGACATCTACAGAGTGAGCCAGCAGATGGAAGACCTCTTTCTCTCTCTATCTCTGACTTTGTCTTTCAAATAAATAAATAAATCTTTAAAAAATAAAAAAAAGATAATGGAATCACTAGAAATAAACATACAGGAGGTAGAAAACTATTGCCTGGGAAAATCGTTGACAGGGACATAGTCTCAGAGATCTTGAGCAACTTGTCCAATGTTATATAATTATCTGCAAGGGTTACAACATAATTCCAAATCTCTAAATTCCAGATCTGGCATGTTTGTTAACAATTTATAGCTACGCATTCCTACCCTCAAGTACACAGGAAATACAAATAATATGTAGTAACTAAAAAAAATATTAAAAGCACTCTCCTGGAGATAGTTTCAAATTAGTATATTATTATATTATGGCATAAAATTGGCATTTATTTCTAGCATTTTAATATTTAAGAATGTATTTTTATAAATGAGAGTATGTAAAAGAGTTTGTCAAACATCGAATTTTAAGTTAAGTTTTTAGGGACCACCCTATGGTGAGTGTTGTAACATAGCTGGTAAAGTTGCTGTCGACAATGCTGACATCTCATATGGGCTTCAATTCGTGTCTCAGCTGCTCCACTTTCCATCTAGCTCCCTGTTAATGGCCTGTGAAAAACACCAGAAAATGACCCAAGTGCTTGGGCCCCTGCCACCCACGTGGGAGACCCTGATGAAGCTCCTGACATGGCCCATCCCTGGCTATTGCAGTCATTTGAGGAGTGAACCAGCAGAAGGAACTGACTTCAAATAAGTAAATAAATCCTTTTAAAAAGCTAAGTTTCTATAAATGTTGTAATCCATGCACAGTTTTTATAATGAACATTTTCCATGAACTTTTTGAAAACCCCTCATGCATTGTATCTTGCTTCTCATGATGATCCACAAAATTTATGTCTCTTTACTATTCCAATAATGAGGCTTAACAGAGCTGAAATCATTATTAAGTGAGGAATCTCAGACTGAAACTGAATACATTTGATTTTATGCTTTTGTGTTTTTTTTTCTAGGAATGATGGCCAGAGTCCCTGATTTTGCCAGTTTCCCTGGGTCAACCCAGGCTTGCACACTTTTATTCATGTGTTTGAATGTACTATATCCATATTCTCTTCCCTCAGAGACTGCAATTTCATTATTATGCTGAATCCTATGACCTATGACACAAAAAAGTTAATGCATTAAGATAACATAAATCTATTCTGCCCATCCAATACTTTCCTGAAGTGGTCAAATACGCATGATGTGATAAAAACAACAAAAAACCAGAAAGAGATACATATTGATTGGGCCAAAGAAATAAAATTTACAAGAAATTAATTGCATCATTCTGTTATCAAATATTTGCTAATTATCCACTTCAATATTAGCTGTATATTTATATCATTTAGATTGCCACAAAGTGAAATCAAGTTGTTTTGCTCAACAAATCTATAGCATGCTGGAGCCAATAATGTAGCATAGCAGGTATAGCCCCCACCTGTGACACTGGCATCCCATATGGGTGCTCGTTCATGTCTTGGCTGCTGCACTTCTGACACAGCCCCCTGTGAACAGCCTGGGAAAATAAGGAGAAGAAAATCCAAGAGTTTGGGCCCCTGCCATTCAAATGGGAGACCTTGATGAAACTCTTAACTCCTAGCTTTAGCCTGGCCTTGCCCTGGACATTTAAGCCATCTCGGGAGTGAAACAGCAAATGGACAATCTCTCTCTCTCTCTCTCTCTCTCTAACTCTCTCTCTCTCTCTCTCTCTCTCTCTCTCTATCTCTATCTCTATCTCTCTCTCTCTCTCTATCTCTATCTCTATCTTTCCCTCTCTAAAATGTTGACTTTCAAATAAATAAATAAATAAATAAATCTTTTTTTAAAAAAAATCTTTAGTGCATTAATACTGAAAGCATAAAATTAGATGATTTTATAGAATAAAGATATATGGAAAGTTAACTTTAAATGGGACTATATTATATGCCAGGAAGAAAAGCGACCATTTAGTTTACATACACACTATAATTGAATTTCATAGTTGAGGAAGCTGAAACCTAGAGTGATTAGGTAAGGAGTTACTCAATTCACCAAGCTTGAATGTTGTGCTATACCAACATTCAGAATAAGGGCTGAACTACAAAAAGTAAAGTGACTACATAGATATAGATAAATCTGAATTTTATCTGAATTCCTTATTTTCCCTCCTACTGGACAGAATAGAGTCAAATAAAGTATCTTACCCAACCTGAATGATTGAATGTAATATTTTAATAATATCCCTGAAATATTCAAATGTCTATTTAAAAGTGCTTCATTTATTAAAAGTTATTTTACCTTTCCTAATGTTATTTATTTTATTTTAAAATATGTTTAGTAATTTCAATTGCATGAAACAGTTGTATTTAGCCACTATTGGTCAATTTTTACAGTAGTATTATCAACTTCACTAGATCTACATAATAAATCAATCAATACACTTAAACTTTCCAAGACTTGTCATATTTAGGGATATCTAGTGTTAGATACATAATTTTTTAATAAATAAGTCTTTTTAAAGTAATTGTTGCAAGCAGAGTTCAAAATCCTTTCCTAATCCAGTTAATGGAGAGTTATCTGATGCCCTAACACCCTTACAGACTTTAGTATATGTTTCCTGTTAAAACAGCGTTTTTCTACAATAGGAGTCAGTAACCTATGACTCACAGGTAAAATCCTACCTACTGCTTGTTTTTTGTAAGTAAGGATTTGTTGGAACACAAGTATATTTATTTGTTTATATATTGCATATGACTCTTTGCATGCTACAATGG
Organism: Sylvilagus floridanus; assembly: GCA_949820135.1. Taxonomy (NCBI): domain Eukaryota; kingdom Metazoa; phylum Chordata; class Mammalia; order Lagomorpha; family Leporidae; genus Sylvilagus; species Sylvilagus floridanus. The sequence continues at coordinate 89,736,140 of OX463226.1, read as the reverse complement.
TAGAAATAATTTGTGACAAATGCTATATGGCTTTCAAAGATTTTCCAGAAAATGTTTGCCAACCTTTATCGTGTATGATACAATACAACCATCAAAACCAGAAGATTAACATTGCTATATTTCTATCGCCTACTTCTCAGACTCCAGCCAAGTTTTTAAAATTTCTCCACAAATATCCTTAATATAAGGAATCGGTTCAGACTCCCAGTTAGATGTCATATCTTTTTAAGGCATATTCACTCTGAAATGGCTCCATGAAAGCTTTTCCTCGACTTTCATGGCCTTGACACATTTAAAGTTTATAGGCCAGACATTGTGTAGAATGACTACCAATTTTTTTTGCCCTGATGTTTCCATGCAATTATTTTCAGGTTATGTATTCTTTGCAGGACTATCACAGGGAGATAGTCCCGCTGGCCATTTCCCAGTGCATTCTTGCCTGTGTGCATACTGTGGTTTTGTCCTCTGACTCCTGGTGCTCACTTGATCACTTGATTAGGATGGTGTCCAATAGGCTGCTCCAATGAGATTCTATTTTTCTTTCCTGTACCTTTACTAAGCATTGTGTATTTTTGACAAGGCTCTAAATATCTTCATGGTTATTACATATATGTCTGTGTGCATGTGTTTCCATGGTTTGGTGTGCTGAAAGCTTAGTCCTTGTTTACTTTGTTCAGAAGAGCATATTCTCTTAAATGAAAATTATCATATCGGACAAGTCCTCTTTAAGATTGAACAGATAGGGGCCAGCCCCGTGACTCACTTGGTTAATCCTCCACCTGAGGCGCTGGCATCCCACATGGCGCCGGGTTCTAGTCCCGGTTGCTCCTCTTCCAGTTCAGTTCTTTGCTGTGGCCCAGGAGGGCAGTGGAGGATGGCCCAGATGCTTGGGCCCCTGCCCCGCATGGGAGACCAGAAGGAAGCACGAGGCTCCTGGCTACAGACCGGCGCATCGCCGGCTATGGCAGCCATTTGGGGAGTGAACCAACGGAGGGAAGACCTTTCTCTCTGTCTCTCTCTCTCACTCTCTATAACTCTACCTGTCAAATCAAAAAAAAGATTAAACAGGTAATAATTGGCTTATGATATGTTTTCAGAGAGTGAAACAGGTGGTACTCAAGAAAAAAAACTAAACTACCAAACCACTGGCATTAGTGAATCCTTAAAACATACTTAAGTATTTGTTTTGTGATCTCTACTTATGTGGCACCTGTTTCTTGCAGTCTGAGACAATTGAGTGAGAACATGCCTACACATTACCATAAAGCTCTAAGGAAAACCCTGTTTTTTTCTTTAACTCCTACAGACTCTCTATTCCTATTACCATATTTCATTTAAAAGACTTGCTCTAAAATTATTTGTTAAATTAATAAATGAACAAATTTTCAATATAGATCTGAAAAGCCAGCTAGCATGGTACATTTTGCAAAAGTACTCTTAACTATTCGTTGGAAACAGTATGCTTTTAACATATCTGAGGGTGTTGAAAACCTCCTACACAATTAAAAATATTTACTCATAGAAACATAAACTTAGGAGGTCCAATAAACCAACTTTCATTTGGATTGTGCTTATTATACTTTAAAGGGAAGTTTATTTCCCAAAGAAAAGGTTAGTTAATACCCAATGAAAACCAAGAAAATAGGAGCCATCATTGTGGTCTGGCATGTTAGGTCATCACCTGTAAGGCCAGCATCCCATATGGACAGCTAGTCAACTCCCCACTGTTCCACATCTAATCCAGCTCTCTGCTAGTGTGCCTGGGAAAGTAATGGGAAATGGCCAAATGCTTTGTCCCCTGCCACACACGTGAGAGACCTGGATGGAGTTCCAGACTCCCTGTTTCTGCCTGGTCCAGGCTCAGTTATTTTGGCAATTTGAGGAATGAACCATTGGATGAAAGATCTGTGTGTGTGCGCGCGTGCTTCTGTGTCTCCCTCTCTCCATCTTTAAAATAAATAATTTTTTAAAATTTATAAAATTATAAGAAAAACCATTGATTAAGCCATTTTTAAATCAGTCCTTTTTCTTACACTTATGTAGACACACTATCAGAGATTTCAAATGTATTGGCAAACAAAAACATAGGTACCCACTCAGTTATAAACCCAGATCTCCAATACCCAGCAACAATTGTACCTTTGTAAGTTTTGCTGAGGTTTACACATAAATTATGCCTGCATTTTTATATTTTTTCCTCTCTGTCAAAGATATTTCAAATTTATCCTTTCTACCTAGATCCAGCATGAAATCAAAACATTCAGGGAAAAAAAAAAATCTACTGGCATTTTCTTTAACTTCTGTGTTTCATTCATGTGTGAGCTAAACGAGAATGAATTCCAAAAGCTTGTAAGGGATTAGGTTAAGATACAATCTTGAAAATACTTAATAAACATAGGGAACTGGAACATATAACATCCAGCCAGGAACCCAACTGACTTGTACTCAAAGTGGCCCCCTACGATAAGCCTACAGACTTGCAGAGTCTGAATCCACAGATTTGATTGTATTATCCCTCCATTTCCCTAGCCACAGGGATAGAGATTTTGCCGGCATGTCTCAATGCCAATCCAAACAATGATATGACTTACCACTTACAGCCATGGCATGCATTCCTCATCAGAAGGCTTTATGAATGGGAGCTCATTAATCAAGCAGTCATCCCAGGAGGCAGAGCTGAGGCAGGATGAGAGCTTGGAAGGTGTCCGGAAACTGCCAGGTACAGAAGCATGCATTTACTGACATGTCCATCAGAGCCTGGGTGTCAAAAGAGCTTTCTAAATAACTATTCTGACCAACACTCCAATTCTAGTTCCTGCATCCCTAAATAGTTCACAGCCTGGGCATATCAGCTCCAAGACAGATTCTAACCTTTGCCTTTAGACAGATATCTACTTGAAATCCATCTTTAGCATATATTAATTTGGTGTCTTTGGGCAACTTTCTTTAATGTTTTGATCCTTAATTTTCTCATTCATAAAACCTGGATCTTTATTATCTACTGCTGTTAAAAGAGTTTTATGAGATAGCATAAGCAAAGAACCTTGTAGGGTCAGATAATACTTATTTCTATTAAGCCACTGGGAAAAGTTTTCTTTCAAAAAGCACTATCATTTCTGTGCTATTTTGGCCACAGCATCAGCGTTTTTCTTTTGCAGAGTATGGTTTTGCATGCTATTCTCCCTGTGTGTGTACGTATTTGTATGTATGTGTATATGTATAGACAGATAGTTAATTTCACTTATTATATGTATATACAACTAATAAGTCCAGAAAAAATTATTTCCTCTCTTTTACCAAATAATATTTACATTAATTCAATGCATAAATATTATCATTTTAATTTATAGCCAGGGAAACTAAATCTTGGAAAGATTAAGAAACATGAACCATACCAAATGACTTATCAATTTCTCAACTGAATTCAAACCACCTTTTAACCCCAGGGTTTTTCGGCTTCCTCTGTTATCAATGCACTATTCGTAGCAAAATGTCTACAAGAAAGAGGCTGAGGGTTATGAACCACTCAAATCATGTGATATCTTGTATATCCACTTGAGAATAAAAACAGGGTTCTAATCCTTCACCAATGAGCTGAACAAATCTGGACACATAATTATTCTCCAGGTTTATTGTTTAATCTCTCAAAGAGTATAAAAGATAATCTTCAAAACACTTCTAAATAAAAAAACATATATAATATTTGATAATACACTAGAAATTGACTGAAAAATTTGAGATTATAATTTATAATCCAAATTTTACACATATCATTTGTTATATATGAATCTAATAACATTTTTCAAATTTTATATCTATATCTACATGCATTCTATATAATCGATGTATTTGGTATATGTTATGGACACTTGCAATATGCAATCATGTTTCCTCTAAATGTTCACCTGACTGTTCATGACTGCTCAATGAGGAAACCACGGCAACTGCGACAATACTTTTGAAGATGATGATACCAAATCATTGAGAGTTTGAATGAGCTCATGTTTATGAATATATTGTCTCTCTTAAGATTCAATCATTATTGTAAAATAGTGTTAAATAGTGTCTCTCAAAATTGATGTCTACTGGGAAGTTGATAATGTGATCTTATTTGCAAATAGTCTTTGTAGATAATACCATTTTAGTTAAGAGAAGTTAGGTTATGGTGAGGCTCTCTAATAATGTCTTTAAAAGAAGAGGCCCAGAGACACAGTCTCACAATGAAGATGGCAGTCTGCTGATTGTAGTTGAGATGAGAGTATGCTACTCTGAATCAAAGAATGTCAAGGATTTCTGACATTTCACCAGAAGTTAGGAAGAAGAGGGAGTCAAGGCTTCAGAGGTCATACTCTGTTCATGTTGATTTTAGACTGCTGGACTGCAAAACCATGAGTAAATAACTTTCTGGATTTTAAGATACTCAGTTTGTAAGTTTAATTACAATAGCTCTTGGTAACTAATCCAAATACTATTAGGAAATGAAAGTTTTGGCAACATGTTTTCTGATGAAACTTGAGCTGTATCAAATGGCTAGTCAATTTTTCACCCAAATTCAATTCAGCCTAGACTATGGTGAAGATAATACATATATCTTGAAATAAAAAATATATATATCTTAAATAAGTTGATATAAAGAAAATATTCTTCACTTCCTTTTATTGAAGAGATTGGTTAGACCAGATTTGCACTTTTAAAAGATTATTGAAAAAACAAGCAAACAAAGTTGGAACCAGTACATAATAATCCAGGAGAAATATAATGATGGTTAGATTTAGCTGGATAATGGTGGAGACGGTGAGAAATACACTGAATTTGCAATATACTATCTGTTTCCTAATGTCTAGTGATGTGGAAGACTGAGTTACAATGATGCAATGTTGAGTTTAGAGAAAAGTATGCCTGAAATAAAGATTTTGGATGATTGAATATGGAGTAGGAGGAGGATTTTGACAACGGACTTAGATGATGAACCTGACATGGACGAAAAAATCATTTGAAATGCAGAAGCAAAACAAAATTATAATTGTAACTTCAGAAATTTTTAAATAGAAAGGGTATTTAACATGAATTCTACCTTGCTATGGATTTTTAAAGACTCGTTTGAAAAGCAGAAAAACAGACGGAGAGTGAGATTGAGAGTCAGAAAGAGAGAGAGAGAGAAACTTATGGTTCACTCCCTAAATGACAGCAACCTCCAGGTTTAACCAAGCCAAATCTAGCAATCTGAAACTCCATCTAACCTCCCACATGGGTGGAAAGAGCCCAACCTTCTGAGCTGTCTTCCACTGTTTTCCCAGGCACATTAGTAAGAAACTCAATCAGAAGTGGAGCAGCCAGTACTTAAACCGGAACACATATGGGATGCCAGCATTGCAGGAGGCAGCTTAATGCACTGCATCACAATGCCGGTCCCCACCCTGTTATGATTTGAACAGAATTTGGTTCTCCAACTCATTCAGATACTTAAATACCTAAGTCATGAGTTGGTGGCAAAATAAGGGTAGAAGTTCCAACCTATTATGCTGTTTAGAAGGTGGGCTTCTTGGGAGGTGTTTATGTCAATGGGGGCGTGACTTTGCAATGCAATTCTTGCCAGAGGGCTGGTTATATAAGCCTGATTCAGGCCCAACCATTCTCTGTGATTTCTGGCTCACAAGTGATTGTTCCTTCATGTGTTTTCTGTCATTGCCATTCTCTGACCTCACCAAAGAGCTAAACCAGTTTTGCCCACCTAGTCTTGCACTGTGAACTACAAAATCTTGAGTCAAAATTTACACCCTTTCTTTGTAAGTAATCTATGTTAGGTATTATATTACAGTACTGAAAATTTAACACATACACTCTCAGCAAATTCTGAGTACACAATATAGTATTGTTAACTACAAATGCATTGATGTACTGCTGATCAGTAGAGCTTATTCATAATAGATAACAGAAAGTTTATGGTCATTGATCATTTACCCATTCTGCAAGGTCTGCTAACTACTATGCTACTTTCTAACTCTATGAGTTTGACTGTTTTAGATACTTCCTATAAGAAGAATCATGTGGCATTTTTACTTCTGTGATTAACTTACTTTATTTAGCACAGTGTCTTCAAGGTTCATCCATGCTGCTGCATCTTGCAGGATTTTCATCTTATACAGGCTGAAAAAATATTCCATTGTACTCATCTGTGATGATCTTTGAATATGACTGGGTTATCTCTTCCTCAATTTTTTTTAAACATTTATTTATTTATTTATTTATTTGAAAGTCGGAGTTACACAGAGACAGAAGGACAGTAAGAGAGAGAGAGAGAGAGAGAGAGAGAGGAGGGAGAGGTCTACAATCTGCTGGTTCCCTCCCTAATTGGCCACAAAGACTGAAGCTGCACTGGTCCAAAGCCAGGTGCCAAGAGCTTTTTCGGGGTCACCCACATGGGTGCAGGAGCGCAAGGACTTGGGCCATCTTCCACTGCTTTCCCAGGCCATAGCAGAGAGCTGAAGTGGAAGTGGAGCAGCTGGGACTCAAACCGGCATCCCATAAGGGATGCTGAAGGTGGCAGCTTAACCTACTATGTCCCAGTGCTGTCCCCTCTTCCTCAACTCTTTTTTTTTTTTGACAGGCAGAATGGACAGTGAGAGAGAGAGGCAGAGAGAAAGGTCTTCCTTTGCCGTTGGTTCACCCTCCAATGGCTGCGGCCAGCGCACTGTGCTCATCCGATGGCAGGAGCCAGGTGCCAGGTGCTTTTTCCTGGTCTCCCATGGGGTGCAGGGCCCAAGCACTTGGGCCATCCTCCACTGCACTCCTGGGCCACAGCAGAGGGCTGGCCTGGAAGAGGGGCAACCGGGACAGAATCCGGCGCCCCGACCGGAACTAGAACCCGGTGTGCCGGCGCCGCAAGGCGGAGGATTAGCGTGTTGAGCCACGGTGCTGGCCTCTTCCTCAACTCTTAAAGGGTTGAAATTATATCCTAGTCACACAGGTTAATCACTCTTGTCACAATCCTGATAACCAAGTATTCAGAAAGTGCTTGCAGCAGGATTGGACTGTGAGAAATATTAAAATATTTGTCTATTTCTGGTTAAACTGAATTCTAAAGAAAGTCTTACTTCAAATATTTAATGATGTGTGAGTGAGCTAATGTTCATGATGTAATTGAAAGAAGACAAGAAAAAAACACTTCGCACACATGAACACTTTAGCCATGATTTTTTATTTTGCAAAAGCACAATGTAATGACATATAGGGACCAAAAATGAATGCCAGCAGGGAAGGAAGTCGTGTTGCAGTCTGTGACCCAATGCACAAGGATTTTGTTTTAAGCATGAGTTTTCATGGAAGAAAAAGGGGTTGAAAGCTACTTTCTCCATAAGAAATATGTTTATGTATTATTCACAGTAGCAAATAATTGCAAAATGTCAACATTTCATTTTCCTCTTAAGAGCTTCTTTTGATTAGTGACCTAATTAACCATTAAGAAGGAAAGTCTTTTTTAAGTGTAAATATGAAAAGAAAGAGTGTTTCCTCACAGTAATTTGTGATCTTAAAATGTCAGACAGGCACATCATGGAGGTGCTACCACCAGCACTTCTGAAAATACAACTCTGTCAGGGGTGTGTGGCATGGATTTGTTTAGGTTTCTTTTTGTCTTTATTCTGAAACAAGGAATGCAAATATAGATATGGTTGCCCAAGAGATTGCCTTCCCTTTTTGAAAATACTTCAACATTTTCTCTGACAGCTTAGGAAAGGTTGTTTTTAATGTATTTAATTTGAGGCTGTATTCCACACAGAAAATGACACATTTTCTCTTTCACTTCCTGAGTATATATATAGGAAGAAAAAAAACAGAATTGTGTCTCTCATATATATACACACCCTATATTTACATACATATACAAATAAATAAACATATATACATGCAATACACACATACAACACACATGAATACAACAGATGTACACAAACAGAACCACAGCACAAATAAAATTAATACAATATACAAATATATACACATAATACATACACTCATATTTGTTTGTTTTCACATACACTAACACATGCATACTTTAACAACCATTATATCTTCATGCATAAAAGCAAACGGCATATTTTCATATGAATCTTTAAGACATCTCCATGGTCCTGACTCCACATGTCAAGGTGTGACATCTCCTGGGAGACCTCAGCTGGAAACGTCTCTGAAATAGTCTTTCTCACAGTCGACAGTAACCTGACCTTTTATTTCTGTTGCCCACAGGGACTAAGGATGAGCAAGATGCATAAAATGGAAAAACACTATAACCATGTAGATTTCTTTTAAAAAGATCCAAGTCAGTTTTTAATCTATTCTATCTGGTTTCTATCCCATAAGGGATAATGAAGTCCTGTTATTAGAAACAAAGATGTAAGAATCTCTCCTTCTTTGGGGGTTGATGATTGAAATCAGAGTCTAGACAATACATTGCATTATTCATATCCACATAAATTAAATTATTTTACAGAATTATATTACAATATAAAAATTACAAAATCTTAGCTGTTAGTTAAAATCTATCTGAACTAATCTTTCCATTGTTAAACACAGTTTTTATAAACAAACCTTTTAAGAGTGAATGGTTTTTCTTTTCTTGTAAATACTCCTTTCTGAACCACCAAACACAAATTGTGGGTGATAATGATTTTTAGTAAATAAATGTATCCATGTTTAAGAATAAGAATTTAAATGGTATCATGTCATTTATTTAGAAATTATTGAGACCCTATTATTTAACAGACAATGTACAAGGCCTTATGAGATACAGATATAAGAAAATCCATGTTCTCTGGAAGCCTCCCAACTGTTGTGAGAATTATTTTGAGTTAGTCCTATGATGAGAGAAGGCACAAGGGGCCAGCAGTAAACAAATGGGTAACCTAATCAAACTCTGAGAAGCAGGTATGTCATTCTATTTTAGGTATCTCCTCATTCCCTACACATAAATTTATTTTCAAAAATAGGCACTTGAAGATCTATGAACTGCGGCAAAGACAGTGAAGATTCAGAAATAGAAAACATGCTGTGTATTTCTGCATGGACTAGAACAAACCATTAAAAATACACACTTTTTGGAAAATATACACAGAAAAATAATCTGTTTAAGAAACCATTTCAGACCTCTGGATACCATCCCAATCATCTACCTGAAATCTATGAGGCTAATTTGACTGTGTTTGGATTTAATGGTTCCCTATTTCTATTCCCCATATGTGTGCCTGTGTGTCTTACAACTACAGCTCTCTGTGAGAATACCAAGTGCTGAGGGACTTTTGCACGTGCGTGAGGCTATGTTCCTGAGTATCTCTCTGTGTATATATGTATATATGTGCGTATATATGTGTATGTATATATATACACACATATATACGCACATATATACATATATATATGTGTGTGTATGTATATTTAAATTAATACATTTAAATATATGTGTATAGACACATTTTCCATCACTTTGCTCCAGACCTATTGATTACAGTATGTGCCTTTAGTGTTGAAGCAAGGCTTGTTACAAGTCATTGGATTGCTCTGGCTCAGATCCTGGCTCTTCTAAAAATCAGGCAGAATAGCTTGTGCCAACCTATCTCCGTGGCAAAGAAGATTTCTCAAAGAAATGGAAAGACAAGATGTCTATCTGACATCAAAGACACGAGCATCCTAAGACTGAGGCCTCACATGCTACTTCTGAGTAAGTGGTCAATCACTATGCTTGACACAGTAGGTTAATACCTGTTTGTAACACTGGTAGCCCATATCACAGTGTCAGTTCAATCCTTGGCTGCTCTGATTCCAATCCAGCTTCCTGCTATGCATCCTGAGAGGAAGGGGATGATGGCTACCACCTATGAGGGAGACCCAAATGACATTTAAGGATCCTGGCTTCACCTGGCCCATATCTGGCTATTGTGGACACTTAAGGTGTAAACCAGTGGATGCAAGATCTTTTTCTCTCTTTGTCTCTTTCAGTCATTTGCCCCAACTCCCTCAGTCTCACCCCAGTCATCTTTCAAGTGATATATAATACATATATAATTAAAAAAATATATAAGCACTGTCCTCTTAGAAGTGGGTCATTTGTATTGCTCTTATGGTATTACTTTACTTTTTCAGATTAAGTTTATATTTGACCTTAACCCCAAGACATCCCTAACCAAATGGCTGAGGGTAGTATTTGCTGAAACTGTACTAATGAGTGAGAGACCCTGTGTTGGATCCTATCACAAATTCCTATGATTGCTCCTCCCTCAACAGCTGAAAAAACATTGTTAAAGGATTTAGGCATAAGTTTGAAGGGCAACAGTGACAAGATGAAATTTTTAGCAGCTGGTCTAGCAAGGCTCTTTGTGACAGCAGCTTGTTGCAGGCAGCATCAGTGGAGTGATTTGACATATTCAGTTCCAACGTTTTCCCTGAAAGATGTTTATTCTTTCTCCAAATCTTATGTAAGAGATTAAAGACCAATAGGGACGCATGGAAACTCTTCTTCTCCCACCCTAGTGTACAGTCTCTAAGAATGGAGATTCCAGTGGGTTTATATCCAATTTCATAAATTTTATAGTTGTTCGCTCTCAAAGAGATTTGGTAGTTCATAGGTTCATAGATTTTAAGCGATATTGCTAATAATAGTTTTAGTAGAGGAAGTAAAGGAGGAGTATAATATAGGGTGTTAAGAATTCAGGGGGAAAATGGGCCAAGCACACACACACACACACACACACACACACACAGAGAACATAATGTCAGATTAGGAGTGTTAAAAGTTCTCTGGGTTCTGTCTCTTATAGAAAAAGTGAACTTATCTTTCATCATTTGTAAAAGGAAATAATTAAAAGAAACAAGGTTCTTGGCCCAATAGCCTCCTATCTCCACCATCCCCTGGGCTCTATTAGAAGTCTGTGACGGCCTCATGAGTGGAGAAGATAATGTCACTGTCCAGAAAAAAAGCAGCAATGGGCTGACTTTTCACATATGTCTCAAACTCCTGTTACCAGGCAATGGCTAATCAGGTTGTGCAGAAAGGAGGTTGGAAAATCAGGAAAACAGAAACTGAGCTTCTCCTTCACTACCTCAGAGTGGATGAAATTATCCTCACAAAACAGGCACCCAGGAATTCTGTGCCAACTGTCTGAATCTCACCCACTATTTTGTCAGGATTATGATATACTTTTGTCTTATATAAAGTAAAAATCTCCTTTGAGATTACTGAGAAAAGCCAGGAGACTCCTTTCAATGCCTGGTTGATAAAAAGTGATGGAAGATGTCCCCACTAAAGGCCCCTTTTCATCAATCATTAGAGAGATGCCTCTTGTTTTTTGTATTTTATTAGTTACTGTAGAATGCATGACAATTCCTAAGTTAGCTTCACGAAATTCATCTCTGAGGAGATCTTCAAGCATAAATTCCAGAAAGATTAATTTCACCAATTACAAATTTAAAATTTGTGAAAGTGATACATTTAAAAATATGGTTCCTTTAGAAACAAATCCCCAAAGTAAACTCATTATTGGAATAAAGAATCTATCTTTTTGGAATGATTCTACTTGCATTCTTTTTGAAGACAGAGGAAGAAATGTTGATTCTTAATCACATCTTTCCAAGAAGAAGTCTGAACAGTAAGTCAAAGAAGCTAAAAGACTGACAAAGGAAGGGTATTTTGTTTTGCTAGAGGTATAGCTTTGTGTTAACTTGGACAAAAGAAGTATCATATTTTACACACTACCTACAAAACTGTCCCTGAATGTGTCTAATTCTCTCCACTTCCACAGATGACCATCACTTCCTTGTCAAGACCTCTCCAACTGGTCTTCCAGTTTCTAATCTTTCTCATCTACCATTCTTTTTCATAGCAGCAGCTACTCCAAAGAATGTAACTTTTTTTTCTTTGCATATCTTTAGTTTATTGGTTGCTTTTTAAAAATTTATTTATTTAGTTAGTTATTTTTAACTTTTATTTAATAAATATAAATTTCCAAAGTACAGTTTATGGATTGCAATGGCTTCCCCCCCATAACTTCCCTCCCACCTGCAACCCTCCCATCTCCCGCTCCCTCTCCCATTCCATTCGCATCGATTCATTTTCAATTATCTTTATATACAGAAGATCAATTTAGTATATATTAAGTAAAGATTTCAACAGTTTGCACCCACACCGAAACACAAAGTGTAAAATACTGTTTGAGTACTAGTTATAGCATTAATTCACATTGGACAACACATTAAGGACAGAGATCCTACATGAGGAGTAAGAGCACAGTGACTCCTGTCGTTGAATTAGCAAATTGGCACTCTTGTTTATGGCATCAGTAATCACCCTAGGCTCTTGTCATGAGTTGCCAAGGCTATGGAAGCATTTTGAGTTCACCGACTCTGATCTTATTTAGAAAAGGTCATAGTAAAAGTGGAAGTTCTCTCCTCCCTTCAGAGAAAGGTACCTCCTTCTTTGATGCCTATTTTTTTCCACTGGGATCTCACTCACGGAGATCTTTCATTTAGGAAACTTTGATTCTCAAACTTCATCAATGACTTCTGATTTCCCTAGAACAAAGCCCAATTCCACATCACATGTGCTAGGCAACTCTCAGGCCTCATACTCAATACTTCTGATTTTTCTTCATTATAGTGCACTTTCCCTGGCTTTCTTTGCACTTTTTTGCAACACACACACTGACATGCACAACTTAAGCATATGCGTGCACACACACACACACATTACTTCATTCTTCAGCCTAATGCTTGCTATCCTATTTGATTGAGCTTAATCATTCTGGCATCTCTGGACCATGAGTTCAAACTCCTCTCTTCAGGATTACCTTTTCTAATCACCTATTTCTGAGTCCCTCACTCACTCTCTGTGACATTACCGTGTGCAGGGTAATGCTTTAATGACTTTGGTGTTATTTGTAATTGTGATTGTTCAGAGAGTAATATATAGCCACTGCTATTGTTTCTATAGATAATTAGTGAAATCTGATCTGAAATTCTGTCTTGGATTATAATGTTATTTGTTTATACTATTAATCTTTGCTATAATGCCTACATCTAAGGCTCATTCCAACTACATAATCCAGGAGCTGAACATAGAGTTATTCAGAAAGATTTTAAGACACAATGTTTTCCGATAAAAAAAATTTGAGTATGCTGTCAAAGCATATGGTCTGCACTAGGCAAAGAATAACATGATTGTGAGCATAGAATGGACCAGGTTCCTTGCAATATGCCATAAAAACTTGCCACTCCACTGATATGTGACCTTTATAGCTTGTAGCTTTTAAAATTATATTCTTACCCAGTGCTGCATGTCATGCTCATTAAAATAACAATTAACCCTATAGACTGCTGAGTGGCATTAGTGTCTTTTACAAGGGAAGCACATGATTTCATTTCATGCAAAATGAATATAAAAGGTCATGCAAATAACTCAACTGTTTTCTTTCTATAAGTCACCATATGAGCTGGGAGAAAATCAGCACAACTTAATTCACAAGAGCATAATACAACAACTTCATAAGGAAGAGAAAGGTGGAGGGAATAGAGGCAGTCAAATTTCACCTGTAGCATGGCATAGTAGTTAAAGATGCAGAATTGGATTCCGGCAGCCATGTATGAGAGAGAGAGAGGCATCTCAGGCTGTGTATGGCTAAAAATCCAAACATCCCTAGACTAGATGGGTATATCCTGCTGGTTTATTAAACAGCCTTGTAGCTCTGGGTCATTTGCATTTGCATTAAAGATTCCATATTAATGCAATTGTGTTATTGCCACACATTATCATTATTTGACTATCCAATTCACAAATAGGTATTTCTTTCTTTTTTATAGTGATAATAAAATCGTATGAATTGGAAGATGGAGTTAAGCTAACAAGTCCATCAATGGTTAGAAGAGTCCAATGAATGGAATAAAAGTAGTTACAAGGAGCTGACACAGAACTCTATTGTTAAATCTCTTGTGCACAAAAATGCAAATGTGGGGCTGGAAAGTAGTTTTTATTTTATTTTCTTTTTAGAGTTTATAACTGCTTTGCAAAAAGATCCTAGATACTAGAATGAATGATAAAAAAAGTAGATGTGCTGATTTGGGTTCAAATACCTTTTTTAATATGCAAGAGAAGAAATAAAAATCAATTCAGGTAGATGTCTAACATTTCTTGTAGTGAATGCTCATTGTGGAATACTTTCAGATTATCTAGCACTTGATGAAAATTGTACATAGAACTACCACTTGTTTGATCATTTGGTAGGTAGAATGAAAATATTAATAAGATAGTATTATTGGCAAGCCATTTATGTTCATCTAGTGCAATTTTCCAATTAATACAAAGTTCGTATATGATGCAGATATATACAAAGGGGCTTCAAAATGTTCATAAAAAATCCTTACTATCTTTGATTCTGGTTTTTAACATTTTATGAATTTCTTCCATAGTAGTCATTTAATTTTAGCAACACTAAAGTGGCATATTTAGCCATCATCTCCAACTTCATGTAGCTTTAAGTCATTCACATACTTTTGTATTGAAAATAGAAGTCCAATATATTCCTGCAGCCCTTTGCCTTGATCTCATAGACAATGTATATGTGTGTCACTTCCAGGTGAAACCTCCAAACTGTTTAAGGCATTTACTTTCTGCTGAGTACCCCAATCATTCCTCATATGAAATACATTCTATTTCCTTAATTTAAAAACAGTTCTAGTTGAACATTTTTTTGAGTCAACTTTTTCTAAATGTGGTTACTAAAATGTAACATATAGTATGAAGTGAAACTCTATAATCATGGCCTATTACTAATCTGCCACAAAGAAGAGTACCATAATTCTACTAATGTAAAACACACTTTGACAGTCATTAAATGCCACATATCTTATCATTGGCTTGTTTTTGTTCTAACTATATTTCCTGTGATTTGTCTTCTAAGTCGTATATTCTTTTTTCTGCTTTACCAATTCTGATGTTAAGGCTCTCAACTGAATTTTTTATTTGTTCTATTGAATTCTTCATTTCCAAGTTTCCATTTTGATTTCTCTTTAAGACCTCAATTTCGTGGGAGAAATTTTCTTTTATGTCATGTATGGATTTTGTTAGTTCCTGCATTTGCTTCTGATTACTTCTCAGTAATCCTACAATCAATTTTTTGGATTCCATTGCTGGCACTTCTTCAATCTCTTCATCTTCACAATCTAGCACTAAATTGTTGTGTTCCTCTTGGATTGTCATGCCATCTTCCCCACTCTTGCCTCCCAAATTAGTGCACTCACTATTTGGCATTTGTGGAGATACTTGTCAGCTTCCTCTTTGTTTTTTCACTGTGGTGGCTTTTTTCGTTGAACTATGCCTCCATGGATGAGTGGAGTCTTCTTTTTTAATTTAAGATTTATTTATTTATTTGAAGGGCAGAGTTAGAGAGAGAGAGAGAGAGAATCTTCAATTCCTTTGTTCATTCCCCAAAAGACTGCAACTGCCAGAGCTTCTTTCAGGTCTCCCATGTGGGTGCCAGGGCCAAGCACTTGGGCCACCTTCTGTTGCTTTCCCAGTCCATCAGCAGGCACTGGATCAGAAGTGGAGTACACAGGACTGGAACCAACGCCCATATAGGATGCAGGCACAGGCAGCAACTTCACTCCTATGCCATGGTGCTGGCCCTGAGAAATAGAATCTTAAGGAAGCTAAGTAACTTTCCCTCCTTTTCACAGAAGTAGTATGGGGTAAAGCTAAGATTCATACACTTTTTTTCTATTACTCTAGTTTAACAACTATGCTAGTCTGTTGACACAGAGTTGAGATAAGAAATATAATTAGAAAAATTGGTTTACTATTAACAAAAATAATTCAACATTAAGAATACTTTTTAAAGATTTATTTATTTATTTGGAAGTCAATGCTACAAAGAGAGAGAAGGAGAGACGGGGAGAAAGGTCTTTTATCCTCTGGTTCACTCCCCAGATGTCTGCAATCACCAGGGCTGGACCAGGCTGAAGCCAGGAGCCAGGAGCTTCTTCTAGTCCTTCATGTGCATACAGAGCCCAAGCACTTGCGCCACCTTCCACTGCTTTTCCAGATTATCAACAAGGAGCTGGATTAGAAATGGAGCAGCTGAGTCTCAAACTGGTACCCATGTGGGATGTTACCTGCTATGCCACTGTGCTGGCCTCAAGCACACATTTTTAAATAAAGATGTTAATTTCTGAGAAGCCCAAAGAATCAAATGTGATATCAATACAGTGCTTGTGTTTTGTGGACACTGATAATTGACTGAGTAGTTTAGGCATGGTCGCTCTTTCTGTGGATTCATAAATTCTTTCTTAGAATGTTCATGCCCAGTTCTGAAGCTCTTCTAAATAATACTAGTGTGGTGGTCAGCTTTTCATTCTGTGAGAAAATCCCTGAGGAATTAAATTTATGAAAAATTTTATTAATCTCACAGTTTTACAGATTCAGGTCCAAAATGAAGTGGCTTTATTGATTTGTATTCTGGTGAGGACGCCAGAAGACAGTGACAGAGTACGTGGTGAGGAAGGACCACACAGTGAGCAGGAAACAGAAGGAGAGGTTGAACCCAAATTCAGGCTTTTATAACAACTGTATCACAAAAACTGTCTTCCAAGGGATTACCTAAATAACTAAGTTTCTCCCAAAACCCACTTCCTATATATTGTACCATCTCCTAATAGTGCCTTTAATTTTTTTCTTTTACTATTTATTTATTTATTTGAAAATCACAGAGACAGAGAAGGACAGACGTAGGGTTTCTATCTTTTGGTTCTTTTCCCAGCTGCATGCAACAACAAGGTCAGGGTCTGCCAGCTTCCAGGGTGCATGTTAACAAGAATCTAGAATTGGGACAGGAGCTGGGTCTTCAACCTAAGAACTCCAATGTGGGAAGTGGATGTCCCAAGAGGCATCTTTTATTTTTTTAAAAAAAGATTTATGTATTAATTTGAAAGACAGTGGGGGTTGGCTTTGTGGCGTCGTGGGTAAAACAGCTGCCTTCAGTGCCAGCATCCCACATGGGCGCCAGTTCAAGTCTTGGCTGCTCCACTTTCCATCCTGTGCTCTGCTAAGGCCTGGGAAAATAGTAGAAGATGACCTAAGTCCTTGGGCCCCTGCAACCACGTGGGAGACCTGGAAGAAGCTCCAGGCTCCTGGTTTTGAATCAGTGCAGCTCTGGCTGTTGCAGCCAATTGGGGAGTGAACCAGTGGATGGAAGACCACTCTCTCTTGTTCTCTATCTCTCTCTGCCTCTCCTCTCTGTGTGTAACTCTGACTTTCAAGTAAATAAATAAATCTCTAAATAAAAAGGAAAATGTTACACAGAAAGAAGGAGAGACGGAGAAAAGGAGATTTTCCATCCACTGGTTCACTCCCCAAACAGCAGGGTAATTCTTCTAGGTCTCCAACGTGAGTGCAGGGGCAGACACAGGGCTTGGGTCACATCTGCTGCTTTTTTTCAGGTCATTAGCAGGGAACTGGATTGAAAGTGGAGCTACTGGGACATGAATTAGCACCCAAATGGGATGTTGTTATTCCTTAACTTGCTATGCTACAAAGCTGACCCCCACAAGCAGTATTTTAATGACTGCACCAAATGTCTGCTCCTTGGATGGGATGGGAGACATTTAACATTGAAACCAAAACAATCAGATGCATTAGGATAGATACTGGTAACCTACAGATGCATAATCCCCCGAAACTGTGAAAATTAGACTCTCACATGTGGTTATGGTTAGGAGGGTAGCAGTGAGTTCCACAGAACATATTTCTGGTATGTTTTCCTATGCCAACTCTTCATTCTTCCCCTCAAAGTAGGTAAAGGCAGTATTAATACAAGCTACATTTCAAAATATCCTGAGAAACACCTACTAACTGGCCCAAATTAGTTGTTACACTACTTAAGTTACACCTGTTTGGTGCTGCAAAAGTAGAAAATATTCTCTAGTGGCTTTTATTTATATACTGATTTGAGCTGATAATTTTTTAAAGATTTAGTTATTTATTTGAAAGTCAGAGTTACATAGAGAAGGAGAGGGAGAGAGAGAGAGGTCTTCCATCCAATGTTCATTTCCCGATTGACTGCAATGGCCAGAGATGCACCAATCCGAAGCCAGGAGCCAGAAGCCAGGAACTTCTTCTGGGTCTGGGTCTCCCATGCGGGTGCAGGGGCCCAAGGGTTTGGACCATCTTCTACTGCTTTCCCAGGCCATAGCAGAGAGCTGCATCAGGAGCGGAGTAGCCAGGATTTGAATTGGCACTCATAGGGGATGCCGGCACTGCAGGCAGCAGCTTTACCCCCTTCGCCACAGCACAGGCCGCAGTCTGATAATGTGTTATTTTGATTTATTTTGAGTTCCAACGTTTCAACTAATTAAAAACAAAACAAACATTTTCATTGGCTTATTTGTGGACAATTTCTTGAAAACCTAACTCCAATCCAAGGCAAGATTCCCCTCCCTAGAAGTGAGGCTTTAGCACCGCAGTTTGCTACGGAAACCCTGACGTGAACTAATAAATCCCGGCAAAGTTCACAAGGTTTCACATTCTATTAGAAATAGAGAACAAAGGAACAGCAGAATTAGAGATAAATGTTGTGACCAAGTGCCACGAAGAAGGTTCATTAGAAATGAATGACAAATCTATGAAACATTCACCTGCAAAAATGTTTGCTTCTTCATACAAAGGTCTAGTGAATGCAGTAGCTGATTTGTGAGCGGTCACAATGACACCAGGGAAGTGGCATTCTTTATTCACTGAGGTTGCCACCAAACAACCTGAATTTTAAATCTCTTTCAATTTGCAATACATTTTCCCTCTTTCTCTGAACAGTCATCAGGAGGCTTAATTAATGAATTAGTATTTGTAGAAATCTTTGATATTCCAAGATGAAAGGTTTTGCATACGGGTAAAGCATTGGCACCAGCAGTAAAATGTCCTCTTGATGACAGAACACATGAAGCACCAGGCTGGAAGACACTTGACAACTGCAATTAAAGAGGTTTGATCTTGTTTTTCTGCTCTGTTTTTATCATGTGCATTATTCTGGAGGATATGAGGCTAATAGGAAACGTAAATTCTCATTGGCCAGGAATTGTTGATACCACACACACACGCACACACACACACACACACACACACACACATACACATTCCCCAGTGGCTAAGGCAGGTGGAAAGTTTATGGGCAGCCTCTTTCTGGAGCAATAAAAGCTTCTTTTATTTCAAATTCTCTTTTTACACCAGTTGCTATTACTCTGAAAAGCTCCTGGCATTTGGAAGGCAATAAGCAGGGCATAAAATCCATTCTTTCCTGAACAGGTCCCATTCCTAGGACTGCTTTTAAACTGACTAGTTTACAGCAAAGAAACAGACAGGTCTCCTGTAAAAACTCTCAAGAAAAGCAGGGGACTGATGACCTGCTAACCACGTGAGCCCAGCACATGGATTATAGATCATTTACCAACCGAACCACTAGCAGTTTTCTTACCCTGTTGAAATTGTTTGTATATAAAATATTAACTTGCCAGGTTTGATGTTGATTGTGGATAGAGTATTCACTTAAAAGTCCCCATTTCCTGAACAATATTTTTTCCTTTAGATAAAACTAAGTTCTAGCTCTTTCTCAAGTTGGAGTATGGTTGGAAGTAAATGTAGATACAGGGTCAGGATTTTAATGCATCCAGTGCATTTAATTCATTGCTCTGCCATACTAGCTGATGGCCTGTTATGGCATAATTCCCATGTAGAAATAAACCAAATCACATCTAATTTCACATTCAAGTGGTCATATCAGGTCTCACTGCATCAGAAGCTTGCCTCTCTCTTACTCACAGGGAGTGGATAGAAACTCTCAATGCTAAAGGAGGCTAGATCAATCAAGCTTGTCTCATGGGTTCAGGTCTAACATAGAATGAAATTCTGGTCCATGAATAATGGGTGGCAGTCATCTGCTAGGTTTGTGTAGAGGACTTTATGTCTCTTCATAATAAGCCAAGTCTTATAGTAGAAAAGCCAACTTCAGAACCATGGTGAAAAATAGCTGAGAATAAAGGGTACTTCTAAAGCAGAAATATCTTAGGAACTGTCTGCATATGTGAGCTGATTGCCTGCATTGTGCCTTAAATCTGGTCCTGCTCGCCCTTTCTGAATGATACAAAGCTACTTATTGAATACAGCAACAAAATTGCCGCTGTTAGAAGATGCAATCCTTCTCAAATTAGTAAATACTTCAGTGAGAAAATTATATTAAATCTGTGAAATCATTTGCTCCAGGATATTATCTCTCACTTTGTTCTATAGGCTTTTGTGCAAAAATAATAAAATTGACCTGTCTTTAGCTGTTATACATGTATGATTGAGCAGCTTTCAACTCCCATCCTCTGGGCGGAGAACCTGAGAGACATTCTTTAGAGAGTTGGTGGTATACCCATTAGAGACACTCGTGGAAGCGAATTGCAGCCAAGGAACATTCATAGTTTCATGTTATTCCTTCAAATGAAGGAATTGTGAGGAGATGAAAATAACAGAGCTTAATAGGGAGCAGGACTGTGGTAGAAGTACCACAAATATGGGGAAAGAAAATATCTCTGTTCATACTCTTGAGTCGGCAATTGGTCCCAAACCATAGTTTCCTGGCACTTTCTGTTAAAATTCTTTAATCTCAGTTTTCTTTCTATTAACTAAATTGCTTTATCTAAAGTTGGTTTTGCAAGTATGGCTATTTATAGATAACTCCTGCATAAATATAATAACTTCTTATTGATTTTAAAATACATATCAGTACCTTGAAAACTTTTAAACCCATGAAGCAAATGGGATATTTGTGAGCAATGATATATAGAGATGAACAGTTTCATTATCGGCATCAAATACACATTATGTCAATGACCCTGTGGTTCTGTGTCCTAAGTTAACTCAAGAAGCTCAAATTTTGAACTGTGTTTAAGATAATGAATTATCTAGGCAGACTTTGAAATTAATCCTATATTTCCATTAGTTGGAGCTAATTAAATACCATGATCCCTTAATTCAACACCTTGTGGAAGGATAAATTCCTGGAACTTCTCCAAATCTTGCATTTTGACCTCTATCTTATCCCCTCATCCATACACACAAAATACCTTGACATGTGCTATACCTATATAAAAGCTAAGTGTGGTTTGTTTGAAAGTTTACAAATTCACTGATAGTTGGAGGAGAAGGAGAGTGCAGTTTGGGAAATAAATAGCATTTACCTCACACAGTGACAGCCACATTAGCGCCATCTGCCCAAACATGATTAAATCAGTGATCAATTGCTATTTATAAGGTCAAATGTAGAACAAAATGATAGTTCTCCCAATTTACCATGCATGAGAATTTGATACATTTTGAAGGAGGGCATTTATGTATCTTCAACAAAGCCTCTGATGAAGGTGTATATTCATCCAGTGGTTTGGTAACACTTAACACAAACATTCTGAAGTTGCTAAGTTACCTTTCCTCTCCAGTCACCAGTGTTTGTCTACTCTGTCCTCTCCTCATTTTGGGTAGTTTTGTGAAATTTCACTCTTTTCAGCTCACTCCTTCTCTTTTTTCATCTTTAAATATTCACACTCAAAAAAATTTCACACTCAATTTCCAAGACTAATCACAAATCAAAGCAGCACATTTGTCCTGGAGAGTTCATATTTTAAAGGAAGGAATTTTTAGCTCAAGAAGTTGGAGAAGAATGTAGGAAAGATATTCTGAATGCCCCTGGAATCACATTCTGTAAGTGCTAAACATACTTTGCATAAAATGTACTTCTTCAGTTTAAAGAATGAGTGTGTTTATCTATTTTCAGTTCTTAACTTTTACCTCCAGTCTTATTATCAGGGCATTCTGATAATGCTCAGAAAAGAAAGTAAATTTGTATCACAGCATGAAGGTGGGAAAATATGAGCCCTCAGATGACTGTTGTAAGAATTAGCAACCACCTGCCAAGTTCCCTAGAAACCTAGACCAAGCAAGTTAACTTGAAATTTTGTGGTGATTTTTGTATTTTGAATCCAGATTATAGACAAAAACTGGAGATCCTGCCTCACAGTAGTCTGTTCCTACAATGAAGCCATCCCTTTGTCTCCTCTTGGACATATGCACTTAATAACCAGTTTCTGGTTTTTACAGATACACAAATCACTAGGTCATTGCTTTCTCTGCTCTTTGCTAAATTTCAGATTCATTATAGAATCTCATACCAGTGCTTCAAATACTAGTAACTACCAAATTTTTGATTATTAATAAGTTTTTTTTAAAAAAGTATTGCAGAACCACAACAGATGTTATGAAACTATTTAAATTTGCAAATTTTTAAGTCTACAATATTACATAGGGTTATTATATTTGAAATATATATTTTTCATTATGTTTTATCTTTCACAGATGATTTTATGTAATACACAAAATTTAACTAAATTTAAATAATTACCATAAATTATTATCATTATTGAATATTACTATTTAAAAATTGGTTCTTACAGTAAACCTGTAAACCTACCATTCACCATGTCTCTGATAATATCAGTCAAGTAAGTCAATTAAATTTTAATTTCATTAATAGTCTTCAAGTTTTGAGTTTAAAATTCTTTGAGTTGAAATCATGATGGATTCTAGTTTTATCAGAATTGGTCTTATTGCACCTATTTCAAAAAAGTTATTTTTGTCAAATATTAAGGCAGCCCATCAGTCATCATTCAAAATGAAATTTAAAATATATTGGCTAAAGACATTTTTCATTATCAGTGATTTGTATATTAAATGAGGCAATGATTTGTGTATATGTATGTAGGAATGAGAAAAGGTGCATCTTCTATCTTATATTCCCATTGTGTTTAGAATCTTAGGGGAACTAGCAATGATAGTTATTTCCTCACATTATTTATAATAATTATCCTATCTATAGTATTCGTCATCTCCAAAATAGTCCACATACCTACAATGCAACTAAGGCTACACCAGGGTTTACATTTATAGTTATTGAAACCTATATATGGGCAAAATTTAAGATTTCATCCACTATCAGATCCAGAAAAGTCCCAGGAAAATATAATGGTTAGCTTAGCCTATTTAATAATAATAGATATTTTTAATTTATCTCCAATAATCAAGTATAGGTTTTCTAAATGGAGACCCTAGGGCAGTGGCTAAAGAACAAAAATGATTTTCAAATGTTTGCTTATTTATTTTTCATTTACTTGAAAAGCAGTGGAGGGGAGAGAGAGAGAGAGAGAGAGAGAGAGAGAGAGAGAGAGAGAGAGAGAGAGGGAGAGGGAGAGGGAGAGGGAGAGAAGGAGAGGGAGAGAGAGAGAATCTTCCATCTATCAGATGGATTCTTAAATGGCTGTGATGTATGGGGTGGGAAAGGCAGAAGCCAGGAGCTGAGATCTCCATCCAGATCTCTCATATGAGTGCTAGGGACCCAAGCACTTGAATCATCAGCTACTGCTTCTCAGGACCCATAAGCAGAGATCTTGATCAGAAGCAGAGAAGCCAGGTTTTGAAGCCAGGGACTCCGATGTGGGATGTAGTTCTTCCAAGTAAAGGCTTAACCTGCTATGCCACAATACTTGCCCCACAAAAATATTATAGTGACTTCTACTCCTCAATACAGATTGTCAAGACAAGCATGCAAAAATAAACCAAAAACAATAAAGCAAACAAAAACAAAACAATGTGCCTCCAACCGCAAGAGAGGCATGCTTGAGGAAATCATCTCATCATGAATTTTCCCTGGGAAGTTCAGAGTACTTCATTAAAGTTGGGAAGCTAGTGCTTAGTTTTAGAGACCAAGGGGTTTCTAAGTGAGGAAAGGGGCAGAGTGAATCTAGATAAATAACGGTGTACCTGGAAGCAGAGGAGTGAAAGGAGGGATTTTTAGGAATGTGAAAGACAGAGGCTCTAGAAGTAAGTGTGAAAATGGGTTAAAGAACAAATGACTAGAGGGCCTGGCTTACTACGCTGAGTAGTATAAGCGTTATTTTAAAGGCGATGACAACTAATTGCAAGGAGAGGATCCCATGGCGACTTATCGGGAATTGATTAGCCTGAAAGCCAGAGGTAAAACAAAACTAGAAAAGAACAGTAGAGAAGAAATGGTGGGTTTCAGAGTGATTTAGAAGTTGAGAGGACAGTTTGAATGACATATAATTTGGTGTTTAAAACAAGACACTGTTGAGAATACGTGGAGAGTGAATCACTCACTAACAATAATGCTAGGAATGAGAGTCCAAGACTACGCTGGACCACCATGTGCATGCAGTCTCCCTTAAAGAAGCACAGGTCCAACATGCAGATCATTGCCTACAGCAGGAGAACTGGAGGAGAGTGGCATGGACGGTATGGATTTCTAATGGTTGACCAATCTTCAACCCAGATGGATTAAATCAGAATTGTTATGGATGGGTCCTGTGTGTTAGCATCTTTAAAAGTTTCACCAGATGTTCTTAATATAGAACCAGTGCTAGAAACCAGATTATGATAAAATGTTCTTGAGGGGAATTGTCCACTCCTTAAATTTTCTTGTATATGTTCACGTTCATTTGGTTTTCATTTTTATTTTTCTCTTTTTACTCATTGAAAAGCAGAAACAGGCAGACAGACAGACAGACATCCCTTTCACTAGTTCATTCCCCAAACGTCTGTACTGGTTGGGGCTGGGCCTGGCTAAAGCCAGGAGCTAGAAATCCAAGTACATCGCTGCCCACCAGGGTCCATATTAGCTTGAAGTTCGAGTCAGGAGTCAGAGCTGGGAATTGATACTCTAACATGAGATGCAGCTGTCTTAACTGCGAGGCTGAATGCCTGGTCCAAGTTGTTAATATAACATATTTTCTTCAGCTAGAGACAGTCCCTTCAAATGAATAAGTAAAACTCATTTCTAATTGGCATGTTAATTGTGTGTATGCATATGTATAGTGTTAAGATACTTAAAATAAAATTCTTTTAAGTAGTGAAACAGACCTTTATATAATCTTGTTTACACAATTAATTTATTTAGCAAACTCATTTTCATAGATAGCACAAGGGCAAACTTCAGTCCCACCACCTTCTGAATTATCACTGTGTCCATGTTAGGAAGGGTCCAAATTAATGAGTTTTCACAGAGCAGACGTTAGAGCTGTCGAGACGGCAATGCTGATAGTGTTAATGCAGGGCTTTTTAATCTCAGGGAATAAATGAAGTTTTCCTGGATGGTAGCTGATCTACAAGATATTTATATTTCATACTGCTAATAAATGTTCATTAAAACATGTTTCATTATTAATTATGCACACTAGCATTCAGAGCTCCAGTAAATTGTATCCCTATTATAATAAACGTATTTAATTACAGAAGTTTGGTAGTAAAGCTTATTTTTGTAAAGCAGTTTTATTAGGTGTGTCATATGGTTTAAAAACCACAGCAGCAGACCTCACAATGCATCAAGATTGTTTAAACATACTGGAGTGGAGATTACTATATTATATGATAACGGATCTCAAATTTACAATTACCACTTTTTATTATACTTTATCTTACATTAGTCTTGTTAAAGCATGATGAACTGGCCACTGGTATTGAATAATGATAGGCAGCATCCATTTTTTTTTTTTTACCTCTTATGCCAATACATTGTCTGTGGTTATCTGCAGTTATATCTTAGCCACATATTATTAAGCCATGGCAAATCACTCTACCCAGAATAGATATAATTTCTCAGCAACTGGGTGCCTCTGCATGCTAAGAACTTCTTCTGAGTATGCCCTCTTGAGGTGGTGACCCTGGTACATAAAGGTATCAGTGTACATTGCAGTTTTGTGCTCATAGGGAATGTTTACAGTTTTGAGCTGGAAGAAACTGATGTTAAATGAATGGCTTGAAATTACACTGCAAAATTAAAGAACCAGAGAGAGGCAGCTTTATGCATTACGTTTAAAAGCCTCAGAGTGTCTCCAACTTCTAGTAGTAAGAAGAGAGCCTCTACTACTTTTAATCCCATGACCTTGATCAAGCTACTTCACCTCTTCAGCTCTTACCTCTGTATTGTTCTGAAAGTAGGCAAGGCTTATCTGCCTCCCTGTTCTTTTGTTAGGAAAAGGACAAATTGTGGTCCTATCTTCTTTCCACAAGGATTCAGCTGCTGTTCTTCATTTTCACAGAGATTATAGTTTAGGTGTATCACTTGTTCATTAATGGTATTTGTAAACGCAAATTCTGATGATGGTGTTTTGGCACACCCAACATAGCTTTCTGGTGAGAGCAAATTTCCCATCACTGGTGTGATACTCTGAATGATGCAATCTGTTTCATAGACCACTAGGAGAGAGGCTCATAAAGAAGCTGAAATTTTAGGGGCTGACAAATAGTCTAGCAGGTAAATCTGCCTTTTGTGAAGCCAGCAACCCACAGAGGAGTGCAGTTCAAGTCCTGGATGCTTTGCTTCCAATCCTGCTCCCTGATAATGTGCCTAAGAAAGCAATGGAAGATGCCCAAGGTGTTGGACCCCTGCCATCCACGTAGGAGATCCGTTTGGAGTTCCTTTGGCCTGATCCAGGCCTGGGCTTTGCAGCCATTTGGAGAATGAACCAGATGATGAAAGAACTCTCTCTACTTCAGTCTCTCCCCTCCTTCTAATTTAGCCTTTCAAAAATATAAAGTAAATCTTAAAAAAAGAAATTAAAAATGTAACTAGATGAATTCTAACTTCCCTTTGTATCTGAGGTGCTATGGTAATGTTTTCCTGACTTCCAGAAGAAGACAAAATATTTAGTCTGAATCACTAACCTGAATCTCATTGAGGACAAAGAGAATGTCTCATTTACCTTGCATTTTCTGTGCCTGTAAGCAAGCTGGGCACACACATCCTGAAATTGAACACAACCTCCTTCTTTTGCAACTGAGGGACCTGTGCAGCATAGAGAAGTGAAGTGAAGTAACTTGCTTATGTACCTACAAACTTTAAAAACCTAGATTTATTTTCTCATGGTTTTATATAAAAGCCCAGCGGTGTTGAATTCTCTGTTGACTCGAGCTGTACACAGTGACTACTGAAGTGCTAGTTTTTAGTCTGAATGCATGAAGTCCTTAGTACTTAATTCTTCATATTCCATATATGAACGTTTATTAAGAAATGTGTGAATTAAAATGTGTTTAATACTTTGTTATTTGTTTTGGAAAGTGAAATGTGAGTATTATTTTTTTCTTTGTTTTGGGTCAAATGATTTCTAACTTGATTTTGATGGTTGAAAAATTAAACTGTGATTTATCTCTCTCAAGCATTAGAGAAACAAAATGGCAAAAATAAACACAGACAATGTCTTCTTTTAATACAAATATACAACCTTGGCCAAAATGCTATTTTGAATTTCTGTACTATAAGGTGTATTTTCACATAAACCTTGAATTTTGTTGCTGTTTTTCGTGTTTTTTTTTTTTTTTTCTTCTACCTCTTCTGTTTTGGCTCCAGGGAGGAGACACTCTGTTCCTAAGCCTTGGCTGTGAGTGGCTTGCTTCAGACACAGTGGAAATAATTAGCAGGGATAAGTATCCAACAAGAGGATTAGGCGTTCATATGAGTAAGAATAACATCTGCAGTGACATGATAAAAATGATACAGACCATTAAATCACACACATCAGGACAGAAACTGATCACCAGCTGGGGTCAGAAATAAATCTCCCCTCCTGGTATAGTATTGTACAATTAAGAATATTCAGAAATGTTATGCTTCCTTTTAGAACATTCATTATAATCTAGTCTTAAAAACAAACTTCTGGTTCTTGATTGTCTTCCTCTCATCATTTCAAATGACGTTAAATTCTTAAGATTGGTTCTGAAGTATACTCTGTCCTCCTCCATCACTGACAGCTCCAACATATGTCCCCAGGCTCTCTAATTCTGACACTCCATTGAATGGTAGCGTGAAGGGTTCCACTCTCTTGTGCTTGCAATCTTTTGTGGCCAGTAACACATATTGATGAGATGATGGTCACAATTTGATGTGTAAATTTGTCCCTAAGGATTAATGTCAGTTTAAAGAAAAAGACTGTTACAATTTTGAAATAAGGTCAGCAAGGATGCAGGTTACAAGAACAATGGGCAAATTAATAAAAAAAATCAAATTAATAAAAAGTTATATTTTAATGACATAAAACAAAAAAATGCTTTGGAATAAATTTAATAAAGAATGGGACCGGCGCTGTGGCACAGTAGGTTAACTCCCTGGCCTGAGGCGCCGGCATCCCATATGGGCGCTGGTTCCAGTCCTGCTGCTCCACTTCCTGTCCAGTTCTCTGCCATGGCCCGGGATAGTAGTGGAAGATGGCCCAAGTCCTTGGGCCCCTGCACCCACATGGGAGACCGGGAGGAAGCTCCTGGCTCCTGGCTTTGGATCGGCGCAGCTCCGGCCGTTGCAGCCATCTGGAGAGTGAACCATCGGATGGAAGACCTCTCTCTCTCTCTGCCTCTCCTCTCTCTGTGTAACTCTGACTTTCAAAGAAATAAATAAATCTTTTAAAAAATTTAATAAAGGAAATGCAAATACATACTTTGAAAAGCATAAATATTACTAAAATGCAAAGAAAGTCTAAATAAATCGGAAAATAAGCCATTTTTATGGATCAAAAAACTTAATATTGTCAGAATAGAAATGCTCCCCAATGGACCAGCATTGCTGCAAGCAGGCAACGCTGCCACCTATGACACTAGCATCCCATAAGAGTACTGTTTTGTGTATTGACTACTGCACTTCTAATCCAGAACCCTGATAATGGCCTGGAAAAGTAGCAGAAGATCAAAGTTTTTGGGCTCCTGCTACCCAAGGGGGAGACCCAGGTAAGTTTCCTGGCTCCTGGCTTTGGGTTGACCTAGCCCTGGACATTGTGTTCATCTGGGGAGTGAATCAGAGGACAGAAGATCTCTGTCTCTCCCTCTTTCTCTGTTTCTCCCATTTTCAAATAAATCTTAAAAAAAAAGAAATACTCCCCAAATTTACCTACAGATTTAACATGATTCCTATAAGGATGATAAAAACTTGCTTGTAAAAATTGGCAAGTAATTCTAAAATTCATATGCAATTGCATGGGGCCCAGGATAGCCAACATAATTGTGAAAAAAGAAGTAAAAAATTAGAAGATGCACATTTTCCAATATCAAAACTTTCCAAAAACCCACAGTAGTCAAGACAGTGTGGAACTGGCAAAAAGTATAGCTGAAAGATAAAGAAAACATGATTTAATCCAGATATCAGCCCACATTGATATGGCCAACTCATTTTAAACAAGTGTATTAAGACCATTCAATAAAGGATAGATTTTTTTCTTTCAATAAATGAAGCTGAAACAACTGGACAGCTATACATCAAAGAATGAACTTGAGGCCGGCGCCACGGCTCACTAGGCTAATCCTTCGCCTGTGGCGCTGACACCCTGGGTTCTAGTCCCGGTTGGGGCGTGGGATTCTGTGCTGGTTGGTTGCTCCTCTTCCAGTTCAGCTCTCTGCTGTGGCCTGGAAGTACAGTGGAGGATGGCCTTGGGCCTCGCACCAGCATGGGAAACCAGGAGGAAGCACCTGGCTCCTGGCTTCGGATTGGCACATTGTGCTGGCCTTAGCGGCCACTTAGGGGGTGAACCAATGGAAGAAGGAAGACCTTTCTCTCTGTCTCTCTCTCTCTCACTGTCTAATTCTGCCTGTGGGGGGGAAAAAAAAAGAATGAACTTGAGTCCTTCTCCCACACCCTAGGGGAACATTAATTCAAATGGAACAAAGCCCTTAATGTAAGAGCTAACCTCAAGCTCTCAGAAGAAAATATGTTCAAAATAGGCCATTTTATGAAGATAGAAAGCATGTTAGCAGTTGTTTATGATTGAGGAGGGGAGTTTATGGTATTAGGAAAGAAATACACAAAGGGTACCAGGGTTCTTTAAACGATGGTGAAAGTGCTCTAAATTGACTGGTAAATGTTGTACGTATCTGTGAGTACACTGTACTAAAGAACATGTAAAACTATATACTTCAAATAGGCAAACTGTAAAGTTAGTGAGTATGAATTACAAAATTGCTTTTGGGGGCTGATGCTGTGGCAGAGAGGGTTAAAGCCCTGGCCTGAAGCACAGGCATTCTATATGAGCACCGGTTCTAGTCCTGGCTGCTCCTCTTCTGATCCAGCTTTCTGCTGTGGCCTGGGAAAGCAGTGGAAGATGGCCCAAGTCCTTGGGCTCCTGCACCCACATGGGAGACCCAGAAGAAGCTCCAGGCTCTTGGCTTCAAATCAGCACAGCTCTGGCCATTGCAGCCAACTGGGGAGTGAACCAGTGGATGGAAGACCTCTCCCTCTCTCTATTTCTCTGTAACTCTGTCTTTCAAATAAATAAAATAAAATCTTTATTTAAAAAATTGTTTTTCATTTTTTTAAGCCAACACAATAAAAAACTCAGGTGTGATTGAAACTGAAATTTAGACAGGGATAGTGATATTGATTGGTTCCCTTTATACATATGGGAAGCAAGAATGACTTTCCCTTACATAGTAACTTGGAGTGAGACTCTATTTCTAACATATAAGTACTCTAGTCTTACTATTCAATATGAGTAGGTCTCTTCTTATCCTCTTGACTTATGTGGTAATTGACTCCTCTGGGAGAGCTGCAGAAATTATAGAAAAGGAGAATTATAGCAATCATTTAGTTATTAAAGATTATCTATAATATTAATTATAGCAAAAGTATAATTCTGATTTGTACTATTAGCATACTTCTCCCCTTCTTTCACTCTTTTCTTTTCATTTTATATAATTCACCTCACTTTCCTCCCTTTTATAATTTCTTTCCTGTGTGCTCTATTACCCTTCCTTCTGTTCTATTTGATTTTAGTTTCTTCATTTTCAATATCAAAAAATAAAAAGAGAAGAGAAAGTGAGAGAGAGAATTAAAAATAAGACTCATACTAATGAACTATAAGTCAAAAATATCTCATTTAACTTAAATTTATGCTTATTTCTTTTCAGGAAAAGTGACTTGATGACTTGTATTATCTGGATAATTTCTTAATGTGCACCCTCAGTAGTATAGTCATAGCTATAACCCATGTTTTTTAAGCTCTTGACATTTTATAACAGATGATTTTCTGTTGTTAAGAGAGCTGTGTTGTACATTGAAGAATATGCAGCTGCATTCCTGCCTCCTATGTACTCAGTAGATGCCAGTACCATGTTCATCCACAAGCTTGATACTAAATATGTCCAGATATTGTCAAATGTTAACTGGGGGTGGAAATCACTCCTTGTTGAGAACTACTGTAAATCAAGCCAACTTGGTTATGATTGCTTTTATGTTATGCTCTTTTCCTCTTCTAAAAGAGAAAATGAATTTTGCATTGAATATACCTACAGCTGAGAAGGCCAGGAAAGTGCTTTCCTTTTGCTTTTGTCTTTATTACAAGATGCAGATCCAGTGACCCGCTGAACAGTAGAGACTTTCACTTCACCATTTGGACTGTATTCCATGTGATAATTGTATTCTATTATCTTTGGCTTTCTTTCTGAAAATGCAAGAGTATACATTTTTTCCACTTGGTTTGTCAGCCCCAAAACATAATTTTAACTTATGTTATGGAGTTTTCTGTTTGATTACAGAACTAGCTGGCATTCAACATTTGAAAGAATTGGCAGAAATCTGGGACAGTCTTCTTAGATACATCTATTAAATCTGCAGTAATGATTGACCTAAAGACAAATTATGAAGAAGTCTCTCTGGAACTCTATTCTTGGGCTGTCAATGGCATCTTCATTTCTACCCTTGTTATTTCAATTATCACTTCAAAAAATTTTGTTATGTACCCAATGTGCATAAATTATTACAACAGGAATGAAAAATTTTAGCAAGATGATAAGGAGTGGAGTTAGAGCAAGCACCAAGATATTGGGAGAGTAGGGAGGAAAGGTAGGCTCTCCTGTCTGTTGGTCTCTATCTCCAGCATATTGTATTTGATTGGGTCTTCAAAACAACAACTGAGCATCCAGATTATCAATGAAAATGTTACTTCAATGAAAACATTTTGACTAAAGTATTTTATCTTTCACATCATAAAATTAATTTCAAGAATGTTCTTTGTTTCAGGTGTGACAGCTTTCTCTGTGAACATTCCAACCATTATTTATACTGAACATCATAGAACCAATAAAATCATTTATATAAATAATACTATTAGACATACTTGAATATACTCATCACGAGATTTTCCCCTCCCTCCCCAGATTTTTCTAGCTTAAAATCTTGTCTACTGACATAAATTTTTCAAAAGGAATAGATTGATGCTCTCCTAGGTCTTCCTTCAAAGATCATTTTTCTTTTCAAAATAAGTGGTCAAATTCAAATACAAGACCATTGTTACTAACTGAAAATAAATCACCTGGGTGTTGCTTGAGTCTTTAAGACATCTAAGACATATTTTCAGAGAATGAGACCATCTTCCTGAAGATCAGAGCAGCAGCTTCCCCACCCATGCAAAAAATATGCATCAGAGAGAGAGGGAGAGAGAGAGAGAGAGAGGTCTTCCTTCTTCCATTGGTTCACCCCCAAAATGGCCGCTACAGCCAGTGTGCTGCACCGATCCAAAGCCAGGAACCAGGTGCTTCCTCCTGGTCTCCTATGCAGGTGCAGGGCCTAAGCATTTGGGCCATCCTCCATTGCCTTCCCGGGCCACAGCAGAGAGCTGGACTGGAAGAGGAGCAACCAGGACAGAGTCTGTCGCCTCACCCAGGACTAGAACTCGGGGTGCTGGCGCTGCAGGTGGAGGATTAGCCAAGTGAGCTACAGCGCTGGCCATCCCATAGACTTTTATCAAGATCAAAGTATCCCTGAAATGGGAATAAATTCCATGGCTAGCACCAGTAGGCACATATGCAAGGCCTTGCTATTCTTGAGTGCAACTGTCGAATCAGGCAGGCAAAATATATCCTTTGGGGTTGGAGTAGGGAAAGATCAAATGAGTATATTTCAAACATTTTTCCTTTTGAATTAAAATGCACGGTTTAAGCCATATTTCAATTATCAGCTTGACATTACTCTTTAAGCAAATGACTAGAGTTAACAAGAGAGCTACTACATTTTGAATACATTGATTTTCTGCTTGGTGTAAACTCTAAATAGCCGATTAGAAAGCTGTGAATCAGACAGACTCAGTGTACCTAATACATCCTGCAATATATTACGAACTAGAAACATTTGGATCTTTGAAGGTGAAATGAATTAAAAGCACATGATTGTTGCAACTTCAATATATAAATAGTAATGACATACTACCTCTTATCTGGCAATTTAAAAAATACTCTGTATTTTGTTATGCACATCAACCTAATGCATAAAACTACTGAGCTTAAAGGTATAAAGATACACAGATTTATTTTTCAGAAATGACTGTGAAATGAAATGAATACTTAATTGAACAGTTTCCAGTTCCAGAATATGCTGATGTGGTCCTCCATTATTTTCATGAGCAGTTGGATATTTCTGCTGCTTTGTCTCTCACTAATGTCTTGGCATGGCACTCTGGTTGCCCACATTGAGCTTGGGCCCCCATTTTATCGATTTCAAGAATATCCCATTAGTTTAAATAGTATTCTTTGAATTAAGAATTAGTTGTCTTTTCTTAGCTCTATTCCCAGCACTGACAGTGTTACCTTGCAGAAATGACTTCACCTCTCAATATACTGAGCCTCTCCATCTATAAAATTATATTAATGAAATGATAGAATGTACAATGTCATTGAGAAGGTAAAAGATGATTATAACAGCAAAGATATGTTGCAACTATAATGTCAGGAAAATAATCCACGTCATGTTCCTAAGACCTCCATTTAAAACACTGAAAGGTATATTTCACTATATTTTTGTTCTGAAATTTAAACATTATAATGCAATCGAGAAAGTGGAAGGAGACTTTATCTATTTGAGGTGATTATTTAGCATATAAATTGCATTTATTGATGCAAAGCACCTCCCAGTAATTTTTGCAAGCTGTTTTCCTCACACAAATCCAGGTACCAAATGGTCTTCTGAGCTCAGAAAACTCAAGCATGGCTGATTTTAAGCCAAGCACAATAAATAGCAGCATACAAAAATGGAAGCAAATCTAGAAGGGATATTCGTACCTTCAGCTGCCTTGGAAGAAAACAGCACATCAGTTTCTGAATGGACTCTGCTTTTTCTTTGATTTTTACTGGACCTTACCTTATTCCTAGAATGTCTTCACTAGACACTGACCACCATACTGTCTCTCATTTCTCTAGATCTAGTGGACTCCAGCCTCCCATCCAGTTTTCTTAGGCAAGCCCAAGAACTTGAGATCTGTTTCTTTCTCTCCATACTACAATACAACTCAGGGATCTAATTTCAGTGGAATCATATTGTAATGATTAAAATACAAACAAGCAATGATACATCACCCTTGTTTTAGGTCACTTGCAGCGTAACATAGTAACAACTTTCAAACCCAAACTTCGAAATCTGAAAAGAAAAAGTGGTGCAGTTTCATTCAAGCAGTGAATCATCCCTATTTATTTAAAATCTGTCTCAAATTGAGCTTCATGTGCTAGGTCAGCTGTGATATTGCATTATTGGAAGGTTAGATGAAAACACAGCCCAGTCCACCTCACAAGGCTCCACTTCAGGAATTATCCATGCTCTGCTTGGTTGTGTTCTGTGTAAAGTGTCTTTTGTTTCAAAGATAGTTAGAGAAAGTTTAGAGAATATAGCAATGAAAGTGACCGAATGAATGGAAATATTTTCTTTGGGGACATTGTATAATCAGGCTCTTCAGTCTGTAAAAATCAAAGCTGAATAGGCTCAAAGTCTACAACTCTATAAAACTGAAAAGAATAGAGAGAGGATTGAGATGGACTTATTCATCAAATTCCAGAACAAAGGGCCCCGTTTGAAGCTTAAAAAGGGAGGATTTAGGATAAATGGAAAGAACTATTTTTTTTTAACACAGTGGGAGATAAACTTATGGAACTCATTATCCCAACTATTGCTATTCATTAAAAATATAAATAGAACCAGACAAAGATTCATATCTGAATAAAGATCAGTAATGGGTTACTAAGGAATGTCTGGTTTTAGTTTAATGATTGGGAGCCTTTGCTTTATTGTCATCCCTACCTGGTTTTATGTTCTAGCGCAACCCTCACTGGAGATTACTTAAGTTTCAAAGTTCCAGTTCATATACCACCCCAGAAATAATAATAGAACTCACATCTTAGGATTGTTGGTATAATTAAATGAGGTGAGATATGATAGCTCATGATAGCACATGATGATGATGATGATGATGATGATGATGATGATAAAGATAAAGGAAATAAAAGGAAGGAGATGAAAGGAATTAAAAATAAGGAGAAAAAGGAGGAGAAATAAAGCAAGTAAGAGGAGAATAAGTATAAAGAAAAAAGAGGGGTAGAAATGAGTAATAACTTTAAAATATTTCTGGCCGATGTCTTGCCATTCTTAGCTGAATTTTGAACTGCTTATTTTTTTGACTTTAGAAAAACAGTCCTATCCAAAACAGAATTATACTGTTCAGAATGCAAATAGGATCCCCTTTGAGAAACACGGAATTAGACCATGGATCTGCATGGAGGGATACTATTCTATTCATAAACCTCTTAATTATAGGTTACTAAGCTTTATCAACACACCACACATAATTAATTCATATACTTATACACAAACACACACATAGAGACATCTATACCCCTCAGCTTTTTGTTTCAATGAATCTTCAGTTTCTTTTTATTAACTTAAAATGTGTTATTTACTTGAGAGCAAAACAAAAAATTGGAAAGAGAGAGAAAAGTATGGGAATATGGGAGAGAGAAACAAGGAGAAAGTAAGAGGTGGAGACAGAACTTCCATCTGCTAATTCACTTCCCAGTGCTCTCAATAGCTAGGGCCAGGCTGGGACTAGAGTCAGGAGCTGGGAACAAAATCCATGTCTCCCATATGTGTACCAAAACCTATGTACTTGAGTTCTCACTGCTGTATCCCAGGGTCTTCTTTGGCAAGAAGCTAGAGTCTGGAGCATGGACAGGAATCAAGTGTAGATACGATGATACAGGACAGAGGCATCTTAAAGACTAGTCTAAACACCCTCTCTCAAATACTCAGTTTAGTGGAAAATTTAACATTTAGCTTTGTAACGACTTGAACAGGAAACTCAACTAAAGTAAATGAGCAATTGTTGCTTGTAATATAGGCTTTCATATAGTGATCTTTGATATATTTTCTTTTTTGAATTGTGTTTTCATCCTCTGCTTTTGCTAGTTTCTTCAGGATCTCTGAAAAGTCACAAAATCAGAGCCTGTACTTTGGCATAATGGGTAAAACTGCTGCCTGCAGTGCCACCAGCCCATATAGGTGCTGATTTAAATACTGGTTGCTCCACTTCTGATCACGCTCCCTGGCACCTGGCTTCAATCTGGTCCAGTCCTGGCTATTACAGACATCTGAGGAGTAAACCAGCCAATGGAAGATCAATTTCTCTCTCCCTCTCCGTCTCCCTCCCTCTCCCTCTCTCTCTCCCTCTTCTTCTCCCTCTCCCTCTCTCTAAACTCTGCCTTTCAAATAAATAAATCTTCAGGAAAAAAGATCATGAGTGAAAAGAACAAGACACCCTGTAAAACAGTGAAAATCACAACTATGTATACTCCTAACTTTAGCACTGTATAAAACTTTAAAAAAAAAATAATGTTTCTTTTCCCTTCCTGAGAATGGTTTGAAATGTTGCACACTATCTGTGATAGTTCAATACTGACTATGTTTTACCTTTCATGCTTGAAGCAGCTTTTTTTCCTCCTTTTTAGTTACATAATTTCTTATTGCTTTATTTGCTCACATACTGTATGGCTTTTCTTTTCTGAAAAGAAAAAGTAAAATTAACTATACCTCCACAATTCTTTCCTTACATTCAATTAAGGACTCATCTAAAAAGGCCGCCCCTACACACACACATACACACACACACACACCATCCTCCTTTCTCCTCGGAAAATCACATCTCTATCTCATGTTGTGATGCCTTCACACTTCAGGCTAAGGTACTGACACTCAATCTGCATAGCTCTTATCTGTCCTACACAGGAGGAGAGACAGTGGGTCTGGGAGGGGCACAATGGAGAGAATATTTGTTGCAGTTCAAAGCAAACTATCTCTCTCTCTCTCTCTCTCTCTCTCTCTCTCTCTCCATTTCTCTCTCCTTCTCTCTCCTTCTCTCTCTGTCTCCTTCTCTCTCTCCCTCCCCCCTTACTCCCTCCTCCTTCTTTCTCCTTCCAAGATAAATAGAAGTAGAAAGGACAAGCAGTTTTGATTAGCATTTAAAATGTTGTCAATTTTTAATGAAAGCGTAACCTCCAACCATCAACTTCACACAAACTGGAGACAAGGTTGCAAAACGAATGCTAATATATTTGGCACACTTTCTCACACTTGTCCTTTGGTGAACTTTTCTTGTTGCTAATTTGTTATGTCAGCCCATATTAGTAGGTTTCAAAAGTCCAAACTGGCAAGTGTGGTGACCCAAAGAGAACCAGTCTTTGGAAGATCTTTAAATCGAAACATGGGAGTTGGGCAGTTTATTAGCTGTACACCTGTGGTTCTGTAAATGTGACTATATTAGCTTGGAGAAGTTGCCAAGTTTCAGGACAAATCTTCAGAGTCTTTCTCATTCCATTTCTTAATATGACATTTTTATTCAGTAAATAAATGCTTGCCAGTCAATCAACAACATTCATTGCATGCAAATGATATATTTACCTACCTTGTAATGATAAAGCCCTAAATAAAAAAAGGAATGCAGAATACGAAGATTTTCCTCAAGGAACTTACATCTTTAATAGCAAAGTAAGAAAACATACATGAAAGGAGGACATAAAAACACTAGGGAAAATGCATAAATAGGCATTAAAGAATCAAGAGCAAACAACTGTGAAGAATTGATAATGGCATTGCCAGCATCCACATACAACTGAATGCTGATTGGAATGTCTCTCAGCACAGCCAGTTGTTCCACGGGAAGAGATGGCACAGCCTATGTTCCTCTACCATTAATTAGCAGAAGCCAGATAGTAAAATGGATATATTAGGTTATCTATGGTAGTAAAAATACAAAATGTAGAGAGAAAACAATGAGCCACATTTCTCTCTCTCTCTCTCTCTCTCTCTCTCTCTCTCTCTCTCTCTCTCTCACACACACACACACACACACACATACACACACACACACACACACATGCACACACACAAACATGAAACATTTGAGAGTTGAGAGATTTCTCTGAATCTTATTTAGTAGTCATGCAAGGAAACTAAATATTCTGTAACCACGTGACCCTTTCTCAACAAGCCTTGATATAAGCCTTAATAGTTTCTACTACCTTTATATAGTCCATGCCAGAATCTGTACAAAAATCTTTACAGTGGCTTTATTCAGAATTCAAAATTGGATGCAAGCAACATGCCCTTCATTGAGGAAAAGAATAAATAAACTTTGGTACATCCAGAGAATGAAATTTTATTCAGCACTAAAGAGAAATGAGCCATCATGTCATGAAACTACACGAAAGGAAGTTAAATGCTTATTTCTAAGTGAAAAAAGACTATATGAAAAGGCTGCATATAATTCCCATTAGATGATGTTCTGGAAGAGACACTCTGGAGACTGTAAAATGATTACTGGTTTCATATGGTTAGGCAGAGCATAGAGGATTCTTAGGAAATGGAAAATATTCCAAAACTTTTTATGATGGTGGATGTATGTCATTACATATTTTTCCAAACCCAAAGTATGTACAATAGTAAGAGTGAGTGCTAATGTAAATTATAGACTCTGGGTTGACTGATATGTCAACATAGGTTCATCAGTCGTAACAAATGTAACAAGAGATGTTGATGTGAGTTGGCTATGTGTGTGTAGGGACAAGGTGTATATGGGAATTCTCTGTAACTTCATCTTAACTTTACCGTGATCCTAAAGCTGCTCTAAAAAGTAGTCTTCAAAGATGTCAAAGTAGGGAGCCTAACTTGTGTGTACGTTAGTATGATTAATAAAAAACATTATTCTTTAAGCCAATCTTTGTTTACTGTTCTAGCTTATTTCTCTTTCTCTTTGTCTCTTCCTCATTTCAATTCACTGATACTTCCTACAGTCTAGAATGCTGTTTTAGGACTCAGTTGCAGCAGGAAGTATATGAGTTATGTGGCATAGGTAAATTTAGTCAGAAATGTTTTCAAACACAAGATGATCTAGATTTCATCAGGAAAGTCAAGTCCCTGTATTCACTGGGAATGAATTTTGAGGAATACTCTTTTCCTCAGGCGTACAGTATGATGCTTTCTCCTGTGAGTCAATGTGAACATAGGGATGTTAGTTAATAAGTTGCAGTAAGTGTACATTTGCTTTGTACTTATGGATTTTAATGGGGATATATTATTCTCTCTTGGTAAACATGTACAAATTCACTCCCCTAGGGTCTATTCTTTTAAGTTCTTCCACTGTCTTTTGCATATTGTTTTATACACTGGAGAAAACTCTTCCATCATTCTCATGGGAACATTTTCTACTAGTGACTAATGTTAAGAATCTAATAAAATAGGAATTTGTGAGCTCTTTATTTTATTATAAATTGAAATATGCAAATCAATAGAAAGAAAATCAAGGATGGAGACTCATAGCATTCTAATGTGCCTATAGCACACTTTAAAAAATAATAATCTCTTAGAAGTATATGGTCATGGAAATAACATAGGAAGAACTCCAGGGAAAATCAGTGTATTTATATTATCATTCCCTTGCTTCTGTATTTAACTGTAAAGTATTAATGTTGTATTGTGTGTCCAAGTTAATTTAGGCAGAAACATGCACACACATACACACACACATCTTTATTAAAAATAGGAATTGCGCATGAAGATAAGATGGAAGAATTAAAACTAAAGGTCATGAAATTTGATCATCTCCATATTTAAGGTTACTCTAAGTACTCTGCAAATAACAAGGTGCTTTAATGCCGCGCCTGCACTTTCGTCTCATTTAATATGAAACCCATGAAAGATTGTTCCTGAAGTCATTATCTTCAACTGTTGAGAGCATAGATCATGACTAAGTGACTGAAGTGCCGTGGGAACTCTCAATGGGATCCTGCTCAGGATCTGATATATGTCTCTCGGTATCCATCAAACTCAAATGATGTGCAAAAGAAAAGAAAGACAGAACTTTAATTTTTTTGTGTGTATGAAGTTTCCTTCCTGCTGCTGAAATGCAGGACTATAGCTAAGTTAGTTGAGAAACTGATGCCCAAGAAAATTAAAATACAATATTAAGAAGTTATGTGAGAGAATTTTTAAGCATTCCAGTGAGGATATGGTATTTAGCTTCTTTGAAAATATGCATACTAAAGGCATTTGAAACAGTAAAAGTTTTGCGAATCATACTTCATTTGCTTCCCTTCACTAAGCAAAATTTGTTTAATCTACATAACAGCTATATTCTTAATATCCAATATTCATATAAATGTACATAGGAGAGTTTGTCATAAAATACTTTTCTTTTAGGAATGAAGCTAGTTGATGTGATTGATGAGGAATGCCTGCCTTGGTGAGATGGAGTCTCAAGAGAGGAGAGGAGAAAGAGCACTTCAAAGTGAAAGGACCACATCTGAAAATCCACAGGAGGAGACGAAAGTGTTGCTTCGAATAAGCAGAGATAAGTAAATTTGAGAAAATACAGTGCATCTGAAGAAAGAGGTTGGAGCTACTTTACCTGAATGAAGACTTAAAACTTTAGACTTGCCGTATTGAGAAACTGTTGAATGTTTTCAGGAGGAGAGTGGCTGTAATCAAACTAGTTTGGAAGGACAACTATTCTGGAATTAAACACACATGCTTCTCAACTTACTATGGTGTTCCATACCAAGAAACTCACCCTATATTGAAAATATTGTAAATTGAAAATACTTGCTGAACATCGTAACTTAGCAACACAGTATACTGTAGAGTACCATTTGTTTACCCTATTGTTGAGTCAGAGCTGTAACTCAATTCTCTCACCCAGCAGCACAAGTGAGCTTCTTGCCACATATGTCCAGCTTAGGAAAAGATAAAAATCAAAGTCTGAAGTATGTTTTTCACTGAATGCATATTACTTTTACATTATCATAAAGTCAAAGAATTCTCAGAGCATGGTAAATCAAAGAGCATTTGTACAAGATAAACTGGAATGGAAGGCGGCTGGGGTAGGGAAATTCATTAAGGGGCTGCTAAAATAATGTGAGGCATAGCACAATAAGATTTCAATTGTGGTATATATTAGAAAAAAGGAGAACATATGCTACATCAAAAGAAGATTCTCTAGACTGAGAGACGTGATGGGGAAAAGGGAAAGATTTGAGTCAATATTATTTCAGACTCAAAAATAGGGAATAATGAGGATGATAGACACTTGTACTTATCTTTCTCTGTGAGGGAGACAGGAAGGAGTCTTTGAGTTAAATTTCAAGTCTTTTCAGTTTACTTTGAGCATGCCATCTGAGTGCAACTATACCACAACTAATTGGAAAGTCAAGGTTGGGTGTCAGATCAAAGATCTCTATTGGAGATTCAGAATAGAAGTTGCCTGAATAAAGAAGGCAACCAAGGATAGAAGATATTACCACAAAAGGCTAAAAGAACAGATCCAAAAAAGCAGGGCATAATACACTGACAAATGACCCCCAAATCCAAATGATTTGGACTAATGAATGTTATTTTCTATGACAAAAGGGACTTTGCAGATTGGATTAAATCTTGAAAAGGGAAGATTATCCTGGATTATTTCAATAGGCTATAAGTGTAACCACTATTATCCTTATTGTTGGGGAGGAGTGCCTAAGGAGATTGACTTTAGAAGATGGGAAGGCTATGTGGTGATGAAAGCAAAGATTGCTGAGTGTTTCAGTCAGAAGCTAGGAAATGTTGGCAACCTCTAGAATCTGGAAGAATCAAAAAAGCATTTCTATTTCAGAGCCTCAAGAAAGAACCATCCTGCCAAACTTGAGTTTGGTCCAGGCAAAGATGGTCAGATTTCTGGTCTCCAAAACTAAAATAAAGTAAAATCTCTGTTTTAGATCACAAATTTCTGGGAATTTTCTGTTTTTGTCTCTTTAAAGGAACAAGGAGAATGTAATATAAAGTACTTTTAAAATTCCTTGGGTGGGTTGGTGCTGTGGCGCACCAGATTAAAGTCCTAGCCTGAAGCGCCGGCATCTCATATGGGCACATGTTCGAGTCCAGGTTGCTCCACTTTTGATCCAGCTCTCTGCTATGGCCTGGGAAAGCAGTAGAAGATGGCCCGAGTCCTTAGGCCTTTGCACCCATGTGGGAGACCCAGAAGAGGCTCCTGGCTTCTGGTTTTGGATTGGCACAGCTCTGGCTGTTACAGCCATCTGGGGAATGAACCAGTGGATGGAAGACCTCTCTCTCTCTCTCTCTGTTTCTACCTCTATCTGTAACTCTGTATTTCAAATAAATAAAATAAATGTTATTAAAAAGATTCTTTGGTAAGAAGGTAAAAGAGAGAAGAGATATTAAAGAAGGAATAAGAAGGAACAGAGTCAAGTGGCTGTCCGGAGCCAGCAGCAGGGCCTTCACCATACACCAAAACTTTAGTGGCCTTGATCTTGATAGGACTCCTCCGCTTCTTGAACTGTGGTACATGAAATTGTTTGTGTTTTTTAAAGCTTACTGGGCTATGATATTTGTTGTAATTGCTCAAAAGAACTAAGACAATGAAAACTGACATTTCTCCTAAGAAGATAAACAAATGAACAATAAACACTATAAACATTAGAGAAACACAAACTTAAGTATGTATACTACATGATCTCACTCACATGTGGAATGTGAAATAGCTGAACTCATAGAATTTGAGAGTAGAATGATTTTTCCAGAGATTGTGGTAGTGGAGCAGGGGAGATGTTGATTCAAAGATATAAAATTCCAATTAGATATTGTGGAATAAGTTCCACATCTATGATATATCATGGTGACTAGTTTATGATGGTATGCAAGGGTATTTTGAAAAGTTCATGGAAAACAGGATTAAAAATTAAATTCATTTTGATTCAAAATAATTTTGAAGCTCATGTATAGTTTTTTCATAATGTGTGTTTTCTATGGACTTTTTAAAGACTCGTGTATCCTTGAAGAGTGCTGGGAGGATGCATGTTAAATGCTCTTACCACAAAACAATTACCATGTGAACTGATGCATTCACTAGTGTGCAAGATTGAACAATTTTATTTTACAACGTATATGTGCTCCAAGGCATCATGCTATCCATGATGAAAACATATAGTTTCATCAATTTAAATAAGTAAATAAATTTGAAAGAGAAACAGTAAGAATTAAATCAGGAGTATTCAATGAGTCACATAAATAAAGCGAGGGGTGCTGACCTACACTGGGAAGCCCGGAGATGATTGCACAGGAATACGTGCTCCTGACACTCATGTGGGATACAGATGAGTTCCTAGCTCCTGGTTTTTCCTGGTACAGACCTGACTGTTGCAACCATTTGGGGAGTGAACCAATGGATATAAAATCTCTCAGTCTTTCTTTATCTCTCTGTTTATCCCTCATCTCTTTCTCAATCTCTCCCCTCTCTCTGCTTTTCAAAGTAAATAAATAAATAATATACAGGAAGATGAAGACAATCAACTGCAAGAATTTTTAACTGATTTAGGTTCGTTTACTCAGAATTTAAAGGAAGTTTGGGTCCCAGAGGGACCGCACTTCAATGTTCTTGTGTTTAAGAAAAAAATAGTTTTCTATGAATCACTCACTGAATGTTAAAATTCATGTAGGTGTGATCCCATTGTTAAGTCTCCATATAAAAGCTCCAGTGAGCTGATGAGCTAGGTACATTGAATTTCTATGGTGAACTGCTAGTTCAAATCTTTTGTTTGAAGTTCCAAGTAAAACACACACATTTTTATATCTAAGTGAATAATTCCTTTCCAATCCCCTCTATTTAAGAAAATAATTATTTAGATGCAAGTATAGAGACATGCATATCTTTATGTGTGTATGAAAATAATATAGAAGAAAATAATTTATAGAAACTGAGCTACACAGATCTGTTGTGCCTAAAGTTGTCCTGGCTTCCTACCTGAGCTGACCTTGACACTAGGGAAGGTTTACATCCACAATGAGTCTATCAGTTCTTGATGAATCACAATGCTTGCTTATGTTTAATCATTGCTGATAGTAACAGCTGACAGCAAAACCTGAGGAGGGAAAAAAAAAAAAAAACAGGGAAATAGCTAAAGCAACCACATTTAACAAAGCAGGAAAATATCCTTTTTAAAGAAAAGATGATGATTTTGCATATGGATAGAATGAAATGAAGGTTATTCTGCATATTTTTATAAAGTGCATAAAATTACAGAGGATTCATTTATTTCTCCTTGAAAACAAACCCTAACAATGTTTCCTGACAAGTCTCTTAATTTAAGATACCAGAATGAATTATTCTTTGACGTTTTTAACACGAGAAATGCATGTCCTGGTGTTTGCAAGGAAAGGGAGATTATGTCCCACATTTTCAGAAGTGGTTTTTATTGAATGGAAGGTAGGAGCAAGAGGCATTTATAACACTAGTGGCCTGAACCACTGGGGGTAGGCAAGAGCAAGCAGATTTGGTTAGGATTGTGCAGGTTTTCCTCATTTTACCAACCACTGACCACAGAC
This sequence comes from Sylvilagus floridanus, assembly GCA_949820135.1. Lineage (NCBI taxonomy): Eukaryota > Metazoa > Chordata > Mammalia > Lagomorpha > Leporidae > Sylvilagus > Sylvilagus floridanus. The sequence continues at coordinate 89,691,357 of OX463226.1, read as the reverse complement.
GTGTGTGCTGAGCTCTGCTGAACAAATGCTTGGATTTTATTCCATGGGAAGTCTTCCATTTCTGTGTATACAAGCAGGAAATGTTTTATTTTTCTTTTTTTCACCAAAACAAAGCAGAACAAAGTAACACTTCATCACAAGACTGAACAGGCAAACATTTTCTTCTTCATAAATGTGTGTAAGGTGCCGTAAATGCTCAGCAAACCAGGCAGATGGGTCACACTTGAGGATGTTTTCAAAGGACAGTGTTGATGTGTTGGCTTTTTGTAACCATAGCAACAATAAGCTCCTCTAGCGTCTTAATTTGGGAGAGGGCAGGGAAAATAGCATGTGACCTGGGTGAGACTGATTTCAAGCTGGGAAGAGAAGGAGAAGCCATGGCTTCAGTAATTTGTCCTTTTAACACCACATGTTACAGGGATGGATGTTCCTTGGGGTGTTTCTGCATTTTACTCCTTGTCTTATCATTCATTCATGCACCCAACCACAGAGTCAGTACTAAGTATTGTTTGGGAAGAAGAAGGTAATGTTTCAATAGCCTTGCCTGCTCTTACCCTTACTTACAGTCCTTTGAACTTGAAATTACCCTGCCGGTAATTACTGAAGAACCAAGGTCCCAGATCAAACTGCTGGGCACAACTCCTTGTTTCATTACACTTCACAGCTCTGCAGGGACCTTCTCCCCCATGGGAATATATTCCAATCTCCCCTGTGAAACCAGATTCAAATACTAAATCTAGGGAGACTTGAGCACTTGTAAATCACCTGTGTTATTAACCCCTGGCTCTATTTTGGTCTCAGCTATAGGATTGGTTTAAGTTCTGTTTCACATTCTCTAAGCCCCATCTTCGCATCACAAATCCTACCTATCCCTGGTGTTCATCACACATTCCCCTGAATAGTTACTTCCCCACCCCCACTGAGAGATGTCTGCCACAGCAAACATACAACTGCAGTAGACCATGACAGTCTCTTCCTGTTTCCTAAATACTGTTTATTGCCCAGATAGGTTAAATGAAGTGTCCCTTTAGGAACAGAATTTAAAAACACTGTTGGTTCAGTTGTCCTTGGCTGGAAGCTCCATCTGGCAGGGAACACGGGGCAGGGAGAGCGTTGTTTTTTTTTTTTTTTAATATTTATTTATTTGAAAGGCAGAGATACATAGAGAAGGAGAGACAGAGAGAGAGAGAGAGAGAGAGAGAGAGAGAGAGAGAGGTCTTCCATCTGCTGGTTTACTCCCCAACTGGCCACAACAGTCATCGCTGCGCTGTTCCAAAGCCAGGAGCCAGGAGCTTCTTCCCAGTCTCCCATGTGGGTGCAGGGGCCCAAGGACTTGGACCATCTTCCACTGCTTTCCCAAGCCACAGCAGAGAGATGGATTGGAAGTGGAGGAGCTGAGGCTCAAACCGGTGCCCATGTGGGATGTCAGCACTGCAGGTAGTGGTTTTACCCGCTATGCCACAGTGCCAGCCCAGAGCATGTTTTTTGAGGCTCTCAAACCCACCTATTTCCTCCAATCATTGCAACTGAGGTACCACTTTTCTTCTGTTCTGTTTAAAAACCAAAATCAAAATTACTTTCAGTTAAGTGTATGTCCCAGATGTATTAGCTGCCTACACTTTGCACTGAGGCAGGAGGCTGCTATGTACTTGTAGTCTGTCATTGCTACACCTCATTCAGCTCTACACGGGATTTCCTTTGAGACAGGTTGTGTGCAAGCGAAGAAGAATGATAGGTGACTGTCTTAGGGCAAGGAGGCTTGGGAAGAAAGAAGAGATGCTCACTTCTTTTATCTCTATCATTATAAGCTAGTGAAAGAACCTCATTCATGGATTGTTTGCTAGAGATGGAAGGAGGAGGTGGGGATAGAGGGATAGAGTTAAAATGAGCCTTTGAATTAGGATTGAAAACCAATCTGACCACAGACGCAGAAGACAGGGACCTCACCAGGCTCTGATTTGCATTGCCCTCCCCTGCCACTCTGCGAAGCAGTTCCCCATTTAGGAGCTAAAATAAGTGGCTACTGGGCAACTTAATTGCCCCAAATGCAACCACTCTGCCTGTACTCTGTGAAATATGCTTCACTGTACCAATGTTCTTTTATCTCTATCATTTTATGTAAAGTGCAGCATTTCCAGGAGCTGATTACAACCATGTGAAAGAGTCTTAGTTGCTATTTTTTCAAGCTCCAATCAATTCACAGGGATGATTACATTCAACTATTGAGGGAAGAGTTGACGTAATCTACCCCAACATGTTCCTGAGTCATCTCTGAAAATGTGTATCCACAGAATGATGTATTCTGCTTTGCCGTTCCTTTCCCTTTTAATTAGCAATCTTCTCCTCTTGTGTGTGGGTGTGTTTTTCTTTTCCCCTTCCCATCCATTTAAGGTTTCTATCATGGAAAGCATCCTTGCAAGCAGTAACCACTCTTTGAATGCTGAAATCAACAGAACACCAAACATGCTTCTTAATGAGGTGAGACGTGCTGCCTCCCCCATCTTATAAGAAATATCTGTGCCCGTACAAGTAGGGAAGGATTGTGTGCAAAAAGCCTGTTGAATCCACCTTTTACAACTTGAAAAGGTTCTTGTCATTCTGCACCCACGTATTAGTTTTTGAAAGAATCATTTTACAGCCATTTCCTCTTCTATGACTTCATTATTCTTGCTTCTTTCTTTAGACCCTATGCCATGCAAATATTATTGAAGCCTTATTCAGCTAATGTAGTGATGTTTAAATGTTTTAATGTTCCATTTGACATTCCCACTGGTCCCATTTCTTGTGCTGAAAATGTATTAATTTCCATATCAATATATATGTATATACATCTTTTTGCTAGAGATATAAAAAGATATTTTCTGTGCATACATTAGAGAAATTATTACAAGTAGAAGATAGAATGAGAAAGATGTGAGAGAGAGAAAAAGGGCAAAGGAGAAAATGAGAAACGCACAAAATCTAGGAAATGAAAGAAGAGAATTTCAAAAGATGGAAAGAACAAGATAGATGGAAGGACTTCTCAGGTTACAAGGGAAAAGAGTAAAACAAATTTAGTGTCAGTGAAAAATAAGCAGCCAAATCAAGTAATAACCAAATAAATCATTACAGAAAAACAGGGAAAGAATCAGATTAGAGGCTGAAGGCAAATTACAAATGAAAGCAGAAAAGAAAATATGCTGATGATGGGTCATTTCAATTTAACTGAAAAGCTCTGGTTTCCTATACTATCATCTACAGTTTTTCTAATTGTACCAAAATATTATCTTCCAAGTATTATTCTTATTAATGTGCTCCTCATTTCTGCAGGAGGCATAAAAATAACTGATGAGTGTGGGAACATAAGCTGTGTGGTTAGTGAGGCAGGGGTGATAATTAGAACATGCTGTACCATGCAGTAAACAAAGCTATTATGAACGAGAGAGTTCTTTATAGAGTGTTTAAAAAGAGGATGGAAATAATATACTTTCCCTTGACTAGCTTAAAAGCTCAGCTGGTTACTACCCTGAGAAATAAAAAAAAAAAAAAAAGAAGAAGAAAAAAAGGAAGTGGTTAGAATTCATCAACCAGTGGATTTGGAATGTAGTTAAATGCATCCACAAATATTATTGATATGTAGTATTCCATATTAAATGTTTTTTTCATGATTCTTTACCTGTTCAAAGCTTCTAGTTTTTCAATGTCAATCTCAACAATTTCTGATGAATAAACCTTCATGGATTTTTAAAAAGATTTATTTATTTGAAAGGCAGAGATAAGTGAGAAGGGGAGAGAGAGAGAGAGAGAGAGAGATCTGTCTGCTGTTTCACTTCTCAGATGGCCACATAGTCAGGACTAGGCCTGGCCAAAGCGAAGAGCTTCTTCCGGGTATTCCATGTGAGTGCAGAGGCCCAAGGTCTTGGGCCATCTTCTACTGCTTTCCCAGGTGCATTAGCAGGGAGCTGGATCAGAGGTGGAACAGCCAGGACTTGAACCAGCACCCTTTTAGGATGCTGGTGCTGCAGGAGGAGAATTAACCTGCTATGCCACAGTGCCAAAGCCAGCTTGTACTTATGACTTGCTTATTTTTAATAATTCTGATTTTGAATCTCTGAATGTTAAATATTATTGGGACCTCTGAAGTTACATTGGATCTCACTAGTTACACTATCATTTATCCAGGTCAAATAATTCTATGATTCTAAAGCTAGAACCTGCTCTGGCCTAAATGTGTTAGCCAGGGTTCTAGAGAGAGCAAGAGATCAATAAGATACAGTTAAAAATATAGAAGTAGATGTATATGTAAATAGGACTACATGTACATGTGTGTATATATACACACACACACACATATCCATATTTACACATAGAGAGGAGATTTATTGAGGGCATTGGTCTATGCGGATATGGAGCCTGAGAAATCCCAGAATAGGCAATTTGCAAGGTGGAGAAGTAGGGAATTCAGTAACATAAGAGCTCAATTCCAAAAGCCTGAAGTAAGGAAGCCAGTTGTGGTTTAAAGCTGAAGGTCTGAGAAGCTGGAATACTACTGGTGCAAATCTGAGATTTCAAGAGTGGGATAACCTGCAACCAAGGGCTAGAGAAGGAGAGAGTTTCAGGTCCAAAAGAAAGAGAGAATTAATTGGACTTTCCTCTGCCCTTTTGTTCTTTCTAGACATTCAATCAGTTTGATAGTTTTAGCCCCACTGGGTAATGGTATATCTTTCTTACCCAGCTCATGGAGCCTCTTGGCAACCATTTTTGGAAATACCTTCACAGACATGCCCAGAAAAAAATGCTTTTCCAGCTAAGTTTCCCTTAATCCAGTCAAACTGACACCTAAAATTACCCATAGTGCTAACTAAGTCTAATTTGATTATATGACTTCATTTGGAAGCATTTTTTTTCAAAGCTCGATCAGACTGTAAAATATCACATAATGAATTTTCCTTCTTTAGATTCTCCAAAAAAACCTAGTTATATTAAGAAATCTAAGTTGTACTTTTTCCTTTTCATCTGTGTAGATGCATCCTCATTTTTTTTCAAGTTCTCTTTGCTACTATAAAACATTGTAATGTTGCCCAATCTCAAACTATAGAAGAATCTTTACTACAGAAACAAGTAACATGACATTGTGCACAGTGCTCACTTTCTCAAACTCCTTTCATTGGTAAATGTTGCTTAATATGAGTCACTTTCCAAAAAAAGGAATGTGAACCTCCATTACTCTTTCTTGCCTCATGAAGGTAAAAAAATTTTAAGATATTCACGCAAATTCTGGGTACTCATATGTTAACAAGAATGCTTCCTATGGAGAAAATCCATGCTTTAGGCACAGGATTGGATTAAAGGAGCCTGAAGGCCTTCCAACATTGCTGGCTTGTGCTTCTATAGACAAAAGTACCTAATCACAGGGGGCCTATAATACAATACAGGATTTGTAAAACTATTTCAGAAGGCAATAATTTCTGGGAATCTGAATCTCGGTGATAAATAAAAAGTGATTTAATACATGGGAAAAATTTGAATCAAGTGAATTGAAATAAGCATTTTGATGCTTATTTCAAATGAACTTGCCCACATGAATGGGTATTGTTCATAGTCAAAGCAGGGATAACAATTTGCAGCATTAACCAGATTTTCTTGGAAAGTGAAAATTTCGTTACAGATCAACTTATATAATTTGGGAAACATTTTTTTAAACAAAACAATTAAGTCCATGAGACAGAGCAGTTTTAAAAAGTTCCTGAAAATTTGCTTTGTCTCATACCTATCTTTTCGGAGTCCCTTTCCACTTCTCAGTGCACTCTAATCCAAAGCACAGAATGTCAAGCTTCTCTGTATCTCACAAATTATGAGGAAAAACATAACACATCTCTGTCCCCGTATCCCATTCAAGGATATCTGTGTAGGAGGACAGAAGGTGATTCAACTAGGGAAGGAAAGAGATGGTTCCATTTGGTGGGGAGAAGTCGCCATTCCACTTGTTTTTGTTCCCCTGCTCTAAATCTGATCCCGATGTCTCTCCTCCACCACTATTAAGAGCAGCTGAAACAGAAGAATTGCTCTTGTAATGAAGACACAACGAAATGAATGTGGAAAGCTTGCACATCTCTCCCCTTTCTGAGCCTCCAGTGAAAT